>CM062816.1:1041636424-1042836424 GCA_031772625.1 Pinus tabuliformis | reverse complement strand
CAGAGATACAGTGAATAATACAATGATAGCTTTTTCCTCAAGAGTCCAACCATGAAAATGAGCAAGAAAGTACATAATATAGATCATCTAACCTCTTTCTCTGCCTCCATGGGTCGAGCTCACTATCCTAGGAGTTGTTTCAACCACTTCTAAACTAAGCACTACAAACTAGGCAGTCAAAACAACTTGCCTCTATAAGCTAGGAAACCAATTCATTCATTTAATTTTCACCTTTTTCATGAATGAATCTTCTAGAAGAGGTACATAAGTGTAAAAGTGTCATAAAAGTACATTAATTACATCAAAGAGGATAATAATCCACCCCAAAAAGTCAAACAGGGTCAAACTGCGTTTTTCTGAGCTGTACACTGAAATTTGGAGAAATTTGCCTGACGGGTCGCGCGCCTCTGCCTGACAGGTCGCGCGCCTTTGGGACCACTTTTGGGGCACTTCCATGTGTCCAAATTGAGCAAGAGTAGGCTTGTTGGAAAGGTCTGTGAGTCTACTTTCCAACCCAACTGGAATTTCTGAATTTGGTGGTCATTTGCCCCTCCAAAATTGCAATCTCCCAAGACTGCTTTCTGTGTCTCAAAAATGTGGCAGAAAGTCATTTTTTGCTTGTTTTTTTGACTTTTTGGAGGCCCAAAACTTCATAAAATCTCTTGGCCATGGATGAGCATATGTAACTTCTCATGACAAATCTGGAAATGCTGAGTCTTTGCAAAATGGAGTTGCCAGGATGAAGGGTTGCACGGGGGGTGAGACCCGTTAATGGAGAAAACCTGTAAATTGCCTGAAAAAACCAAAATTTACCCAAAATGCTCAAAATTTCTTGGGATTTGTGCTGTGGCTAGGCTATTTAGTGCCTTGGTCCTTCAGTGAAGCCTCGGCCAAGATATGGAGGGGATCGGGCCTCTTTCTCCTTTTTTGTGCCTTGGCCAACCGCCTTTGGAACATCTTCATCTTTGCCTTGCACACGTGCATTCTCGCCCAATAATGGTTCTTCATGTTTCTCAACAATTTTTTTATCTTGGTTGGCCTTAGCCAACAGCCTCTCCAAGTGAGCATTGAACTGGATAAGCATGGACTCTCGCTCAGCGGGCAATAGATCACCGGGTCTTCTTCGATTCAAGTTGCGGTCACTACGAATCCTCCACAACTCATCAAGAGCTTGTTCATCCTCCAACTGTTTGTTACGCTGCTCTAGATATGAGATTGTCCATTGTGCCCCCTCTAATCTCCTCTGCAATGCATCATTTTCAGCTCTAAGGTGCTGAATGATCTCCTTCGACTCTAGGCTAGGAGAACTGACATCAAGATCAAATAGCTCTATATCTAGAACACCTGATGGTCCCTCATCAATCTTGGGCTGCTTGCCCCTCTGTGCTGCTGAAGAAAACGACGCCCCTTCCACCTGATGTGGAGATAACACTCGCTGAGCTGATGAAGAAGGCGAGACCCCTTCCACCTGATGTGGAGAAAGTACTCGTCGAGCTGCTGCAAATAAGGCCCTCTGGCCTCTCTGATAAGTAACCAAAGGTGAGGAGCTGACATGTCTAGTGACGGGGATGTCATGTTGCTGTGATGGTCCTTCCTCCTCGTGAATAACCTTAGGATGTGGCGGTGGTGGTGCTGTGAAAAGCTCACGAGAGATGAACTCCTCCCATGAGATGCCCTGCTGAGCCAACTGATGTAATACCACAAGCTAAATCAAACCATAATGGTAAAGGCTCCTATACTGCTGTGCCGGGCTCTTCCTCTGCATCATGGACACCATCCTCTCAATGCTCTGATAGAAGAAAACAGGGATGTTCATCATCCGTACCCGTGTGAAGTGCATCAATAGGCGAATATGGTACGAATATACCTGTGAAAATCTGCCCTCACAGGTGAAATAGAGCATGATGAGCCTCATCATGGGAGCATACTCACTCCTGAGAAATCTGAAGGAAAACACTCCTGTCAAGTGTCTCATGAGTGCTGGTCTAACGAAAGGCTCAAAATGAACACTGTCCAACACCTTGCGCTTATTCCATACCTCTCCGACATTAGGTATCCCTTTGGCCTGTGCAATCATCTCGGGTGTCAATGCAAAGTCCACCCCGGCAAGGTTGACATGTCCATCATGCAAGTGTAAAACAAATAGGCGAGCCAACTCTCTGTGGTGCTGAATCCGAGAGATCCTCTCGCAAAACTCATAGCAAGACATGTACTGGAAACATGAGACTGCCATAGGACAAGCTTGTAAATCTGTCAAAGAGGTGGGCTCCTCTCGCCTATGATGACCGCCCTTTCCACCCTTATGAGGCCTCCTCTGTACCTCAATCTCTGAAGCTGATGCCTGGTCATCACTCTGCTCATAGGTTTCAGTTTCTGACATTGTTTAAGGAGCAGAGTGGCCAAAATGTACTGCTGTTTCTACCTTGTAAAATGCTGATTTATATGCTGTTTCAAGGGGACAAGGAGCACGAGGGGAATGTTAGGGGAGGGACACCTTTAAAGGGAAAATGGGAATAAATATACAAAACAGGGATTTAAGGGAAAAAACATTGCAAAAATCATTGCATATGCATCATTATATACATTGTTTACATGGGTATAATGAGAGGTAGGGTTAGGGCTTGATTTTTCATTTTTTAGGGAAAAGGGGTAGGGTTTAGGTTTTCTTTACAAATTTAAAAGGGAAATTTATATAGAAAGACAAGGAAAATAACATGGGAAATGGGAAAAATGATTTACAAGGGAAAAACCTTAAAACAGCATAAAACCCTAGGCATATTTTACAATTTTAAACCACAGCCATATAGAGCTTTTTCTCTTGCACAATGAGATCTTTAAAACATGTATTCATGATGTCTTTAACCATAACAAGCAGCAATTTGTAAGTTGGAGGGCCTACCTTAGGCAATTTAGCAATTTTGTTGGCTCCTTGGATGAATTTGCAGGTGATTTGGTAAGGAGGGCGCTGACGGGTCGCGCGCCTCACCCAACGGGTCGCGCGCCACTGACGGGTCGCGCCCGTTAGAAAATAACACTGCTGGAAGGCGCTTGACGGGTCGCGCGCCTGGTCTGACGGGTCGCGCGCCTGGTCTGCTCACAATTTCGCTCCAACCCTCGCCCAATCTCTCTTGCAAGTGAGTTAGATGCACAATGAGGGTAAATGGAGGGAGATTGGGCTTTTATAACTTTGATTTGAAATAATTTCATATCCAAACCCACTTTATAATGTTTTTTTTTTGACACTTTATAAAATTGACCATTTTGGTTTCCTTTGTCCTGAAATTGACTCATTTAATGCTTTTGCTAGATACTTTTTGCAGGGATATCATCTGAGGGATCTTGGCAAGGGAGCCAGGGTTACATGCTGTCCTTGGAAGCTTTTTGAAATTTCATCACTTTTTACAAAAATTTGAAAAATGACCTTGGCTTTAAAAACAAGGTTTTTAAATCCAAGGTGAAAATTAACTGTACAAGATAGAAATTTGCGAAGAAACACCTTTAAAATCATCCCTCTGGCTTGCTGAGCACTTATTGACCTTCAGAGACATGACCTTGTAAACAAACTTGACCAAAACCCTAGACCTAGGAATTTGACCTCAAGCCAAGACAAGACAAGCTTCAAAGTGACTAAGGACTGAAATGACTTGATCCAGCAATGCCAAGAGGGGGACAAAGACACCAGCTCCTCCATCAGGGTTATGGCATGCCTAATGGGATGCAAAAATTGACACTGATGAGACACCTACTTATGCAAATGCAAAGAGCTTTGATCGTTGATGGAGGGCTACAAGACCGACTCTAACAGATTGATGGGGCGATTTGGCAGAAAGGATGGGCTTCGTTTGTGCTCTTGTCCGCTTGATCTCTTTTGGATGTTACCCTTGAATCTTAGTCTCGTTTGACCATTTGGTTCTAAGGTGGTACTACTTGGGAAACTCCAACTTTGGATGTGTGGTCCCACTCCTTTATCCGCATATATTACTTCCTTTCCACTCACAATACCCCCATTCATCATTTCTCCCACCTGGGTCCACATTTCCATTCTGGGTCCACATAGGGCCAGCCTCCCTATCCCCTTGCCCCCAACTTGGGTCAGGCCTGGAATGATGCACCAGAGGTTGAAGGAGTTAAAAGAAAAAGAAAAAAGCATAATTGGCCATATTTAACAGGAAACTGTACCAAAAAATGCAAAGATGGTCGGGACGAAAATAATTAGCACGTGGCAAAACCCAATACATGAGCTCTACCCCAATCCATGGTCATCACCCTGGTTCAATAGGCCCAAGATGAGATTCCTTTATCATTCAGGAACCCATGATTGTCCCAACCCCTTGGGGGCAATGAATCACCCTACCTAAAAGGGGGTAATCACTGCTATACCTTACACATCATGCTCTTGTCCTTTGAGCCCCGAGCAGTTAATTAAAGAAAATTCATAAAAGGCAAAAGGCATATAAAGAAGGGTGTAAAAATCAAGGTCGAGGGACCTCATATACCACGATTGCTCCCTCCTACACATTACACACCTAGGTGTGGGATTCCCCTTATCTAGCTACACCTATGCCCCAATATCTGGCCCTGGATTGCCCCTCTCATTACCTACTCCATTCCACTTATTTATCACTTTCCAGCCCCATTAGAGGGATGTACCTTGGACATACTATCCCCTTTAACGGTGAAAACCACCTAATAAGAAACTTGGTTAACCCCAATGGAGCTTGGAGACACTAGCACATGCCAAAGCCCACTACAGAAGGGCATGTTATTATGAAGTGTCAACTTTATTATCCATGGTCGTAAACTCTTTTACACGATTATTTTAATGATTGGTTGTACTGGAAGCCTAGGGGGCACATTGGATCTTATGCAGGATTACAAGTGGTTTTCATTTGGGTTTGGTCTCCCTATACGGGATCCTAACCCCAGAGGTCTACATTGGCACATATAGGGTGTGCATAGAGAGCCATTGGCCTCCACAGCAACAGACAGCACTCCACGAATCTTCATCGATGCTCAGAGACTACTAGCGATCCACTTTTGGGATGATGGTGATATGCTTGTCATTATGCCCAGCAGGCCCCCACAGGAGCCCTACACCCTTGACAGGTGTCCCAGGACTTGTACAATATCATGGCAGCATGGATTCCACCACTCGAACCCTTGCAGAAGATCTACAAGCAGCTTCGATTCATATGGAGACCCATGGGGTTATTTATGTGCCCTCAAACCCACTGGGAGCACCACAGGTCTACTACTTGAAGAACAAGGGGCCACCCCCTTATCCATCATATTCCGAGGAATTAATTCCTCGGTATGGCACTTCAGGACATTATTAGGCCTTTGGAGGGCCCCACAACATGTACATATTATTATTTGCCCCTTGTGAGGCTTATTTTATTACTTGTGAGCTAGTTTGGTGGGCTCGTCACCAATAGGGGTTTTATTTGCACATTATTTTATTATTAGGGGCTAATGTAGGCCCATAGGCTAATTAGAACTCCTTAAGAGGTTATATATTGATGTTAGATACACTCATTTGGATCATCACTTGACTTGGGATCTCTCTAATCACAGCGAACTTCCTTTTTTTTCATTACAGGATATTTTTGGAGATGGATGAATTTTGATGTATGGATTTGGGCTATTTTTCTTGTCTTGGAGCTTTGTCTTGCAAACGAAATGTTGGTTGGATATACTCTATAACGTTGTAAGTAAATTTTAACGTTGTTATTCTTGTTGTTGCATACTGCTAAAATTAGGGCTAGTTGTTGCATAATTGAAATGTGGAATTAAGCATGTTTTAGCTAATTTAATGTATGGGCCAATGTTATATGAATGAAATGTCCTAGAGATTATTTGTCTCGATAAGCTTGCATCATTTGCTTTGAAGTATAAATGCTTGAAGGTCACTTTTCTTTTCTTTCTCTCAACATTGGATGAAGCTGACTTTCCGAGCCTCCTTGATCAAGAAACCAAGTTCTTACTCATCATCATCCTTGACTCCATATCCCCAAGTGAATTAGGCATTGATCCCTAAAAAGGGTGGTCATCTCCTTCACCTTTTACCACTTTTTCCCAGGTCTAGCCCTCAAAGGTCACCTAGGGCATCAATTTCCCAAGAATTGACCCAAGGAAAAACTTCGATCTCCTACAGGCTACTGCGTTGGTGGGTCCCCTCCCTCTCCTCCAAATTTGAGGCAATTCTAACGATGGAATCTCCAGGAATCCCAAGCCCTAGCTCTAGGATCGAATTTTGCCTAGGCATCCCCAAGGCTAGACCTCAACAAGATCAATTCAACCTTTTGAGGTAAATATTATTGTTTGGTCCTTTCCCTTCACCTTGTCTAGGATAGGAACATCATTGGTTGTTGCATTCCATCCCCGAACCTAGGTCGGGTCCACTTGGCCCCGTGTGGTCCCACTTCTCAATAAAGATTATTTGTTAAGGACCATTTGGGAATCCAAGTTTCCCAAGGATTTTAGGAATTGAGAACCCCGTCTATAAGCCTGTTCCTTCTCCCTCAACCCTCCAATCCTCACCCCTTACCCTTGGAGGACCAAGTCCCTTGCTTAAAGAGAAAGCAAGTTCCATTCTTCACTCCATCCTTGGGAAAGGGTTTCCAAGGTCACTTTCCACCTATCCATTGACATATACTTTACAAGTGATCCCTACACTATCGGGACTCCTCCCATCGGTGAAAGTCCGTAAAGAGCAGGGAGACTTAGCTGTGGTGACAATGGGCTAAGCCTCCACCGTTTCCCTTAACCTAGCAGTTGCCCTCTTAGGAACCCCTTTTAGGTCCCCTGCTGGTTTGAGTGGTAACAGGTCTCAGGGCTAGGGCTTGGGATATCTCACAATCCCACCATTGGAATTTCCTCAAATTTGGAGGAGACCGTGGAGACTCACCAGTGCAGGAGAGGCCAAGAGATCAATTTTTTTCTATGGGTAGTTTATCGGGAAAATGATGCCCTAGGTGACCCAGTGTGGCTAGACATAGAGAGAAGAAGGGAAGGTGAAGAAAAATGGTTTTTAGGATGATCACCTTATGGTGGACCAGTGCCTAATCCTTTGGGGAGATTGGAGTCAAGAAGAATAATGAGAATGGATTTTGTTTCTAGGTCAAGGAGGCTTCAAGGACAACTTCGTTTAGCATTAGGGCAAAGGAGAGTGACCTTAAAGCTTTTATACTTCGTTTTGCAAGATGAGGTGGCTTATCAAGATAAATTCAACCATAGAATTATCCCTAGGAAAATTTGTTCAACATACATGGCCTATACACAGAGAAATGCTATATAGAAATATAATTCCACAATTTCGCAGTAAGTGCATGCAACAATTAGCCATAGTATAGCGAAAATCCCATCATCAATGCATGTGACAAAGTAAAAGAAGAAATAGCATTAAATTTGTACTTACATGTAAGAGAATATATCCAAACATCAATAAATTTGCCAATCAAGAAGCTCCAAGACAAGAAAAGATAATCCAAACATCAAAATTCATCCATGCTCCAAATTTCCGTCCACCAAGAAGGAATAGCGAAAAACTCACAAGAGATAACGATCCAATCCAAGTGATGATGCTAAAATGAATCCTCATCACTTCTATTTATACACTTCTAATGAGTTTGATTTAGCTACTTGGGCCTACAATAACCCCTAGAATAAAATAATGTGAAAAACAACCGACTTTTGGTGACATGCCCAACAAACTAGCTCATAAAAAAAAAAGAACAAGCCTCTCAAGAGGTCGAATGACCAATAATACATGTCGTTGGGCCTTCCAAGAGGCCTAATGAATCCCATAAGTGCCATAATCATGAATAGGACTCCCAAAAGTAGAGGACAAGGGGTTCGCCCCTTTTTCTCCAAATAATAAACCTATGGTGCTCCCAATGGGTGTGGGGGCACACAAGTAACCTCATGGGTCTCCAAATAGATCGAATATTCCTGTAGACCATCTGCAAGGGCTCGAACAATGGTGTAAGTGATGCCACATGAGCATACAGGTCATGGGTCATCTGTCAAGTGCATGGTACAACTATGGGTTGGTTGGGCATAGTGAACCAGGTGCATCTTCCTCGTCCAATCGGTGAATCTCGAGCAATCTCTGAACATCTCTAGGATCCATGGAGTGTTGTCTATCGCTGTGAAGGCCCATGGCTCCCTACACACACCTTACATGTGCCAATGTAGCCCTCTAGAGGGTTAGGACCCCGTATAGGGAGATCAAACCCAAAATGGAGACCATCTGCAATCTTGCATAAGATACAATGCATCCCCTAGCCTTCCAGTACAACAAGTCATCAAAGGGAATCGATTTAAAGAGCTTAAAAACCAGGGACAACAAGTGCGCATGTAATGTCCTGAATCAAATTGTTTTGGAACAGACACTTCACATAAAACTATCATGCATTTTCCAGAAGATTCCCATGTAAAACCCAAATCATAAATCTATAAATTGCACAAAATCTCATTAAAAATCACAACATGAGGAACAATGAGAAATGCAACAACCAAAATTCAACTTTATTATATATAGATATATGCCAATACAATAGTTGGGAGTCTCCAAACTGAAATTAAAAAACAATCACTACACCTGTGGATTTTGAATGAATCCACCAAGAGGAGATGGGTGCTCGTGCAATCGCTCTAAATCACCTGAGGGTTTTTGTCCTAAGGCTACCAATGGAGTCGAGAACCAGGTTCTCAACCTCTCATACAAAAAACAATACTCAATCCAAGATGTCCTCCAATGGTCTCCTCCTCCTTTTTTATAGATTTGATGGACTCCTCTAGAACCTTCTATTTTATTATTATTTTAATCATGGAGCTCTTTTCCCTCTTTTATTTCAATTAAAATATTCTTTTAATGCAGGAAAAGGGTAAATTGGCCACCACGTCTCCTCAGATCACTGAAACTCATATCTAACCATCCCATCCTGTAGATCTTCCCATTTTGGTTCTAACGAGCTATTACACCGAGGTGTTCCATCAATTAATCTCCTTGGAATGCCACCTCGAGCATAATTAATTAAGTTATGCCCAATAATAATGCTTATTTCTGAAAGTTGTCGAAATGCGATGGAATGAAAGGCAAACTGTGCAAATGATAGAATATGCCAAGCGAATGCCATCAAATCCCATAAAAACTCCTCAAAACTCCATCGGAACCCCTGATGACATAAACTTAATGGCACTTCATAGTGGCATGCCCTTCCATAGTGGGTTTTCGCATGTGCTAATGTCTCCAAGCTCCAAATGGGGTTAACCAAGTATCCTATTAGGTGGTTTCTACCTTTAAAGGGGATAGTATGTCCAAGGTACATCCTTCAAAGGATGGTGGCATGTGATGAAGAGATGAATGGAGTAGGGAATGAAAGGGAAAGCCCTGGGCCACATGCTGGGGTACAGGGGTAGCTAATAAAAGGGAAGCCCACACTTGAGTATATAATGTATAGGAGGGAGCAATCGCGATGCATGAGGTGAGGTGCCCTAGCCTTGATTTTTCCACACTTGTTTATATGCCTTTTGCCTTTCATGATTTTCTTTGATTAACTACTCGGGGCTCAAAGGATAAGAGCATGATGTGTAAGGTATAGCAGTGGATATCCCTTTTAAAATAGGGTGTTTCATTGTCCACCAGGGGTTGGGACAATCATGGGTTCCTGAATGATAAAGGAGGCTCATCTAGGGCCTATAGGAACCAGGGTGATGGCCATGATAATGGGGGTAGAGCTCATGTAATGCCTTTCTCCCACGTGTTAAATGTGTTTGTCTTGGCCATCTTTTCCATTTCGTGATACGTTTTCCTATTGAATGTGGCCAATTGTACCATCCCTAAAGCCCAAAGGTCAGTAAAAGAGATCCCACAGGACTAGGGTCCAAGGTTAACATCCAAAAGAGGTCAAGAGGACACGAGAACATACCTAGCCCACTCTTTCCGCCGAATCCCCCCATTAATTCATGCCAAAAAGTATCCACGAAAAGAAAACTACAATACTCAATTACCAAATGACAAGACATACTTTTAGGTTTGGGAGGCCCACCTTCAAACATACACTCATGACAGACGGGTGAGGGACCACAAGGTTGGCTTAGGTAGCGGAAAAATGGCATAACGAGCTAGTTGGTCGCTGCAAGGGGTTGTTGGCGGTTGGCTAAGGACCATCTCAGAGAAAAATTTTCTCCTAGGGATATCACCCACAAAATGGTGGGTAACAGGGTCGACAATTTTGTTCACAAGGATTCGAAAAGTACAAGGAGCGTTAGTCAACCCAAAAGACATGAATAAGAACTCATGGTGCCCTTCATGAGTTCTAAAAGTTGTTTTGGGAATGGATTTTTACTTGATATGATCTAGCATTATCATGATTTAATATCTAACTTAGTAAAATAATCCACTCCATCAAGTTCATCTAATAACTCATCAACATTTGAAATATGGAATTTATTATTGATGGTGATTTTTTTAGATCTCTGTATTCAGGACACATCCTCCAAGAATTATCTTTTTTTCTTACCATCATTATTGGAGCTTAATCTTTTGTCTATATTTTATTTTTGTATGTGTAATAATTCGGTAATTTGTTACACACACGTGCACACACACATAACAAGTCCTCCATGTCTTGTTTCGAGGGTCGTCATGTAACATGTTAGGCACTCGTATTTCCATGTCCTTTGTGTCCCATGTCATCATTATTGCCCATGTGATTGTGGTTAATTTTCCAGTCCATGGTAAGCAAATTTGCACTCCTAAAATAAAACCCTAAGCTAGGAATCAAACTTTATTAACTAACCTATGAAAAAATAGATAAAGGAATGTTAGATCTACAAAACACATCAACCTGAAAAAATGGAACACCAAACTTAATTTGCAACTCTCAATCACATACTTTATAAACTACAAGAAAAAGAATTACAATACAATAAGCTCAAAACTTCTACTATCTAACCACCACAGTGATGCACCCTAAGTCTCTTTTATAGAGAGACATGAAAAGTAAAATACAATGTGTCTAGACATCCAATGATGTGCCACACTTGATAAGGTCAGACCCTAATCCTAATGAGGTAAGGTACATTGCACACTTATGAATAATACCACATGGAGTAGCACTCTCTACTAAAGAAAACTAAATGCATGCATGCATTTCTTCGAATAGAATATGTTCTCATGCATGCACCTCCTTTGGATCCATACCCTTCTAGAATAGATTATCATGTCTCATGCAACGGAACCCCTCTCATTGGGATCTATGCCCTACCAAGGATAGTGCATGCATGTGCCCTAACTCTACTGAGTGCTTACAAAACATTGTTACAACCTATTACATTCCCTCTAGTGGACCTCAATCAATGTGCCTTACTCATGAACAACAAATAAGCATGCACAAAGATCTATTGAAATTGGGTAGCATCAGGAGGTACTCTCACATGCCCTTGCTACTAGGTTTATGAGAGATAAACACCCACAAAGTATGAGCGTGTGGGATTTGCACCCAAGTTTGAGGCTTTGGACCCAAAGTGAGTGGTCTTTGAACATAAGGAAGAGCATTTAATAATCTAATTTATGTTAAGGTTTTGTTGGAGGTTTCTTGAAGGAAAAGTATAAATAAGGAGTCAATGGAGAGGCTTGTGACAAGGGGACAAAAGATTATTCTTCTTGTGAAGGAGGCTAGAAGTGACCTAGCCACAACCTGCCAGAGGAAGTCTAGCAGCAGGAGAGAGATTGGAGGATAGTTGTGTGAATTTGAGGTTTGTGGACAGACTGAGTTCTATTTAAGGGCATCTACTAACTTAAGGAAGGGTTGGATCATGTTTTATGCAAGTCACAAAGAAAGAAGGTATGTTGAAGGAAGTCGCAGCCAATAAGAAAGGAGGTCAAATTGTTAAGGTTGAACAAGGGTCAGTGTCAAGCTGTTGTAACAGCTTGCAACGCTAAAGGGGGGATGGTTAAGGCCAACCACGGGGAGAAAAGAGCGGGTCGAGATCAGTTGGAGGTGATTGCATGCCTAGGAGCAAGCTGCAACTGCAAGGCTAAACAAGGAAGTTGAGGGTCTTGCAATTGTCTCAGTAGTTGCCCGAGGGTTAAGGAGATAGGTCACAAGCCTATAGGTGCAACTAAGGGCCAAAGGGAGTAAGCCAAGGCTGAACAATGCTAGCTATGGAGGAAAACAAGGGACAACATGCTAACCATGGGCTACAAGGAATTTCCAGGCAAGTAATTAACTGTTTGGATGAATTAAGGTGGGCTAGTAAAGCCCTAGTTTGCTACAATAGTGTTGTTAGTGTGTTGTAGGTGTTTTTATTTAGGCAAATATTGCTTAGAGGTCAAAGCCTCAACCCTAGGTGAATTGGTCAAAGGGATTGCCCTAATATTTGGCATTGTACAAGGATTGTAAAAGGCCACTATCCCTAGTACAAGGGCCCTATGGTTTCTCTTGTTAATGGATTGACAAGAAAACATGTTTGGGCATAAATATTCTATACCATACATTGATCTAATTGCTGGTGTAATTTATGTTGTGCAAAAATTTTTAACTTAGGAATTTTTAGTGTGTTGATGGTTTCTGTTTAGTAAAACTGGAAAACATCAACGAGACTTGAGGTGCATGGAATTATAACAAGATCAAGAAGGAATTTTTACTCCTAATGAAGGAGAATCTCCTTGAAGTAACGACGTAAAATAACACTCCCTCTTTTTGAGGAAGGTATTCTCCACCTACCCACGTTTCCCCCTAAACAACTCAACCACTTGGCTTGGTCAAAATATCTACCACTTGCAAAATTTTAAGGAACATTTTGAAGAACCATTACTCCCTTTCGAACCATGTCTCCAATAGAATAGCATTGAATGTCAATGTGTGTGGACCAATAATGAAATATTAGATTCATAGAGAGCTTGATGCAACTTTGGTTGTCACAACAGACAATAATGGACTCCAACACCTCATCAATAAACTCTACTATCAACTTGCAAAGCAAAATAGGCTCACAACAAATAGTTGACATTGCCATGTACTCTGCCTTCGCTACACTGAGTGAAACAACCCCCTACTTCCTATTGAAATATCCTTGTGTAAACCCTATAAATTCTCAACACCAAAATTGTGGCTAAAATCTTAAGAGTTTGAGACATTCAAGCACATAATTGGCATCCAACTGCTAATAGTGCCTCCAACAACATTTTTGAATTTTTTCAAGACCTTGATCTGAATTCAAAGAGGCTCCCTTTCTGAAACACTTCTTGGGTCATCCCGAAGAGAACATCACCAACTATAATCCATATGACCTTAACATATTCACGTGGGATGGCAACCAAGCCAAGAGACTAACCATCCTTTATCTTCAACAATGTAAAAGGGAGATAAAAAATCTATGTACAGAAAACCTTCCTCTCAAAGGCATCAACTTTGATGGGAACAACTCTATCACATTCCTCCCTGGCTTCTCGCCCCCGATCAAAGAGAGGATAGGAGGTGAAAATATTCTGAAAATCCAAGTTAAACATGTTCCTAACTTCTTGTGAATCTTCTTCTAAAATGATATCTTCCTTACCGAGGTTAATAATATTCCTATGTTGGAAAATGCAATGTGGCAACTATTAATTCCAATTTTCCTTAACCTTAATACTTTCTTGTGAACTTCATTATTCTTCCTATGTTTCTTTATTAGGCCTTCTTCATCAAACAAATATCAAGATCAAAAAATAATAAAGACAGTGGACACAAAAGTTAGGCTCCAAACCAGGTCAAAACCCCTCCAAGGGGAAAACCCAAAAACTCCTCTTCTTATAAAATTTGCTTCAAATGAGACAACAAAGACCCAAACCCTAGACCAACTTCACCTCCAAGTACCAAAGTCAACCCTTCCAATATCACAGCTCAATCCTATATCAACCAGCTTCCAGCTGCAACTTTGACCACAGCTTCAACCCTGCAACTTTAACTTGCAACTTCGTCTACTTCAACCTACAACTTCGGCCCTGTAGTTGCTGCAAAAACCCTAATTCAGCTTCTTCAAGAGATCCTTCTTAGAGCAAGACAGCTCCTCCCAAGATCAACGAGGTCAAGACAGAATATTCCTTCTTTCAGCAACTTGATACTACAACTTGTCCTACTGCAATTCGAACCTATAATTTTGGCCCTCTAGGAAGTTGCAGAAACCCTACTTTTTCGCATGTGCGAGGGAGATTAGCCCAAAAACAAGATTTTCTTCCTTTTTCTCTCCTCTACAACTTGTCCTACTGCAATTCGAACCTATAATTTTGGCCCTCTAAGAAGTTGCAGAAACCCTGCTTTTTCGCATGTGCGAGGGAGATTAGCCCAAAAACAAGATTTTCTTCCTTTTTCTCTCCTCCTAGACCTTCGCTCTTCTTTTCTTCTACTTCCCAGCTACAGATCGAACTTCTCTTCTTGAGATCGAACTTAATGATGAGTGAGTCACAAATGAGGTCGAACTACTCCTATATATAGCCTTTCCAAGGGGTTGTATTCCTTCCTTTAGGCCGACTTGAAGCTTCCAAGATCGAATTGTACTTTAGAGGTTTCCAAGACTTTCTAGACTCATGATAAATTCTTTTACAAGATATATTTTGCCCGGAAGGGTCTTATAAACATGATGTTGACTCTCTTGACTCATGACAATAAATCCTATGACTTAACAAACCCTAGAAGCATGAAGAACATGCTTTTACCTAGAAGACCATCAATAAAGAGCATGAAACCCATGCTTTAAAATAATAACTTTTCTTTTCTTCTTTTGTTTGTTACATAAGATACATATTGAAATGAGTACAATAACAATTATGAAGACCGAAACTAGTTACATTTCCAACACTCCCTCTTAACTAGGGAGGTATTCATAATTGTACAACCAGTACAACATCATTCTCAAACTAAAGAGTTCTCATAAGAAGTGTCGGGTTGATAATTCAAACTGTAAGCATCATTTTAATGACTAGCATTGTCTTTGAGGCCTAACTACACAAGCTCATCTTCATTCAAGAGCATTATGCTGGGAGGCTTTACGTGTGATATTGCACTACCTCTACAAGGCACATACCCCATCCGAATGTTCACAAGGTATGTCCATTTAAGACTATTCTTATCTTGGATTTCCATTCCTGAATCCTTAAAGAATGTCAATCCTCTTTGACCACTCTTATCTTGGACACATGTCCCATCCTCAAAGAGTGTTGGTCCCTTTCCTTTCTTTGATGCTTTATCCTCAAGGAAACCACAGATTCTTATCCAATCCTCCACCATTCTCTCTCCAAGGCCTTCACTTAGACTTACCGTTGTTATTCCTAGTCAAGTGCCTAACTCATTAAGACGAAAATGCACATGTAATGTCTAACATCACTCCCTCTCAATCAGAGAGGATATCCCTATTCCCTCTTGCCCAGGGAATATATCCTTGCTCCCATTAAGGAGATTCCTTTGCTCTCTCTCAAAACCAGAGAAAGATTTCAGGCTTCCTTTTTATTTGGGAAGTCAACACCACAAGCCTTATAGCTTATCTCCATATGAGTATCAGCTACATGGCTCCCTCTTTCCTTTGCATCTCTTGTATCGAGCTTGCTTCCTTCCGAGGTATCATGGAGCCATCTTCACTCTTCACTCTTGTGACAGGATCAAGGTCATTTCTCTTTCAGCACTTTCATCTTGTCATCACAGATGAAAGCATTATATTGAGCCTTTCCAAACATCAAGTTGATCATAGCTTTTGCATGAAAGTGATCTCCCTTGCTGACCTTCAGGTTATCTTCTCGCACTGCTACCTTTCAATGTCAAGATGAATATATCTCGATTTCATAATTGCCAGGTATCCTATGTTGATCTTGCCTCAACATTCTTCATATATACCTGCAATATCCTTCCAGGTAACAAATATATATGTTAACCAGATAATCAACAATAA
This sequence comes from Pinus tabuliformis, assembly GCA_031772625.1. Taxonomy (NCBI): domain Eukaryota; kingdom Viridiplantae; phylum Streptophyta; class Pinopsida; order Pinales; family Pinaceae; genus Pinus; species Pinus tabuliformis. The sequence goes on along the minus strand of CM062816.1, from coordinate 1,042,820,494 downwards.
TCAAAATTTAGACTTACCTCACCATGATGACTTTCTCATCCAAACTTCAACATCCTTATGGTCCATCTCCACTCGAATCTTCCTTCATGCATCAGAGTACCCAAGGATCGAACTTGATTACCAAGTTTTTCTTCCAGAGATTATACTGGATGTTAATCATTATTCTACATAATCTAGAGAAAGTCTTAATTCTTTATTTATCCTTGAGTAAGTCAAATTCTTCCCTTTTAAGCATCACATAATCATAAAAAGCATGTTACAAGATTCTGCACATATGAATCTTATCCAAGAGTTACTTTCAATATGCATTCCTATGCTTCTTATTCCATCATCTAGCTATATGTCTCATAATGAGCCCGCAACCTGACCCATTGCATTCCTTCATCCCTTTAAAAGTATTGTTTTGATACTATATGGAATGTATACTAACCTTATCATAATGCTTCTCCCAAAAACCTCCAAAATGATGGTTCTTACAAGATCATGATAGTCCACCTTAGCAAGATGACTACCTCTAACATAATGTTAGATAATACCTAGATGAACAATATGCAAATCGGTTTACCTATCTAGATGATTTCTACAAAGCAACTTAACCAGGTAAACTCTAAGTATGCTACTATCACATGCTTTTATCTATGATGCCATATAAAATCTATAGAAAACAATAATGCATAATATCCTAAAGGAAAAATTGTCTTTACAAAGAACATAACAAACAAGATTTCTTTAATAGTAAAGATCTTTCGCATCTTTCTTTGGCTTCTTCTTGCTGAAAAATGTGTAACTAGGTTTGGTCTTCATAAATATGAAATGTACTTTTGATTCTTGTATATTGTAAAATGAAAGAAAAAATATTATTGTTATTTTTGAAGCATGGGTTTCATGCTCAAGGTCTTTTGTTTTAGAGGCCAAGCACCCATTGAGTGCTTCTAGGGTTTGTCCTAGGTCAAGAAGTCAACAGAGTCATTGTCATATGTTGAAGACCCCATCAAGTAACTTGTAAAAAGAATTATTTTTGTATTTAAAAGTGTTAAAATACCCTCCAAGGCCAAGTAAGCCTACCAGCTAAGAAGCCAACCTAATTTGAGGTATTTCATCCACCATGGAAGCCTATATATGTTGATTTGGGGTAGCACCGAATGTGATCTAAGCCTCAAATTTTGCAGGAAGGCTTGGGCAAATGTATTCCAAAGAACCCAGAAAATGTTTTGGGAAATTCCATCCATAAGTGATTTTATTAAAATTATTAACATTTTTAATGGGATTCCTAAGTCTAAACAGAGGAAAATTAAAATATTAATGGGTATTAATCTAATCAAGGGTGAAACTTCTAGAAAAAGACACTGATCAAGCCAATACGGTCTGAGCCTTTGATTATGATTTAATCTAGGTCATTGGTTGTCCAACATGAAGATATAAGAAGGGGCTTGAGGGTCATTTGGAAAACACACTGAGATATCAAGGAAATTGAATTTCTAAAGTGAGAAGTTCTCAGGAGGAAAAATCGATTGAGGAGATTTCTTGTAGCAGACGGGCAGTGAGAATCCAGAAGAAGGAATTTCCGGAGAGTACGAGGCAAAGGGAGAACAGAAAGACATCTGGAGGAAGGTTGACGTTGGCCCACGCAGTGTTGACGCAGAGGCAGCGCAGTCCTTGAGGGGAAGTCGAGTTTCCTGCCAAGAGAAGTCGAAATTCAATTTCCAGAAGCCGGGGTGTGAGTCCGAGAGGCAAAAGATCAATTTTCTCAGCCAGCAGAGGATCCGGAAGAGGGGTAGCATAATACCTAGCAAGGGTGACGCAGAAACTGTCGAGAGTGACACAGTTCTGTGCAGAGGCCACGCAGAGGGTGACGCAGAAATTGTTGAGAGCGATGCAGTTCTGTGCAGAGGGTGACGCAGAGCCTCCAATTCAGCAAACAGTCACTGTTTCTCCAATGACAGGGTGAGTTCATTTCACTAGTCTTTTGTTCAGTATTCTCTATATATCGGATTGCTAGTTTAGCATCCTAGAATTGTACTCAGATTTTCTCTTGCATAATAATAAAACCCACCCTCAAAGTTGTTGCACCGGTTTTCCTGCATTGGGTTTTTCCAGGGACTATTGTCCAAAAATAACGGTGTCCTATGCGTTTCTAGTTTCCTTGCTCAGTTTCTATGTTTCAAAATCATATTTAACTTGGTATAGGTTGCTTCAGTAATTTACTTCAATATTTCAAGAAGAAATCTGAAATAATTTTGTAATGTAATTTACGATCTAAGTGAAGTAGATTGCGCTGGTTGCAATAGGATTCCAGAGATAATTAGATCTAAATTTTCACAATATATAGGAGGGAACTCGACCTCCTAGAGACACAATTCATTCTCTCATCAAGCAAGAAAAGGAGAAGAAGAGGCTAGCGAAGGAAGAAGAAGGTTGAAGATCAAGTGTCTGGGTTATTTTCTCTCTCTCTTCACACATGTGAGGGAAGGAAGCTAGGGTTTTTGTTGTTGGGTTAGGGTTTTGCTGCTACACGATCAAACTTGGAGAAAGTGCAGAAAGAAGGTTGAAGGAAGGCTCATTAGGTTATTCTCAAGCCCTAGAAGAAGGAGAAAGTCAAGCGAAGGTCTGAAGAAGCCTTGGAAGCCCAAAATAAGCTCACACGTGCGGAAGCATATGTTGTTGGGAAGGCCAAAACTTTCAGACCTACAAGAGAGGCCAAATTCTGTTGTTGGGGGTTGAAGTTGTGTTACTGGAAGTGGTTTGATTGGGTTTGACTTGGACAAAGGAAGCACATCATCTAGAAGGTTGGACTTGGTCTTGGAAAGGTATTGGCCTTGGTCTAGAAGTCTCGGAATTTGTCAATTGAAGAATCAAGTGGAGAGATTATGGCCCTGGCTTGCAACCTATATCCTGTGTTATGTTGATCTTCTTGTTTTGGTAGTTGTTTGATGATAAGAACAACATAATAATAAGAGAAGAAGCTAATAAGTAAGAAAAAGCAAAAGGACATCAGAAGCAGTTATCAAGTATAGGAGAAATCATTCTAACTATTGCCCTTTACATTTCTCAACATGGTATCAGAGCTTAGGTTGGCTAAGGGCATGATGAAGATCACTACTCCCTTGCAGAAGTTTCTAAAGAAGTGTTCGAAGGTAGCAAGTCATCTCAAGAAGAGCATCAAGGCATTGTGGAATCTCCTATTTATCAAGAATGATATGACCAAGACATCTAAAAGGGACGGAGGACTATTCTCAGCTCTTACTGGCATATTTGAAGATGAGAACATTTGGGTGATCGACAATGGAGCATCAAGACATATGATTGGTGAGCACAAGCAACTAAAGACCTTATCAAGAGAGAAATCTTCTTACTCCATTGAGCTTGGTGACAAGAAGAGCTATCCTGTAAGAGGAATTGGATCAACCTCGCTGGAGCTAGAGAATGGAGGAAGCATTCATCTCAACAACATCTTATTTGTTCCAGGTTTGCAAAAGAATCTACTTTCTATTTCATGTCTAGAAGATAAGGGAGATAGAGTCGCTTTTATAGATGGAAAGGTTGTAGTATGGGATAAAAATTCTAGCATTGAAAATGCAAAGATGATTAGGATTCGAGAAGGAAGACTCTACAGATTGTTGACTCCTCTATCTCAAGCTTTGGTTCACATTGAAGTAAGCCCATGTGAACTTTGGCATAGAAGGTTTGGTCACCTTCACTAAAAAATCTTACCTACTCTAAACTCAATGGTGAATGGCATCCCCGAACTCAAGGAGGACCATGAAGGAGTATGCAAGGGATGTGCAATAGGAAAAAATGTTAAGAGACCATTTCGAAGTAGTGCTTCAAGGTCAAAAGAAATTATGGATCTCATTCATTCTGATGTTTGTGGTCCTATGTATACTAAGTCACTTGGTGGTGGGGTTCTCAAACCCGTACCGGTTTTCTGTCCCCAAGAACCGGGTGCTAGAACAGGTACCTCTCAAAAGAACTCGAAAGAACCCGGTACTTCCCATAAGAACCTGATACTTAGTATCTCCCAGCTGGGTTCTTTTGTGTAAACGAGTTCGTCAAACCCCCAAAATGGGTGTATGCACCCCAAAAACGAGTGCGTGAGAGGTTCTTGACGACGTTTTCCTTTGTCCAGAAATCCTTTTCTTCTCACATTCCACGTAATGGTTTGTTGTTGGGTTAAATAAGTTCATGGAAGTTCAAAATTCTAGTATCAAACAAATGATAGAGAAATGATTTAGGTATCGGATATCCATATGATATATCAGATGGAAGATAATCTCCTCTTGCCCAAGAGTAACTTACAAATAACTTAATAAGTTTAATGCATCCTTAATTAACCAGTTCAATATAATGACATTTTTATAGTTGAATTTGGGTTTAAAAGATTGTCAGGTTCATGTAGTTAGATCGTTGTAATGTGCTTTTATCTAAATATGGTAGAATCATATTGGAAGGGCTATTATGTTATTTTCAATGCAAACCCTATTCTCAACCTTCATAGTTTACTGGGATATAGTTAGTAGGTCCACTAAATATATAAGCTAAAGTTGTAATGTTCCTTTTTCTGGTGTTCCATATGACATGGCTAGGATGGACTTTCAGAGTTGGGGGCAGACAGGTCACAGGAGCAGGTTGATGTCATCATCAAGCCTAGGGGATTTTGGAGGGGTTTCGAGGAGTTTCTATGAGGTCCGATGGCATTCGCTTCGTATATTCCATCACCCACACAGCTTGCCTTTCGTCCCGGTGCATTCCGACAACTTTCAAAAAAACAGAGTTATTATTGGGCCTGACTCAATTGATTACGCTTAAGGTGGCATTTCGGGAGGAATACTTGACAGAACACCTTAGTGTAATAACTCGTTGGAACCAGAACGAAAATATCTACATGATGGGATGGTTACATGTGAGTTTCAGTGACCTAAGGAGACATGGTGGTCAATTTACCCTTTCTCTGCATTAAAAAGAATATTTTAATTGAAATAAAAGAGGGAAAAGTGCTCCATGATTAAAATAATAATAAAATAGGAGTTTCTAGAGGGGTCCATCAGATCTATAAAAGAGAAGGAAGCCATTGGAGGGCATCTTGGATTTGATATTTCTCCTTATATGAGAGGTTGAGAACTAGGTTCTCCACGTCAGTAGTAGCCCCAGGACGAAAACCCTCGGGTGATTTTGGTGAGAGTGGATGAAAACCCACCTCATCTCCTTGGTGGATTCAGCCACAGTTCACAGGTGCAGTGATTGATTTCAGTTCAGTTTTGGGAGGGTCAGTGCAGCATTGGAGCAGATTTCTCAAGGTCGACATTTTATCTCAGTATATTGGTTGTATTTGCATCTAACCCAGTTTATCTATTATAATAAAAGTTGGGATTATTTTTGTTCGTCGTATTAGGGAATTGCATACACTCTTTGTTATATTTTACATGGCAATCTTCTGTTAATAGAATGGTGATTTTACGGTGAAATTTTGGGTTAAGCTAGATTTCTGCAAAATTAGCAAAATATCTCATTTGGGACATCATAGTGGTATCAGAGTTGGATTTCCTGCTAGTCTGAGGGTTTATCGCAGAACGAAGATTTTTGGATTGGTTTTTTCTTAAGTGCTAAAGAGAAACCTATCTGGGGATCCCATATTTGTTTTTGCGGGGGTCCAAATTCCTATGAGAAATCGATGTATTATTGTTTCAAGGAGGCAAAATCAATTTTTCTCGACTATTAAGGCCGATTTACTGGTGTATCCATCTTGCAAGGTGTTTGGAATTATTATTGAATACAAAATGAGCTTATGGTTTTCTTAAAGCGGGCTCAAGGGTCCTTTCTGTCAAGATCGTGCAAATCAAAAAAAAAGAAAGTCGTTGTGGGGGCCGAGGAGAACCATAACGTGCAACGAGTGCATGGTGTGACGGTCTAGTCAACGATTGATCATTTGATCCTATCCCGCACTTATGTTGAATAATCAGTGCGCTAGGGTCCTCATTACAATGATTGAGCTTGTATAAAAGCCTGATCGAATGCACAGGTGGGTGCAATTCATGTTACATAAACATCAATTGGATTTGCGCAAAATTCCCGTAGCATAATTTTTTGAATCGGAACCAAGTGCATACCACATAAAAGGCAGGAAACATTAATCGGATTGCTCAGCCAGCCGGATTAGAGTTTGTTGGTGAGTAACTCGTGTGTATGGGGCGAGACACAGTGCGTATTCTTGTAGTGGTGTGCCATGATCGGCCAAGCCAATGATTTTACGAGCAACAAATTGGATCATGTAGCTGGTGTGCGATCAAATTGGTCGAGTCAGAGGTCAAACATGGATGGGCTGTGGTTATAGATATAGTGCATCTACCCTGGTCCATTGAGCATTGGAATCGTGGTTGTCAAGGTATTGTTAGCTGAGGTGCACTGCAGAAGGATGGGCGTAGGAGATCGGCCACATTCTGCCTCGTCAGAATTAAATCGCGAGCCAAGTCAACTGTCAGGGATGAGCCAAGGATCGAGCAGCGATTGGAGGAGCCGCCACCACCACCTGAGTTGAGCCTACCTGTAACAGTGAATGGGGAAGTCGAGAAGCATAAGTTAGCTTGCACGTGGGTTCATTCTCAGTCAAGAATGTGATTTATAGCAGAGGGATTGTGATTTTCAGAATCGGTGGAAATCCTCAAATTACCATCTCCGCGAATATGTGCAGTTATCGAAGATCTTGAAATATGGTCAATATCTATGTAGATCGCATGCGTACCTATTGTAGTATTTAGAATTTGTGCATTGCTTTGCATTAAAAGTCTACACCCTTTATTCAAATAAAGAATACACGTAATCTGCATGTGCATGGATCCTTGATCTAAGAATTCAATGGAATGGTTGATGGTGTGATGTGGCAACCTAGTAATATTGCAGGACGTTGAAATTGTTGGATGCACGTTGTGTGCGTCTTGATCGAGGTGTAAGGAATTATTTTGACCAACGCGTTTGACTGAGCTTTGCTATAATCGAGGCACGTTTACCGCCAAAGCCGAGTTCTTGGGCCTCTCGTTGTTAGAGAATCTCCAGCTGTGGGAATGAGTCACCATTCGTAGAATAAATTGAATGTTGGGTGGACAGAAGGCACACAGTGCAGTTGATCAAACGTTGTGCGTAAACAATTAGAACATGTGGATCGCGTTTCCTGTTGTGGGGTAACGTTGATTTTTTTATTTTATGTTGGGACCGAGTCATAAGACGAGTTTGGACATTATTCCCTAACCACGCTAGAAGCCAAAAATAAAATTTTCTGAGAAGACGCCATTGAGCCATCCATATTAAAATCAAAATGGGGGTTGATTAATTTCATCTAATTAATTCCCAAGGCTGTTGATCATGCTAATTTCTCCAAGAGTCAGCAAATTTAAAAGCGGTTGAGTTCCTCAAAGATCTGAAGCCAATTTATCTCAGAAAAGAGAAGTCGAATTTGAAGGTTGATTTTCATTTGTCAAAATTGTGCACCAATTTAGTGTGGAAGCCGAGCTGGATTGGTGGAAGTTGAAAGGCATCATTGGGGATCGAATAATTCTGCTAACTGTAGCCCACCATTCAGCTTCAGAAAGGGGTTGCATTCTCTCTATTTACTGTTGAGGAGAACACATTACCAGATTGAAGCTAAGTTGAGGGATTTGCTTAGTTGCGTCGAACTAGGACAAAAGTTACCATTGTTGTGTGCATAAACAATGTCCAAGACACACCTTTTGCGTTGCGTTGAGAGTGGGGGAGTCAATATGTCCACTGGAACAAGCAGGTAAGTTGTGGAAGTTGTAATGTGGGTAAACACAGAGACTTTTGGGCTCATTAAAGACTATTCAGCTTGCTCATACTTTCCAGGTTCTACTATGTATCATTTCCAAGTTATACTTTTGTTATAAGTATAATAAAATGTTGAACATTGTGTCTTCATGCTTCTATAAACTATACACTGATATTTGAAGAAGGTGCTTTTACATTGTGATCAGTATTGTCCAATTTTATAAGTCGCTTGCTATTGTATTTTGTGGTTGGAAATCAACATTTGGGTGATGAAATTCTCTACAAACCCTCGGTTGGGAAAGGAGAATCTCTCATATACACCTACAACAGTGTGCCCAAATCCTCACAAAACTTAGTAAACTCAGTGTTGTGTGGCTGATGTGTCTCCATCAAGCCATTTGAAAATCTGCAAATTTGTTGCTCATGGATGGCCCATCAAAGACTTGGAGTAGATTAGCCAATAGGCAACACGAATTGGATGCGTCGTTGAGGCAAATCACAGCCCTCAGTGCTGACCCTATCGCTAGAAGAAATTTTATGCGCAGATTTCTAGGAGGGTGCAAATTTCGGAAAGATGAGGAACAAAAGTAGTAGCAGTCTCAAGAGCTCGCAAGGAAGAGCAGAAACCAAATGAGGAGAGAGCATATCTGCTTCACATGTCAAGGAGCATGGACACTAGATCACACGTAAAACTGACAAAGACACAAAAACTAAAGAAGAGCAAGGAATGACAAAAAACTCAAGTCCACAAAGGAATGAAGGGCCCATGTTTGAACAAGAGTTGCATGTAGAATGTTTTAACTTGCCTAAAAACACCTTTGAGGAGCATGAGCAGTTGTGTGATAGCAACTCACCTATGCATCTATGTTTGATGATTGAAGATGGTGAGCAATAATTTGATTCCATGCATAAAGAAAGCCCAGGAGAAGACACTCAGGAGGATGTGAGAAATGAGCCATCGATGGTGTCCCAACATGAAGATCACTCAGAGGTGCAAGAACATGAGGAGGAAGATATGCACAGTGTGCGGGATGAGCCATTTTTGGAGGGTCAGCTAGTGCCTCATGTTGAGCCCATTTTGGAGGAGGATGAATAACCGTCCTTTGGGCCAGCTGTTAGTGAGGATCGGACAGATGTACAGAAAACCAACAGGGTTGTAGTACTTGCAGACACTTGTTGTCAAGAGGAGTCGAAGCCAGATAGGATAGTTTGGTGGGAGATTGGTAGATTGGAGGAGCATGTAGTTTCAAGTCAGATAAGGGAGGCTCTTTTTGAGAAAGTGGTGCATCCATCTCTGGGTCTACCCATTGATGAGTTACGGGTAGATGCAGTGGCAGCTAGCAACATTGTAGTGTTTCCAGGTTGCAGCCCTCTCCAGGAGTACATAGAAAGAGCTTGCAGCACAATTTACCCACTCTTGCCTATTATAGAAAGAGGGGCAGGTTTCCTTAGACAAATCTTGTTGATTAACTAGGCAGAACCTCCTGAGTTGAGCAGGGACCCAAATCAGCCTAGTAGACTTGTTCCTTACACAGGTGTCCATGCATTGGATTGGCAAGAGATCATGAGTTGGTATCCTATTTATGGTGTGATATTCTTAGTCAAGGGCATAGTAGAGTGGGGACCCCTAGACATGTCAGATACTACATGCCCCAGTTGGCAGTGGGATACAGGTCGACAGCTCTTCAGCATTCCATCCCGGCATCAAAGGAGTGGGATTAGCATTAGATTGAGTCAAGGGTTGGACTGCAGAGAGGTAATGAGTTGGTACGCAATTGACGGGGCGGCATTCACAACCGGAGCTACAACACATCAAGAGCCATGGAGCACTGATGCTTATTCTTGGTGGCATTGGGATCTAGGAGGATTTTTTGATGACATGTTCAGTCATAGATTGGTCTGGGATCCGGGCATCGAAGGGTCCGTTCATGATGCATTGACACAAAGGCGTAGCATCACCGAGTGGCTAGTATGAAATCCGAGCATTGGGACTCAGTTGCATTGGGCCACCAGATTGGTCCACAGGTTTGGATTTCTTGAGGGCAAGCAATCTTGGGGCGGGAGGATTTGTAATGTTCCTTTTTCTGGTGTTCCTTATGACATGGTTAGGATGGACTTTCAGAGTTGGGGGCAGACAGGTCACAGGTGCAGGTTGATGTCATCAGCAAGCCCAGGGGCTTTTGGAGGGGTTTTGAGGAGTTTCTATGAGGTCCGATGGAATTCGCATGGTATATTCCATCATCCGCACAGTTTTCCTTTCGTTTCGATGCATTCCGACAACTTTCAAGAAAACAAAGTTATTATTGGGCCTGACTCAATTAATTATGCTTAAGGTGGCATTTCGGGAGGAATACTTGACAGAACACCTTAGTGTAATAGCTCGTTGGAACCGGAACGAAAAGATCTACAGGATGGGATTGTTATATGTGAATTTCAGTGACCTGAGGAGACATGGTGGCCAATTTACTCTTTTTCTAATTAAAAAAATATATATATATATTTTAATTGAAATAAAAGAGGGAAAAGTGCTCCATGATTAAAATCAGTGTGGAAAAAGTCCCGAAAAAATCGCGATTTATTCCTAAAATCCCAATTTTTTGGGCAAAACAATTAAATCGCGTGATTTTTTGGCGACTTTTTCGTAAACGAAAAAATCACGATTTTATCGAATTACTCCCGATTTAATCAGGAGTCGACCCAAAAAGTCAGCTACCTTTAGCGTGGATAAAAAGCCCGCAAATGTTATTTTAGCATCATTTTCGTTGTGCAGTGTGTATTTTGGCGGAGATACAAGGGTTTCCGTTTGCGGCTTGCCTGTGCGATTGCGTTAAGAGGAGCTGTGGAGAATCGAGATACAAGGTGTCAAGGGTTTCCAACTTTCCGTTTGCCATTGCGCTGAGAGGAGCTGTGGAGAATCCAGATACAAGATGTCAAGGGTTTCCAACTTTCCGTTTGCCATTGCGCTGAGAGGAGGCCGCTATTTTAAGGACCAAGGTATGTTTCATATACCTGTTTCATATTAACCCGAGATACATATGTATGTTTCATTGTAATATGTAATATGTATAATATATAATATATGTCTATGTAATATGTATTATGTATAATATATATTATATATGGCTATGCGGAATCCGGATTGTATCATTGTAAATTTGTAATATCATATATGTATAATATGTAACAGTGATATGTATAATATGTATCACTATTATGTATAATATATGTATTATGTAATATGTAACAGTAATAACTAATATGTAATATATATAATATATTAATATGTAATATCATATATGTAATAACTAACATGTATTATAATTTATAATCTACGCAATTGTGGTTTCAAGAACAGTTTCTTAACAATGTGAAAAGCCATAGAATGTTCAATGGATGATTTCAAAATCAGTGGAAAATAGTTCCTTCAATTACCATGACCCATTTTTGATAACATGCACAATATCAATTCAGATAGACAAGCAACAGAGTCATCCAGATCATACTCTACTTCCCTGTTTCTAATATCTATCCTCCTCTTCTTCATGCAAAGCCGTCTCCTAAGACAAGGGAAAGAAAAAAGTTAGGGAAACTACCCATCCTCAAAAGCACAAAAGCCCTTCACAAGAGAGAATAAACATGCAGGAATTGATTCTCTTCCAGCTCATAATGACTGTATATTGACTTGATAACGACAGTGTTCATGTGATGATAGCTGCAGTGTTCATGTGACTTCAAAATAGCTACTATGTATTGTAAATTTGTAATTTAAATTTACTAATTTGTTTCTGAGTGCAATACAAATTAATAAATTATATTTTGCTGATTTGAAGGCTGAAGCAATTTAATTTGTTTCAATTTTTTTTTGTGCCCAGGTTTAAATTCAATTATTCAAGTTCAAAGTTTAAAACAAAATGCCAAGGATTTTGGACGCTATGTGGGAGTTTGGTGAACCTGATACTACACCTGAAACTGGGGGGGTCAATAGAATTTTGACTTGCAAGTCGTGTGGCAAGCATATGTTAGGAGGTATCAACGGATTAAAATTCCATTTGGGGCAAATTCTGGGGCAAAATGTTGAACTTTGCACAAATACAACTCCAGAAATCATCCGATGGGCCATTCAATCATTGATGGATAAAGAGGATGGAAAGGACACCAAGGCAGCACTAAAAGACCAACTTGTAGGGGGCTCAAGAGTGGGGGGAATTGAGAGTAGCAATGCTTCTTCAACAGCATCACCTTCCTCACCCATAGGTCCCAGCGCCTCATCTATCTCATCTTTTTTTGTTCCTATAACAATAGCTGGTTCACAACCTGGGATCAAATCAGCAATGAAAAAAAAGGAAAAAGGCAGAAGCTGACAGGTTGGTCAGTGAGTGTCTTCTATGGAGTGATGTTCCTTTCAACATTGCCAAGACAAACCCATTCTACCAGCCTATGTTTAATGTTGTTGCTGTCATTGGCCCGGGGTACAAAGCCCCCACCCTTGCAGAATTGAGAGGGCCTCTTCTTCAAGATGAAAAGACTGATTGCACTGCTAGATTGGCAGAGTTTAGGGCATCATGAGAACACACTGGATGCACAGTCATGTCAAATGGTTGCACTGACCAGAAGGGTAGGACCCTTCTTAACTTCTTGGTTAGTTGTCACAAGGGGACAATGTTTATGAAATCTGTTGATGCATCTGCACACATTAAAGATGCACGTACATTAGTTGTTGGACATCTTCATTCAGGAAGTAGGCCCAAGCAATGTTGTCCAAGTCATAACGGACAACGCTGCAAATTATGTTGCAGCTGGCAAGATGCTTATGAAGAGGTATCCTAACTTGTTTTGGACACCTTGTGCTGCTCATTGCATTGACTTGATGTTGGAAGATATAGGTAAGATTCCTACTGTGAGGGATATTGTTGAATCATCCAAGAGCATAACAAAATTTATATATAATCATGCATCTGTGCTTAGCTTGATGAGAAGATTCATCAACAACAAAGAGTTGGTGCATCCTGCCATTACACGATTTGCCACTACTTTCATATCTCTTCAGTCTTTGTTGAATTCTATGTGGGATGTGAAGAGCATGTTTCTCTCAGCAGATTGACGTTCTTTATCTATTAGCCGCAAACCAAAGGGAGAGGGCATATGCAGACGAGTTTCATATGATCAGAGCTTTTGGACAGGAGTAGAGGAGGTGTGTGCCATTTCAGAACCTTTGGTAAGGGTTCTTTGGTTGGTTGATGGAGACAAGCCCGCAATGGGCTACTTGTGTGAGGCCATGGATAGGGCCAAAGAAACCATTCGTGCTTATTATGCAGATAAGGGAGACGAGAGGTTAGAGAAACAACAGGTCATATGGTGAGTGATTGATCAGCGATGGAACAATACCCTCCATTGCCCCATTCATGCTGCAAGTATCTACCTCAACCCTGCATTTTCTTACGCCTGTGGTTTCAAATTTGATGCCGTGGTGATGGATGGATTCTTCACTTGTGTCAAGCGGATGGTGTCATCTGAGCAAGAACGTGAAAAGATTTCTAAAGAAATGGAGGTCTATAGGATGGGAGGTGGCACATTTGGTTTTAACATGGCTATTAAGAATAGGACAACCAAAATGCCAGGTAAGCTTCAGTTTGTTTCAAACTTTCAAGTTTAGAGTTTCAATGTTTTTTTTTTATGTTTCTCATTTTTCTTTTAACTTGTAGATGCTTGGTGGACAAGCTATGGTGCCAGAGTACCCCATCTCCAAAAGCTTGCCATTCGAGTGCTCAGCCAAACATGCAGTTCCTCTAGGTGTGAGCGCAACTGGAGTGTATTTGACAAAATACATAGCAAAAAACGCAACAAGGAAAAAGATTTCAAAATAAATTTTTTGAATTCATTTGATTAATTTTAATATTTAAATTTTCTAAGTACTAATTTACAATCTATGACCCTAATACAGATTGAAGTCCCAACGCCTCAATGACATGGTCTGCGTCTACTACAATCTTCGATTGTGGGTGAGACAGCTTCAGAAACCCACTAATGTGGAAGCCATCTCATTGGACAATATTGATACCACCTCTTTATGGAGAGTCGAGACTGAGAGGCTGATCATGGACTCGATCCCGGATTGGTTAGGTGTGGATCTAGAGGATGTAGCAGTTGCAAGGGAGGGAGAGCCAGAGGTAGAGGAGGAGGAGCAACATCAGGGTCAAGAGGCACTAGCAGAGCTGGATGAGGATGATGAGGAGGAGGTGACACCATCTAGGATGGGCAGCAATAGCAGCAGCATAGGACAGAGGCCACCTCTTCCATCGACTTCTAGAGGACGATTGAGTCCATTTGTATCCCCAGGGGCAGGGCCTTCTTCCTCTAGAGGAAAAGGCAAAGCCATTCCCTATTCCCGTAAAAGGGGAAGAGGATCTCAGTGACTGATTACTTGATGACTTTTAGATGACTCATGATATACATTATTATATTTTTTGTTCATATTTTGACTTCTTGAGAGTTGAGATTCAGATAGGACTCAAAATTCAGGAGTTGATTCACTATTTTGATATGTGATGTAGCACTAGACTTCATATACATATTATATATTAGCTTTCTTTACATGTTTATGTGGAAATGCATTTATTTGATGTTGTGGATACTCTAGATGTTAAAAATAAAAAAATAAAAATGAATAATTTTGTGTTTTTTTAATTTTGCCGACTTTTTCAAAAAACTCCCGACTTTGCCGAGTTTTTCAACTTTTAGACCCTTGCCGAATTAATCCCGACTTCGACTTTTTCCACATTGATTATAATAATAATAAAATAGGAGGTTCTAGAGGGGTCCATCAGATCCATAAAAGAGGAGGAGGAGGCCATTGGAGGACATCTTGGATTTGATATTTCTCCTTGTATGAGAGGTTGAGAACCCGGTTCTCTACTTTGGCAGGAGCCCCAGGACGGAAACCCTTGGGTGATTTGGGTGAGAGTGGACAAAAACCCAACTCATCTCCTTGGTGGATTCAGCCAGAGTCCACACGTGCAATGATTGATTTCAGTTCAGTTTTGAGAGGGTCGATGCAGCGTTGGAGCAGATTTCTCGAGGATGGATTTTTATTTCAGCTATATTGGTTGTATTTGCATGTAACCCAGTATATCTATTATAATAAAATCTGAGATTATTTTTGTTCTTCGTATTAGGGAATTGCATGCACTCTTTGCAGCTACGCTTTGGGTTAAGCTATTTCTTTTATCATGGTTAAGCTTCTGTTAATTAGAATGGTGATTTTACGCTGAAATTTTGGGTTAAGCTAGATTTCTGCAAAATTAGCTAAATATCCCATTTCGGACATTACAAAAGAGTTGGTCATGAAAGGATCGGTAGAATAATGGCATTATGCTATTTGGAAACATTCTCTGAGGAACTAATAACAATGAATTTCCCAGAGGTCATCTTCACCTATAGGTATTCTTTGAATGATAGGAATCAAATCATCTTTTCTAGCATGAATATGTCGTCCTTGTCATTAACTTTATTATAGACCTTAACAACATTGTGTTTCAACTTAATAACGAAGTGTATGTGTATTTTAAAAGGATTTTAGTCTGCCAGGAAATGTCATATATGAGTTTCAGATTGTTAGGTTTCAAGTTTCAACTTAAACAATTGTTAACATGCATATTGTTAGGTTTCAACTTAAACAAATGTTAACATGTAAGTTGGAAGATTTCAAAATTTATACATATTATAATTTATAAAATATAAAATATATATAAATTATAATATATCCCCGATGAACCCACGTACCTTATTTCAAAAAGTGACGCACATGTCCCAGCACCCATCCCCATACCCATCCCGACACCCACGTTTCCTAGAAACATGATATTATGTGACCTTCATTGCTGACCATTCAAGAAAAACTTGGGTTTATTTGTTGAAATCCAAGGATGAAGTATTCATCAAATTTCAAGAATTCAAAGTTGAAGTGGAGAACCTTACAAAAAGAAGAATAAAGATTCTAAGGTTTGATAATGGAGGAGAATATACTTCAAAGGAAATCATAGCTTTTTGTAAGGAGTATGGGATTAAGAGGGAGTTGATAGTCCCATACAATCTCGAACAAAATGGAGTTGCAGAACGAAAGAATTGATCTATTGAAGAAAGTGTAAGAGCCATGTTACATGATCAAGATTTGCCAAAATTTATGTGGGGTGAAGCAACAAAGACTGTTGTATATATTCAAAATCGAAGTCCTCACAGATCACTAGACAACATGACTCCTAAAGAAGAATTCACTGGGAACAAACCAACCACAGACCATCTCCAAATATTTGGTTGTCCTGTCTATATTCGCATACCAAAGGACAAGAGAAAGAAGTTGGATACTACAAGCATGAAGGGAACATGTGTTGGCTATAGCAATACTTCAAAGGCTTATAGGATTTATATAAAGGAAGGACACCGAATAGAAGTTAGTCGAGATGTGATATTTGATGAAAGTATTGCATTTTAAAAATCAAAATATCCCAATGGACTTTGATGACGAAGAACTTCCTATATTTGAAGAGGAAGGTACCAGGGAGGAAGAAGATTCAAATCATGAAGATGAAGGTCCCAGTGAACTCGTGCAACCTGTGGTCATCCCTGAAAGTAGAAAGAGACCTAATTGGTTGAAATCTACTCTTTTAGATGCAGAGGGACATGGAGCAGCCAAAGGCACATTCAGGGAAAGTAAGAAGCCCAAAAGATATTCAGGGTATGCAGCCTACATGACAAAGTTAATAGAAGTTGAACCATCCACCTTTGAAGAGGTTGTCAAACATTAGGAATGGAAAGATGCCATGAATGAAGAATATCAATCCTAAATGAAAAATGGAGTTTGGGAGATCGTACCTAGGCCCAAAGATAAATCTATGGTAACATCCAAGTCGCTCTAGAAGATTAAACATGTAGTAGATGGAAGTATTGACAAATATAAGGCAAGATTTGTGGCTAGGGGCTTCTCTCAACATGAAGCCATCAACTATGAAGAGACATTTACACCTACAGCAACATATACAACTATAGTTCGTTGGTCTCTTTGGCAGTATCGATGGGATGGAACATCCATCAAATGGATGTCAAAAATGCATCCCTAAATGGCACTATTGATGAAGAAGTCTACATAGGGCAACCCTTGGGATTTGAAGTCAGAGATAGAGAGACTTATGCTTGCAGGTTGAAGAAGGCATTGTATGGCCTCAAGCAAGCACCAGGAGCATGGTATGCAAGGATGGATGCATACCTACAAAGATTGGGCTTCTCAAAGAGTTTTTTTGATCTGAATCTATACATCAAGGTTGTGAAGGATGAACCTGTAATCATTCTTCTATATGTGAATGACTTTCTCATGACAGGTGTGGAAGGTCGTACCCAAGAGTGCAAGAAGCTACTAGCAGCAAAATTCGACATGAAGGATCTAGGGCTGATGCACTATTATTTGTGACTCGAAGTTTGGAAGGGACCTGATGAGATTTATCTAGGTCAAGGAAAGTATGTGATCGAGATGTTGAAGAGGTTTGACATGATGGATTGCAAACCTATGACTACTCCCATGATCGCAAACTTGAAGAGCCTATGAAGTTTCGAGTCAATCCCTGTGGATCCAACCAAGTATAGACAATTGATTGGCTCATTGATGTACCTGGTGAATACTCGACCAAACATATGTTTTGCAGTGAATGTTCTCAGTCAGTTCCAGGTAGAGCCCAAGCATGATCATTGGATAGCAGCCAAGCATATACTGAGATATCTGCAAGGAACAATCCACTACTGCCTGAAGTATGACAAGAGGAATGATGTCCACTTGATTATATATACAGATTTCAGCTGGGGAGGAAGTGACCAAGATGGAAGAAGCACTACTGGAGGATGCTTTAGTTTGGGATCCTATATGGTCTCCTGGATGAGCAAAAACAAGAATAGATTGATTTGAGTAGTGTTGACGCTGAATACACTGCAGCCTATGAAGTAAGCAGAGAAGTTGTCTGGTTAAGGAAGTTGTTATCCGATTTGTTTAAGGACCAATGGACCCTATAATGATACATTGTGACAACACCAGTTGTAAAAGGTTGTCTAAAGACCCAATGTTTCATGGAAACACAAAGCACATAAATAACAAGTATCACTACATTCGAAAGTTGGTGTAGGATGGAGTGTTGCAGCTACAATATATCTCCATTGATGAACAAGTAGTTGACATCTTGACAAAATCTCTTCCTAACAAGAAGCTTGTGTATTTGAGAGACAAGCTTGGATTGGTTGACATATCCTCCCTGGTTGAGAGGGAGAGATAGACACATCATTCTTGTCTTCACTTTGGGAAGAAAGAATGGAGGATTGGGTAAGCATCTGACATCTGATACTCTTTGAGGATGAGGTAGGGCATCCAAGATAAGAGTAGTCATAGAGGACCGATATTCTTTGAGGACTGGGAATCCAAGATAAGAATAGTCCTGGAAGGACATACCTTGTGAACACCCAGGTGGGGTATGTGCCTTGAGAGACAATGATGATGGTGTCTATAAGTCATTGGTCTCGCTAGCATTGTGCTCTGATCTTGTGGAGAGATAGAGTTGTTAGTCAAGGCCTTACTATGCGACAATGTTGGATGATATGATGCTAAACAGATGGGTTACTCGACTCTTCTTAAGAGATCTCTTTAGATTGAGAATCTCCATGCACCATTTAAGAATACCTCCCTAGTTAAAAGGGAGTGTTGAAAAACGTGTAACTAGGTTCGGTCTTCATAAATATGAAATGTACTTTTGATTCTTGTATATTGTAAAATGAAAGAAAAATTATTATTATTATTTTTGAAGCATGGGTTCATGCTCAAGGTCTTTTGTTTTAGAGTTCAAGCACTCATTGAGTGCTCCTAGGGTTTGTCTTAGGTTAAGAAGTCAAAAGAGTCATTGTCATATGTTGAATACCCCATCAGGCACATTGTACCTTGTAAAAAGAATTATTTTTGTATCTAAAAGTGTCAAATACCCTCCAAGACCAAGTCAGCATGCCAGCTAAGAAGTCAGCCTAATTTGAGGTATTTTTTCCACTTTGGAAGCCTATATATAGGAGGGAACTCGACCTCCTAGAGACACAATTCATTCTCTCATCAAGCAAGCAAAGGAGAAGAAGAAAGAGGCTAGCGAAGGAAGAAGAAGGACGAAGATCAAGTGTTTGGGTTATTTTCTCTCTCTCTCTCTCTTCACATGTGCGAAGGAAGGAAGCTAGGGTTTTTGTTGTTGGGTTAGGGTTTTGTTGTTGTAGGATCGAACTTGGAGAAAGTGCAAAAAGAAGGTCGAAGGAAGGCTCATTAGGTCATCCTCAAGCCCTAGAAGAAGGAGAAAGTCAAGCGAAGGTCTGAAGAAGTCTTGGAAGCCCGAAATAAGCTCACACGTGTGGAAGCAACTGCTGCTGGGAGGGCCGAAAATTTCAGACCTGCAGTAGAGGCTGAAATTCTGTTGTTGGGTGTCGAAGTTGTACTGTTGGATCAGATTTGACTGGGTTTGACTTGGACAAAGGAAGCACGTCATCTAGAAGGTTGGACTTGGTCTTGGAAGGGTATTGGTCTTGGTCTAGAGATCTTGGAATTCATCAATTGAAGAATCTATAAGAAGAGGAGATTTGTTGGTTTTCCTCTCAAGTGGAGAGGTTTTGGCCCTGGCTTGCAGCCTATATCCTGTGTTCTTGTGTACTGTTGATCTTCTTGTTTTGGTAGTTGTTTGATGATAAGAACAACATAATAATAAGAGAAGAAGCTAATAAGTAAGAAAAAGTAAAAAGAAATCACAAGCAATTATCAAGTATAAGAGAAATCGTTCTAACTATTGCCCTTTAGATTTCTCAACACTTCTTAGGTTCTCCCATTTCTTTAGCTACGTGAGCCTCACTTCTTTCCCTTCTTTTGTTGTTTTGTAGGTTTGGACAGCCCCTCTTAAAGTGTCCATACTCAATGCATTTAAAGCATTAAACCTTGGACATATCTTTCTTCTTGGACTTCCCAAACTTTCCCTTCTTCAACTTCTTGACTCGGGCTATAAAAGCTTGAGACTGTTCATCTGATTTAATGTCATCTTGTGCCTTGATCCTAGTTTCTTCCAAGATGCATTGAGCCCACAACCCATCAAAAGGAGTTGAGTCTTTCTGAGAGTAGATGCTCGTTGCAAAGTTGCCTCATTCTAGTGGCAATGCATTCAGTACACAGATGGTCCTTTCCGAATCAGAAATTGTCTCTCCAAGCCCCTACAAGTGATCTGTTAATTGAGATATCTTCATTAGAAAGGATGTCATGTACTCATCCTTTGATTTCTTCATTCTATATAGCTTGTTCCTCAAAGACATATTTTGCCCTGATGTACATACAGAGTACAAATTCACTAGCTTTTCATACATAGCCTTAGATGTTTTCGAATTTGCAACAAATGGAACAAGAGGATCCTTAATGGATTCAACGATGATCCTTTGTGCCCTAACTTCTCCTTTCTTGTACGTTGCTAATTCTTGAGTCTTATCTTTGCTAGGTTCAGTTAATTTCACCAATAACATATTCCATTACTTCATATTCTATAAGTGTCAGGTCAATCATTTTCTTCCATGCTAGTAAATTTGATGAGCCAACAAGCTTATTGCTTTCCTTGCAGAAAGAACCCATATGACCTTTAGATTCAGACATAGAGTAATAATATGATATGTGCTTGATGATCAAAAAGTCTTCCCTTTCTGATGATGTCTCCAACTATCCTGAGGCTTTCAAGATCTTCAAAGAGACTTCAATAATGGCTTCTAAAATTGATGACTCCAAAATCCTTTTATGCTTCCTTCAGGGAGGTCTTCCAACGAGTCTTCAACTAGATCCTTTGTTCAAGAGATAAAAACAACCTTCTTGTAGTCTTCTTATTCAAGCTTTCTTTTGATGACACCCTTCTGTTGAGAAATCTAGGGGCAACTAGACTAGGTGATTTCTCCTACTTTGATAACTGCTTGTGATGTCTTTTTACTTAACTTGATTAGCTTCTTCTTTAACTTTATTATTATTGTGTTTTTCTATCATCAAACAACTACCAAACAATAAAGATCAATGAGACAATAGCACACAGAATGTAGGTTGTAAGCCAGGGCCAAAACCTCTCCTCTTGAGAGGAAAACCCACAAGAATTCTTTTCTTCTTATAGAACTTCAAATGACGAATTCCAAGACCTAGGACCCTTGTCAAAGACCCCTCCAAAACTGAAGCATAAAAACTATGGTTGAAGCAAGAAAACTGATAGCTTGAAGACTTAATATGTTAAAATACACGAGGTATTTAAAAATAATAATTTATTAATATATATAAATGTATAAGTGATGAATGTTACAATGAGAACCCACATTTATATAACTAAGCAGGTGTCCTTTCATGAATGGGCATGTCTTTTAGACATGCCTTTTCACTTAACTTAATGACTATTTAACCTAATTAATATTTAATTATTTAACGTTTATATTTATTTTATTTAATTACTTGTTATGAATTATATTCATAACATAGCCCCTTCCTTCAAAAGCTTTGTCTTCAAAGCTATATTGCTAGCAATTGTCTTTGCAGTTGTCGTCTCGGCATATGGAAGGCGAAACGTCTCCATCACTGGTGGCTCAGCGTCTATAATTCGCTAATAACTTTATTTTGAGTCCAAGGTTATCTCTACCTTTGAACACAGGGTTATGTCTATTTTTTTTAATAAGATTTTTTTTTCTTTTTTTTCTTAACTCTAATTTTTTCTTAAGTCTAATTTTTTTTAATTTAATTTTAAATTAATTAAATTAAATTATAATTTTATAAATTTTATCTATTAATTCAACTACTCATATCATATTTAATATGTTACGAATAAGTTTCACCCAGATTTGAAAATGCACAACTTATCAATACACTAGCCCACCATGATTTACGCTTGACTTATTAACAACACCGGCCCACCTAATACTCTGTTCGTTGATGTCGACGTGGGGCTAAGAAGGGTTGTCGCCAACCACAGCCGTTGACCCTTCGGTCGGGCACACTGTTTTGATGGTGGGGGTTGCAAACCGTTTAACAGTGTCCCCGTGGCTTCCTATCGGTTTTATTTCAACAGTGGGCACAGCTACCATCCACAACCGTGGCTCATGCTACATGCTGGAAACCAGTGTCATGGCTATACCCCAATTCCCGCCTTGTATAGCCAGAATGTAAAAATAACCGTCGCAGAAAATCAACTGATATTTTATACGCACATGAGCTAGAAAATGTCCCACGATTAATAATATACGCAACCCGCATTTTTTTGAGCTCGGTATATTGGAGCTAATATATATATGACCCGGTGATCTGTATGGATGTAACGTATTAATTATATATATAATTTGTATGTGATTTGAACCGGTGTATCGATACCCTTCGGGTAGCGGATTGGCGCAGCGTGGTGGACATAGCATTTTAAATGATTTTCGGGATGCCGCATAGTTTGGTGTAGAAGACTTTTCTTGTCCCCATTCCATCGATTCTTCCCCTTCGTACTCTGCGTCTTCATTATGTTCATTTTCGTGTAGTTCCTCATCTCTGCTGGAGCTTTCACCCACGGACTCGTCTGAAGTGTCTATTGGACTATACGAACAATCAATTAGTACGTCATCGTAAAATTTATTGGACCATTTATAAATCCTTCCTAGTTGACATCCCGTGAATAAGTCATGAGTTTTTTCATCGTATGCAAATGCCCACGGTACCAGAAATCTCCGTGCCAACTTTCTTATATCAGAACAATTGGAAGCACCGGTTGTAATCTTTGCGATGCATTTGCCCGTAAAAATGCTACTGATATTGATCGTCAACATTTCTGATCGTGACGGCTCATACATATTTACTTGGCCATGGCAAATAGATATAACAATATCCTGCGCATTTGTAATGTACGAACCGAAGTAGAGGTTGGGCATACATATTCGGTGGTCTTGAAATGTGAGCAAAATCTCACCTTCTAAATTAAAAACATTAAGGCTTATCACGCCTCTCATCTGGGTGTGGCAAATGAACAACTTTCTCTTGTATAAATAATAAGGGCAACCCAACATTTCAATATTGGTTGTTTTTATTATTTTGGCTACTTCACCAGATATATCCAGGATCTGCATTCTGGAATTCAATTGTTGCCAAATAATTCTATCAGTGCCGCAGAGTTCCACGCAGCCAATTAGCTGTCGTGGATAAACGGGTATGTAAATTCGCTTGCGTAGCTTTCCCATGTGTTTGGAATAAATTCTCAATAATGCTTCTTCCCTTGCCATGCTTGCACATCCCCTTGTCATGAAGTTGTTGCTTTCATCTTCCATGTCACTGTCCACATCACTCGTTACATGATCAAGATTAATGCTACCCACATCACTATCCTCATCACTGTCACCGTCGTCACTATACTCATGACAATCTCCACCGAAGACATAACTTTCAGACTTCTCATCTCCAGTTTTCATATAACTACTTTTACTATCTTCCTCATCACAACCGTTGTTGAGATTTTCTTCATGTGGATCTTTGTCACTACGACCAAGTTTATTTTCACCTTTATTAAAAGTAGTGTTTTGTGCCTTATTCTCATCATTTTGATCATGGTTTTCTTCCTTATTATTGATTTCCTTTCAACATTCATTAACTTCTGCAATTGATTTTTCTAATCGCTGAAATGCTTCTTGAATACTAAACTGTTCGACGCAATCAGGACGTGAACGTAATGGCACATTGTGCAGCAAACAACGTTCAAAGACCTGCATCATTATATTGTGCACCATGGCTTTGTTACCACTGAAGCATAAAAACTATCGTTGAAGCAAGAAAACTGATAACTTGAAGACTTAATATGTTAAAATACACGAGGTATTTAAAAATAATAATTTATTAATATATATAAAATGTATAAGTGATGAATGTTACAATGAGGACCCGCATTTATATACCTAAGCAGGTGTCCTTTCGTGAATGAGCATGTCTTTTAGACATGCCTTTTCACTTAACTTAATGACTATTTAACCTAATTAATATTTATATTTATTTTATTTAATTACTTGTTCTGAATTATATTCATAACAAAGACCAAGTCAAACTTCTTGAAGACGTCCTTCTCACAAAGTCAACCCAAGTCAAACTTGCCTTATAATAACTACAACTTCTCCTCTAATCAAGATTTCAGACCTGCAGCTTAGGACAGCAATTTTGACCTGCAATTTTCAGCTACTACAAGAACCCTAGCTCGCACATGTGGGTGGAAGATGGTAAATTATGTCTTCTTTCTCCTTCGCTTGGGGATCTTCTTCTTCCCTAGCAATTCGGCTTGCGAAATGCTCTTTTAGACACCTAATTTCAGCCTTCCAATCTGACTATAAATTTCGGTCTAGATGCAGCAGGATGATGCCCTAGATCTCACACGTGTGAAAAGATATAGCCCAAAACAAATCCAAAATTTTGTTGTTTTTCTCCTAGTTTCTTCTCCTCTATCATACTCTTCTTTTTGGTCTTCTTCCTTGCCTTGATCAAACTTCTTGAGAACTAAAATATGGATATCATTCCAGTGAGGTCAATGTCTCTTATATATAGGCTTCTCTTCTAAGTTGAATGGCTGCTTGGAGGCCGACTTGTCCACTCATGAAGGACGACTTGTTATTTGGATGATGACAAGGTCTTGGAGGGTCTATATGACACTTTTGACTTTACATGAATTTTCTTTGACTTGATACAATAGGCCCAAAAGGATCTTCAATACTTGACAATCACTTAATTGACTTGTTGACTCAATGACAAGCTTTAGAAGCACTCAATGGATGCTTGAACTATAAATAAATTTACCTTGAGCATGAAACCCATGCATCAAAAATGACAATAATAAATTTATTTTTCTCTTTACATCAAATATAAAATCATGATTACATTAGATATTATGAAGATCGAACCTAGTTACACATTTCAACACTCCCTCTTAACTAGGGAGGTATTCATAATCCATAGACGGTACTTAGACATTCTCATACTGAAGAATTATCATAAGAAGAGTCGGATTGGTAAGCCATCTCATAAGCTATCATATCTACTTATATCAGTGCATCTCATCATATCAACCAGCATTGTCACATAGCAAGGCCTTGACTAACAACTCTATCTCTCCACAAGATTAGAGCACAATGTTGGGGAGACCAATGATTTATAGACACCTTCATCATTGTCTCTCAAGGCACATACCCCATCTGGACATTCACAAGGTATGTCCTTCTAGGACCGTTCCTATCTTGGATTAACACAAGAATTTCCTCTTTGACTACTTATGCCTGTTGGATGCCCTACCACATCCTCAAAGAGTATCGGAATTCAGATGCTTACCCAATCCTCCATTCTTTCTTCATAACATGAAGACAAGAATGATGTGTCTATCTCTCCCTCTCAACTAGGGAGGATATACTCATTCCTATAAAAGGAATATACCCAAGCTCCCTCTTAACTAGGGACTTGTTAGCAACAGTAGTTATCTGCTCTTTGGTGGAGATCATGGTACTATCAGTTGCTTGTAGGGCTCCTTCTTTCAGCATGATGTCATGAACTTCAGCTTCTTCATCATGGAGCCTTCTTCTTTTAGAATTCTTCGTAGGGCTTCAGCCATCTTTCTCCATCACTTCCCTTCAACGAACCATAGTGTTGAACCAATAGTCATGTCATCCTTCTCTTCATCGGAAAGTGATCTTCTAGTTCACATCTGGCTATTCTTCATACATCTACCTCTTCCAAGTCATGTTTCTTTCAGGATCTTCCATCCAATCTCATGAGTACTAGTTATAGATGACTTCTACAACTCTCTTTCGGTAGCCCTGTTTCAACAAAACCAAATGATTTCAAAAATCAAAATGAACATTAAACCAAAGTTACCTCTTTATGATGGCCTTTCTTCATGACATTAGCTTCTAGCAGCATCAACATCCTGCACATGTATGAATCCATCTCCAAGACGTTCATTACCAAGGTTCTCCTTAACATACATATCAAGGTCTTCATACCTTCTTCATGGAGATGCCATAGCTAATCCTTCTTCATATCAGATGTTGATTGCTTATCTTACGTGACTACAGATACATATTTTACAAACTCTTCTTTCACCTTCTTCACATATTTCTTCCTCAGGATCTTCTATTCATAGTTCCTTCATTATAGGAACTATAGTTGTCAGGCACCTCATATTTTCCATGAGGTCATATAATGTTGATTTCATCTTGTCAATATGTAGAAGAGTGCAAGGCATATTGTCTGCATACCTTTATGTATCTTTCTAAAGGAAGAGTTTTCTTCATCATGCTCATGAGATAGAGCATTCTATCCATTCTATCTGTAACCATATAATTACATGACTTTATCTCTCAAATATATACATACCCCTTCCTTCTTTTGGTCATCTAGACTTCTTCCTAGTAGCTTCCTTTCCTTGCTTGAAGATGAAAGTACTTCAACCAACTTGACATGTTGCACATATTTGTCATCATTTCGTCATCCATTTAACCTGTAGATCCCACATAATGTGAAATGTAGACCATTTGTGAGACGCTTCTTAAGTAGAGGTGAATCTTCTAACAAAAATTCCAATGGAGGATCTTAATGATCCTCATTCTACAAATGCTCCTTTCTAATGATGATGATGTATGATGATGTCTTATCTTGCTAGATGACTTTCTTCCAATCATATATACTGCTACATCGGTTGTCCTTATATGTTTTCAATGAAGATGCCATGAGCTACTTCCTTTCTATGATGATTGCTTCAACCATATAGACTTCTACTTTGATTGATCTTCCATGCCACTGTGATGATGTCATCTCTATCTCAGCTATAATCCATCCCATCATTCTTGTGATGCATTCCATCATGACTACCATTTTCTTTCAAACAAAGTGAAGGAGGTTTTCATAATAAAGGGCTTTCACTTCCTCCTTCTTAGACTTCTTCTTTTTAGGTTTTTCTATTTCTTCAGTGATATGGGCTTCGTTTCTATTTTTTCTTTTCTTGTCGTCCTTCTTAAGTTTAGGACAATTGCTCTTAAAGTGCCCATATTCATTACATTCATAGCATTGGATCTTTGACATGTCAAGCTTCTTCTTTTTCTGAGGATCAAACTTTCCAAACTTCCCTTTCCTCCTAGCCATGGCACCATATGCTTGAACTTGTTCATTTAATCCAACATCATTCTTTACCTTTAACCTAGTTTCTTCAATTTTACATAATGACCAAAGTTCACTGAATTGAGTGGCTTCCTTCTTTCCATAGATACTTGATACAAAGTTGCTCCATTCATCAAGTAGTGCATTGAACACAACGGCGGTCATTTCTTTATCAGACATTATTTCCCATAGCCCTTGTAGTTGATCACTTATTTGAGATACCCTCATAAGGTTTGAGGCTTCCCCTTCTTCCTTTAATATCTTCATCTTGTATAGTTCAGTTCTTAGTGATATAACTTCTCCTGCAATGCTTATGGAAAACAATTCTACTAGCTTTTCATAGATTTCTTTTGATGTCTCCATATTTGCTACATATGGGATGAGTGAATCATTGATTGATTCTATGACAATTCTTTGAGCCCTTATTTCCCCTTTCATGTACTTTGATAGTGCTTGAGATTTCTCTTGAGATGGTTTGGAGATTGAACCCTTAACATATTCAATAACTTCATTCTCTATGAGGATCAAATCTATCCTCTTCTTCCATACAAGGAAATTTGATGACCTAGCTAGTTTGTTGCTTTCCTTCCGGAATGAAGTCATGTTGATAGTAGATTCAGACATAAATATAAAGATACTTACTTGTCAAGTCAATATGCTCCTTGATGATGATATCTTCAACTTGATTCCTTCTTGATAATGTTGATAATTGGAAATGTCTTTCTTCAAAGATGTTGGAGATGTAATTTTTTCTTCAATGTGAGGGAGATGGCCTTGATTCCTTTGACGATAGAAATGCTTCTCTTTGGTTCTTTTGGATGACGTGAGCTTCCCAAGAATGCTTCAAGTGTAGAGTCCTTCGAATGAGATAGGGTCTTTGAGGTCCTCTTCTTCTACAAAGTGTTGATCCTTCTAGATGATATGATCCTTGTAATAAGATGGGTATTCCTCTTTGATGCTCCTTAATTCCTTCCTTCAAGATGATGTGTGGATTAGTCCTTCTTGATGATCTTCTTGTACTTGGCCCTTAGGTATCCTTCTTCAATTGATGATCTTCTTCAAGATGCATTTCCTTGTTGTTGTCACCTTAGCTCTGAAACCCTGGTGTGAAATCTAGGGGCAGCTAGACTAGGTGATTTCTCTTACTTTGATAATTGCTTGAGATGTATTTTTACTTAACTTGATTATTATTGTGTTTTTCTATCATCAAACAGCTACCAAACAATAAAGATCAATGAGACAAGAGGACACAGAATGGAGGTTGTAAGCCAAGGTCAAAATCTCTCCTCTTGAGAGGAAAATCCATAAGAATTCTTCTCTTCTAACGAATTCCAAGACCTTAGATCCTTATAAAAGACTCCTTCAAGACCAAATCAAACTTCTTGAAGAACTTCCTTCTGACAAAGTCAACCAAAGTCAAACTTGCCTTATAATAACTACAACTTCTCCTATGATCAAGATTTCGAACTTGCGGCTTAAGACTGCAATTTCAACCTGCAATTTTTGGCTACTACAGGAACCCTAGCTCGCACGTGTGGGTGGAAGATGGTAAATTATGTCTTCTTTCTCCTTTGCTTGGGGATCTACTTCTTTCTTAGCAATTCGGCTTGCAAAATGCTCTTTTAGACACCTAATTTCGGCCTTCCAATGTGACTATAAATTTCAATGTTGCATTAATCGTTATCGGGATAATATCGACGTGAGGAAAAAATCGGAAAAAAATCGTAATTATCGGGAAATAATCGAGAAAAAATCGTTTGGTACAAAAATATTCTTTTTTTTCATTTTTTTTCAATTTTTTTAATATCTAAACCATCTACAACATAAAATAAATACATTGACACATAAATATGATAAAAGAACTAATATATATGATGTTTAATATCATTTCTAGTGCTAAAATCACACATAACATTGAATCATGTCCTGAATAGTAAGTCCTGACTCCTGAGTCCCAATTCAGCCTCAAAATATAATAATGTATCTCATCATGTCATAATGTCATATACAATAAAATGAAGAAAATAACTAAAGTCTAATCCTATTGATTTCCTCTGCCCCTCTTGCAAGAAAATGCCACAACTTTCCCTTTCCCTCTAGACGTAGATGTTGGTGCTGGTGGAGTTGGCAGTGGAGTCTGCTATGCTCTAGAAGCTGAAGAACTAGAAGTAGGAGCTATAGGAGGTAGACCACGTCCTCTAATGGTGGCAGGGGTAGCCCAGGCAGGTGGTGTCACCTGGAAACATTACAATCTCCCAATCCTGAAATCCTGAAAAACTGATAAGTCTGCTGGATTTTGAATGAAATCTAAAATTCTACTTTCTACATATGAAATCCAATGAGGCCGGAACCACTCTCAAACATCTTCAGTT
This sequence comes from Pinus tabuliformis, assembly GCA_031772625.1. Taxonomy (NCBI): domain Eukaryota; kingdom Viridiplantae; phylum Streptophyta; class Pinopsida; order Pinales; family Pinaceae; genus Pinus; species Pinus tabuliformis. The sequence continues at coordinate 1,042,791,133 of CM062816.1, read as the reverse complement.
ATTTCATGGTAATGTTAAAAATTTAAGTAAAAGGAGAATGTCACTTTTACTTTAAGAATTTAACATTACCATGAATAGCATATCAATACTAGGGCCTAGACTTGATCATTAAGCTGCCCCACTCAAAAATTATTTGTTTCTTTCAAAAAAATTGCATTTCGAACATTTAGCATCCCTTATAAAACCTCGCTGCCCCGATTGCCCGCAATAAAAACGGAAAAAATTGCGATTTTTTCCAAAAAATCGCGTATAAAAAAAACTGGCGATAATTTTAGATATTACTCGCGATAATATCGGCAGTGGGAAATTATCGCGATAAAATGATGTTATCGCGATTTTAACAACATCGATAAATTTTGCTCTAGATGCAACAAGATGATGCCCTAGATCTCGCACATGTGAAGAGATATAGCCCAAAACAAATCCAAAATTTCATTTTTCTTCTCCTAGTTTCTTCTCCTCTATCTCTGTAATGTCCCAAATGAAGAAAATTTGGCACAAACCTTTCACACAAAATTATCACGCACTTCACAGAAGATTTCCATGTAAAAACCCAAATACCCAAAATTTGACAGAAACAATAACCCACAAATTGCAAGAAAACCTCATTAAAGGATTACAACATGAAGAACAATGAGAAATCCAGCGATAAAATCCATCTTTAATATATAGAAATACATGCTGATACAATAGCTGGGAATGGCCCTCCAAGATAATAATGCTAATGTCGGCCTCCAAACTGAAATAGGAAATCAATCACTACACCTGTGGACTCTAAATGAATCCACCAAGGGGAGATGGGTGCTCGCGCAATCTCACTGAATCACCCGAGGGCTTCCATCTTGGGGCTACCAATGGCTAGAGAACCAGGTTCTCAACCTCTCACACAAGAAACAATATCAAATCCAAGATGTCTCCAAATGACCTTCTCCTCCTCATTTATAGATCTCATGGATAGATCTCCAAGCCTCTAGAAGCATCTTATTTCATTATTTTATTATTATTCTAGAAGCTCCTCCATTGACTTTATCAAGTGACCTTTTAATTTTATTTTATTTCACTTAAGTCACTTTTGGCCCTTTTTCTCCAATTAATTATTTTTCCTTAATTAAATGACTAATTAAAGTCATTTTTAACTAAGGAAAATGGAAAATTGCCCACCATACTCTTTTCAACCACTGGAAGTCTCTTCTCAGCATCCCATCCTGTAAATCTTCTCATTCTGGTTCCAATGAGCTACTACATTGAGGTGTTCCATCAATTAATCTCCCCAAAATGCCACCTCAAGCATAATTAATTAAGTTACGCCCAACAATAACATTGGTTTTTTAAAGTTGTCAGAATGCAATGGAACGGAAGGCAAACTGTGTGGATGATGGAATATGCCAAGCGAATGCCATCAAATCTCATATAAACTTCTCAAAACTCTATCAGAACCCCTGATGACATAAACCTGCTCCATTGACCTAGCCATCCCCTGCACTGGAAATCCACCCTAGTTGTACTATGAAGAAGAATAAAAATGGGGACATGACAGTCCTCCCGCCCCAAGATTGCTTGCCCTCAAGCAATCCAAATATGTGGACCAAGCTGGTGGCCCGACACAATTGAGACCCAATGCCTTGATCCCATACGAACCACTGGGTGATGCTCTGCTCCAATGTCAACCCATCATGAACAGACCCCTCAATGCTCGGATCCCAAACCAATCTCTGACTAAACCTGTCATCGATGAATCCTCCTGGATCCCAATGCCACCAAGAACAAATAGCAAGGCTCCATGGCTCCTGCTCTGCTATAACTCCAACCAGGAATGCTGCTCCATCCGCCACGTACCAACTCATCACCTCTCTCCAAACCAATGCTTGGCTTAAACCAAGGTCAATCTCATCATGTAGTGCTATGCTGAGATACTGATGAGTGGTCATCCTCCTAGATCGCAATGCCACCAAGAACAAATATCAAGGCTCCATGGCTCCTGCTCTGCTATAACTCCAACCAGGAATGCTGCTCCATCCACCACGTACCAACTCATCACCTCTCTCTAATCCAACGCTTGGCTTAAACGAAGGTCAATCTCATCATGCTAGTGCTATGCTGAGATATTGATGAGTGGCCATTGTACATCCTGTTGCCAACTAAAGCATATAATATTCCTCACCTTTAAGGGCTCCTGCAATACAATACCTCTGACTAAAAATGATACTCCGCCAGTAGGGTACCAGCTCATAATCTCTCGCTAATCCAATGCATGGACTCCCGTGCAAGAAATACATCTGATATGCTGATACTAGTCCATGCTCAACTCCTGATGCTCTACCTAGACAATCAAAACATGTCCAAGAAATCCTGCCTCTCTCCCTCTAATGGGAAAAAGTGGGCAAACTGTGCTGCAAGCCCTGTCTATGAACTCCTAGAGAGGGTTGTTGCCTAAATATGTTGCAGCTTTGCTAGCTGCCACTACATCTATTTGCACCTCATCAATGGGTAGACCCAAAGATGGATGCACTGCCACCTCCAACAACTCCTGCCATCTACTAGCCTCCTACAAGACTACCCTGTCAATCTCCAACATCTCCTGAGGACAAGTGTCTGCAAATACTACCTCCCTAGAGGCTGCCTGCACATCTATCTGCTCCACTCCAATGGCTGGCCCCAAGGGTGTTTGCTCATCCTCCATCATGGGCTCAACATGAGCCACTAGCTGACTCTCCAAAAATGGCCCATCCCACACACTGTGTGTATCATCTGACTCATGCTCCTCTATGTGCTCTCTATGCTGAATCATCAGTCGCTCATCTTCTCTTTGATCTCCTTCCCTCATAGGAACAATAGGTTGCTCCTCGTACTCCTTTACCACACAAGGATGCATTTCTAGGTTATTGCCATCATCTCCACATGACTGCTCGTGCTTCTCAAAGGCATCATCGTACAAACCCATGGACTCGTCCAACGAAGAGTCCTCATCCTAACATACATAATGAATATCTCCTTGCTCTATCAATGTCATCTCCTCACTGTCACTCAAGCATGAGTGTTCAGGTCCCCAATGTCATATGCAGATGAAGCAAAGTCCCTTCCTCCTCAGCTCATTCTTGCTATAAGATCGACCAAACTTGAGTAGCTCTTCCCTGGTCAACAGTCTCCTGAACAACCCGATGTTCTGCTCAACCAACTTTTCAGCCAGCTCATAAGTAGCAGGTGAGACCAGCTTCTCTCTCTTCTAGACAGACAACAATCGAGAGTGCAACTCCTGACAAATGGCATCACGACCTCTCATACGTGATGATAAGATGGACTGCAAGTGCGCTATGACTGTGTCTGAAAACTCTCCTCATAACATCATCATCGTAAGGAATTGTAGGTGCAGTCAGTCTCATGATGCTACTGAGACAAGATGCAACTTGAAGTCTAATGCCTTCACAAGGTTCCTCCAAGAACTTGGGTTGTATGAGAGCAAGCATAGCTGGTCTTAGAGCCCAAATGAGTTTCTTCCCTTCTAACTGGTTCACTTTGGAAAGGAGTGCATCTAGTTCATCTAGTTTGAAAAGGACTTTCCATGTGACCCTCATGTGCTTCAAATCTGTCCCAAGTGAAAATATTTTGTGCCCTATTTCCTGCCCCTTCTGCACATCCTTTGGTTGTTCTCTCTGAAGAATGGCATAGACCCCTTTTGAGAAGGGTCTGATGTTTGTTGTTGCTAGTTTATTAAGGGAGTTTACAAAGGTTTGATCCATGTTTTGGCTCAATGAGGACAAAGAACATTTGTGATAATCAAGCCACTGAGTGTTCTTTGAGTTTACAGGTGTTTCTCGATGAAGAGTTTCAACAAACAGTTTATATGTGCATTGCCGGAGGTGTGGTTAATTTAGCTGGTTCAAGTAGCATGTGACAGCAACATATATAACTCATAAAATCACTTCAGAACAATTGAACAATATCAGATTGGACTAGCAACATATATATGGATAGAGGCGCTTATTAAACATTCCTTTCTCCATAAAATAATTGCTCAAGAGGTTACACAGTGACAATAGAGATATAGTGACAAAAATAAAAGAACTTGATTAAAATGTTGTTCCTCAGCCAACATCAGCATGCAAGGTGCAGTCCTCTGAGCCAGCTACAGGAAGCTATGCATCTCTGGTCTTCAGCATGAGAAATTAGTTTGGTAATTTCAACTTCCAACAACAGTCCGGTCATGTCCCAGTCAGCATACAAGTTCAACTCCTGGGTTTGCATAAATTGCAATGATAGAGTGATGGTGGTTCCGTCAATTCTAGTTATATCGGCCCACAACAATCCATACAGCAATGCTCTGCTACAGGTGATTTTCACTTCCAAAAATGTTGTAGGTGTGAGTTATGGAACACTTTCAGTGCTAGATTTGTGAAAGCCACGTTGAAGCTACAAGAATATGGCCCCTTTAATTCAGTTCTTAATATTTAGCCTCAATCAAATTTGGCCCTGTCCTCAATGGTTGCCTTTAGCACTGTATACTTTCACCCTTTGGATGAAGATATGTTGTCCTCCTAAACAACAATAATTCGGCCCTCTTTATGGAGCAATTCAACTTCTTGAATGATAGAAATTTCACCCTCTGGAACATGCATAACCCAACAGAACTGGTCTCGACCTCTGCTAAATGAGTTGTAGGAGAAATAATAACGTACAGGTGACTGCCTTGCACGGAAATTTGTTCCCTTTTGAGCTAATAATTCAACCTTATGACAAGGATAATCTCTGCTGAAAGGCTTGATATCAGTTCCTAGAAAACCCCAGTTTCAAGACAACAACAAATTGACGTGCCTTCCAATGCATCAATCCTGGTAAATTGAGTTTCCCGGCTTCTATAGAATGCTGAGAAACGCTGCCTTGATGAGGGAAATTAAATTTCAAAAAAAAAACTCTGCCTTCTTGTAAGAAGAATTCGGCTTCTATGAAGGATTGTCTCAATGGCTGCTTCAAACCACCAATTGCCCAGATAGTTAGCTTCTCTGATTTGCTTGATGGATCTGAAATGTTTGACTGATAGAAGAGAGGCTCAAGAAAACCCAATTCGAACACCGTTCAAGAAATGTGCCTCAAAATTCAGGAATTCAATCTTAAATCTAGAATATCTCGGCCTAAAGGTTCTCTGTTGATAGGCATCGACTTCTGCATGGGTATTTGCGTTGATGGAATCCCTGAGCGAATGTGTGAGGATCTGATAATTTGACCCTCATTCTAGCTTGAGCAAGAACACGCCTTCCAAATCATGCTCAGCAAATCGCTACAACAGTAAGAATCGACCACCAGCAATTGTGAATATGTATGGCCAGCCACAAGAAGCGAATTGGTACAAGTGGGTTGACCTATGTGCTACTTATAAATTTGATCGACAATCCGAGGATGACGAATTTTGGCTTGGTAGGAGATAAATTCATGTTACAGGTTTCCAGAGGATATGCTCTCCTCTTTTGCCCTGCGTGTTCGATTTTCAGTTTGGCTGCTGAATTTCCCTTCATGACTTCACAATTTTTTTGTCGTCGCCAAATTTAATTGAAATCTCTGGCCTTTTACGGCCTCTCCATAACCTTGGTATTTTGCAATTAATTATTTTGTGGCCTTCATAAAAATAAAAAGTCCAACCCTCTTAAAACATTTGATTTCATAATATTTCTTTAATAAAACAATTGCTCCCCACTCTAAAATAATTTGGCTAAATTTGTCAAACAATTATTAAATAGAAGACAAATTTGAAAGAATTTTGTCTACTTGATAAATAAACTTTTGTAGAATAGACAATACAAATTTCTCCCAAAATAGTCAATGCAAGCAAATTGGAGAATTCGACACTTGCGGAATCACTGCAAATAATCCCGAAACCCTCAAACCATCATAGCCAAAATTGGAAACTCAAAACCCACAGGCTGAGCCAAGATCAAAGCTCTGATACCACTATAATGTCCCAAATGAAGAAAATCTGGAACAAACTCTTCACACAAAATTATCATGCACTTCACAGAAGATTGCCATGTAAAAACCCAAATACCCAAAATCTGATAGAAAAAATAAACCCACAAATTGCATGAAAACCTCATTAAAGGATTACAACATGAAGAACAATGAGAAATGCAGCAACAAAATCTAGCTTTATTATATAGAAATAGATGCCAATACAATAGCTGGGAATGGCCCTCCAAGATAATAATGCTAATGTCGGCCTCCAAACTGAAACAAGAAATCAATCACTACACCTGTGGATTCTGAATGAATCCACCAAGGGGAGATGGGTGCTCGCCCAATCTCACTGAATCACCCAAGGGTTTCTGTCCTGGAGCTCCCAATGGAGTAGAGAATCGGGTTCTCAACCTCTCATACAAGAAACAATATCAGATCCAAGATGTCTCCAAATGACCTTCTCCTCCTCTTTTATAGATCTCATGGATAGATCTCCAAGCCTCTAGAAGCATCTTATTTTATTATTTTATTATTATTCTAGAAGCTCCTCCATTGACTTTATCAAGTGACCTTTTTAATTTTATTTTATTTCACTCAAGTCACTTTTGGCCCTTTTTCTCCAATTAATTATTTTTCCTTAATTAAATGACTAATTAAAGTCATTTTTAGCTAAGGAAAATGGAAAAGCGTCCACCATACTCTCTTCAGCCACTGGAAGTCTCTTCTCAGCATCCCATCCTATAGATCTTCTCGTTTCGGTTCCAACGAGCTATTACACTGAAGTGTTCCATCAATTAATCTCCCCAAAATTCCACCTCGAGCATAATTAATTAACTTATGCCCAATAATAACGTTGATTTTTGAAAGTTGTCGGAATGCAATGGAACGGAAGGCAAACTGTGTGGATGATGGAATATGCCAAGGGAATGCCATCAAACCCCATAAAAACTCCTCAAAACTCCATCGGGACCTGTGATGACATAAACCTGCTCCACTGACCTGGCCATCCCTTGCCCTGGAAATCCACCCTGGTTGTACTATGAAAAAGAATAAAAATGGGGACATGACAGTCTCGCTCTTCTTGTTGGTCTTCTTCCTTGCCTTGATCAAACTTCTTGAGAACTAAAATATGGATGTCATGCAAGTGAGGTCGATATCTCTTATATATAGGCTTCTCTTCTAGGTTGAATAGTTGCTTGGAGGCCGACTTGTCCACTCATGAAGGTCGACTTGTCCTTTGGATGATGACAAGGTCATGGAGGGTATATATGACACTTTTGACTTTACATAAATTTTCTTTGACTCGATACAATAAGCCCAAAATGGTCTTCCATACATGACAATGACTCAATTGACTTGTTGACTCAATGACAGGCCCTAGAAGCACTCGATGGGTGCTTGAACTATAAATAAATTTACCTTGAGCATGAAACCCATGCATCAAGAATGACAATAATAAATTTCTTTTTCTCTTTACATCAAATATAAAATCATGATTACATTAGATATTATGAAGACCGGACCTAGTTACACATTTCAACACCTTCTAGATCAATAGGTCTTTTTTTCCCTTAGCAAACATTTCTTGTGTCCATAATATAATCCTTTCAGTTGCCTTCTTGTTCACCTTAGCTCTAATCCCATGTGGGAAAATGTTATATGGCAGCTATTAAATTCAATTTTCCTTGACCTTAATACCTGCTTGTGAACTTTATTATTCTTCTTGTGTTTCTTTACTAGATCTTCTTCATCAAACAAATATCAAGAGAAAAAAATAATAAAGACAGTGGACACAGAAGTTAGGCTCCAAGCTAGGGAAAAACACCTCCAAGGGAAAAACCAAGAAACTCTTCTCTTCTTATAGAATTTGCTTCAAATGAGACAAAAAAGACCCAAACCCTAGACCAAGTCCTCCAAGTACCAAGTCAGCCCTTCCAATATCACAGCTCAATCCTGCATCAACCAGCTTCCAACTGCAACTTTGACCATAGCTTTGACCCTACAACTTTGACTTGCAACTTTGTCTAGCAACTCCAGCCCTGTAGCTGCTGCAGAAACCCTAATTCAGCTTCTTCAAGAGATCCTTCTTAGAGCAAGACAGCTCCTCCCAAGGTCAACGAGATCAAGACAAAATATTCCTTCATCTAGCAACTCGATACTGCAACTTATCCTACTACAATTCGATCCTGCAATTTTGGCCTTCTAGGAAGCTACAAAAACCCTGCTTTTTTGCACATGTGAGAGAGATTAGCCCAAAAACAAGATTTTCTCCCTTTTTCTCTCCTCCAAGACCTTCGCTCTTCTTTTCTTCTACTTCCCAACTACAGATCGAACTTTTCTTCTTGAGATCGAACTTGATGATGAGTGAATCACAAATGAGGTCGAACTGCTCCTTTATATAGCCTTTCCAAGGGGTCGAATTCCCTCCTTTAGGCCGACTTGAAGCTTCCAGGGTTGACTTGTACTTTGGAGGTTTCCAGGACTTTCTAGACTCAAAATAAATTCTTTTACAAGATATATTTTGCCTAAAAGGGTCTTATAAACATGATGTTGACTCTCTTGACTCATGACAATAAATCCTATGACCTAACAAACCCTAGAAGCATGAAGAACATGCTTTTACCTAGAAGACCATCAATAAAGAGCATGAAAAGCATGCTTTAAAATAATAATTTTTTCTTCTCTTATTTTGTTTGTTACATAAGATACATATTGAACTGAGTACAATAACAATTATGAAGACCGAAACTAGTTACATTTCCAACACTAGAGGTGTTCTACCTTTTCAAATAAGCCAATAAAAAACTTTGTAGGTGCACCACCCTCCTTAATTTAGTGCAAACCTTCCCTAATCTTTACCTTCCTAGCTTTTCTTTTTTTCACGTTTGATCAAGCATTCCATCTCAGTACTCGTTGAGCATTGAGGAGATCCTTTTCCAAGATCATTGTCATATCTCCAAGCTCCCAAAGCACTTTCTTTTCTTTTCTCTATATGTTTTTGTCTACTAGCCTTACTCCTCCATAGATAAACATCACATTCCTATGAAGATAGAGATCATCCCTGCAAATAGATAGAGACTAGAAATAATAAATCAACAACAAATACAGTGGAAAGAAAATAGAAGTTTGGAACAACAATCACCATCTTCTCATTCACACAATAAAATGTTACAACATTGACTTCACCGGGCTACAACGGCTTTTCACAAGCCTTGGGCACTCCCTTGGTAACCCTAACTAGTGTGCCCTCCCTTACTAAGTCAAACTTGACAAGAGAAGGAAGAGCAGTTACACAAGTAATGGTTGATCATATATTTCATGAAAGAAATCATCCACCACATGTAACAAGAAATCTCTCCCCATGCAATGTGCCCTATTTAGCATATGTAACTCCCATCCTAAATGTGTTATAACATGTAAGGGGAATTTTTGAAAGCTGTCATAGAATCCATCATGACCTTAGATTGACCAAAAATAGAAGATGGCAAGCGTCATAAGTGTAAGGAACCTGTCATAGGGCTGTATGGTGTAGAATTTTCTGGTTCTTAGGGCAATTAATGCAACTTCAAAAATTTCACCTTTAAAAACCTTGTGAATCTTCAGCCTTAGGACTGTTATAAAATATAAATAAAACAGCAACAACAACAAACAGTATTTCACCTCTTAACAATCCAAATAGAAAGATACCAAAGTGTGCCAAGTCGCCAACAAATTTTAACCATCTAGGACAATCTTATCATACAAAAAACAGAACTGGAATTCACTTTATGAGAGTTGTAATTACAGCAGTAAATCTTCCCTATCTTTTTCTTAAATCACATAACAATTTCAGCCTTAACTTATGTCAAATCAGCAAAACATAGTACATACTAGTGCTGAAAATGAGAAACCATGAAGATAAAATAGCTTAAAACCAAATCTGCATAAGACAATTTTGGACAGCTTAAACTTTCATATATATGTATAAAGATAAAGTACATATACGTATGATAGTCTCATCCCAAGGCTAGCACAGTCCTCTAGCTTTCCAAAACCATACTTAGGGAAATATGGCCATAAAAGGGTTGTTTATTATAAGTTTATAACAAAAATACATAAAGGGTTATTTACTATAACAAATAATTGCAAATCTAAGTTTTCATGAATCAAATACATTTAGTGTCAATGTCAGCTATGACAGCTATAAAACTCAAAAATATTAGATGTCAATAACCAGCATGCAATGTCGATGAATATAGAAATATAATCATTCGAAGTTACACAAATTGAAGGCTTTGACAATTCAATTTACTTGTATCCATATTAGCAACGTAATGTGAGAATATAATCAACGAATGAATAATTCCAGAAAATGAGCACTTTAAGCCCAACAAAATTATGAATAACTCACCTGAGCCATACACAAAAGGAACTAGGAGTAGCTAAAGTATTAGAGCATTACTCTGTCTTCTTTCCAGCTCTTGCATTTGTATGTTTATACATAAGTATCTGTGCAACTATTATCCCATTTAGAATGATACCAAGACCACTGCCCACAGCCACTTGTAACTGTTAAGGGAAGAACAAATTAGAAAATAACTTGAAAACATTGATTCCTTTCTTGAGGGGTAAGCAATTTGATAAACGAAACTCCATGCACTAGAAAAGATTTAACAAGTCTTCAACATTTACTATAAGTTTTGACAATGCTTTGACATGGTTAATTGACAGCAGGAATATTCTGGTTTAGGTATGGACCCATTTATATTTCTCTTAAAATATTATAAAGATAAAGAGCTTATTAAAAAGGTGTAGAAAGATGGAAAGTAAATTATTCCTAGGCACTAGGGCAAATTCTTGAGCCCAATGCTAAATGGATGTGTCAAGACTCAAAACATACGAGAGACAGTCAGTCTATGCTATGTCCTATAATTTTCGAGTATGAACAAATAATATGAACTATGAAGGCCCATCGGACTAGGCCAAACAATGGACATCCCGCACCAGAAAGAGATTGCTGACCAATATTGGGGCCCCACCCAAGTTCGAAACTCAGTTAACCCACCTAGTGTGGCTTGTGGGCAGTTGTGTTAGGTTCATGAGTATAGGGACAGAGCCAATGTCACCTCACTCTAATCCTTTCTCTCTTCAGGATGGTGTTTTGCCAACCACAGGGTTCCCAGAATGATCTAAGGTATACAATGACAGCTCCTACGAGGTAAAGATAACCTAAAATCAGCAAAGTATACTGCTGTCCTAAACTAATTAGATGAAAATATCATCAAGTTCAAGAAATGGGTAGCATGCAAATATGCCCAAAAAGTGATGATAAATCATAAAAACAATAAGTATGCTCACTAATAAGCAATAATCTCCTCCTGTTCTGTGCCAAAAAAAAAGATCAGCAAATGATGTCTAGCTGAATACAGATCAAAAATGCACTATCGTTTCTTTTTAAACATTTAGTGTATATCAGCAAGCTTAAATTGCTGATATTTGCTAAGAAAACACTTAACCAATGCAAGTTTTTGGCTTGTTGAAATTTTCCATGCACTCTCTTTAGGTCGCTCAGCTCAACCTCCCAAGGGGGCCTGAGACCCTCAATGGCATTTTATGCAGAGCAATTCTTGTGCGATGTTCCTTTTTGTGGTGTTCCTTATGGCATTGTTAAGATGGACTTTCAGGGTTGGAGGCAGACAGGTCATAGGTGTAGGTTTATGTCATCAGCGAGCCCAGTGGCTTTTGGAGATGTTTCATGGGGTTTTGAGGAGTTTCTATGGGATCCGATGGCATTCGCTTGGCATGTTCCATCATCTACACAACTTGCCTTTCGTTTTGTTGCATTCCGACAACTTTCGAAAAACAGTTATTATTGGGCCTAACTCAATTAATTACACTTAAGGTGGCATTCCAAGAGGAATACTTGACAAAACACCTTAGTGTAATAGCTTGTTGGAATCGAAACAAGAAGATCTACAGGATGGGATGGTTAGAAGTGATTTTTAGTGCCCTGAAGAGACATGGCGGCCAATTTACCATTTTCCCACATTAAAAAGAATATTTTAATTGAAATAAAAGAGAGAAAAGTGCTCCATGATTAAAATAATAATAAAATAGAAGGTTCTAGAGTGGTCCATCAGATTTATAAAAAGAGGAGACCATTAGAGGACATCTTGGATTTGATATTTCCTCTTATATGAGAGGTTGAGAACCCGGTTCTCTACTTCATTGGTAGCCCCAAGACGGAAACCCTCGGGTGATTCAGTGAGATTGGGCGAGTACCCATCTCCCCTTCGTGAATTCATCCAGAATTCACAGTAGAGCTTAGCAATGCAATTCAGATCAGTTTGGAGGGTCGGTGCAATGCAGCAAATTATCTTGGAGGCCAGCTTTTCATCTCAACTATTTTGGTTGTATGTGCATGTAACCCCAGTTTATCTATTATAATAAACCTGAGATTGTTCCTGCTCATCTTGTGGTTATTTTGCCATATTCTATTCGTTATAATTTTTCCATGGCAATGTTCTATGAAATGAATGATAATTTTTATGGAGAATTTCTGGCTGAGTTGAATTTCCGCAAAATTAGTCAAATATCACGTTTGGGATATTACATCTTGATCCTGAGAGACAACTTTGTTGTTCACTACCCATACATGCTACAGCAATGGATATATGCACTCAAGACCCCTTACTAATTTTGAGTGACCTCAGACAAGCTCCAAGTCAAGATTAACCATCGAATACCACAGCAGGGCATGACATGCCAGTTATGCCATTTGTAGGAAGCCTATATGGAGGAGCATTTTGTTTCCCAGTGCCCTATCTACTACGAGATATGAGGATGGTTCTACTACCTCTTCACAGAGTGTCAGATTTCTCTCTTCATATTCTTTTGGTTCATAAACCAAAGGTGTTTGGCTCTGTCTAAGAGGGCAGCTTTTGGGCTCTGCCCTTCCATGCTAAAGACACCTCCTCACCCAAATGTTACTCAAATGATCACATCCTTTTTTCTGGTTATATTATTAGACAAGGACATCAAGGAGCTAGCAACCAACAACAACAATGCAGCAATGCCCAAATCCATCAGATACCGTGGTGTTTCCTGCCCCATCTGACAAGACCTTTGTGGATTTGTAGATTCAGATCTTGTGACAAGGCTCCCCATTCTAACAAGGAGTCCTCCATTCCTAGATAACTACAGTGGGCCACTCCTCTTAGATGACGAAACACTCCACATATTCATGCTTCTTTTAGTACTTCAAGACAAGCCTCTATCACATGTTTCTTCCCTTAGGCCTCAATTGGTAGGCGAGACACATAATTTGGGGTGGATGACCTGCAAGAGTGTAGTGTATCCTCATCTTTAGAAAAAAATCTAGTGAACACTAAGGCACATCCCCATCCCCTTGTATCATTCTCCGGCACATCCCTACAAGGAGTGTTCATTTTAGTGGCTCATTTATCTGTAAATTGTCGTGGATATACCAATGGACAGTTCATCAAAACAGATCTGATAAATTTATATTGAAAATCCAAATTGTATATGATGAGGGTTATTTTCCTTAGGCTTTTGGATTTATTAAGTTATTGTTTTTATGCATGTAGTATACAAAATGCAGAAAATATAGAGCAGACAAAAATGCAATCACTCGCAACCATAATAACACAAGACATTACATGGAAAACCCTTTCGAGAGAAAACCTAGCTGGAAGGTGAGGCTGCTTTACTCACTCTTTCTCTAAATGGAAATGGATGCAAGTACAAAGAAGTACAAACCCTTTATGTTTGCTCTCTCTCTATCCATTCCCTGCCACTCCACTCATTTATGGAGCAAAATGCACTCGAATAGATGTAACCCCATTTTATCCTAGTGGCCCATTTACAATAGAGTTCAATACCCTACTAGTGGTTAAGTTTGACTCTTTCAACTCTGAAATAGAGTTATAATATTGACTCTTTTGAAGTCTTCTTCATCATGATCACATGGCTAATCCATTTTGCATGAATAATGGGGTTGACGTGGCACCCTCTCGAATTATGGTGGTCAATTTTGATAAGTCAACTTTTGAAAGGCATAATTTTCTCATACTACCTCCCAATAAGGTGATTCTTGCGTCGTTGGAAAGGTATCAGTGTGTAGATTATGGAGTCTAGGTCCTTAATAAGGTCAGGACCACAAAAAGTAATCATTTAAGGCCTCAAAATGGCTCCTAAAGTTCTTCACCTGGAATTTTCCAAACTAGAACCGCCGGTAGAAATCAACCTGCTAGTTGATTCCTCCAAATTTTCCACACTAAAAGCATCGAGATGGATGACAAATAACATATTGATCCATTCTTAATCATACATCCCTAGTTTTGGAGGCTTTTGGCCCCCAAAAGCTTTTACTAAACAATGTGAGGAAATTTTTCCTCTAGCTTCTCCTTGTAGTACCATTCAGCCTTACTTGGAAGCTATCATTTCAACCCAATTTTCCAAAAGTCATACTGCCCATGACTTGTATTTTTGGACCTTTTCTGCAAAATAGTATCCTCAATCAAATCTTCATGAGCATCTAATGCTAAGTCCTCTACAAAAAGGTCTTCCTGATCGATCATGGAAGGCTCATAGAGTTTCACATTTTCTACATTCACCACTCAGTAAATGTGCATGTATGGGGGTCGATTGAGTCTATAGGCATTATCTCACACCTTTTACAATATCTCAAGGTACCATATCGTAGACCCTTGATTTTCTTATGAGGACCTTGTAGCCTTTCCTTGTCCAATTGTAACCATACTTTATCTCCCACCTTGAATGACTTCTTTGTCCTATGTTGATCATGCCTACCCTTGTATTTTTCCTATGCCTTTTGCAAAGTCTTCTGTACCTATAGATAGATGTGCCTAATCTTCTCAACAATTTTATCCACCCTTAAGGTTGTGAAAATTTCATCACGGAAATCCTATTGCAGCAACTGGAATTAATTCTTCTAATTGTTAATTAATTAACAATTTATTGGCTATGGCAAATATCGAATAAATCACGTTGCAACCTTCAAAAATATAACTGCGGAAAATAATAGCGTCGGAAACTAAGAAATATGCTAGCACCCACACATAAAAGTTGACACAACTATTTTTGGACAAATGTCCCTGGAAGAACCCAACTTGGGAAAATCAGTGCAGCAGCTGAGGGTTTTATATTATTATCTATGTTGCATGAGTTTCTGGAATGTGGGAACGTTGGGAACTTGGGTACGGGTGTCGGAAACAGCTAGAGGTTTCCCCAAAATTTACAGGAAACGGCTAATCAGGAATGGTAATATTATATAATAAAAAAAATAAAAACATAAAAATAAAAAATATATAATTATATAATAATCAAAATTAATATCAAATCAAAATATTCCAATATTAAAATCAATTTAAATATTCAATCTCTCTGATATATAAATATATTCTTTGGGTGCCTCTCTTCCTGAATCTCTCCCTTTTATATATATAAAATATTAAAATGTCAAGTTCATTATCAGTTTTCTGACACATGACCAGTATTTGAAACAATCTGCCTTAAAAATACAAAGGAACAATTTTACCTATGTTTCTCTAGTTATTCTTATGAGAAAAAGTAAAGCGACTCTAATGGTTAAGCATTGACTGCCACATACAATATGCACACAATCTTCTGCGATACATATACATAAACAAAAAAATAAATACTCATCAGCATGACATCCCAGATATCGCCCTTACATTGAGGTGTCACACGCTTCCTTAACCCATCAAGAGATTGCTCCAGTTTCTCAATTAAGGATATCGGTGTTAAGGATGTCTTTGGCCTTTCTTCCTGCGAAGGTTTCAACAAAGCCTCATGTTTTGTGGGCAATTCAACATATTTCTCTACATGCTTTGTATTCCCCAACCCCAGGGAACGCAAGAACTCCAAAAAAACAATCTTCAAAGCTCCCGGAACTTTCTCAAGCTCCCATTGCAGCTCCCACAGAAAAGGGAACGTTCCCATACAGTGCCAAAGCTTCCGGGAGCACGAGAACCACTGGAACAGGTTTCCCACCTCTAGGGAGCGGTTCCCATGTAACAGAGATTATTATGCAGCAGTGAAATTATCTGAGTACAATCTGGATGTCGAACACTGGCTATCCTGCTGAGAAAATACTGGCAAAAATAATCTGAGGGAAATTACCCTCACTCCGAGCAATCCCGGCACTCGACTGCCTCTAAAAGGCTAGTTGTCCTACTAGGCCTACGCAGGCTCTACGTCACTCTAAAGCTACCTGGCACCCGCACTTCCTGAATCGACTACCAATCTAGCTGTCATGCCTACTGCTGACTTGGAAAGCACTTCTCTGGCACTCTGCAACCCCTTTCTGGCCTCTGGAACTAAAAACTTCTTCCTTTAACAAATCGAACTGCCCTCTAAAGCTTTTGCGCAGCTTCTCTATAAAGTACTCACCGGATCTGAAAAATATTCCTCTGGCTTCACTACTTTCCCTGCCCCTCTTTGTCTCTGCTTCCTTTTCTAGCTCGAACTTTTTCGACTGCAGCCTCTGGAAAATCGAACTCTCCAAGGAAATCAATCTCAAGTGTGTGTGTTCTCCATCTACCCATCGACTTCTTCTTATAATCTTCTGTTGGGACTCCAATGATCAAGAATAAACTTAATCAAGGGCTAAGATCATATCGGAGTCAATCCGTGTAAGTTTCTAGATTATTCACACCTTGTCTCAATAAATTTTGATTAATTAACCCCTTTTCCTAAGTTTGGACTTAGGAAATATTAAAAAATAGGCTAATAATCTAATTGAGACACTTCTAGGTGGAATTTCCATAAACGATTTCTGGGTTATGGAAAATTCTTGTGTTTTAGCCTCTCCGCAAAGTTTAGAGACTAGAACAACTCCAATGCTACAAAAACTAACAAAGGAATCCCCTGTAAGGTGCTCCATCACTCCTCCTTGTTGTCTGTATGCAATATCCAAAGGTGAAGGTGGAAAATATCCAAAACAAGTTTCAAATGGGGACTTACTCATAGAAGTGTGGACTGCTCTGTTATAAGAGTGTTGTACATAAACTAGAGTTTATTCCCAAGTCTTTGGATGTTTATGATTGTAACCCCTCAAAAGTTGCACCAATGTCTTGTTGACTACATATGTTTTACCCATCTGTCTTTGGATGGAATGTTGTAGAGCTCTTCAACTTCGTGTCCATCTTCTCCCACAATGTAGTCCAAAATGCATTGAGAAATCTTGAGTCCTTATCTGAAATGATGCTCCTTGGTATCCCGAAGTGCACCTGGACCTATACAAAGAACAAATTTGTTGTTTCTTGCCTACTAATGTTAGTTTTTGGTAGCATCGGAAGTGCTCTAGCCTTGAGAATTGGTGGAGAGGCTAAGTCACATGAGTTCTAAAGAACCCAGAAACTGTTTGGTGAAATTCCACCCGGATTGTATTTTATTAAAATAATTAATATTTTTAATGGGGTTCCTAAGTCTAAACTTGGGAAAATTATAATATTAATGGATATTAATCAAAATATGGGTGAGAATGATCTAGAAGGCAGATCAAGTCATGTTTTAATCTTAGTCATTGATTAGATAATTAATCTTAGCCGTTGAAGACTCAACAAGAAAAGTATAAAATGGAGGCTTGGGGTTCATTTGGAAACACAAACGGAGAGAACGAATTGATCAAGAATTCGATTCCTATGGCAGGGTTTGCTAAGTATTTCGACTTAAGTGATCATTCTGCAAGAGAGGGGCAGTGAGAATCTGGAAGAAAGACTTTCTAGAGAATACTAACAGAGAGACGAAGAGAGCTTGTAGAGAGGCAGCGGAATAGCCGAGAGCGCTGACACAGAAAAGTTGTATGTCACGTAGAATCCAGAACTGTCGGAACAAAGGAAACTGCCAGAACAACGGGGAGAGCTGAAGCAGAGGGAAAAGAAGGTGATGCAGGGCTGACGCAGAGCCAGCGCAGAAATAGTCGGGGTTAGCCAGTCTTGTGTCGGATCAGCCAGAATTCTACCGGGTGAAGTGAGGTAAAACTCACTCAGATTTTTTGCCAGTATTTTCTTTGTAAAGGATTGCTAGATGAGCATCCTAGATTTGTATTCAGATATTTCTCCTGCATAATAATAAACCCTCGGAACTGTTGCATCGGTTTTCCTGCATTGGGTTTTTCCGAGGACTATTGTGTCTAAAAATAAGTGTGTCCTATGTATCTTGTTCTTTGCTCTAGTTTTTGTTTCATGAGATCAAATATTTAATTAGTTTAGGCTGCAGAAGTAATTTGCTTCAGTATTCAGAAGAATAACTTGATGAATGTAATTTAAAAATCAAGTAGGTGAAGTAGGTTCAGATTTGTTGTGGTAGGGGTTCCTTCAGAGTGTAGGAATTTTCACATGGTATCAGAGGATTGATTTTGAAACAAGAAGAGCAGATCCAATGTTGAGCAGTGAAGCCGAAAGATGCACTTGGAAACAATTCGAATCCCCTTGATGGGATTGCACAGTCCTTGCTAGGACGTAGATCCGAGGAAATCTCTCTTTGAGTGAGACGATGGAGAGGTACGATTTCCAGTTCGTGAGTTTGCAGAGGCAGAGGGAGTGACGCAGACCCTCAACGTAGTGCTTGAAGGGCGAAGTTTCTGTCGGGGCAGAAATCCGCTGGAAAAGAACACAGACACGTAGAAGGAGAATTTTCTCCTCAGAGAACTTTCCGCCAAAAAGTTTGAATTTCTCACTTGCTGAGCAACTGAACAATGCTAAGCAGTGACTAGAGGAGTTAGTTCAACAGTTGGGTGAGATGGCATCACATGGGCTCAGAGATCAGGACAGGTTGGAAGGAGCTTCCAACTATGTCATATGGAAGACCAGAATCTTAGTTGTTCTAGAGGAATATGATCTTGAGGCCTACGTCAATAGTGTTGTAGTTGTTCCTGCTGACAACGATCAAAAGAAGAAGTACAAGGCCGAGCAGGGGAAGGCGAAGAGGCTCATTCTCGATGGAGTTCGAGATCATGTGGTCTCACACTTGCAGGGCAAGGATACAACCCGAGATATGTGGGAAGCCTTGTCTTCTCTGTATGAAGGCTCTTCCGAACAACGGAAGATGTATTTAGAGCAGAAGTTGTAGTAGACCTTGATGCAGAAAGGAGAAGGGGTGAACCTCTATCTTCAACGTCTTCAAGACACTAGAGACCAGCTTGCTGCAGTGGGGTCCACTCCTCAGCCAACCGCGATGGTGAGGATAGCCTGAATGGAGTCTCGGATGAATGGCAAGTTTTCATCCAAAGCATATTGGGCAGAGAAAAACTACCTTCATGGGAGGAGATGTGGGCGACTCTTCAACAGGAGGAGTTAAGGAGGGACCTAGTGAAGGTCAACCTCAGTGGCAGCAGTGGAAGTGGCACAAAGACGAAGGAGGAGGAGGTAAACACAGCTCTAGCATTGAAGGGACAGCAGAAACCGAAGCAAAAGGAGGACATTTCGAAGGTGAAATGTTTCAGTTGTGGCGAGTTGGGCCACTATGCATTCCAATGTTCTTTGAAGAAAAAGGATAAGGATGAGAAACATGATCCTAAGGCTGCTTCAGCAAAGATTAACGAGGATGAGTTTGCCATGAGTGCCCACGCATCTCCAGGAGGGAGATGAGGCGATATTGAGCTATAGTCGGGAGGATCCTTGAGGAGTCCACCTCTTTGATCAATTCCTTGCTACGAGAGCCCAAGATTCAACAGTAGCAAGATGGACTTAGTGTCAGATGATGCAATGGATTGTTTGAAGGACAAATGCAGTCGTTGGGGACCAGAGACTGATCAGCGCAAAGCAAAGCAACAGTGCAGTTGGCATAGTGCAGGAGTCAGCAGCAGCGCAGAAGATTCAGAGGGTCAGAATCAGTAGCAGTCAGATTCCAACATTCATTGTATTATGTTGAGCACAGTTAAGTTCAACTAATTTTGGATGTTTTTCAGTTGCTTCTCTCAGCAACTGAGTTGTAGTACAAATGCAGTGTTAGCAGTGGCAGTGCTAGCAGCATAGCAGATGCAGAGTTTGAGAGGGAGTTGTAGTACAGATGCAGCAGGGGCAGGGGCAGTGTCATGTGCATCAGTACAATAGCAGCAGCAGCACAATGTTGGTGGCAGCAGCAGTGTCGAAAGGAGGTGCTTCAAAAACTGAGCAGCGTGCAGGTGGACATTGTTGCTAGAGCATTTTCCTCGCTAAGATGGAGTGTTAGTTTTTGGTAGCATCAGAAGTGCTCTAGCCTTGAAAAGTGGTGGAGAGGCTAAGGCATATGAGTTCTAAAGAACCCAGAAATCGTTTGGTGAAATTCCACCTAGATTGTATTTTATTAAAATAATTAATATTTTTAATGGGGTTCCTAAGTCTAAACTTAGGAAAATTAAAATATTAATGGGTATTAATCAAAATATGGGTGAAAATGATCTAGAAGGCGGATCAAGTCATGTTTTAATCTTAGCCGTTGATTAGAGACTTAATCTTGGTCGTTGAAGACTCAACATGAAAAGTATAAAATGGAGGCTTGAGGTTCATTTGGAAACACAGAGAGAACGAATTGATCAAGAATTCGATTCCTAGGGCAGGGTTTGCTAAGGATTTCGAATTAAGTGATCGTTCTGCAGCAGAGGGGCAGTGAGAATCCGGAAGGACTTTCCGGAGAACACTGACAGAGAGGCAGAGAGATCTTGCAGAGAGGCAGCGCAATAACCAGGAGAGCTGAAGCAGAAAAGCTACGTGTCACGCAAATCCAGAACTGCCGGAACAACCGAAACTGTCGGGAACTGCGGGGAACTGTCAGGAACTGCCAAGAACTGTCAGGAACTACCAAAACAGTCGAGAGAGCTGACGTAATAAAAGTTTCATGTCACGCAGAATCCAGAACTGCCGAAACAGCCGAAACTTCCAGGAACTGTCGGAACTACCAAAAACTGTCGAAACAGCTGGGAGAGCTAACGCAGAGGGCAAAGAAGGTGACGCAGGGTTGACGCAGAGCTAGCACAGAAATAGTCGGGGTTAGCCAGTCTTGTGCCGGATCAGTCGGAATTCTGTCGGGTGAAGTGAGGTAAAACTCACTCAGATTTTCTGCAAGTATTTTCTCTGTAAAGGATTGCTAGATGAGCATCTTATATTTGTACTCAAATATTTCTCTTGCATAATAATAAACCCTCAGAACTGTTGCACAAGTTTTCCCGCATTGAGTTTTTTCGAGGACTATTGTGTCCAAAAACAGTGTCCTATGTATCTTGTTCTTTGCTCTAGTTTTCGTTTCATGAGATCAAATATTTAATTAGTGTAGGTTGCAGAAATAATTTGCTTCAGTATTCAAAAGAATAACTTGATGAATGTAATTTAAAAATCAAGTAGGTGAAGTAGATTCAGATTTGCTGCAGTAGGGGTTCCTTCAGAGCGTAGGAATTTTCACAACTAATATTCTTTTTACAAGACACTAGAACACACATCTTGTTGAACCTATCAACTACCTAGAACAGATAGTCATGTCCCTTCCTGGTTGATGGTAAACCTTCTACAAAGTCCATGGAAATGTTTTCCTGAGGACAAGTGGCTAGAGACGAGGCATGACATAGACCTTGTTTCCTATTACTAGGTTTGTTGGTACAACAAAACATGCATCCTCTTATGAACCTAGCTTCCTCTTCTTGCATCCTAGGCCAATACACATACCTCTACAAGTTGGCCATTGTCTTCCCTACACAAAAATGATCCGCAACCTTGGATGTGTGAGCCTCTCTAATTAGTTGCATTCACTCACCTTTAGGAACACATAACCTATCTAACTTGAAAAGTAACCTGTTCTGGAAATGGTAATCAACTACATGCACATGACTCTAGCTCTACAACTATTGAAACACCTCCTTGAAGTCCTCAACCTTTGTGCATGCCTCTCTGTATGCAACATGGGTGAAAGGCTCCATGTGCATAAGAGTTCCCTACCCTGTGATCTTTGATGTGTGGCCTTGAAAGCATGTTGTCCAACTTGTTTGTTCTACCCTTCTTGTACTTGATCACTAAACGAAATTGCTATAGAAACCCCATCCACTTGTAATGTCTGGTCTATTGTAGCTTACTCTAGGTCTACAAGTATTATAGTGGCTAGTGATCAATGTGGATTACTGTCTCCTTTCCCATCAGATAGCGTTTACACTTCTTAACAACTTGAACCAGGCCATTGAGCTCCTTGTTATAGGTAGGGTAGTTAAGAACCACCCCATGAAATACTTCAAAATGGTAGCATACAAGCCTTCCTCCCTGCGTCAAGACCGCTCCAATAGCATACCCACTTACATTTGTCTCCACTTTGAAGGGCTACTGCAAGTTTGGTAATGCTAGCACTGGTGCTTGACTGATCTTCTTCTTTAACTCCTCAAAGGCCCTTTGTTGACCATTTCCCCACTGGAAACTCTTGTCAGCAATTGTTATGGTGTGGAGTGGTGTTGCTATGGCTAAAAATGAGGCTATGAATTTCCTTAGGTAATGTGTTATCCCAACAAAACACATGACCTCGTAAACATTTGTAGGCAGCGGCCATTTCGTGATAGCCTCCAACTTGGCTAGATCTATCTTCAACTCTCCTACACCTATTACATACCCCAAATACACCAAAGACTATTGTGCAAACTCACACTTTTGGATATTTCCCAGTAGTTGGGGCCTCTTCAATATCTCTAGCACCTACATCAAATGTGAGTCATGCTCCTACCACGTAGCACTATATGCCAATATATCATCCAAATAAACAATTACAAATGAATCTATAAAAGGGCACATTATAGCATTCATTAACCTCATGAATGTAGTTGTTGCATTGCATAGGCCAAATGTCATGTCCCCGATCTTTATTTTCCGCATTAGAGGCAATTTTGGAAAGAGGGGACATTTCCGGTTTTGAGACTTAGGAGAAAAAAGGAAAATTGTAGCTCTAGTGGAATGTGGGGGCCACAAGAAAGAGAAATTCGGCCCAAGGAGGGAACTCGCACTCTTCGAAGGGAGAGAAAAGAAAAGGAAGTGTGAATTAGGAGGGAGAGGGGGAGGGGGAGAGAGAGAGAGAGAGTGGGGACCACAAGGGGAGAAGAGGCCAACAAATTATAAATAGAGCTTGAGGGACTCACTTTTGGCATCTTTTGGTCATTTTACAATTCAAACCTTTGTTCTCATGAGTTGTTTAGCCAATACAACCATGTTGTTTAGCACAAGGAATTTCCAAGAGGAAATTCCAACTCTTCCTTCTGTGAACTTCGAGTGTCACCCTAGGAGATAAGGGAGTTGATTCTGGATCGTTGAGGAGCCATTATACAGGTTTCTTTCAGTTGGTGCTTGCTACTCCAAGAGCGCAGAAGAATTTCATGGGGGCTGAGAGAAGCTAGCAATCAATGGAGTATTGGCCAAAGAATTTGCAGAGAATTATCCTAAGGGAGAACGAGTTTTCCTTGGTGATTTGCAGAGGTGAGAGTGCTACATTTTAGAGGGTCAATTTTGTCTATTCCAGGGCCTGCGCAGGGGTTTACTGGCAGCGTTTGTGCACTTGCAGAGATTCAGAATTTGGGGAGCATTCGAGCTGGGATCTACTTGGTGATTGAGGGGAGAAATTTGCAGGAGTTAGGGAGGATTTCTTGGAGGGAGATTTGGGCATAATTTAGCAGTATCTAAACTATGGGGAGTTTTCTGGCCAAAATGAGCAATTTGCACTTCTTGGGGATCACCAAGGGTCGGTGGATTCAACCCAAACCCTTTATGGGGTTTTGTGGGTTTAGTGAGACGAGGCTAGGATTAATTTTCAGAATTTTTTGAGCACTTCCGAGGGCAAAATTCCTAGTTCCATTCAACAGCCAAAACCAGAAATTGTTAGAGGAGGGCGCAGTTTACCCTAGGACCATTTCCACCACTTGGCTCCGTGAGAGATTTCTGGGTTTTGTTGGAGTTGGTGTGGAGAGCCTACATTTAATTTTGCAAAATTTTTGAAATAGATTTGAGGGCCAAAATCTCAGTTCACCTACAACAACAGTGGCAGTAATTTTCTGGGTCAGCGCAGAGGTTTTTGGTGGAGTCATTCCAGCAATTGCGCATCACCATTCCAACATGGGTTTCGCCTAGCTTGCTGTAGCAAGCCCGGGTTCCTCTGATCTCATTTATTGGACTCATATTTACCATAATTAATACAATGGCTCAAATTTTTTGCACATATTTTCGTGTTCAAATGTGTATGGTTGTGCATTTCTGAATTTAGTAGTTGCAGCTAGTTTATTGCTTCTATTATCTACGGTATTTTTCCATTTGGAATATTACAGTAGTATCAGAGCCATTATCTTGGCCAGCTATGGGGTAGCCAACTAGATCATGGAAGATTTTGGCATGTATGCACAGTGACGGGTTAAACCATAAACAACCCATGGCTCAAGGTGGAATCCGTTGGAACGATGAGAGATTGGCCCAGTTGAGGAAGGTGACGGACCAAATCCATCCTCATCCTTACAACAGAGACCCTAGAGGTGCGCAGGTCGTGGGGGTGAAGCCATCTACACCATGTGGGGAAATTCAACAAACTCAGGGCACCAAATCTCCTCAAAAGGAGCGGGCATGACAGGGATAGTTAGAGGGTAAGACCAGCAGGTGCTTTTGTTGGTGGAGACCCGACTTTAGATATCAGGAGCATGAGGAGGTGGTTAAGCATGAGGCTGAGGGCACGTAGGGTTGTGAGGAGCACGTAGATACACCCAGCGTGACACAAGAGTCAACCTTGTTGGAGATACCTTCAATAACGTCGACTAACACCTTGGGGGAGAGAGTAGAGCATACATCCATAGGGCCATCCATTAACGAAGTGCCAGGAGACACAGAGGCGTCCACCGTTGAGGAGGTGCCATCCATTGTTAAGGTATCCATTGATGAGGTATCCGGGGTCATGACCGAGATTTCAAGTGATAGCAATGCACAACAGGTTGATGAGGTGTCGGGAGACATCTCCAACGTTGATGAGGAGCTGATAGGTACAGAGGCATCCAAATCTATGATAGAGTTGTCGGACAACAGTCACCTATAGCTAACCGGTGAGGATGTCTTATATGATGGGTTGTCAATGGAGGAGGATGTGCAGTCGTCCTTTGGTCTAGACATTGGTGAGGGGCAACGCGGAGAGCACAAGTTGGGATTTCAGCACAGTTCGCTTTAGAGGCACGCTGATTGGGCCTACAGCGTTATTATCTCAGCCTTATGAATTAGATTGAGAGAGGCGGAGTTGTCTAGACAAATCATAGTGGATGACCAGGTCAACAGGGGCCAGCAGCTTGAGTTGAGTATGGCACAACATCAGCATGGAGAGCTTCTTCTATACACAAGAGATTGTACATTCGATCCCTCCTTTGGTATTGGGTTGGTGCCCGATGGAGCAGGTCAAGCAATTGGGTACATCCATGGCCACATTTCAGCAAAGTCGTGGATTACCATAGGGGCTTGAGGCTAGACTATTGTTGGGATCCAAGTGGGATTTCCCAACACATCATAGAGTCAGTAGGTGACAGTAGTAGCTGCATGATGGATTCAATGATTTGGCATACACACATTTTTAGATCTACATCAGCACTAGTGACAGGTTGGTTTGATAGGAGAGCAGGCAGATTTCATGATTTATATTGGCATATTGATCAAGCATGGGATCACAAGGTGATTAGCCTACTCTGGCACAAGTTGGTAAGAGGAGGTGGCATCGACAGCCACCGAACAGGGCATCATATGGAGACAGTGCTCTCTCATTGATGTATTGGGACCAAAGGTACTAAGGTTTGGCACAGTAGCATTATTCTCAATTGCATGTGAAGAGTTGGGCCACTCAGGTGTACCTGGGCAAATGAGGAGTTGTAGATCACATCGTGGTGGGTGTAGTAGCAGAGTGGTGGGATGCATAGGCACATATGGGATGCCATATGGTACATAGTCGCACAGCATTAAGAGTTGGTATCCAAGGGTGCATGGAGTTGTGCCACGGAGTTTAGTGCTATGCAGAGGAGTGCAGGGGTACGTATTTGTGTGCAACAAGCATGATTATGCACAACAAGTTGTTGGAGTATTGACACCAGAGAGATCTCATGACAAGGGCATCACGCACACCATTGGGTTTGGCAAACCCAGATTTGGAGAGCGAGCTAATCACAGGGCCAACCGTGAGCTTCCATTTATCACTCTCTACCATTGCACACTGACAAAGGGGACTTTGATATTGTCTCTTGATGCTCTCATCATGAGCAACAGGTCCCAAGAGGTTCATCTGAGATAGTTGGACAGGACACGTTGCATCGAGAGAGAGGTTTTCCAGCTGTGGCATATGGTCAAGATGCGAGTTGGCAGATGAAGGCTTGGGGGTGGTCCGATCTTCTGCAGAGGCAGCACTTGCACCACTATTGAGCCCACACTCAAGGAGATGCATGACCCCCTTTTGGCGAGACATTCTGAGGTGTCTCGGGAGCATCTACAATAGTTGGTGCACCTTACTAGTACGCGGATGTTTAGACACCAGGTAGTATTGGGGAGCGCTTTCAAGAGGTAGGACGACAGACCCCACTGCGTGATATGGCCGGCACAGGGCAGTTTCGCACACACCAGATTGGTACATGATGTATGGAGTCCATATATTGATTGCATACAGGGACCTAAGACGTGGTATAGGTTGGTGCCAGCAGCTGTCAGGACTATGTCGCAGTCGTTATGGTTATGGGATCTAGGGATTTGGTTGGTTGATTGGACACTCTGTTTCATGATGAGCGGGATCAGGACAGAGGATGACCCAGCTCACACTTGGTTTGACATGCGGGTGAGAAATGAGGCCTTTGTCGCATGGCAAGGATAGTTTTCCTTGTGGCTGCTACCGATTAGGGTGAGTGTTGGATGGGTAGGTCATGACATCGTGGAGATGCCTAGGCCACATGCATTCGGACTCTATAGATATTTTGTCATCAAGTCACAAGAGAGGAGGATACAGTGTGTGCGCGATGGGAAGACTGTTAGAGTCAGAGTAGCGCAGCGACACCCTGGTGGTACCCTTCTAAGGCAAGCATGGGACCCGGGCATCACAACACTTGACAGCTCAACGATCTTTAGGAATGAGCTAGTTGCTACAATTGGAGATCACTCAAATCTTCCATTGGGCTTCAGTGACTCACTGATGGCATTGGGGGCTTCATCAGCGTGGCTGTTTGGTCAATAGGAGGATATCAAGAGGATCTCATGCGGCAGAGACTTCGTCATGACAAGGATTGGGTTGTATCTTTAGGAGTTTACTCCTGGTGTGCATGAGGTGGACTACTTGGTAGGGCAGCTTCAGGGAGAGTTGGACAGAGTCCTACATTATCATGATGCTCTACTTATTGATAGTACGCAGAGGGCTTCTGGAGCTTATACCTGGTTGGACGATGAGTAGAGCAAGGGGTACTTCACATTGATCAAGATGGCTTGGGATCTTGGTATTGAGAGATTCCTTCGTGACAGGACAGTGCAGATATCGGGGATGACTCAGTGGCACATCTGGGACCCTGGTATTATTGGCGGTGACAGTGGTGATCGGCAGTTAAAGAGGGCGCTTGTTCAGGCATTGCTTGAGGACAAACAATTTTTGTCGGGGAGGACTGTCATGTCCCCAATTTTTATTTTCAACATTAGAGGCAATTTTCGAAAGAGGGGACATTTCCAATTTTGGGACTTATGAGAAAAAGGGAAAATTGCAGCTCTAGTGGAATGTGGGGGGGGGCACAAGAAAGAGAAATTCGACCCAAGGAGGGAACTCGCACTCTTGGAAGAGAGAGAAAAGAAAAGGAAGTGTGAATTTGAGAGAGAGAGAGAGAGAGTGGGGACCACTAAAGCGAACAAAGTTCCTTCTACAGATTAATTACTCCAAAAGACTTGGAATATAAAGATATCCATGAGGATACAAATATTATATATAAAATGTGTGAATAAGAATGATGATACAATGAGAACGAGAGGTTTGCTTATATACCAAGCAGGTGTCTCTTCATGGGGAGTCATGTCTTATTTAGACATGCCTCTTCAACCTAATTACTAATTGACTAATAATTATTTATGATTATTGTCATTTACATTATTTCCTATATATTTATTCATAACAACCACAAGGGGAGAAGAGGCCAGCAAATTATAAATAGAGCATCAGGGCCTCACTTTTGGCATCTTTTGGTCATTTTACAATTCAAACTGTTAAATTATGGTATGATCTATGCTTAGAGAAATTTACTTATCTTTCTTATTATTATCCACAGATTAGCAAACACATGTACATAAGTAAAGTGAAGATAGAACATTAAACGATCAACAGAAAACAAGCCAAGACAAGAGACACAAGATGTGGCGGCTAGCCAGGGACAAACCCCAATATGGGGAAACCCTTTGATCAAATCTTCTTTTATCTTCAATAATTCAGCAGAGAGAAATAGTACATAAATCTGATTTACATCACCAGCAGCAAACCCTAGATCAGTGGCATCAGCATCATCGGCATCCATGGCTTCAGTATCATCGGCATTAGCCGGCATCATCATCATCGGCATCGTCAGCATCATCATCATCAGCATCACCGGCATCATCGGCTTCACCGGCATCATCGACATCACCGGCATCATCGGCTTCACCGACATCACCTTAGGATCTCTCCTCCTACTAAAACCCAAAGACAAGTAGAGAGAGGAAGAGATCCAAGTGTGTGTAAAAATGACTTGAAGTCCTCTTCTATTTATACTAAAACGTAGAGGTTGAATAGACATGACGTTTGGGCTTCTTGAGCCTACATAAGTTGTAGGTCGGCTTAATAATAATTCCATAATCAAAATAAATTCATATCTCCATGAATACTTATCGAAATCGGATGATCTTTAGATCAATCCTACACCTCTTGACGAGAGGAATCTAATAAAAATATTATCAGCCATGAATAAGATGACCCACATGAAGTTTGGCCCTAGTTGCCAATTTTAACACTCCCTCTCAACTAGGGAGAACTTCATCTGCAATCTGTTTGTCGATCGCTACTGTTCATCCATCAAATGCACTGCCCTATATAGCCTGACCCTTGCCCTGATCTGCTCTATTCTGCCTATTCTGCTTTGTCTTGTTCTGCCCTGTCTTGATCTGTACTGATCTACTCTGATCTGCTCTACTCTGCTTTGTTCTGTTTTGCTCTGCTTTTGTCCGAATTATGATGAAGAAATGATCGAGGATGTATCATACTGACTCAAAGTCAGTCTCAGAGTATGTACCACTAGTCCCAGACCAGTCTCAACCAACCCGAAGTCAGCCTCATAGTGAATACAACTCCTACCACTGGTTCCAAACCAGTATCATCCTCCACTGACTCAAAGTCAGCCTCAGAGTGCGTACCACTGGTCCCAGAC
The DNA here is from genome assembly GCA_031772625.1 of Pinus tabuliformis. NCBI lineage: Eukaryota > Viridiplantae > Streptophyta > Pinopsida > Pinales > Pinaceae > Pinus > Pinus tabuliformis. The sequence goes on along the minus strand of CM062816.1, from coordinate 1,042,761,780 downwards.
CAGTCTCAACCAACCCGAAGTCAACATCATAGTAGGTACCACTCCTACCACTGGTCCCAGACCAGTATCATAGTCTCAGAGAGTGTACCACTAGTCCCAGACCAGTCTCAACCGACCTGAAGTCAGTGTCATAGTATGTACCACTCTCACTGGTCCCAGACCAGTACTGCACTGACCAGAGGTCAGTCTCAGAGTATGTACCACTGGTCCCAGACCAGTGTCAATTGACCCGAAGTCAGCGTCATAGTCGGTACAACTCCTACCACTGGTCCCAGACTAGTATCGCAATCTCAGAGAGTGTACCACTGGTCCCAGACCAGTCTCAACTGACCCAAAGTCAGCGTCATAGTATGTACCACTCTCACTGGTCCCAGACCAGTACTGCACTGACAAGAGGTCAGTCTCAGAGTATGTACCACTGGTCCCAGACCAGTCTCAACCGACCCGAAGTCAGCGTCATAGTATGTACCACTCTCATTGATCCCAGACCAATACTACACTGACTAGAGGTCAGTCTCAGAGTATGTACCATTGGTCCCAGACCAGTCTCAACCGACCCGAAGTCAGCGTCATAGTGGGTACAACTCCTACCACTGGTCCCAGACCAGTATCGCAGTCTCAGAGAGTGTACCACTGGTCCCAGACCAGTCTCAACCGACCCGAAGTCAGCGTCATAGTATGTACCACTCTCACTGGTCCCAGACCAGTACTGCACTGACCAGAGGTCAGTCTCAGAGTATGTACCACTGGTCCTAGACCAGTCTCAACCGACCTGAAGTCAGCGTCATAGTGGGTACAACTCCTACCACTGGTCCCAGACCAATATCATTGATCCCAGATCAATGAAGGTCATCCTAGCATAGAGAGTACGGTAGATACAGCGATGCGTCCATCAATACTACTATGGTCCCTATCCTCATTTCCCTGCTCATTGATCAGATGAGAGGTACTTCCCATGAGTCCCAGACTGCATGGGTAGGATGCCTCGACAGGAGAACTTAATCAATCCTGTCCTCACAGGAGAACTAATCATCCTACTACACAATCGCCATGGAGAACACATCATCTAGGCCTCACAGGAGAACTAATCATCCTACTACACAATCGCCATGGAGAACACATCATCTAGACCTCACAGGAGAACTAATCATCCTGCTACACAATCGCCATGGAGAACACATCATCCAGACCTCACAGGAGAATTAATCATCCTGCTACACAATCGTCATGGAGAACACATCATCCAGACCTCACAGGAGAATTAATCATCCTGCTACACAATCGTCATGGAGAACACATCATCCAGACCTCACAGGAGAATTAATCATCCTGCTACACAGGAGAGCGAATCATCCTGTCCCACAAGAGAGCGAATCATCTTGTTCACAAGAGAGCGAATCATCCTATCCACAGGAGAGCGAATCGTCCTGTCCCACAAGAGAGCGAATCATTTTGTCCCACAAGAGAGCGAATCATCTTGTTCACAGGAGAGCGAATCATCCTGTCCACAGGAGAGCGAATCATCCTGTCCCACAAGAGAGCGAATCATCTTGTCCCAGTGCGCACCACTAGGGGAGGGTGAGTCACCCTATGGTCGTATGTTGCTCCAGTAAGAACCGCAAGCCCCCAGAGCTCCCAGAGCTCAATGTATGCAACATGCAAGACCCTTTTACAAGGGTCTCTCGACGACTCCAAGTCGTTTGAGAAAATCACAAATTTGATCTTTCCCCGGGGCTTTGACAAAGTGTAGCGACCTGTACATCATCTCAGTGCGATGGAGCCTCCTTGCTCATCAACTTACCATATCCCAGATAAGGCAGTATCTGATGTCTTTCTGCTGGAGCAATCATTGAATACGGGATTCCTCAATAATCGAATCCCACCTCTGGTTGTCACAGAGAATCACAGTGGTATTCATCATGTGTACTCACTGAAGAGTTTCCACAACCAGGCAACTCCATACGAGGTCATACTCGTAGTTATGTATCTGGTCTCGGCAGTACTTATACCAACTGATTTCTACTTCCTAGTCATCCATGATATCGAAGCAGAATCCAAAGAGAACCAGCACTGAGAAGTGCTCTAGTGATCCTCCACACTGCCTGCCCAGTCAGCATTCGAATAATCATGCAATTTTCATATTTTCGGCAATGTATCTCAATCCATGAGAGATTGTGCCCCGAAGATATCTCAGAGGATTCTTGGCACCAATTCAGTGAGGCTCAACCAAATATGAGCTCACCATGCTAACTACAAAACATATGTCCGAAGTTCACCAAGAACATCAACGTGATTGAGTTTATAAAACTCAGAGGCATTTCCCAAATCTGGTCCGACATCACTACCATATAACTTCTGAAAGTTAATATCCTCGAGGTAGTCACAGGCTTGCAGTTTATCATTCCACATTTGGAATCCAACTCCCTCTTACTTCTGCAAATGAGAGGGTCTGCACCTGTCAGAAATAGGTCGTCCTTATGAGGCGCCAATATGAGAGGTCTATCATCCACAACCTTCAGGTAATGGTTTCACTCCTAGTGAATCTCAGCTTCATCAAACAGCTATCAATCCTCTCATACTACGCCCGGGGTGTTTTGCTTCAAGCCATAGAGGGCTTTCTTCCACCTGTATACATGAGATTCCCGTTCATGAATCTCAAACTCCACGGGTTGTTCCAAACCTGTGGACCTGCTACATGAGGGGAATGGTCCCCTTGTAAGATTTTCCTTCGGTACATCTCAGACATGTACCTTCATGCTCTTTTTGAATTCAGGCATCCCTGTCACCATCTGACTCACAGACCTCTGGTGTTGTGTCAATGGACATGGTCCCCAGTGGACTTCCTACAACTTGATACAACCCTGAACTCAAAAACATCTTTGAAAAAATCTATTTTCAAACATGTACCTTTCCATCAATGAGTGCCACCCTGTAACCTTTGAATTCCATTGCTGAAATGGACACCAGGTTCTTCTTGCCATCAGGTACATAAAATAGATTATGTAAATGAATCAAGTTACCTTCATTCAATTGAGGGTAAACATTCCCTACACCCTTAGATCTGAACTTCCCAATGAAGTGATCCTTAAGTAGGCCATCAGAAACTTCCGTTATGCCATTCTGATAATTTTCTCTACTTCCACTTCACCCTCGGTGAATTTGAATCCATTGATCCTTTTGTCTTGTCCTAACTGTTGTCGGTGATTGCTCTTTCACTCTTGCTTGGGTATTGTCTTCACCTCAACTCTGATACCATGTTAAATTATGATATGTTCTATGCTTGGAGAAATTTACTTATCTTTCTTATTATTATCCACAGATTAGCAATCACATGTACATAAGTAAAGTGCAGATAGAACATTAAACGATTAATAGAAAACAAGCCAAGACAAGAGACACAAGATGTGGTGCCTAGCCAGGGACAAACCCCAATATGGGCAAACCCTTTGATCAAATCTTTTTTTATCTTCAATAATTCAGCAGAGAGAAATAGTACATAACTCTGATTTACATCACCAGCAACAAACCCTCGATCAGTGGCATCAACATCATTGGCATCAGCGGCATCAACATCATCGTCGTCAGCCGGCATCATCATCATCGGCATCACCAGCATCATCGGCATCATCGGCTTCACCGACATCATCGGCTTCACCGACATCACCTTAGGATCTCTCCTCCTACTAAAACCCAAAGACAAGTAGAGAGAGGAAGAGATCCAAGTGTGTGTAGAAATGACTTGAAGTCCTCTTCTATTTATACTAAAACGTAGAGGTTGAATAGACACGATGTTTGGGCTTCTTAAGCCTACATAAGTTGTAGGTCAGCTTGATAATAATTCCATAATCAAAATAAATTCATATCTCCATGAATACTTATCGGAATCGGATGATCTTTAGATCAATCCTACACCTCTCGACGAGAGGAATCTAATAAAAATATTATCAGCCATGAATAAGATGACCCACATGAAGTTTGGCCCTAGTTGCCAATTTTAACACAAACCTTAGTTCTCTTGAGTTGTTTAGCCAAGACAACCGCGCTGTTTAGCACAAGGAATTTCCAAGCAAAAATTCCAACTCTTCTTTCGGTGAACTTCGACTGTCACCCTAAGAGAGAATTTAGGGAGTTGATTTTGTATCATTGAGGAGATATTTTACAGGTTTCTTTCAGTTGTTGCTTGCTACTCCAAGGGCACAAAAGAATTTCGTGGGGGCTGAGAGAAGCTAGCAATCAGTGGAGTATTGGCTAGAGAATTTGCAGAGAATTATCCTAAGGGAGAATGAATTTTCCTTGGTGATTTGCAGGGGTAAGAATGCTATATTTTAGAGGGTCGATTTTGTCTATTCCAGGGCCTGCGCATGGGTTTATTGGCAGCTTTTGTGCACTTGCGGAGATTCAAAATTTGGTGAGCATTCGAGCTGGGATTTCCTTGGTGATTGAAGGAAGAAATTCGCAGGAGTTAGGGAGGATTTCTTGGAGGATGATTTCGGCCTAATTCAGCAGTACCTGAACTGTGGGGCGTTTTCTAGCCAAATTGAACAATTTGCAGTTATTGGGGGTCACCAAGGGTCGGTGGATTTAACCGAAACCCTTCATGGGTTTTTGTGGGTTTAGTGAGAGAAGGCTAGGATTAATTTTACAAAATTTTATGAGCACTACTAAGAGTAGAATTCCTAGTTCCATTCAATAGTCAACAGTAGAAATTGTTAAAGAAGGGCACAGTTTACCCGAGGACCATTTCCACCACTTGGATCTATGAGATATTTCTGGGTTTCTTTGGAGCTGGTGTAGAGAGCCTACATTTAATTTTGCAAAATTTTTGGAGTAGGTTTGAGGGCTGAAATCTCAGTTCACCTACAACACCAGTGGCAGTAATTTTCTGGGTCAGCGCAGAGGTTTTTGGTGGAGTCTTTCCAGCACTTGGGAATCACAATTCCAACCTGGGTTTTGCCTAGTTTGTTGTAGAAAGCCCATGTTCCTCTAATCTCATTTATTATACTCATATTTATCATAATTAATACAATGACTCAAATTTTTTTACCATATTTTCGTCTTCAAATGCATATGGTTGTGCATTTCTGAATTTAGTAGTTGTAGCTAGTTCATTGCTTCTGTTATCTACAGTATTTTTCCATTTGGAATATTACACCAAATGGCATGACTAACCATTCATACAAACCTTGCCCGGTTCTAAAGATGATCTTTCAAGTGTCTTCTTTTCTGACATGAACTTGGTGATATCCTAGCTTTAAGCCCAGTGTGGTGAAGTATTTGACTTGTTGGAACTAATCCAACAAATCATCTATCCTGGGTAAGGGGTACCTATGTTCTTGAGCGTAATGTTGTTTAACGCCTTGTAATCCATGCATATCCGCCACATCCCATCCTCCTTAGGCACCATTATAATGGGTGACCCACATGGTGAGGTACTTGTTCGAATAACACCGTGTTCCAGTAGTTGTTGCAACTACTTCTTTACCTCATTTCTATAGCAAACTGCTTGTATAGCGCAATGTTTGGCAACAGAGAGTTTGATAATGGTTGATCTATTGAAAAATGTAACTAGTGTCGGTCTTCATAATTGTATTTGTGTCATTTTTATTGTAAAAGTAATTGACTTATTAAAAGCATGGGTTTCATGCCTGGGTCAACAGTCAATAGTTCAAAGAACCCATTGAGTGCCATAGGATTTTTTGTTGAGTCAAAGTCAAAGTTATTATGTAAGAAACGATTCTTAGGTTTTGTTGTCACCTAGATTGTACAAGCACCGCGACAACGCTCAGGATGGGAGTTGTCACTCTGATCCCCACCCACATCATTCTAGTTGTCTCCCAACAGCAGGCTATGCGAGGTAGTCCCTATGGAATGAGGTGAAGGAAAGCAAGTTGAGAATCAACTTACTTGGGAGACACGGATGAGTGGCCTAGCCACTTGTGGTTGGAATTAAGAAAGATTATGATTAAATTAGATTTTCTATTATGAGACCAATGCCTTAATGGAGTCACAAATTCTTGCTTCTTATAAATTGAAACCAAATGACCAAATGGACACCCGTTGCTCGAATGATTGACTAACCTATGTGAGATGTTTATGCAAGAGATTATGAGTGACTACGATCTTGGATTATGATTGGTTAGATTACTTAAATACTTATGTGAGATTTATCTTAAGAGTACTTAACAATGTTATGATGCAATCTTAAACAAAATAAATTTCAAGAGATACACGTGTAAACTTCAAGTAACCAATTCACCAACTAACACAAGATGTTATGCCAAACTATGAGATCAATGAGACTAGCCAATTTCAGATGTATCTCAAAAATAAATATTCAGAAAATTCAGACTTGATCAATGTTATAACAACAGTAAGAAAATGTTAAACCAACAATGTTTATGCTTGCCCAAGATCACAAACATATGCCAACTTAGAAAATATGTATGTTAGCTTTCTCAAGATATATCTTTGATCAAAATTCCAGATCTGAAATATAATTTGCATTAGTAAGTTAACCCACAGATCAGCGAATAGTGATGTCAGCGCCAATGCCCAAAAATGCCTAAAGATAGTAAAAATTGCCAAACTTCACAAAAAATCAATTTATAGGAATTTTTTTAGGGCTGGATTAAGAAAATTTCAGATCTGATATACTTATTTCACCAATGAAACAATGACAGATCAGCAAGATAAAATTGTCAGAAATAGATAACCAATATTTCCAGAAATGGTAAAATACACTAAAACTTGAAAATTTCCAATTTGAGGGCTTTAAGAGAGTTTGATTCAGCAATTTTCAGAACTGATAGGTCTATTACAAAAATATATTAATGACAAATCAACAAACTGAAAATACTACAGATAATTCCCACAATGTCTAAAAATAGTAAGTTTGCCGGAAAAAAAAAAAAAAAAAAAATTGAAAATTCAGATTTTTTAGACTTCAATTAGGATGTGATTCAGAAATGTTCAGATCTGAATTTAACAGTTATGCAGAAATTTCCAACAAGCTAAAATGTCAAATCCAGGTCAAATTAGAGATGCCCAAGTGGCAAAAAATTGTGAAAACAAAGATTTTGCAATTCTAAACAATTTTGCCCATATAGAATTTGATTCTAGGACCTAATTATTTGTGATTTCACTATTGTAATGAAATTGAACTAAAATGAAGGTTTATTGGTCAAACCCTAAGCCCAAGGCCTTGAAAATCGTTGAAATTTTGGGATTACCTTGCCGCTTGCTAGATATGAATTTCGAGGCATTAATCCTGCAAAACCGCCAAGTATTTAGCCTTAAAACTTCAGCTTAGGGTTTCAGGTCAATTTTGGGGCAAAAGAGGACAAGAATTGGAGAACAAGGCTAAGGAAAAGCAATTTGTGGGGATAAAAGGGCTAAAATAATAGATCGGGGGTTGAAATGGCAAGCAGCAAAAAATTGAAAACCCGTGTTTCGAAAATTTCCAGATCTGAATTTTGTCATCAAATCTTCAGTAAATGGCCCTACAAAATTGTCTACAAACTAGATCTTACCCTCAAGAGCCTAGATCTAGCTCTTCTCTCACTTGATCCCTTGATCCAACCTGCAAAAAATGAAAATAAAAACACCCAAACCCCAATATATAAAAAATAGATCTAAAACCCCAACCCAAGTTAGAAAAAATAAATTACAATTTACAATTTAATTTACAAAATATACATGGATTTTTAAATGGATTTTGAGAAAATAATTTTTTCAATATTTTTACTTGAAAGAATGACTAAAATGCTTCAGAAAAATTAATGATTCATTGTAGCCCAAGCGAAAATTAAATCCACCATATGAAAAACTAGAGATCCAAGCAACAATGATTCTTTCCCAAGTTTGTGATCGTGGAGGCCAAGGACTGAAGTACCTACAAACACTATGTATTTATCTCAAAAAATAATCTGTTAGATCACATGGAGAATCAAACCACCTAATATTAGCCCAAGACTATCAATAGTATGATTTTATCTCCATTTAATGAAAAACAGATCTTACCAATATTCACCACAACATAGAAATACTCGTAGTCAGCACATACCACAAATCAATAAGCAAGAACACCTTGAATTGCACTCCAAAGTCTTTTATTATGATAGAAAAAGTAGTTCCCAGCGGGACAATAGTTTACACAATGCTTCAGTAGCAATTCTAGTCAGAGATCAAGATGACTAGAGACTCAAATGACTCTCTAATTTATAGATAAATCCTCCAAATGGAAAAATAACGGCTAGTTTCTTTGATCCTTGTCAAAATAATCTTGGTCGTTGATAAATACTTCAAGATCTTTTAATCTTGGCCCTTGATTTCTTATTTTTGAAGAATTTTCGAATTTATCATTTAATTCCATTTTAATTAACTCAAAATTAATTATTTATAGTTAATTTCCTCAAAAAATTGACTTTGACTTAACCACCAAGGTCCAAGGATCCAAATATTCTTGAAAAATACAGTATTCCCTTGGTGGAGAACCTTTAAAAATTGATTCTTTTAAAACCCACGAAATTTTCCATTTGGAGAATTTATTTTCCTAGACGATTTAATTTTGACTCTAAATAACTGATTTTTTGGCTTATGATTTAATATTATTTTGCAAAAAAAATTAATTAATTTACACATGAGGGGATTTATCATTTTTTCAACCCTCTAATACATATGATTTTTCTTTTACAAGACTCAAAGAGGGAATACACATTCGTCTTAGACCCTCAAAACACACAACCCATCTGCGACTCAATATGATCTAGTAAACCAAGTGATTTGTAATAAAATAATTTAGCCAATTAGCTTAAATTATTCTCAAACCACTTTTACATCAAAGTCAACTAAAACACTAGGACTCACCTAATAATTTGACAATAAATTTCACCCTAGCTTTGGGGGTTTAAGCTAGAGAGAAAAAATCTTCTGATTAGCCGTGTTGAAAAAAACAAGTAATCAATGAGGTTAAAAAACTCTTAGGATGGAATTTGTCATCAAATTATAGGCTTACCTAGGTTGTTACATAGACTCATGGTTTTACTAAGATCATTTACAATATATAACTTGCAGAATGGGATGATTATGACACACGTACTACCGATATGTGGTCTGATCCTTGTTGAAAAAATTGGTACTTCTGCGTCCTTGGAACTTTCACAATTTGAGTGCAACATCTGGCTCCATATGGGCACACGTTGCTTCCATGAAGTAATGTGAGAACGCTAGAATCCTACATCCAAGGAAACGAAACCCCATCAAATAGATATCCATTCAACATCGAAATCATCATGCATATATAGAAAGTATCGTTGGAATAGAAAATCTACTCTAACAAACTGAAATATAAAGGACATAATATAAATACGTGAATTAAACTATCTAACGACATGAAATAAAAAGGGAATACAGTTGGAGATAATATACAAAACGATGCCCATGGCATCAGATGTCATAAACATGGTGCATACTAAGCATCTCCCGACTCTCCGGCAAGTCTGTGGGCTGCTTCTCAGATGTGCCATGCTGAATTCCGAAAATGCTAGGATAGTGACTCATCTGAATATCGAGCTGCTCTAGGCTATCAGATGCATCAAACTTCTTCCTTTTTCTTTTCTTCTGCATTTTACTTTTCTTCCCAGTGGGTTGTGATGTCAATAATGAGACCACTGTAGATTTCTTGACCTGATTTTGAGAATGCCTAGATGAAGGATCTGAAGAATCTGAAGTATGCCCAATCTTATTTTGTATGTAATTGGTCAAAGGTGACACATAAGCTTGACCATTCTTAGCTTTTTTTTCAATTTTGGTACTTCCAATTGACCTGTATTGAGTGGGGCAAGTAACCTCCTAGCAATGAGATGAGAACTGCTCTGGTGGATTGGGAGACCTATGAGTCGTGAAAAACCCTTTGTGCTTCCCCTTTGAATCCTTCGGCTTGAGCTGAAGTCCCAAAATCTGTATCTTTTCCATCATTTGCAGCTTATTCTGAAGAATGGTCTTTTCAATTCTGACGGCATCCATCTGGTTAGAGTGTTCAACCTTTAGAGCATTGATTTCTTTGGCATGGCTTTCCTCCATGGTGAACAACTTATCCTGAAGGCATATATTACTGGCTTCCATATCCTTAATTACTTTGTCATTATCCGCTTTTATGGTAATCAAATGATCCTGCATATTGGACATCATAGCTTCCATCTCTTGAGCACACTTTTCTTCTATAGCTGACAACCTGCTCTGAAAACTTATTTCTATGTCCTTTATCACTTTATCATGATTTACTTGAATAGAATTCATTTCTTCCTTATGATTTGCTTCCATGGTGATCAAATAACTTTGCATGGAGGCCATCTGATTAGAATGATTAATTTCCATGGTTTTTAGCTCCTTAGCATGTTGCTCTTCTATGGTTAATAATTTGTCCTGAAGACTGACCTCCCTGTCATGAATAGAGTTGATTTCTTTCTTATGACTTTCTTTTATGGAGCTTAGCTCCTCAACATGTTCCTCTTCTATGGTATCCACCATGTTCTGAAAGTTGATCCTTTGATTATATTGAGCAACTTCCATTGCCTGTAACCTGTTTCCCATGGAAGTCATTTCTCTGGCGTGATCTACTATTAGTTTTGCTTGACTAGACTGCATGTCTTTAATCATTTGAGTTAATTCCTTAACAAGACGCTTATCATTTTCCTTTTCATTGTCAAAATGATTAATCTGGTTACTGGTCCCTGCCTTTTTACTATCGAAAATTCTTCTTGCAATGGCACAAGTGGATTCATTATGATAGTGATTACAACATCTACAATATGGCACATTCTCTTGATCACTAACATGGTGTAATTGATTCTCTTGCATCTTCCTTATGAGATTCTACACATCAGCAAATTGTTTATCCTCCTTAACTTGTATTCTTTTAACGATCTCTATTAATTATTTAACCTTGTCTTCCTCTTCTAGAGGATCATGAGGATAACCTTGAGTGTTAGTACAACGAAAAAGGATGGACAAGTCATCCATGATGACTTGCTAATGGATGTCAGAGAGAGAGATCCTTGTTCAAGAAAATCAAGAGATCCAGAAGAAGCGAGCTTCTAACATAAATTCTTGCAAAAAATTAAAGAAGTGGAGTCACCACTTGAACATGAATCTGTCTGCAAAATCCAGAAGGCAAAAATGAAAATTTAGTTAAGGAAAAGCAGGTGGATATCAAGGAAGGCTTCCTGTCTGAGAAAAATGAATGCTTACTAGAATGTAATTTATTCTGAGAAGAGGGTTAAGCAAGCTACCAGGATTCTTTCTAATGTAAGCCTTTGTGAATGGATGCAACAGTGGAGTCACCACTTGAACAGGTGCTAAAGTGCAATAGAGGAGTGAACAAGGTGATAGGGAGATTAGTGAATGTGGTGTCAAGAAGATGAAAATGGATCAGAGGATTACGAAGATTAATGAGAATATCGTCAACACCAAGGTCCAATAAATTGGTCCCCGGCAACTGCGCCAAAAGAGGTTGTGTCGCTTTGACGGGACAAGGGATGAAGAAAAATGGAAAGATTGAAAGATCAAGATATTGTCGTAAACCCCGGGAACGAAAAAATATATCCCCAGCAACGGCGCCAAAAAGTGTTGTCGCCCAGATTGTACAAGCACCGCGACAACGCTCAGGATGGGGGCTATCAATCTAATCCCCGTCCACTCTGTTCTAGTTGTCTCTCAACAGTAGGCTATGGGGGGTAGTCCCTATGGAATGAGGTGAAGGAAAGCAAGTTGAAAATCAACTTACTTACTAGACACGAATGAGTGGCCTAGCCACTTGGTTGGAATTAAGCAAGATTATAATTAAATTAGATTTTCTATTATGAGACAAGTGCCTTAATGGAGTCACAAATTCTTGCTTCTTATGAATTGAAACCAAATGACCGGATGGACACCCGTTGCTCGAATAATTCACTAAGCTATGTGAGATGCTTATGCAAGAGATTATGGGTGACTGTTATCTTGGATTAAGATTGGTTAGATTACTTAAGTACTTATGTGAGATTTATCTTAAGAGTACTTAACAATATTATGATGCAATCTTAAACAAGATAAGTTTCAAAAGATACACGTGTAAACTTCAATTAACCAATTCACCAATTAACACAAGATGTTATGCCAAGCTATGAGATCAATGAGATTATCCAATTTCAGATGTATTTCAACAATAAATATTCAGAAAATTCAGACTTGATGAATGTTATAACAGCAATGCTTATGCTTGCCCAAGATCACAAAAATATCTCAACTTAGAAAATATGTATGTTAGCTTTCTCAAAATATATCCTTTAGTAAAATTTCAAATCTGAAGTATAATTTGCAGCAGTAAGTTAACCCACAGATCAGCAAATAGTGATGTCAGCACCAATGGCCAACATTGCCTAAAAATAGTAAAAATTGCCAAACTTTAGGAAAAATCAACTTTTAGGAATTTTTTAGGGGTGGACTAAGAAAATTTCAGATCTAATATACTTATTTCAGCAGTGAAACAGTGACAGATCAACAAGATAAAATTGTCATAAATAGATAACCAATATTTCCAGAAATGGCAAAATACACTAAAACTTGAAAATTTCCAATTTGAGGGCCTTTCAGAGAGTTTGATTCAGCAATTTTCAGAACTGATAAGTTTATGACAGCAGTATATTAATGACAAATCGGCAAACTGAAAATACTACAGATAATTCCCACAATGTCTAAAAATAGTAAGTTTGTCGAAAAAACTGAAAATTCAGATCTTTTAGATTTTAATTAGGATGTGATTCAGAAATGTTCAGATCTGATTTTTACAGTTATGCAGAAATTTCCAACAAGCTAAAATGTCAAATCTAGGTCAAATTAGAGATGCCCAAGTGGCAAAAATTGTGAAAACGAAGATTTTACAATTCTAAACAATTTTGACCATATAGAATTTGATTCTAGAGCCTAATTACTTGTGATTTAACTGCTATAATAAAACTGAAGCAAAATGAGCGTTTGGAGGTCAAACCCTAGGCCCAAGGCCTTGAAGATCCCACCGTTGAAAATCGTTGAAATTTTGGGATTACCTTGCCGCTTGCCAGATATGAATTTTGAGACCTTAATACTACAAAACCGCCAAGTATTTAGCCTTAAAACTTCAACTTAGGGTTTCGGGTCAATTTTGGGGCAACATAGGCCAAGAATTGGAGAACGTGGCTAAGGAAAGCTAATTTGTGGAGATAAATGGACTAAAATGATAGATCGGGGGTTCAAATGGCAAGATGTTAAGTTTTGGTATGTTCTATGGTTAGCGCAATTTATTTCAGTTTTTCCAATTAGCTCAACATCTTTTTCCAGATTAGCAATCACATCAGCATAATAGTAAATTGCAGATAGAACATAAACATAAATCGCAGAAGACAAGCCAAGACAAGAGGACACAAGATGTGGCCAGCTAGGGACAAACCCCAATGTGGGGAAACCCTTGATCAATTCTTCTTATATGTTTTTCAATAGTTCAACAGAGAGAGAGATAGTACATATACATCAGAAGTCAACCTTTTGACTTATCTAAATAAGAGTAGATATCTTCTCTAGGAAGATGGCATATGAGATTTGATCTGAGCTTAGGTGAAGGCAAACTGCTTCCACTGATCCAAGGTGACTCCATCACCATGCTGCACCTCACTGCGCTGCACCCAATCTTCATGTTGTACCTTATCTTCTTGCTGCACCTACCTGTGCTACATCATGTTGTACCTCACTGTGCCCATCATGTTGCATCTCATTGTAGCATTTATTATCACTGTGTTGCACTTTGTTACCAAGTGTTGCACACAACATGCTACACTACACTTCATCACGATGCCCATCATTATGCAGCAGCATTCAACATCATGTTGCACCTTATAGCAACGTTGTCACATCTTATCATGTTCTGCATTAGTTCATTGTTTAGGGGATTCTCTATTTGCTGCAGTAGATTGGGCAGCCTTCATCATGGACTGGTTAGGCCATCAAGACAGTCCTACCAACCCTCACACATAGGCAACAACATATCAAATACATACCTGGAACTTGTGCATATTGTTATAGCATTAGATCATGGGTTAGGGCATCCAAACAGTCATGTTCAGCCCTTCTTCCAGCTACAATAGTCCTCTTAAATTTGCATCTCATCAACCAGAGAGAATACCCATCATTCCATGCACAAGTTGCTCCACAAACCACCTAGGTTTGTCCTTCTTCAATGCAGCTGCCTACTACACTTGCTCGGCCCTGTCTAGGGCATCATTCTGCCTACAAAAACACTTCAGAATCTCTCAACAAGGCTCCCTTTCCTTCGCTGCTGCTGCAGGAATATGTGGCCTTGTTTTGGAGGGCCTAATACATCTCAACCTCCAAAACAAGCCTCTCTTCCTACCTATAATTACACAAGGAAACTCGACCTGTACACTTGTACGATTTCTTTTATTTCTGCCCAGAATTTCCCATCATGACCTCGGCCTCCTGCCTATAGTAACTCGGCTCCCAAATAGTCTAGAAGGAGGCATAAACTATGCCTTCCTTCATCTTCGCTGGGATCCTCCCTTCTGCAGTCAAAACAAAGCTCTTTATGCACCATAGATCTTGTCATAAGTCTGTAGCTAGGCCACATTATGACAGGTGATTCAGGGCCTCGTAGATCAGCGTTGTAGGTCTCTTCTAGACCTGCGTTTAGGGCATCTTCATGGTTGCATTTTAGAGCATCATCCCCATGACTGCATTTTAGGGCATCATCTCCATCGATGTGTTTTAGGGCATCATCTCCATGAGGGCAGCATTGTCTTCTTAGGATCTCTCCTCCCACCAAAACCCAAGATAAGTGGAGAGGAAGAGATCACCACCTCTATTTATACTAAAACGTTGAGCACAAGTGGGGGCAATTTGGTTGCTGGCTGACCTTGACGAATTGTCCCATAACACAAAATAATTCATATCTCCATGAATACTTGTCGGAATCGGATGATCTTTAGATCCATCCTACACCTCTTGACGAGAGGAATCCAAGAAAAATATCAACTGCCATAAATAAGATGACCCACATGGAGTTTGGCCCTAGTTGTCAATTTTAACACAAGAGGAGTCCAAAAATTGAAAACCCATGTCTCGAAAATTTCCAAATCTAAATTTTGTCGTCAAATCTTCAATAAATGGCCCTGCAAAATTGTCTAGAGACTCGATCTTACCCTCAAGGACCTAGATCTATCCCTTCTCTCACTTGATCCCTTGATCCAACCTACAAAATATGAAAATGAAAGCACCCAAACCCCAAATATATACAAAATAGATGTAAAACCCCGACCTAAGTTAGAAAAAATAATTTACAATTTACAATTGAATTTACAAAATATACATGGGTTTTTAAATGGATTTTGAGAAAATAATTTTTTCAATATTTTTTACTTGAAAGAATCACTAAAATGCTTCATAAAAATTAATGATTCACTATAGCCCAAGTGAAGATTAAATCAACCATATAAAAAACTAGAGATCCAAGCAACAGTGATTCTTGCCCAAGTTTGTGAACTTGGAGTCCAAGGACTGAAGTACCTACAAACACTATGTATTTATCTCAAAAAATATTGTATTAGATCATATGGCGAATCAAACCACCTAAGATTAGCCCAAACTGTAATATCCCTAAGGGAAAATTAACAGTAAATATTCAAAGCAAAATAGACAAACATGCCATAAAATCAGAACAAACAATCAGACCGTGAATTTTCTTCCAAAACAGCGTTGTATACTCATTTTATTAATGGAAAGAACACTGATATGTGGCTTCCTTATAGCACCGAGACTCTCTTACAACAATCCGAAATTCATGAATGTAGTGATATCCACACTATTGACTGTAATGATATCGAACTCCTTGACTGTAAGGTTATCTGAACTAGTCACTGTAATCATTTACCTGAATTTCAGAGATACATTCGAACTTGTGACTTTTGCAGTTCCTCCTTGTTGTCCCTTGAAAGGTCCTTGTAGTCCCTTTATCATAAAAGACCTTCGTTGCCCCTTCAACACCTTCTCTGAGCTTATCTTTTCTTTGTGATCTAAATCTCAGAGAATCCAAGCTTAACCACTATTCTTAGTCACTAAAACTACAAAGGAATCAGAACTTCTGAACTATGGAAATGCGAAGTGCCTTCATGCCTATATATAGTTGTTTGCCTATCAATATAAGCTGACATAACATTTTGAATAGGTGTGTCTCCATATAAGGTGAGCCGACATGAGTTTCTTATAATCTTAAGGCCAACATGAAGAGCAGGACTAGTGCTTGTCGTTGGAGGGATTCTAGACAATTTTATAGACTCATATACATTTGTCATATCCCCAAGAAGGGTTCTTCATACATGACATTGACCCTTTGACTTTATTGACAAATCCTAAGGCTCTCAATGGGAGCCATCTATATAAATCTCTTGTTCATGAAACCCATGAAGCAAGTATTACAAAATAATTTTATGTTTCTTCTCTTCGTCATTTACAAAAATCACAATTACATGTCAGTATGAAGACCAAACCTAGTTACACTTTTCAACAAATTCTATGTGAAAAGGTTAATTTCTCAGCTCCTTTGGCCTTCGATGGCTTTTGATTTTCCACGACCTCCCAAAAATATGAGAGTGGGCCTTTAATTTGCAAAACTTTGGCCTTTAATCAAAATAAATGTTGGCCCCTTCTAAAAATTAATAATTTGGCCCCTTTAATAATATTCCATGCCAAGATTTAATTCTCCTTTTCTTTTAAAAGAAAATAATAATCAGCCCCTTTCTAAAATTTTCAACGGCACACACAATTTGCTCAACAATTTTTCGATCATTCATTGAAGATGCGACAATTTGGGTAACTAAATCAAATAAAAGTGTTTTTCAGCATGTTTTGGCTTCTCCAAAGAAAATCTGGCACCTTCAAAATAAAACCCTCGAACAATCTACAAATCTAATTGAAACCCTCCAGACTGGCAAGAACACCAGCTCTAATACCACTGTAATGTCCCAAACGGGATATTTTGCTAAAATTTGCAGAAATCGATCTCCACCCAAATTTCACCATTAAATTATCATTCATTTAGCAGAAGATTGCCATGTAAAATAAAACAGATAGAGTGCATGCAATTCCATAACACAATAAATAGAAAATAATCTCAGCTTTATTATAATATAAACTGGGGTTTACATGCTGATACAATAAAATAGTTGAGATGGAAAAACTAACCTTAAGAATCTGCTCCAATGCTATGTTGGCCCTCCAAAACTAAACTGAAATGTCACTGTTGAGCTCTCTTGTGAATTCTGGATGAATTCACCAAGGGGAGATGGGTACTCGCTCAATCTCACTAAATCACTCGAGGGTTTCTGTCCTGGGGCTATTGCTGAAGTAACAAACTAGGTTTTCAACCTCTCATACAAGAAGAAATAGCAAATCCAGGATGTACTCCAATGGCCTCCTCCTCTTTTATAGATTTGATGGACCCCTCTAAAACCTCCTATTTAATTATTATTTTAATCATGGGGCACTTTTTCCCTCTTTTATTTCAATTAAAATATCCTTTTTAATGTGAAAAAAGGGTAAATTGGCTACCATGTCTCCTCAGGTCACTGAAACTTACATCTAACCATCCCATCACTTAGATCTTCTCATTCTGCTTCCAACAAGTTATTACACTAAGGTGTTTTATCAAGTATTCCTCCAGAGATGCCACCTTAAGCATTATTGATTGAGTCGAGCCCAATAATAATTCTATTTTTTGAAAGTTGTTGGAATGCACCAGAACGAAAGGCAAATTGTGTGGATGATGGAATTTACCAAGCGAATGCCATCGGACCTCATAGAAACTCCTCAAAACCCCCCCAAAAGCCCTTGGGCCGGGTTCCAACCTGCACCTGTGTCCTGTCTACCCCCAACTCTGAAAGTGCATCCTAACCATGTCATAAGGAACACCAAAAAAAGGAAATTACAAAAGCGATCTAATTTGGGATCGCTTGAAAGGAGTTTTAATAATGATACTCGAGAGACGCAGATGCAGTTGTAGGTCAATGCATTTATGCAAATGGCCTTCCCTTTAACCTTGTGTGATCTCCTTACTGGGCAAAGATGATAAAAGTAGTGAATGAAGCCCCAAAAAAGTACAAGAGCCCTGGATATGAGAATGTTCACACTACAATGTTGAGTGTTGAGAAGTTAGATTTGGAGGCTAAATTAAGCCCCATTCGTAATTCATGGCACATTTCAGGGGTGTCCATCATTTCTGATGGACAGAAAGATCAAAGGAATAGGCCTTTGATCAATGTGATTGCTCAGAGACCAAAGGGGGTAATATTTTTGAAGGCAGTGGATTGTGAGGGGCAGATGAAAAATTCCCAATTCATTGCTGACATCTTGATTGAATCAATTGAATTAGTGGGGCCAGAAAATGTTGTCTAGGTAATAACTGACAATGCAACGTTGTGTAAAGCAGCAAGCCTAATTATTGAGGGCAAATATCAACACATCTTTTGGACCCCTTGTGCTGTACATTCATTGAACCTCATGTTGAGCATGATGGGGAAGAAAATTCAGTGGATTCAAGTTATTTTTGAAGAGGCAAAAGAAATTCAAGCCTTCATCACAAACCACCACATGTCCCAATGCATCTACAAGGAATTTGCAAAGTTGGAGCTCCTTAAGGTACCTAAACATAAAAGTTTATTTCATAAATTCTAATTTCTATGACTCTAAATTCCAATTTCAAATATGTAAATTGGATTCTCAAATCTCATGATTCGTGAATCATCTAGTTATTCAATCAAATTATGATTTTTAATTTATTGAAACATTGGCAATTTGGCACTTGCAGGTTGCCGAGACTCATTTTGCTTCTCACATCATAGTCTTAACGAGGCTGATGTGTTGGAATTTCTAAGTTTAACTCGTTAGAAATTCTTCCTGTACTATCTGGTTTATTTCTTCCTACTTGTTTAATTACTTAACAAGTTATTTACTATGTAAATACTGAAAATAAACACAAGTACAGTATCAACATATACAGATCATCAACTGAAAGAAAACAAGCACACAAGTGAAACCGTTTTTTTGGACCAATGTCCCCGGAAAAAACCAATGCAAAGAAACCGGTGTAGCTATTCAGAGGGTTTTATTATTATGTAGTTTTCAGAATACAACTAGGGTGCCAGAAATGGCTCACCCAACAGAGAATGCCCTCGGAAGTAGTACCTCTCCTCGGAGATAGATATTGCGGCTGATTAATTACCAGATGAACGATCTCACAGCAACAATTGCAACTCCCACTGCTTTGTGTTACTCTGATAGGGATTGCGTCACCATACCCGGCTCACCAGCGCCCAGTTTGTCCCACGCAATCCTTCCAATGCTGCCTCTTGGCCCTGCGTCAGCTTTGCTAGCCTCTGCGTCAGCTTCTAGAGCTTCTGCGTCAGCCCCTAGACCCTCTGTGTCTCACACGCTGGCCTCTCTTGGCTCTGCGCAACTCCTGGTTGCCTCTATGTAGCACCCAGCTGCCTCTGCGTTAACCTCTCCGGGCTCTACGCTCTCTCTGGTACCAACTCTGCCTCTCTGCTATGTATTCACTGCCTCTCGTTGTTGATCACTAATTCTATCTCTCTTAGCAAACCCTGCTCTAGAGAATAGAATGACTGATCACTCGTGTATTCTCCAACTGACCCTCAAGCCTCCTCTTATACTTTTATTGTTGGTCCATCAATGGCCAAGATTAAATCTCTAATCAACAGCTAAGATTAGATTTGGCTTGATCCATGACTTTTGGAACCTTCTAACCCAGTTTTATATTAATACCCATCAATATTTTATTTTTCCTGAGTTTAGACTTAGGAACTCCATTAAAAATATTAATTATTTTAATATCTCCCAAACAGATTAGAATCTGTCCAAACCATTTCTGGGTCTTGGAGATCTCATGTGCTTTAGCCTCTCCACCAATTTTCATGGCTAGAGCACATCCGATGCTACCCCAAATCAATACTCCCTCTTAGCAAGGATTGTGCTCTAGTAATACTCCACACTGAGTATCACCCTGATTATCTAGCACCGGTCTCTATGCTGATGCTAGGCCTCCCCGCCCAACATCCTCTGCATTGTTGCATCCTGTACTGTTGGCCATGGCCCTGCCACTGTCATTGTTACATCTGTACGGCAGCTCCCTCTGCATCTGTGTTGTTTTTGGTCCATCCTCCCAGCACTGCATCCCCTCTCATCAGCTGCATTGTGTTGCCCATAGCACTGCCATTGCTAACTGCTGCACTACAACTCAGTTACTGACAAGTAACTGATCCACCCAACTCTGACATCCCTGTCAGGCTAGAGACACTCCCGATGCTGAAGCTCCATCTGTTGTTGCCAAATTCTCCCTCTACTGACCTCTACGTTGCTGCAACAACTCCTTGCATCTCGCACCATTGCACACCTATTTGTGTCATCCTGCGCTGGTGCAACACTCCCGTGCCTCTCGCATTGTTGCAACCTACTATCTTCGCGTTGTCATGAGATTCCTACATTGTAGCACTCACTACCGCTCCATCTGCATCCGTCTCTGCTGACATCCGTCAATCCTGCTACTCCTCTTCAGGGCTCCCGTAGCAAGGTATAATCCAAAAGGTTGGGTACCTTAAGGATCCCGCCCCTCATCTCTTATAGTCCGTCTGACTACAGCTCGATGTCTCCCCACTTCTTCTCAAATGGCACATGAGCACTCATGGCACAATTGTCATCCTCCTCGACTTCTTTCTCCGCCCTTGTTGGCGCTGCCTTGTTCTCAGAAGCCTCTCCCTTCCTCTTCTTCCTAGGACACTGGTTTGCAAAATGACCCAGTTCCCCACAATGGAAGCATTTGACCTTGGAGAGGTCCTTCTTCTTTCTCTTCTCCTGCTTTCCTGCAAATGCCAGAGCTGCATCCTCTTCTTCCTCCTTCTTGATTCTGACCCCTTTTCCGCTACTTCCTGCCTTGGTCACCCGTCTAATCTCTTCTTGACGAAAAGTCGCCCATAGTTCCTCCCAATCTGGAAGGCTCGACCTGCCCAGTATGCTCTGGACAAATACCTCCCAATCCTCTGAGACTGCGTTCAATGCAGTCCTCACCATCAATTCCTAATCCAGTGTGGCCCCTATAGAAGTTAGCTGGTCACGGATCTCCTTCAATTGTCCGAGGAAGACATCTATCTCCTCTCCCTTCTGCATCTGGTATGACCGTAGCTGATTTTCAAGTAACATCTTCCTCTGCACAGAAGTATGTTGGTACAATTTCTTCAGGGCATCCCACATCTCATTTGCCGTGTCCTCGGCAATATGCGCACCACATGATCCTTGACCCCATCAAGGATGATGCACTCCGCCCTGGCCATTGCCTCCTCGTACTTCTCATTTTCAGCTGGATCAACTGGGATTGCTATTGTTTTCAAGGCGAAGTCCTTGATGCGATATCTGTCTAGAATGGACAAAATCCTGGCCTTCCAGACCACAAAGTTGGATGCTCCGTCCAACCTATCATGATCTCTTAGTCCATTCATGGCCATTATGCTGCTCTTCTTCCAACTCCTCCGCGTCTCTCTACTTCCCTCCTGGAATTCTTTTGTTCGACTCCTGCTGAGTCTCTCAACTTCCCGTCTGGAAGTTCTCGGTTCGACTCCCTCTGAGTCTCAATTTCCCTTCTGGAAATCCCTCCTCCTTGGTCTTGCCCTATTAGGTATTGTTCTGACCACAATACCCCACCAGCTTCGCTCCGCAAATTACCCGCAACCTCCTATACCCCAGCAACTGAAGGATTGAGCCACTTGGCTCTGCACAATCCCGGCACTGGCAAATCAGCTCCCCTAGCCAACTGCGTCAGCCCTCCTGGCCTCTGCGTGGCTCTGCGTGAGCCTGATTCTGCCTCCCTTAGCCTCTGCGTTGCCTTTCTCTGGCCCAGAATGATGACGCAGTCTCTCTGCGTCACTCCTTCCTCTGTCGCCTTCTGCACGGATCAACTCTGTCACTCGGGACAGCTGAATCTGCTGCTACTGCTCTGCTAGCTGATGCCTTTAGTTATCCTATGATCTGCAACCACGCTCTGATACCATGTTGGAATTTCTAAGTTTAACTTGTTAGAAATTCTTCCTGTACTATTTGGTTTATTTCTTCCTACTTGTTTAATTACTTAACAAGTTATTTACTATGTAAATACTGAAAATAAACACAAGTACAATATCAACATCTACAAATCATCAACTGAAAGAAAACAAGCACACAAGTGACATTGTTATTTTTGGACCAATGTCCCCAAAAAAACCCAATGCGAGAAAATCGGTGCAGCTATTCAGAGGGTTTTATTAATATGCAATTTTCAGAATACAACTAGGATGTCAGAAATGGCTCACCCAATAGAGAATGCCCTCGGCAGTAGTACCTCTCCTCAGAGACAGATTCCGGCTGATTAATTACCTAATGAACGATCCCACATCAACAATTGTGGCTCCCACTGCTCTGTGTTACTCTGATAGCGACTGCGTCACCCTGCCCAGCTCACTGGCACCCAGTCTGTCCCACAAAATCCTTCCAGCACTGCCTCTTGGCCCTGCATCAGCTCTGCTAGCCTCTACGTCAGCTTCTGGAGCTTCTGCGTCAGCCCCTAGACCCTCTGTGTCTCACACACTGACCTCTCCTGGCTTCCTCTACGTAGCACCCAGCTGCCTCTGTCTCAACCTCTCTAGGCTCTGCGCTCTCTCTGGTACGAACTCTGCCTCTTTGCTATGTATTCACTGCCCCTCGTTGTTGATCACTGATTCTATCTCTCTTAGCAAACCCCGCTCCAGAGAATAGA
The DNA here is from genome assembly GCA_031772625.1 of Pinus tabuliformis. NCBI lineage: Eukaryota > Viridiplantae > Streptophyta > Pinopsida > Pinales > Pinaceae > Pinus > Pinus tabuliformis. Next base: position 1,042,738,907 of record CM062816.1, on the reverse strand, counting down.
AAGACTAATCACTCTTGTGTATTCTCCAACTGACCTTCAGGCCTCCTCTTATACTTTTCTCATTGGTCCATCAACGGCCAAGATTAAATCTCTAATCAACAGCGAAGATTAGATTTCGCTTGATCCATGACTTTTGGAACCTCCTAACCCAGTTTTATATTAATACCCATTAATATTTTATTTTTCATAAGTTTAGACTTAAGGACTCCATTAAAAATATTAATTATTTTAATATCTTCCAAACCGGTGAGAATCTGTCCAAACCATTTCTAGGTCTTGGAGATCTCATGTGCTTTAGCCTCTCCACCAATTTTCATGGCTAGAGCACATCCGATGCTACCCTGAATCAACATGATGCAGGTGAAAGAAGCATTACAATCAATGGTATGCAGTTCTCTTTGGAATCAATGGACGCAATCCCAATCTGATAGAGCAAAAGCAATGAAAAAGTTGGTTTTTGATGATGAAAGGTGGGATAAGGTGGAGTACCTCTTGGAATTTACTAAGCCAATTGTGGATTTGCTCCGCTTGTTTGACATAGATATGCCTCATTTGGGGGAGGTGTATGAGGGCATTGATTCCATGATAGAGAAGATAAGGGCGATTATAATTGCCAAGGAGAAGGACCTAGATGAATTCTTTTACAGAGAAGTAAAAGATATATTGACCAAAAGGTGGAACAAGATGACCACCCCATTGCACCTTTTGGCCTACGCAGTGAATCCAAAATATTATGCTGTAGAGTTGCTAAGTGATTCAGAAAAAACCGCACCAAACAAAGATCCAAAAGTCTCACAAGGATTTAAAAAGGCTTTTAGAAAGATTTTTATAGACCGTGAAATTGGGATTGGATTCGTGCAGAGTTTGTTCATTTTGTGGGATCAGAGGGTTGGAGTTCTGATATTGATTGTATGCGAAACAAGACCAGATTAAATCTAGTTGATTGGTGGAACTACTATGGTGGTAAACTTCCACATATCCAAAAATTGGCCATCAGGATCTTGTCACGAGTTGTTAGTTCCTTTTCCGCAGAAAGGAACTGGAGTATATATGGCTTCATCCATTTAGTGAAGCGAAACAGATTGGGCTCTAAAAAGGCTGAGGAACTAGTGTATGTTCATTCAAACCTTCGCCTTTTGTCACACAAGAGAGACGAATACAAATTTGGGGCCACCAAACTATGGGATGTGGAACCAAAGTTGTCTGACTTGGATATGGCGTTGAATATCAGGTCTCATATGACTTTGTTTGATGAGGAGGCACCAATAGGTGGATCTTCAAGTGGACATGGCAGCAATGCTCCCACTTCTAGAGAGGATGTGGTTCTTAGTGATAGGAATGAAGACATATTTGATCATATGTAAATGTAATTTATGATGGTGTTTTAAGTTTTAAACTTTTGAACAATTAATATTGAATACCATAATATGCATTTTGTACTTTGTACTATGTAGTGTGCATTATTAATTTTGGTGATGATGTTATAACTTGTCATGTTGATGATTGAAATTTAAAACAGAAACTTGATGATATGTTGAATCATGAATGTTATAATAATCATTGATGATGATGACAATGTTTATTTGAATTGATGATGATGATGATAGATGATAATTGATTATGTATTTTTAGATATAGAATCTAGATTCTAAAAGATGAATGGTAATATGAAATTCTTATTTGGTATATGTGTGTGTGCGTGTGTTGTTTCCTTGCCGTATCGCATCCAGATTTTTTGAAAATTTGTTGTATCCGTTTCAAACCTCGTATTCGTATGCGTTTCAGTGCAACTTAGGTATTGTCGAAGTGGAGGGTGGAGTCTAAGGTTCCCATCATAGAGGAGTCACCTACATGGTTAGAGGAGGAACCAGTACAACAACAAAAGCAAGAGGAGGAAAAAGTGCTACCGTCAGCACCACCTTCTACAAATATTGATGACCACAATTCTATACCCATCAGTCATCATCTAACATTTGGTGCAAGGCCAGAGCCTTCTGTTGTTAGGGGCAGGCCTAACAAACAACCCATCATCTTTTCCCGTAAAAGGGGGAGAGGGCATTGATCTCAAATTGCTAGCTGCTAGTTTTGTTTCTTTATCCGTTGTACATATAACTCATGATGATGAGATACATTTATATATGTGATGCTATTTAGTATTGTTTCTCCACATTTGAGTCCTTGAATGGACAACTATCAGGGTTCATTGAATTTAGTATCGCCTTTGATGTATCATTTTTATTTGGCATCCACTACATATATATTAGTGCTTTCTTCATATTTATGTGCCAATGTGTTTATTTTTATCTCGGCCAAGATAATGGTATATGGTAAGGACAAATCTAAACCCTAACTTAGAGCTTAATAAACCTATTTAAAGATTCTACAACTCTAACTTGAAAGCAGTGTTGCTAAAATCGCGATATTTTCAACAAAAAGATAAAATCGCGCTTAGTACTCGGAAAGTTTTTTTTGCCCGAGTTTTGGTAAAAGTCGCGGGAGGCTTCGACAGCGCGTGTTAAAAGGCAAAAACGCGATTTTTTTTTATTTCATTAGAACAGCAGAGCGCACGGTGGGGTTTGAAGACTTGGAGTGTTGGAGGCTTGGAGATTTTGCCATTTTGGAGCTAAATCAACTACGTGGAGGAGAAAATCAAAGAGTGTGCTAAGGAGGAGACCGATTATCTCCATAAAAACGGTATGGGCACCAATGTTTTTTGTTTTCATTGTTTTGAAACTTTGTTTTTGTTTTTTTTCAATGTTTTTGGTTTGGTTTGGAATGGGGTTTTTGACATTTGTCCAATGTATTGTTTTTTTAGTTTTTTTTGTTGGGTTTGGAATGGGGTTTCTTAAATTGTATGTAATTTTTTTTAGATTTTGTACAATGTAAATAGTAAAATACTAAATTGTATGTTTGTAACTTGTAAATACCAAATTGTAATCCTTATTTTCCCATAGGTTCACCGAAACACCATTCAAGTTTTCAACTTCAAAGTTCAAAATCAAACATGCCAAGGAAATTGGACCCTTTCTAGGAATTTGGTGAACCTAATGCTCCGAATGATAGACTAAACTTGACTTGCAAGTTGTGTAGACACCATATGTCCGAGGGGGTGTACAGATTAAAGTATCACCTTGCAAAAATCCTTGGATTTGATGTAGGGCCTTGCAAAAATACAAATCCTGAACTCATCCAGAAAGCCATGAAAGCATTGGAAAATTTAAACCACAATAGAGAGGCCAAAGAAGAAGTGAAGAGGCAACTAAAAAAGTCAGCTGAACAAGCAAGTGCCACTGGTTCTACTACAGCATCAACCAATCCGGTAGCTGCTTCATCATTTTTTGTTCTTCGAACCACACCTGGTTCACAACCATCTATCAGTTCAATGCTAAAAAAAATTGAGAAAGAATAAGCTGACAAGTTGCTGGCAAAATTTCTCCTTTGGAGTGATATTCCTTTCAACATTGTAAGGAATAATCCATTTTTCCAACCTGCTATTGATGCTATTGCAACTGTTGGTCCAGGGTACAAAATCCCTTCTTATCATGACATGAGAGGCCGGATTCTTCAAAATGAAAAGCTTGACTGCACCAAAAGATTGGAGGATTTTAGGGCATCATGGGCACAAACAGGATGCACTGTGATGTCAGATAGTTGGACTGACCAAAAGGGGAGAACCCTTATAAACTTCTTGGTTAGTTGTCCCAAGGGGACTATGTTTATCAAATCTGTTGATGCATCTGCACAAATCAAAGATGCAAGAACTTTATGTGATTTGCTAGATGTGTTTATTTTGGAGGTGGGTGCAGAAAATGTTGTCCAAGTCATAACGGACAATGCTGCAAATTATGTTGCTGCTAGCAGGATGCTTATGGACAGGCATCCTACTTTATTTTGGACACTTTGTGTTGCACACTATATTGATTTGATGTTGGAGGACATAGGGAAAATTCCCTTTGTCAAAGATATTGTTGAGTCATCCAAAAGCATTAGAAAATTTATATATAACCATACATCTATGCTTAGCTTGATGAAAAGATTCACCAACAACAAAGAGTTAGTGCGCCCCGCCATTACACGGTTTGCCACCAGTTTCATATCTCTTCAATCCCTCTTGAATTCTATGTGGGATGTGAAGAGAATGTTTCTTTTAGAGGAGTGGTGTGCTTTGCCAATGAGCCGCAAACCAAAGGGAAAGGCCATATGCAGACTAGTTTCATACCAGGAAGACTTTTGGGCGGGAGTGCAGGAGGTGTGCGCCGTTACTGAACCTTTGGTAAAAGTTCTTCGGTTAGTTGATGGTGAGAAGCCCGCAATGGGCTATTTGTATGAGGCCATGGACAGGGCCAAAGAAGCCATTCGGGCCTACTATTATGATAAGGGAGCTGAGGAGTTTCAGAGACAACTCCTCCTATGGGGAGTGATTGATGAGCGATGGAACAACACACTCCGTCGTCCCATTCATGCTGCTGAGATTTTCCTGAACCCCGCATTTTCTTACGTATGTGGGTTTGTATTTGATGCTGAAATCATGGATGGATTCTTATCCTGTGTCCAGAAGATGGTGCGATCTCCAGCAGAACGTACAGAGATCTCTAAAGAAATTGAGACATATAGGATGGCAGGTGGCACATTTGGCTTTGACATAGTTGTGACTGATAGGACGATTAAAATGTCAGGTATTTTTTAGTTTGTAACTTTGTTTCAAATTTCATTGTCTCTTCAAATTCCATTTTTTTCTTATGTTTATTTAAAATTTTATTTGTAATTTTGTAGATGCATGGTGGATAATGTATGGTGCCAGGGTACCTCTTCTGTAAAAGCTTGCCATTCGAATCCTCAGCCAAACATGTAGCTCCTCAAGATGTGAGCGCAACTGGAGTGTATTTGGAAAAATACAGTACAAGAAGCGCAACAGGTTAACACTTAAAAATTTAAAATATTGCAAATTTCCAAATAAAATTTTAAATTCATTAAACAATAATTTTTTTTATAATTATTAATTATTATTTCATGATCTTTGTACAGGTTGGAGTCCCAACGACTTAATGACATGATCTACGTCTACTACAATCTTTGATTGTGGGTGAGGAAACTTGAGAGGACACCTGATATGGAGGCCATCTCATTGGATGGGATTGACACCACTGTTGCATGGAGGGTTAAGGCCGAGAGGCCTCTCATGGAGTCTATTGATGATTGGTTAGTGCAAGATGTAGTCGAGAGGGAGGAGGAGGAGGAGGAGGAGGAGGATTTGGAGCAACAGGAGGAGGAGGTGACACCACCTGCATGGGCTACCCCTGCCACCAGTAGAGGACGTGGTCTACCTCCTATAGCTCCTACTTCTAGTTCTTCAGCTTCTAGAACACAGCAGACTCCACTGCCAACTCCACCAGCACCAGCATCTACATCTAAAGGGAAAGGGAAAGCTATAGCATTTTCTCGCAAGAGGGGCAAAGGAAATCAACAATATTAGTTATTTGGTTCATTTCATTGTATATGACATTATGACTCATGATATGAGATACATTATTATATTTTTTGTTGATATTTTGAGGCTAAGTTGGGACTCAGGAGTCAGGACTTGCTATTCAGAACATGATTAACTGTTATGTGTGATTTTAGCACTATAAATGATATTAAACATCTTATATATTAGTTCTTTTATCATATTTATGTGTCAATGTATTTATTTTATGTTGTAGATGGTTTAGATATTAAAAAAATGAAAAAAATGAATATTTTTGTACCAAACGATTTTTTCCCGATTATTACCGATTTTTTCCCAATTATTACATTTTTTTCTGATTTTTTTCCTCACGCCGATATTATCCCGATAACGATTAGTGCAACATTGCTTGAAAGTTTGAAACTAGTGAGCAGTTGTAATGTCTAGACTCTAGGGCACAAGCTAAAATCTCTTACAGGATTCAAAAATGAAAGGCAGTGTAATTCATCTATTTTGTCATTGAATTAAATTATAATCATCAGTTATGTTATCAATTCAAGAAATTTAATGTCGTTTGCAGCATTATGGTGTGATGCAGAATAACCCTCCAATCCTTACATTTTCTTTGACATTAATTTCCATGTCACTGTACAACGTATCTCTAAATTAGTGTAATTTCCCGTTTAAAAATATGATGCATTGCAACAATAAAACCAATATTTATTAATCATCAAAATAGTAAAGGATACTACTAGTTGGAGCCTTTTCCTGGATGCTTGTGAATAGTCTCACTGCATTTCAACCATTTACAGTTTAGTAACAATAAAAAACTGGCAGCAAAATATTGTTAAAGAAACCATATATAGCTTCCCTCGGAAAAACTAAGATTACTTGCATAGTAGTTTGCTCCAAATTTAAATTACATGCAGGTTTCCCCAGTCTGGTGATTCTGAAGAGCTATGATTATGTGCATCCTATTTAGCTCCAAATTCACATGTATGTTTCAATTCTGTAGCTAGTTTGAAAAATCACAGAAATTTAAAGCTATTATTGCTAACAACTAAAACATATTTGCCTGAACTCACCAACAGAGCCGCCAGCATTCATGAAACTTGTAAGGAAGCTAAGTGCTCCAGTACTTTTATTCTGTTCATGACATACAAAATTATATTTAGTTACTATTAGAAAGTATATGCATGACTAAAGAGCAAGGGAGAATATCAAGGATATATATATACATAGGCACAAAAAATTAAAGCACTAGGCTTATCCACAAAACAAGAAAGCATGATCCTGCGTTATAAAATAAGAAACAAAGCTCAATGCAAACAAATGAACAAATAAAGTTGTAAATATCACCCAGTGTTACTTGGGAGCAGGAGCAAAAACGGGTGCTGGAGCGACATTTTCAAAAGCTCCCGGTTTGGGAGCGAATCCCGGAGCGTTTTTTATATAATATATATATTTTTTATATTTTGATACATATATGTCAACAAAAACATGTAGAATGATGAATTAGATATACAAAACATAAAAAAAACATAGATTGATCATTGAACCATATAACAACAATCATCTAGAAGTTATAATCTTCATCAACCACATCCACAAGTTAGTAACATACAACATATTGAGTCTCATGAATCATGATTCATCAATCTTAAAGTTTCAACTTCAAGCTTTCAAAATTGAAAATTCAATATATAACATTTATCATCATTGATCACCAAAGTTGTACTTGTAAGCTAAGTTTAACCATTACAACAAATAATATCTAACATGAAATGAAATGTTATAAAATGAAATGAAATGAAACAACTTTCACGAAGCATCATATTCATAATTCATTACCAATGAGTTATAATTGCCAACTTCAAACTTCAAACTTAAATTGTCATATATTGTTTACAAAAAATATCATAATAAATATGAAAGAGTCAACAGTTATGAAAACTACTAGAAACTAGAAAAGACAAGTAAATCTATTATCTACTACTTCATGTGGCACTTGCCACGAGAAATCTCTAATGTATGAGCAGGTCGTGGTGGTCTTCTAGGAGTCTCTTCCCGCACAGATCAACGACCAAAACCAGAAGGCACATGCCCTCCACGTGAGGGTGTAGATGGAGGCGGCGACAGCAAAGGAACAAGACTCGGAACTCGAGCACTGCTACTGGATGGTGGAGATGGCATGGTTGTTGCTTCATCTTCCTCTCTCATAAGTTCCGCTTCTAGTTCTTCAAGATGTATAGTGTCATCCTCCAGATTATCATCCTCTGGGTGGTTGTACCAAATTTTATATGTTGGATCCTCATAAGCCCGATCACAGTAATGACTCAACAACCTCAAATTGTAGTGCACATAAACCAAGCTTTCTGCCCGGTTTTCATTGAGTCTGTTTCTTTTCACATTATGTATGAAGTTGTAGGTGCTCCAACACCTCTTTGCAAAAGAAGTATTTACAACCTGTGAGAGAACTTTTTTTGCCAATTTTGGCAAAAGTCCCTGGCCACCATATGCTTCCCACCATGTGAGAGCATCAAATTTGTCTCTATCTTCCATTGCATGGAAGGTACCAAACAAACCAGTGCAACTGAAGTATCTGCCTAATTCAAGACGCAAACTAGCACATTCCTCCCTGTCAGGTATCAACTTGTCTAATGCTTGCAAATATCCTATAGATACCTCTTCATCTATATGGGGTTTGACCCTAACCCCACCCCCTGGTGCAGGTTGGCCCAACCAAGATGCAGAGTAGTATTTTGGCGTAAGGATATACGCCAAGGCATGTAGTGGAACATTAAGTTTATCCCATCGTGTACACACACAATTGTGAATCAGTGTATACAAGTTGGGATCATTTTTATGAACAATATCTTTTATTTGCCCCAACATGGTATCCATCTGCTCATACACCTCCCGAATCACTGGTTTATCTGTATCTGCAAATCGAATCATGTGATAAACGGGTTGGTGAATTCCAATACTTGCCTCACGCGTGCCCAAAACATACCATCAAGAGCGGTCTCCTCTGCCTATTAAAAACCTTGTCTATCAGCTGCATTTGTAGCCCTTTCCTCTAATACCTGCCAGTGTGGACTTGATACCATGCTAGCCAATGACTCTCTTATACCTTCAAAAGGCGCCTGAAGGTGAGGTAATAGCTACCAAATCTAGTCCTCGCAATCTTCAACAACTCCAATTTTGAGTGACTAGGGAAAAGGCCATGGGTATTGCTATGATTTGTAATAAATTTTATCATTTATTTGCCTTTCTTGTACAAATCACCAGTCCATTTGTATTGTTGGTTTTTGTTCTTAACAATATTCATGCATCAAAAGGTTCATTGTGTGAACCAAACAGCCAGACCAAAATATGTTGGGGTATTTATCCTCAATAATTGCTCCTGCTGCCTTACAATTAGGAGCATTATCAGTGATGACTTTGATGACATTGTATGGCCCAATACGGTCAATTGTTTCAAGTAATGGTTCTGCAATGTTGATGTCGTTCTTGAACTTGTCTGAGTAATCATATGTTGAAAGAAAGATGGAACCACTAATAGACACAGCAAGAACACTTATCAATGGCTTGCCTTTTACATTTGTCCATACATCAGATATAATGAACACCCCATGGTCAGTCCAAGAATTTGTCATTCTACTCAAAGAATGTGATATTTTTGCTTTTTCATGATCAAGTCCAACGGTTCTAGCCTTATCATACCCAAGGCTCTTGTATCCTTTAGGGGCATCATTTATGGCAAAAACCATTTCATGCCAATAAGGTGAGCGAAGAACATTGAATGGTATCCCACATGCATAGAAAAACCTGTAAACTTTTGAATCCACATCATTCCTACACCCTTCATCAAGGAAATCTGATATGCTTCTATGCCTTAAACTTGGTGACCTTGTGCCTCCATATCCACTACCTTGGGAGAATGTTGAAGGAGTTCTTTGTGCATGTGATTGTGAACTTGGTTCAAAGAAACCCTTTGATTTTAGATTTGTATTGGGCTTCCTCCTCTTCCCTTATGTATTTGGCTCTATCTGCTCTTAACACACCTGTACAAGTTTTGATTCCTATTTGTTTATCTCCATCCCATGGCCTTTTCCCACAGAGGTGCTTTCTGGCACGGGTGTATGAACCTGTGTAATTATTATTGCAATGGGGGCAATGAAATTTAGTGGTTCCACCCCATTTCCCTCCTTCAGGCCTATTAACATATTTCCACAATGGAGTTTGGTCTTGTTTATTTTTTTGAGCTGACCGATGTTCACTCTCCTCCAGCTCCTCCTCTCCGAGGTTTTCATCAAATCCACTGTGACCCACTTCTTCATCCCCTTCTTCATTTTCAACCCTCCTTTTTCTACTCTCGAACATCATAATAACCAAAAAAGGAACCAAGAAGAAGAAAATGCCAAGAAATATAACCATGATGTTTGAAATTTGAAGTTTTGAATTTGCAAAAAATGGAATGGGAATGGGAGAAAAAAAATTATTTATTTATTTAGGAATGAACATTAAAAAAAAAATGCTAGAATAGAGTGTAGAGCCTACCTCTTTGGCCTCCAATCTCCCCTTGCAAGCTCTTCAATCTCCCCTTGCTCCTTGCTTCTTGCTCCTTGCTCTCTCTTGCTCTCACTCTCACTTGCTCTCTCTTGCCCCTCACTCTCTCTTGCTCCTCACTCTCTCTTGCTCTCTCTTGCTCTCACTCTCGCTCTCACTCTCTCAATTTCTCAAATAATGAAATTCATTTGAGGGAGGGTTTATTTATATTTCCTCCCTTTTTTTTTCCTACCGTCGCTTTTTTTCAGGTGTAATTTTTTTTCCGCACGAATTTTTTTTGGGCGTCGCTCACTGCCGCCAAGAGTAATTTTTATAGCCCAGGAGCGGTCGGGAGCGATCGCTCCCTGACCGCTCCCTGAGCAACGGGAGCGATCGCTCCCCGACCGCTCCCAGAGCGACGAGAGCGATCGCTCCCTAAGTAAATTTGGAAATAGGCAAGGAGCGCAAAATTTTTTTCGGGAGCGTGCTCCCGCCTGGAGCGAGGATTGGGAGCGGGATCGGGGGGGGGCGCTCCCCCGCAACACTGATATCACCAAAAACAAAACTTCTCAATGGGACAGTTGAGTACATTATCAATAAAAAAACAGGGGGAGGACATAAGGCATCTCCAAACTAGGTACATGCCAGGCTCACAAAAAAGTTGAACACTATTAGAAGAAAGATCCCAAAGATTACTTAACATCCGCATACAAAAGGACATGAAAGGTAGAGAACTGATGAAAGAAAAAGTGATAGTGTCCACAGATGAACAACGAATTCAGTGGGTCTACAAATCATCTGATTACAAATAAATCGAGGATGTGCACACCAGCAAGCATCTCCATCTACCTCTATTCCCTTCATATCATACTTTGAAACAAGGTTGCACGAAACGGGGAAACTCGAATATATATATATGTGTGTGTGTGTGTGTGTGTGTGTGTGTGTGTGTGTGTGCAATCATAAAGCATAAATGATACATTATAATTTATTACAATTAAACATTATGATTAAATTTACATCACATTTACTCATGAATGATCACATAATGAAAATAAAAATATCGGAATATCCAAAAGCAACCTTTATTATATATCCAAATCTCAAAATCAACCTTTATTTATATTAATATATGAGGTTGCAAGTACAATAAAGACTATAAGGCTGCAAGAACTATAGAGACAAAAGACTAATCCTCATCATAACAATCCTCATCAAAAATAGAAGCAGCACAATGCTCAACAGTGGATGGTGGTGCTGAAGAAGATGATGCACCAATTCCACTTCCAGATTCGGCCTCAATATTTAGGGCAGCAAGAGAGAGCTCCAAATCAGGATTTTCTGCATCCACATCCCATTCTTTAGAAGGACCACTGTTGTATTATGGACCCCTACGAGATGCAAGGCGAAGGTTGGAGTGCACATAAACAAGATCCTCTGCCTTCTGTGAGCCCAACCTATTGCGCTTCACAGAATGAATAAAGCCATAAGTCCTCCAATTCCTTTCTACTGATGAAGAGCTTGCCACTTGTGAAAGAATACGAATGGAAAGGTTCTGCAAATGTACACCATTTGCTCCATGACAAATCCACCACCTAACTGGATTCATGGTGCTTCTCTCCTCCAAAGCTGATATATCTGCATAATCATCTATTCCTGCAGCAAAACTGGCAAATTCCTCCTTTACCTCCCTGTGTAGATGAAAAGGAAACATTCTCATAAGGGATTTTTTCACCCCATTAGCCACCTCTCTATCCTTATGGGGTGCCTTCCTCTTCCCATTGCTTTGAGCAATAAGCTCCTCATCATAAAATTTGGGGTTCAAAGCATGTGTTAAAGTGTGTAATGGAGTGTTGAAAATGTTCCACCTATCAACAATGATTTTCTTGACCAAACCAGCAAAATGATCATCAACAAACAAAAGTTGTGGAGACTCTTGCGAAATGATTTCCATAGTTTTCTCAACCATGGAATCCATGCCATCATATACCTCTCCTAAGAAAGGTTGGTCAGTGTCAACACTCCGGAGAAGCTCAAATGCAGGGGTTGTGAACTTCAGCAAGAAATCTACCTTGCTCCACCAATCCTCATCAAGGCACCATCTACGCACCATAGATCCCCACACTGAATCTGCTTGTCTCCACTCAATCCAAAGTTGACTCACCACCATAGAAACTAATGCATGCTTAACCTCAACAAGGCGGCGCAACATCAGGACGTTTGAGGCATATCTTGTCTCAGCAACTTTTAACAACTCCAATTTGGAGTACTCTCGAAATATGGCCTGAGATTGGTGATGGTTGGTGATGAATTTGACAATCTCCCTTGCTTTCCCTGTGAATTCCTTTATCCAAGAAACTTTGTTGTCGATCTCCTCTAAGATCAGATTCAGATTATGGACAATGCATGGTGTCCAAAAGATGTGGTCATACCTCCCCTCAATAATTAAACCGACAACTTTGCAAACTGGTGCATTATCCGTGATAACTCGCACCACCTTGTTAGGCCCTATTTGTTCAATAGCTTTTATAATAACATCAACAATGAACTGTGCATCTTTCACCTCTCCTGAGCAGTCTTCTGCCTTGATAAACATTGCTCCTTTGGGGGAAGTGGCAATGATATTTATCAATGGTTTGTGCCTTATATCTGTCCATCCATCTGAGACTATAGTAACCCCAGAGCTACTCCAGGAAGAACGAATTGGAGATAAAATATCCTCCACAAGCTCCTCCTCATTTTTGAGAAGCTGGGTTCTGACTTTTTCATAGTTGGGCCCCTTGTACCCTTGAGGAGCTTTGTTAATTGCCCTTATCATATCTTGCCAGTAACGAGAGCGAACAACATTGAATGGAATACCACATGCATAAATGCACCTAGTCACTCTGGAATCAGTTTCTTCTCTTGCTTGCACATTCACCAATTTAGCAATTCTGCTATCCTGAACTGAAGGGGATGTCGCTCTGGTAGTTTTGGGTGCTGGTTGTTCATGTTGTTGAGTGGCACCGGCTTTCCTCTTTCTTGCTTCAACTACAATCCTTGGCTCAGTGTTAGATGGAGCTTGAGGAGTAGCTTGAGTAAGGTCATCATGCCTTCTCTTAGTACCATCCGCCTCATCTTGCTCTCTTTGATATGCCCTCCTTGCCAATGGATTTGTTGTTTTTGGGCAACCTGCAATCCCTTGTCCTCCTCGATGCAAAAGATGTGCCTTCACTCTTGGGTACGAGCCCTTGTACAAATTATTGCAAAGATAGCATCGCCATTTCCATGAGCCACCACCTACACATTTTTGAAGCTTTGTCACATGCCTCCAAAGAGGATAATATTCAGCCCTTAGGTTGGCCCCAGGGCTTGAACTTGCAACTACACTTTGGTTGGAAGCCATTGCTGCAAAAATAAATTAAAAAAACAAATTTGTAAATAAAAAACGTTTTTCATATTTTTGGCAGCATAAACCCTAGAAAAATTGAAGAAATAGTAGGAAAAAAACTAACAAAATGAATGTTACTTACCCAAATTAATTTTTTGTAGCTAAAGCTACCCCAAAATGCTAGAAAAGATAAGAGAAATATGGTTGTAGCTGAGCCAAAAAGCCAAGAATGTCGTAGCCGGAAACTCTACACTCCAAATCAGCTGCTGAAATCTCTTTCTCTTGCTGCTGAAATCTCTTTCTCTTGCTGCTGAAATCTACTTTGCTCACTGCTCAAAACACCCTAGCTGAACTACTCTCCTTCTCTCTTCTCCTTTGCTAAAATCGCCAGTCTCCAAGAGAAACGACTTGCTGAATTGTGTGATGAGATAATGAGACAAAGTTCACTTTTATAACTTTAGAAAGGCATCTAGAAGCAACTAAAATGCATTAGAAACCCTAATTAAAAATTAGAAGACAAAAAAAAAACAAGTTAAAGTGTGGAAACGGCGTCGTACGGTCGAGAAACGCGTCTCCGACCATACTGGCCATGTTTCCGTCTCGAGAAACGTGCCAGTACGACCGGAAACGCGTTTCTCGGCCGTACCGTACGCGTTTCATTTCCGTTTCCGTATGAAAATGCCCTCTATACCTGTGTTTCCTGCAACATAGCTTTGAAACTTCATGAAATATGTTCATACTTCAGACCCATATGCAATGAAACAGCCCGGTTAAAAAGAAAATCGTTGCAAGATATATGTTGCTATGTAAACAACTCAATATGGCAAGGTTTCGTATTCCCTTCAACAAGGAACACAAATGCAGGACAGAGGTATGTCCCTTGTCCTTGCACTAGATTAGGGTCTCCTATCTGCCACTATGTCACACGTCAGTGCAAGATGATGTCATGTGGCCATCTGTAATGTTCCTTTTTCTGGCGTTCCTTATGGCATGGTTAGGAATCAGGATGGACTTTCAGGGTTGGAGGCAGACAAGTCACAGTTACAGGTTTACATCATCAGCGGGCCCAGGAGCTCTTGGAGATGTTTCATGGGGTTTTGTGGAGTTTCTATGGGATCCGATGGCATTCGCTTGGCATGTTCCATCATCTGCACAGCTTGCCTTTCGTTCCATTGCATTCTGACAACTTTCAAAAAACAGGGTTATCACTAGGCCTAACTCAATTAATTACGCTTAAAGTGGTCTACCAAAAGGAATACTTGATGGAACACCTTAGTGTAATAGCTCGTTGGAACCGGAACGAGAAGATCTATAGGATGGGATTGTTAGAAGTGATTTTCAATGACCTAAGGAGGCATGGTTACCCTTTTCCCACATTAAAAAGAATATTTTAATTTAGATAACAAAAGAAGGAAAAGTGCTCCATGATTAAAATAATAATAAAATTGGAGGTTCTAGAGGGGTCCATCAAATTTATAAAAAGAAAAGGAGGAGGCCATTGGGGGACATCTTGGATTTGTGTTTTCTTTTTATAGAGAGGCTTGAGAACCTGGTTCTCTACTTCAGTGGTAGCCCCAGGACAGAAACCCTCGGGTGATTCAATGAGGTTGGGCTAGTACCCACCTTCCCTTCATGAATTCATCTAGAATTTACAAGAATTAGCAGTGCAGTTCAGTTTAGTTTGGAGGGCCAGCATAGCATTGGCGCAGATTCTTGAGGCCAGTGTCCCATCTCAATTATTTTGTTGTATCAGCATGTAAACCTCACTTTCTATTATAATAAAAGCTGAGATTGTTCCTGTTCATTTTGTTGTTATTTTGTCGTATGTTATTGGTTATATTTTTACATGGCAATGTTCTATTAAAATACATGGAAATTTTTATGGAAAAAATTGAGTTCAGTTAGATTTCTGTAAAATACCCCATTTGGGATTACAGTGGTATCAGAGTTGGTTTTCCTGCCAACCTAGGGTTTTGTTATAGATCAAGCCGTGGGTGTTTAAGGGTTTCAGTTGCAGCTATTATTGTTCAAAGGTTATACCATAGCTCATTTCACTACTGGAAATAAATTCGACATTAATTATTCTACAAAGAAAATTATTGCAAAATGCTAGACAAATTTTCCTTGATTTTGTCATTTGCTTAATAATCATTCAACAAAACTCTATCAAGAGAAATTTTATATTATGTGGCCATTAATTTTGGGCGGAGACCAATTGTTTATTAAAGGGTGAATCAAAATTATTAAAGAGGCCAATTATTTTTATAAAGTCAAATTGTTGGGACATTGCAGTGGCGACATAATATTTTGGTTAAAATCGTTCGAAGGGCCAAATTATTGTTGAAAGGGGGCCAATTATTTTCAAGGAGATGCCATTTCAAGAGATAGTTGTCGTGAGGGTACAGGATTGCTTCTTCTTAGTGAGTCTAGGAATCTCTCTATCATTCATAAGCGTGAATTCGTTGCCATGTCGAATTTTATAGAGGGAGACATCAAGAAGCCAAGCTAAAATTACTTAGAAAGATTGGTCGACTTTGTATTTGATAAACATTGAAAGCCAAATCATTATTAAGTGGAGCCATGAGATATTATTTTGAAGGTCATGAAGAACTTTATTATGCGAGCCAGTGTCCAAGGAAGAAAAGCAAGGGAGAGGCTTCCGAGACCAAGGTTGCACCAGCAAAGGCGAAGAAGGAAGTGGAGACAGATGATGACTGTGCCATGAGTGCTCACACACCACTTGAGAGGAAGTGGCGAGACATCGAGCTGTAGTCATATGGACTACAAGCGATGAGGGGCAGGATCCTCGAGGTACCCAGCCTCTTGGATTATACCTTGCTACGAGAGCCCCGTAGAGGAGTAGCAATACTAGCAGATGTCAATAGAGATGGACGCAGATGGAGCGACAGAGGGAGCTACAGTGCAAGATTTCCAGGACAGCGTGAGGCAGCAGTGCGAGATGCATGGAGTTGTTGCAGCAATGCAAAGGTCAAAGAAGGGGCACTTGTCAGCGACAGAGGGAGTTTCAGCATCGAGGGTGTCTCTAGCCTAACAGAGATGTCAGAGTTGGGAGATCAATTACTTACTTCTCAGTAACTGAGTTGCAGTGAAGCAGTTAGCAGTGGCAGTGATATGGGCAGCATGATGAGAGGGGTTGTCGTACGAATGCAACAATGGCAGTGGCAGAGCCATGGGTAGCAGTACATGATGCAGCAGTGATGTTGGGCAACAGGCCTAGCATCAGCACCAAGACCGATGTCGGATGATTAGGGTGATGCTCAGTGAGGAGTATTACTAGAGCACAGTCCTCACTAAGAGGGAGTGTTGATTTGGGGTAGCATCGGATGTGCTTTAGCCACGAAAATTGGTAGAGAGGCAAAAGCACATGAGATCTCCAATACCCATAAATGGTTTGGGCAGATGTGAATTAATATAAAACTGTGTTAGAAGGGTCCAAAAGTGAAGGGTTGGGAGAAGTCCGGAAGTGCCAATACTGGACAACTGCTCATCACCTCCTTGAGGCGGTCAAAAGCTGACTGTGCCCCATCTGTCCATGCGAAAGCCCCTTTCTTAGTCAAATTCGTGAGAGGGGCTGCCAACTGCGAAAACCCCTTGACAAACTTCTAGTAATACATGCAAATGCATAAGAAGCCCCTCAGCGCTGTCACATCTCTAGGTGTCGGCCAATCACGAATAGCTCGTATTTTCTCCTCATGTACCTTCACCACATCCGCGCCAATAATGTACCCCAAGTAGAGCATCTTGGTCAAGCCAAACTCACACTTGGACAACTTGGCATAGAATTGTTGTTCCTCCAAAATACGCAACACCTCCTCCAGGTGTTGGAGACGCTCCTCCCAAGTTCTGTTGTATATCAGTATTTCATCAAAAAACACCTATGCAAACCCCCTCAACTGCCTCCAGAACACATGGTTCATACATGACTGGGAGGTAGCCGAGGCATTGGTCATGACCAAAAACTCGAAGTGCCCATATTGGCATCAGAAGGTTGTCTTGGGGATGTCCTGATCCCTCACCCTGATCTGATGGTACCCCAAACGCAGATCTATCTTAGAGAAGTACTTGGCTCCTCTAAGCTCATCCATCAACTCATCGATGCGAGGAATGTTGATTTTTGGTAGCATCGGAAGTGCTCTAGCCATGAAATTTGGTGGAGAGGCTAAGGCACATGAGATCTCCAAGACCCGGAAATCGTTTGGAAAAATTCCACCTGGATGAAGAGATATTAAAATAATTAATATTTTTAATGGGTCCCTCAGTCTAAACTTAGGAAAATAGAAATATCAATGTATATTAATATAAAATGAGTGAGAAAGTTCTATGTGACGAGGATCAAGCCAGTTCTAATCTTAGTCATTGATTAGGTACTTAATCTCGGTCGTTGAATCGTCAACGGGAAAGGTATAAGAGGAGGCTTGAGGGTCAGTTGGAAACACACCAAGAGAAATTAATAATTCAATGTTCTGGGGCAAGGTTTGCTGAGGAAATCGAGTTAGTGATCAGTTGCAGCGAGGGGCAGTTCAACAAGGGATTTCGATCCAAGGCTGAAGAATACATAGCAGAGAGGCAGCGCAATGCAGGAGAGACAGCACAGGCCCTAGAAGGGCTGACGCAAAGGCAACAGGAGCTGACGTAGAGGCAGCAGGAGCTGACGCAGAGGACGCAGAAGGTCGTAGAGGCTGACACAGAAGCCGTAGAGGCTGACGCAGGCAATGCAGAAGGCCGTAGAGGTTGACATTGGGCTTCAAAGGCAACGCTGGGGAGATTTTGTGGGGCAGACTGAGGGCAGATCAACCAGGAGAGGGTGACGCAGTTCCAAAGCAGTGCTTGGAGTAGCTTCCGATGTCCAACACAAGGAACAGTCAGAGTCACTGTGGGGTTGTTCATCCGGTTGTTGATTTGACGGAATATTTGTCTCCGGATAGAGGTACTACTGCCGAGGACATTCTCTGCTGGGTGAGCCATTTCTGGCACCCTAGTTGTATTCACAAAATCTGCTTAATAATAAAACCCTCATATATGCTGCACCGGTTTTCCCGCATTAGGTTTTCCGGGGACGATTGTCCAAAAATAATGGTGTGTTATTTTTTATGTTTACTTCAGTGCATGATCTGTGTATCTGTGAAGGTTGCATTTGTGCTTACTTTGATATTTATGCAATTAAATAGTTTGTTAATGTAAAGAACAAATAGGAGATAGTAAACCAGAAATTGAAGTAGGGGTTTCTGATGTGTTAGATTCAGGAATTTTCACATGGTATCAGAGGAATTGCAGATCAAAGGCGACTAAAGACACTAGCCAAGAAAATCTAAGAATTTGCAGCAAAGAAGTAGTTATCTTGAGAGACAGCATTGTTCCAAAGCTGAAGAGGCGAGAGGAGTGACGCAGTGCAGAGAGTATGACGTAGAGACTCACGCAGTGCCTGCGTCAGCATTTTGAGCCGAGAAAGGAAGACGCAGTAGCTGGGAGGAGCCCACACAGTAGCTGCGTCAGCCATCAGGGCCAACGCAGAGGCAGAGGAGGGCAGATCAGGCTCACGCAGAGCCACGTCATCCTTCTGAGCCAAGAAGGATTGACATAGTTGGCCGAAGGAGCAGATTGAGCCCACACAAAGATTGCGCAGAGTCTGAAGGGCTCAGATTCTTCAGTTGTCGGGGCTAAGAGCACTGTGCAGATTTTGATTTGTGGAGCTAGTGGGACATTGTCTATCAGTGCAAAACGGTGTCTAAGGAGACTGAACCAAGGTAGAGGGAAGCACTACCTCGACAGATTTCTAGCCAAGAAATCTAGAGCCAGTTGCAGTAGCATAGGAGGATTGGAGAGGAGTGATTCTACAGTTGGTCGGAGGATTTCCGAGAGGGAAATCAAGACTCAGAGGGAGTCTAGAGAAGAGGAGCAAAGATGGCAGTGAACGAATTGACGGATCAGGACAGATTGGACGGGGCTTCCAATTTTGTCATCTCGAAGGCAAGGATCCTGGCAATCTTAGATAAACATCGCATCAAGGACTATGCCTTGAAAACAATTGTTGTCACAGTTGACCCTAATGCAAATGAGAAGTATGAGGAGGCCAAGGCGAAGGCGAAATGCATGATTCTAGACGGGGTCAAGGATCATGTCATACCACATATTGCTAAGAAGAACACAGCAAGGGAGATGTGGCAGACGTTGACCACCTTATACCAGGGCTCTTCCATGCAACGGAAGATGTTATTAGAGAATCAACTGACGTCATATCAGATGCAGAAAGGAGAGGAGATAGATCCGTTCCTTCTCAGGTTGCAAGGAATTGGCGACCAGCTTACTTTCGTGGGGTCTACACCGGATCTAGAGTTCATGGTCATGACTTCTCTGAATGTAGTCTCCGAGGACTGGGAGACGTTTGTCTAAAGCATTTTGGGCAGAGCGACTCTCCCCAGTTAGGAGGAGATGTGGGCGGCTCTTCCACGGGAAGAGCTCAGGGGATTGACCAAGGCGGGGAGTAGCGGTAAGGGAGTTTGAATCAAGAAAGAGGAGGACAAGGATGCAGCTCTAGCATTTGCGGGAAAGCAGGGGGTTCAAAAGAGGAAGAAGAAAGATATCTCCAAGGTCAAGTGCTTCAACTGTGGGGAGCTGGGATATTATGCCTCTCAGTGCCCCAGGAAGAAAGGCAAGGGAGAAGCTTATGACTCAAAGGCTACTCCAGCAAAGGCGGAGAAGGATGTTGAGACTAATAACGATTGTGCCATCAATGCTCATGCGCCTCTAGAGAAGAGGTGGGGAGACTTGGAGCTGTAGTCGAGAGGACTACAGAAGGGGGGCATAATCCTTGAGGTGTCCAAACTCTTGGATCACATACGACTACGAGAGACCTTAACGATAGTAGCATGATAATAGGTGTCGGGTAGAGCAAGGTGTGATGGAGCAACAGTGGCAGAGCTAGAGTGCCGAAATCTAAGGCAGCGCAGTGGAGGTTGCAACAGTGTGAGAGGCACAAAAGAGGTTGCAGCAGCGCAGTGGCAGCAGAGGGAGCACAAGATAGCAACAGAGGTGGCTTCAGCATCACGAGGCTTCCAGACTGACCAGGATGTCAATGTTTGGGAGAAGTCAGTTACTTACTTCTCAGTAACTGAGTTGCAATGCAGCAGTTAGCAGTGGAAGTGCAATGGGCAGCACGATGCAGCATGTTGAGAGGGAGTTGCAATACAAATGTAGCAGTGGCAGTGTCATGGGCAGGAGCACAGGAAGCAGAAGTGTAGTGGATGTGGGGCAGCAGGTCTAGCATCAGCACAAAGGACCTATGCGGAGGATCAGTGTGATGCTTCTATGGTGAAGCATTGCTAGAGCACATTCCTCGCTAAGAGGGAGTGTTAATTTTTGGTAGGCATCGGAAGTGCTCTAGCCATGAAATTTGGTGGAGAGGCCAAGGTACATGAGATCTCCAAGACCCAAAAATTGTTTGGAGAAATTCCACCCGGATGAAGAGATATTAAAATAATTAATATTTTTAATGGGTCCCTAAGTCTAAACTTAGGAAAATAAAAATATTAATGTTTATTAATATAAAATGGGTGAGAAATTTCTAAGTGATGAGGATCAAGCCAGTTCTAATCTTAGTCGTTGATTAGGGACTTAATCTTGGTCGTTGAATCGTCAATAGGAGAAGTATAAGAGTTGGCTTGAGGGTCAGTTGGAGATTAAGAATTCGATTTTTTGGGGCGAGGTTTGCTGAGGAAATCGAGTTAGTGATCAGTTGCAGCGAGGGGCAGTTCAGAAAGGGATTTCCATCTGAGGCTAAAGAATACATAGCAGAGAGGCAGCGCAGTGCAGGAGAGACAGTACAGGCCCTATAAGGGCTGACGCAGAAGGCTATAAACGCTGACACAAAAGCCATAGAGGCTGACACAGGCAGTGCAGAGGGCCATAGAGGCTGACGTTGGGCTTCAAAGGCAACGCTGGGGAGATTTTGTGGGGCAGACTGAGAGCAGATCAGCCGGGAGAGGGTGATGCAGTTCCTGAAGGGTGACGCAATTCCAGAGCAGTGCTTGGAGCAGCTTTCGCTATCCAGCACAAGGAACGTCAGAGTCACTGTGGGGTTGATCATCAGGTCGCTTATTTGCCGAAATATCTGTCTTCGGATAGAGGTACTACTGTCGAGAACATTCTCTATTGGGTGAGCCATTTCTGGCAGCCTAGTTGTATTCACGAAATCTACTTAATAATAAAACCCTCATATATGCTGCAGCGATTTTCCTGCATTGGGTTTTTCTGGGGACGAGTGTCCAAAAATAACGGTGTCCCTTGTGTTATTGTTTCTGTTTACTTCAGTGCATGATCTGTGTATCTATGAAGGTTGCATTTGTGTTTACTTCAATATTTATGCAGTTAAATAGCTTGTTAATGTAAAGAACAAGTAGGAGATAGTAAACCAGAAATTGCAGTAGGGGTTTCTGATGTTTTAGATTCAGGAATTTCCACAAGGAATGGGGTATCGTTTCTTCAATGTCTCCTGTTGAGCGCCCAGTAGTCAATGCACATGCTTAAGGTTCCATCCTTCTTCTTCACCAACACTACTAAAGAATCGAAGGGAACTGGAACTCGGCCTGATGTGGCCCAACGCCAACAGCTCTTTGATGGCTCGCTCAATCTCGTCCTTATAGGCTTTGGGCTGCCTATAAGGGGTGGTAATCACTGCGTGCACACTCGGCTCCAACACGATGGTGTGCTCGAATCCCCTGTCTGGTTGTCACCCTGGTGGAATTACTCCAAATGCTACTGAGTATCTGTCTAACAAAGCCTGTATTTCTGGAGGTGGTGACTAGGCTTGTCCCCCAACCTCTGAAACCCTCAGCTCTATTGCCCACGCTATGTCTCCATGTCACAGATCTGCCTCCATCCTATGCACTGAGACTGTCTATGGTGGGTACGAATGCATGCCTCTAAGGACCACCAACTTTCCATCCAGCCCAGTGAACTCCATCTCCAACTTCTTCCAATCAATGGTAACTCGCCCAAGGGAGTACAGCCACTGGACAATCATCACCACGTTGGTGTCTAGCACATCAACCACAAAGAAATGGTCTATCATGGAGTAGTTCCCCATGGTCACCGTCAAGGCGGGCACATACTAGGTGCACTACATGGTCCAATCACCTGGTACCGGGACTGAAAAGCCCTCAAACTCGGTCGTGGTAAGGCCCCTCCTCTGAACCAACTGCGCATCTATGAAGTTGTGGGCAGCCCCAATGTCAACTAAGACTGAAACCCATTGCCCCTGTATCGTACCTCTAATCCTTAATGTCAGAAATTTGGGGACCCCGCATAAAGAAGCAAGGACTCCCCCAGATGGAGCAAAGGATGCCCCTCCTTATGGAGGTGGTGGTCGTGGTTCCCTCTCTACCAGACTCTCACCATCTCCCACACCACACTCCAACTCCACCTTGTCCTCCTAATCACTATCTGAGTAGACCTCGATGTAGTGGGCTTTGCCAGTTGTGCACCGATGGCCTGGTGCCCAGGGCTCCCGACAAGTAAAGCACAGCTTCCTCCTCTTGAGGTCCCTCTGTGTCTCATCATCCAGCTGCCCCCGCCCCTGGGCTGCTCTCTGTGGTGGTGGTCTAGTATCACTCCCCTTCTAAGGGTAGGGAGTACGTGCAGGAAAGGGTGCTCATGAATTGGGGATGACCCACTGTAAATCTCTGGCACATGTAACTGCTTCTTGCAGCGTGGAGGGTTTGCATGACTTCACCAGTCCACACAGGTGGTTGAGTAGACCCTCTATGAAGGTGTACACTCTCCGAGCATCTAATAGGTCCGGCACCATCACTAAGACTCTCAAGAACTCCAATATGTACTGCTCTAGGTTACCTGTTTGTCGGAGTTGAGTTAGCTCCCTGAAGTGAGCCTCCGAATCCCTCTTATCAAAACGCTCCACCACCCTCCTGGTGAAATGCTCATATGAAGTCACATTGGCATGCCCCAAGGTAGCCAAGCCATGAAACCACTAGTCATGGGCTTCCCCTTCCAAGTGCAGCGTGGCCATCTTGATGGCCTCCAACTCCATCATCCAGTTGAGCTGGAAATAAGTGTCCATCTTCTCGACCCAAGCCTGAGCGGTACACTTGGCAGTGCCATCGTATGTGGGGAAGTACATTCTCCCTACAATCTGCTGCAACTCATAGATTTGCGTGCCCTGTCCTCCATAGCCCTTGCGCTTCTCATTCTGATTGAGCTCACAGAAATCTATGAAAGAGAGTGCTTCCCTAAAGTCTGCTCCTATGGACTACCATTCCTTGAAGTGCTCTCCCATCTGTGAAGGATCTTTGACCCCTGTTGGTTCATTCTATACCAAAGGCACGAAAGAGGGCAGTGTAGCTCGAGTTGGCCCACTCACTGATGGAGGTTGTGCCACGAGTGAAGGATGGTCAAATTGTTGAGAGGCCCCCGAAGTCTCTCCAAATAGAAACCCCCTAGGAGTGCTTCTCTCCCAGTTCTGCGTTTTGATCTCCTCTAGATTTCTCTTTCTTGATAATTACTTGTGAATTATGTTGGCTTCTTTTACTTATTTGTTATATTATCTTTCATCAAGCAATTACCAAATTATGTGTGCATGAAGATCACAAAGACACAAGACACAAGATGTAGGCACTCTGCCAGGGCAAAACCCTTATCTAGGAGATAACCCAGTCAAAAATCTCTTCCTTCAATAGTTTTTCCTGAGACTCTTCAACATAGACAAAGACCTCCTCCACACCAAGTCAGCCTTTCCTTCTTCGATATAACCGTCAACCTAGCAACAACAACACTTTGACCCCGAAGGAAAGGTTGAGTCTCCCGCCTGAAAAACTTGATGCTAAACAGCCAGGTAACTCGGCTAAGCAGCTCGAGCAACACAAGTAAATTCGATGTGCCAAATGAATACCTCAATTGGGGAGCTCTTCCTCCTTATATCTTCATGGGCCTTCCTTTCCCCATGTGGGCCCCTCTCCAAGCCATTCAATTCCCCTCCAAGGCAATTCGAATTGCCCAAGTGTGTTTTCCCACGTGGGTGGTCCCCACCTTCCACTAGCAATCTAATTCAGCCTCCCTTTCTCCGAAGCTCCTAAGTCAAAAATGCTTGGGTTCTTTTACTTGTCAAAATTTATGCAAAATTGTGGAGAGACCAAAACCTGTTACAAATTTATTTGGGAAGGGACATGACAATGAAGGAGCTGCAAATTTCTTCTGAGACTTCCCCATCAATTTCTGGGCCGAAATTATTTACAAAATGGAAGCCGAAAGTTTTAGAATCAAGGGCCAAGTATGTTTTTCTTTGAATTTCCTTTCCTTCCAGAAGACCAAGCCAGCATTCTTTTCCCTGGACAAATTCAAGCCAACACACAGGTCGAGCTCCATTACTCATGCTCAGGCCAAGTTTATATTTCACTTTTGGCCGAACCAATTGACCCAAGAGATCGTGTCCCAGGAAGAGATCGTTGTCACCATCAGTTGAGATCAAAATCTTTTCTGACCTAGGTGTACCTTTATTGCTGAGCAGATTGAAAATCCTCTCAGAATAGAGGATCAATTTCTTAAGCTTTAGCTGAGCCGAATTTACCAAGCAGGCCAAAAGGGAAATCGAATTGTGCTTGACATTTTGCAGAAGTTGATTTGGTAGTCGATCAGCCTAATCCAATTCTTCCAGACTTAAGGACGAACTGCAGAAGGTTGTAAGGCTGAATTTCTGCATCACATAGGAGGGTCGAGTAATTCAGTATGACTGAAACCATATTTATAATTGTTGTTGGGCATACGTGCTTTGATCGTTGGGTGTGAGACAGTCAACTTCTCTGACAGAAAAGAGGTCGTGGGTCCCACTGTGTGTTGAGCATGTTGAATGCCATCACTGTCGTGTTCGAGTTTTTGGTCGCTTATCCTCAGATTTAAGCCCGGAGCATATATATATTTGTTGTTGGCCATATCAGTCCGCTACAGGAGTTGGAGAATCAGTTTTTGTGAGGAGAAAAGACATACCAGATTCTTGTGCATGCGTACTAGCCATTAAATGGGATTCCTGCAGCATACCCTGGTTGTAGTAGTGGTTGTTTGCTGGTTTGGTCGTATGGCAGCACTTAAAGGTCAGAACTAGTGGCTGCAATCTTGGACAGTGTGCCTTTGCTTCACATGCGGTGGAAATTTCTTTGAAAGGCTGCCTCGGTAACAATCAATACATACCAGGTTCCTCTTATATCTCTGCTAAGCATTTATTAGAGAAATCTGTGGAGTAAATTGTCATGTATTGTCCAAAACAGTCTTGATATGAGTTTATTAATGATGTTAAAAATTTCTGAGTTATGAGATGAAATACCAGCAGTTGGTTTGAGACTGGTTCTTTTATAAATGCCCCATTATACACTTGTATTTGACATTAGTAAATACATATCACCTACAGTAGTGTGTATTTGAACTGCTCAACAAAATGTGACAATGAAAATTTTCAATAAAAAACCTAGATAAGTTTGTTGAAAATTGGGAGTTGAAGGGAAGGGAATGGACAAATCATTGTTGAATATAAGAGAGTCCATAGCTGCAATAAATGGCATTGCTATTATATTATTCCCATAGCTTCGTATATGTTGTTGGTAAGACATCAGTAGAACTGTTAAATAATGGAGTATTTAAAGTGCCTCATGATATCAGCACAGTAGTACCTCAATAAACCAGAAAACAAGGCAGAACAACAGACCCTTCTCAAGAGGGTTCCATGCCATTCTTCAACAAGAGCAGCCAAAGGATTTGCAAAAGGAGCCAGAAATAGGACACAAAATCTTTGCACTTGGGACAGATTTGAAGCACATGAGGGTCACATGGAAAATCCTTTTCAAACTAAATGCACTCATTTCCGAGGTGAACCAGTTAGAAGGGAAGAAACTAATTTGGGCTCTAAAACCAACTATGTTTGCTCTCATACAACATAACTTCTTGGGGGAACTTTGTGAAAGGGTCAGACTTCCAATTGCATCCTGTCCCAGTGACATTATGAAGTTGACCGCACCTATACCTCCTTACAATGATGATGTTATGAGGAGAGATTTCAGATTGATAGTAGAGACCTTTCAAGACTTGGATAACACTGTGGGTCTTACCTTTGGGAAAAATCTCCAGATCTTGGAAGATAAGGCCAAAACTCTGAAGCTATGACATCATGTTTGATCTAGAGTGTGATGGCCTGATTCTTCAAATGTTCCAATCCTTTTTCAGCAGTAAGAAGCATCATCCAGACACGGTCAAAGCACAGATGCAGTCCATCTTGTCTTCGGTTATGGCAGATCGTGATGCCATCTGCAAGAAGTTACAGTCTAAGTTGTTGACCATTTGGAGAGAGGAACATATGGTCTCGCCCACTGCTTATGAGCTAGCTGAAAGGTTGGTTGAGCAGAATATTAGATTGTTCCGGAGACAGTTGACCAGGGAGGAGCTACTAAGGCAAAAATAAAAGAAAAGAACTCAATGTAATCCAAAGATTGGGAATATTTGATTAGCAACACTCATTTTTCCAAAAACTAATGACAAACCTCATCCTTCCAAACTCAACTAAAGGCAGACAAGGAGCTGTTGAAATATGTAACCAGGTTCGGACTTCATAATGACGTGTAATCACGATTTTATGTAATTAATGAAAAGAAGAAAAATAAAATTATTTATGTTATGCTTGAGTCATGGGTTTCATGCTCAAGGAATTTTATTTTTAAAGATCAAGCTCCCATTGTGAGCTATTAGGATTGGTCTTTAAGTCATAAAGTCAATTGAGTCATTGTGATGTACTAAAGACCCATTGGGCATGTTACATATTGTAAAAGAGAATTTATTTGAGTCATAAACCCTCCAAGACTTTGTCACAAATACTCCATCAAGTCGGCCTTCAAAAAGAGATGGAGATCATTCTAGAAGAGGATGTCGACCTACACACTAGCACAAGTCGGCTTATTTCATGGGTAGACTGCTATATAAAGGAAGTCTCCGCCTCACTTGAAAGAAATTCGTACAAGCATCTGAATAGAAGATCAAGTGCAAATAACACAAGAAAAGGAAGCATCTCATCAAGCGAAGAAGGGTAAAGCAGTCAAGGTAATTCTGATTTTTTTGGGGCAAATACCTCTCACACGTGCGCAGCAAGAGTAGTGTCATCTGCTACAGAAGGAGCCGAGTTAACACAATTATCCTAGGAGGCTGAATCAAGAAAGAAATCAAGTCACTTCACGAGCCAAATTGCAAAAGAAAGAGACTCCATCCAAGCAAAGGGAATCAAGGGATAAAATTATTGTTTATCCCTCACACATGCTGCCACTAGGGTTTCTGGAAAGGCCGAGAGTTGTAGGTCTAAGTCAATAGGCCAAAATCAGAAGGTAAGTCGAGATCCAAGGTGAAGCAAATAGTTTGACTAGTGTTGACTCAAGGAAGAAGAATTGTTCAAAGAAGTCTTGTGACTTGGTCTTGGAGAGGTTGTTATCTCAGGGGTCTTGGTCTTGGAATTCATAACTTGAAGATTCTATAAGAAGAAGAATTCATTTGGGTTTTCCTCTCAAGTTGGAGAGGTTTTGGCCATGGCTGACTGCCTACATCTTGTGTCCCTTGTCTCATTGTTGTTTATATTTTTTATAGTTGTCTCTGCCCTAGATTTCTCAACAGGAGCTACGCTCCTGATCAAAAACAAATTTACACCACAGTTTCCATAAAACAAAAAGCACCACTTTCAAGGAAAAAAATTTCCATTATCCTCAAACAATGCCAAAGCCCATAAAATGTAGTACAAACAAGAGTGTAGTCATCACCAAGCAATGCTAGCTATCAATGAATCCTTCCTTGAAGAAACTCGAAGTGAAGATCCTCAAACCAACTCCAACAACCCTTGGCAAACCAGCAGTCCCAAACAATATATCCAACTTTCTTTGGGCAGTGACAAACAAGACAAAGGCCATCTAACAAACTTGTCTTGTCAGACAAAAGCTCACAATAAATGGTAAGCACCCTCAGCTTATAAGATGACCAAATAGTCCAAACACTATGTAAGAGCCTCACCCAAGCCTCCTCCATATCCTTAAATAGCTAGCAAGTGTTAAGAATCCAGAATAGAGGATGTCTTAGGTGAAGAACTATATACAAATGATCAGAGTCATAAAAAAATAATATTTGAACAAAACTACATCCCCAATCTCTCTAAAAATGCCCTGACAAAAAAAATATTCATCTTATATAACTCGAACTCTAGAATGAATGCATGCAACTCCCTAATCAAGAGATGGTCAAAAGAAAGAAGTCCATGCTCCTCAACAAGAGCCTGACACTCCTAAACATGATTCTCAAGATGCCATAGACCACGCCAAGAAGATGCCCTTTTGTCTTAGTTTGTGTGCCTGTGTCATGTCCCTTCCTAAATTATTTTGGAACAGTATTAATTTCTACATTTTGGGGCAGGTGATGGGGGGCCATTCGATTTTATTAGGAGGCTAGACTTAGTAGAAGTTAAATCGATGTGGTTAAATATACGTGGGGGCCACCCATACTAGGGGAATGCGCATTCCCTAGTGCAATTTGCGTGGAGGGGAAATCGATGGTTATGTGAGGGACCTATTTTGGAGGGAAAATGGATGAAAAAGTGCTCCACGAAATCTATATAAGGAAGGCAGCTCTCCTCATTTGGATATCTTATCTTTTGACATATTGAACTCAATCTTAGTTGCTCGAGCTACTTAGCTGGGTTACTGTGATGTTTAGCACACGAGTGTCTCCAAGCAGAGATCTCAACCCTTGCTTCGGTGGACTTCGAGTGCCAACCCTAGGAGGGAGTTCTTCTTCATCTCAGTTCATAGCAACAATAGGGAGAGTAATAGCAGCGCAGAACAGGGAGAGTAACAGTCACGCAGGGACTACGCAGCGATTGGAGTGAGATTTATTGGGGCAACATTATCCCAGGGGTTTGGAGTTGGGGAGCTGGGAGATCATTTGCAGGGCCATTTGAGGAGGATTGTCGGAGCTGGGAGTGCATAGATTGACAGGATCAGTCACAGCAACAGAATTCGTATTTGGAGGAGGGCCAAGTTGTGAAGGGGCAATTTTTGAAGGTTGGAACCAAGGGAAACCCTTTCTGGGTTTTTAGCAAGGAGCACGCTCCTAATTTTATAGAATTTTATGGCCAGATTTGAGGGGTCAAACAGGGTCCCAACTCAGCCAGTAACTAGAGGAGCTAGGGGGAATTTGGGCCAAAATTTCGAGGTCAACATTTGGCCAATTCCTTCGTGGGTTATTCTGGGTTTCTTGCATAGAGGCTGCGATTAATTTCCCAAATTTTTTTGAGCAACAGGGAAGGCTCTAACAATAGTTCATTTCAGGCAGCAACACCTTTCTAAGCAGTAACAGTGCAACTCTTGGGCCAGATTACCAGCAGATTTGAGGAGGGTGTTCCATTGTTCATTTTGAGCTTTTGCTAGCTTGCCTAGAGCAAGCCCAGGTGCAAACATTCCAGCACCTTCTTGTACACCTCTTCCCATTTAATAAAATGAGTATAAAACACAATTTGGTTGCCAATTTTGTGGGTTGATGGTCTGATTTAATTTTATGGTGTTGTTTTATTGTTCGCTTTGCATAGCACTATTTTTCCTAGTTTGGAACATTACAGTGGTATCAGAGCATGATCTTGGCCAGAAGATCATGGAAGCTTTGGGTATGAGTGCATAGTGACGGGTGAAACCAAAGACAAACCCATGGCTCAAGGGAAATCCAGTATGCAAAAATTCTAGGGTAGAATTCAATGGAACAATGAGAGGTTGGCCCAGTTGAGGAGGGTGACAGACCAAACCCATCCTCACCAACAGAGACGTGAGGTGAGCAAGTCGTGCGGGTGCATCCATCTACATCATGTGGGGAAAGTCGACCAGATCAGGGCACCAGATCTCCTGAAAAGGAGCAGGCAGGATAGAGACGGTTAGAGGGTGAGACCAGGGGGCGCTTTTGCTGGTGGAGACCTGGCTTTAGATATCAGGAGCCTAAGGAGGAGGTTGAGCATGATGCTGAGAGCCCACAAGATGGTGAGGAGCACATCGATATACCCAGTGTGGCGCAAGAGTCACCTTTATTAGAGACCTCTTTGATAGCCCCAGTTGACACCTTGGTGGAGAGGATAGAGCCTACACACATAGAGCCATCTGTTGAGGGGGTGCCACCCATGGACGAGATGCCAACAGTTGCTGAGGTATCTGGAGTTGTGACCAAGTTTACAGGTGATAGATGCCCAAGCAGTTCCACCAGTTTCAGGCCGACCTTCTAGCATTACAAAGGAAGGTCACGTTAGTGCATGAGGCTATTCTACAGCAGAACGAGGAGCTGGAGGGCATGAGAGCGGTTTGTGCCAAGTCCACAGCCAAATTGACTCACGTTGGGGAGCAGTTGGATTCCTTACTGGTGCAGCTAGAGTGCACATTCGGGCATGAAAGCAACCCTCTTTGGGCACACATAGACGGGGTTGGCAGAACTGTGAGGTTACCTTTACCCATTGGACAGACATAGATGGAACGACCTAGTTAGATTTCATGTGTTGACCAAGGTAGTGAGATGATACGACTTGAGTTGCATAGCGTGCAGCACCCGCATGCTAGGGTTTGTTCTATGTGCGGGAGTTCGTGCATTCGATCCCTCTCTTAGGGTTGGACGGCAAGAGATTCTGAGTTGGTGCCCTATGGAGTGGGCTATGGAGATGGTAGTGGACCAAGGTGTAGCTTAGTAGGAGCTTCCAGGCACTGGGGATACCGGCAGCACAGACTATTATTGGGTTCCAGGTGGGACTACCTATCATTTCCCAAGTATATCGGTCAACTACAACTGGGATGGTGCAATTGAACTAGCAGTTGAGCATGCACATTCGGTAGGGGAGTCTCAGTCAGCACCAGTGGCCAACCAGTTTATGGACAGACTCTTTTGGTTTTCTTGGTATGGCATTTGTACACGGGATCACTGGGTGATCAGCATACTCTGGCAGGAGTTTGTCAAAGGAGGTGGCATTAGCAGGCCACCAGATGGTGCCTTGTATGGAGCTAGGGACTCTTCACTTTTGTGTGGGGCACAGAGGACGCAGAGGAGCGGAGCAGTGGTGGCATCACTGCTGACACATAGGGAGAGTCACTTCTCGGATCCCTCAGGGGGGATTTGGAGGGAAGATCCATTCATCGGCGGGGATAGTGATGCGATGGTGGAGGTGATGATACTGATCGGGTGTGGCCTAACACGTAGAGACATAGCTCTAGGCCATCACATCCAGGGATGTGTGGGAACATCTAGCGTTGAGCAGTGGTCCATAGGTGGGCATGGAGATGCATGGTGGTGTGTTGTAGTGTGTTGGACTGCGTTGTGGAGTGGGAGTGCCTCACATCGCATTGAGTACATGCGGGGAGTGACAAGTGCAGTGACATAGGCGGGAAGCAAGATGGTATGGGATAGCATAGCTGTAGCCGAGGGTATCTAGCAGTGTACAGGGGTAGGCCGCGGTGTATAGTGGCATGTCCAGGAGTACAGGGATGATCGATGGTATGCAGAGGCGTATGG
This sequence comes from Pinus tabuliformis, assembly GCA_031772625.1. Classification (NCBI taxonomy): domain Eukaryota; kingdom Viridiplantae; phylum Streptophyta; class Pinopsida; order Pinales; family Pinaceae; genus Pinus; species Pinus tabuliformis. Next base: position 1,042,706,967 of record CM062816.1, on the reverse strand, counting down.
TGCTGCACAGCGAGGTCTTGGAGTGTTGCCTCCAGGGACACCCACGGACGGAGATACCGGGCATGCCTTTGGGTGTAGTTCACCCAAGATCGATAGGGACACAGATGAGCGATACTTGATGGTATCCGCGAGGACACACACGCCAGACCCTCTTCTACATTACTTACAGGAACGAGCAATCTGGCTGTTGTCCTTTGACACTTTAGGCATGAGCAGCAGGGGACGGGGAGCTCACCCAAGATATTTGGATGACACTTGGTGCGATAGAGGGGAGACTTCTCAACGGGGGCATCAAGTCGTTGCGCGAGTTGATAGCCATAGGTCGAGGGATGAGGTGATCACCGACAGGGATGGCATATCATTCATCACTGATCCTATGCCTGGGGCGCTGGTCACAGGGGAGACATGTGTCACTCTTTCCACAGGGCATGTCTGGACCATGCATGAGCAAAGGATACCGTGTACGGCTCTGACAGTTGTCCAGTATGTATCCAGGTTCCCGACATTGTATCGGCACATTCTCCAGGGGGCAGGTAGTCGAACCAGTGGGATTGGCAGGCGCAGGATGGATCTGCATACACTAAGTCAATTGCGCGTATCAGATACCCATCTATTGGTTGCATTCAGGGGGTAGCTATTTGGCACACATGGTTTCCAGTGGTCAGCAGTACTACACAGTGGCAGACACAGGACAGTTTAGCATGCCTCAGATTAGTTCGTGATGTATGGAGCCTATCTATGGGTGGCATGCAGGGACTAGAGATGAGGGCTAGAGGGATTCCATCGGTTGACAGGGCTATGCCGCAGCAGATCTGGCTATGGGATGCAGGGATTCAGTTGATCGATAGATCACTCGTGATGAGCGAATTCGTGGCAGAGAGTGATATAGTTCGCTCTTGGGATGACACATGGGGGTTCACAAAGGGTTTCATCATATGGGGAGGCAGACATTCTCTAATGTTGCATAGGTTCAGGGTTAGATTTGGATAGGTAGGCCTTGGCGCCATGGAGATGCCCAGGCAAGATGTGTCTCGCCTCTTTCAGTATTCCACCATCGAGTTCCAGGAGAGGAGGATACTGACTACCCACGATGGGGAGTCAGTGTTGTGAAAATCGCGATTTTTTCCCTCTTCTGATAAAATCGCGATAATTAAATGAAAAAATTGTCGGATTTTTTTGGCCGATTTTCATTGAAAAATCGCGATTTTATGAAAAAATTGCATAAAAACTTAAAAAATCGTCGGGGGTCACGACAGATGGCAGCGAGGTTTTATAATGTTTTTTTTGGTTTTTTAAGGGATGCTAAATGTTTGAAATGCAATTTTTTTTTAAAGAAACAAATAATTTCTGAGTGGGGCAGCTTAATGATCAAGTCTAGGCCCTAGTATTGATATGCTATTCATGGTAATGTTAAATTCTTAAAGTAAAAGTGACATTCTCCTTAATCTTCATTTTCATCATTTTACTTAAATTTTTAACATTACCATGAAATGACTCGGGATGTTTGAGAGTGGTTCCGGCCTCATTGGATTTCATATGGAGAAAGTAGAATTTTAGATTTCATTCAAAATCCAGCAAACTTATCAGTTTTTCAGGATTTCAGGATTGGGAGATTGTAATGTTTCCAGGTGACACCACTTGCCCGGGCTACCCCTGCCACCAGTAGAGGACGTGGTCTACCTCCTATAGCTCCTACTTCTAGTTCTTCAGCTTCTAGAGCATAGCAGACTCCACTACCAACTCCACCAGCACCAGCATCTACATCTAGAGGGAAAGGGAAAGTTGTGGCATTTTCTTGCAAGAGGGACACAGGAAATCAATAGGATTAGACTTTAGTTATTTTCTTCATTTTATTGTATATGACATTATGACATGATGAGATACATTATCATATTTTTTGTTGATATTTTGAGGCTAAGTTGGGACTCAGGAGTCAGGACTTACTATTCAGGACATGATTTAATGTTATGTGTGATTTTAGCGCTAGAAATGATATTAAACATCTTATATATTAGTTTTTTTATCATATTTATGTGTCAATGTATTTATTTTATGTTGTAGATGGTTTAGATATTAAAAAAATTGAAAAAAAATGAAAAAAAAAATGAATATTTTTGTACCAAACGATTATTTCCCGATTTTTTCCAATAATTTCCCGATAATTCCGATTTTTTCCCCGCACCGATTTAATCCCAATAACGATTAATGCAACATTGTGGGGAGTATGACATAGAGTAGCATAGCTTCAACATGGTTGCATCACTCTGGGACTAGCATGGAACTAGGGCATCACAGCTCTTCACAGCTCATTAACCTTTAGGGATGTGTCGACCACTGGAGGGGGAGATCATGCAGATCTTCCATTGGGCTTCAGCGAGTCACTAATGGAGCAGGGGACTTCTGGTACTTTCACCGGGCAGGATAGTGAGTGGAGCAAGGGGAGCTTCATGTTGGACAGGATGGCCTGGGATCCTGGTATTGAAGGATTCTTTCATATCAGGCCAGTGTTGAGGTCAAGGAAAATTCAATGGCACCTCTGGGACCTTGGCACATATTGCAGTGACAGTGGGGAGCAGCAGTTAGAGAGGATGCTCGTTCAGGCATTGCTTGAGGACAAGCGATTTTGGTGCATTGAAGGAGCTTACCGGTTGAGAATGCTACTTGGGAGGGCAAGCACATAATTGAACGTCCATCACTGAATTTGCTTGGGGACAAGCAACATTTGGGAGGGGAGGATTGTCATGTCACTTCCTAATTTATTTTGGAACAGTATTAATTTCTACATTTTAGGGCCAATTTTCGAGGTGATGGGGGCCCATTCGTTTTTATTAGGAGGCTAGACTTAGTAGAAGTTAATTCGATGTGGTTAAGTATACGAGGGGGCCACCATACTAGGGGAATACGCATTCCCTAGTTCGATTTGCATGGAGGGGAAATCGATGGTTATGTGAGGGACCCATGATGGAGGGAAAATGGAGGGAAAAGTGCTCCATAAAATCTATATAAGGAAAGCAACTCTCCTCATTTGGATATCTTATCTTTTGACATATTGAACTCAATCTTAGTTGCTCGAGCTGCTTAGCTAGGTTACTGTGTTGTTTAGCACACAAGTGTCTCCGAGTGGAGATCTCAACCCTTGCTTCAGTGGACTTCGAGGTGCCAACCCTAAGAGGGAGTTCTTCTTCATCTCAGTTCGTAGCAACACCAGTTAGAGTAACAGCAGCGCAAAACAGGGAGAGTAACAGTCGCGCAGGGACTACATAGCCATTGGAGTGAGATTTGTTGGAGCAACATTATCCCAAGGGCTTGGAGTTGGGGAGTTGGGAGATCATTTGGAGGGCCATTTGAGGAGGATTGTTGAAGCTGTGAGTGCATAGGCTGACAGGATCAGTCGCAGCAACAGAATTCGTATTTGGAGGAGGGTCAAGCTGTGAAGGGTTAATTTTTTAAGGTTAGAACCAAGGGAAACCCTTTCTATGGTTTTCTGGGTTTTTGGCAGAGAGCATGCTCCTAATTTTATAGATTTTTTTGGGCAGATCTGAGGGGTCAAAGTTTCAAACAGGTGTCCCAACTCAGCCAGTAGCTAAAGGAGTTAGGGGGGATTTGGGCCAAAATTCCAAAGTCAACATTTGGCCAATTCTTTCGTGGGTTATTCTGGGTTTCTTGCGTAGAGGCTAGGATTAATTTCCCAAAATTTTCTGAGCAACAGGGAAGGCTCTAACAGCAGATCATTTCAAGCAGCAACACCTTTCTGGGCAGTAACAGCACAGTTTTTGGACCAGATTATTAGCAGATTTGAGGAGGGCGTTCTATTGTTCATTTTGGGTTTTTCTTAGCTTGCCTAGAACAAGCCCAGGTGCACACATTCCAGCACCTTGTTGTACACCTTTTCCCATTTGATAAAATGAGTAGACAACGCAGTTTGGTTGCCAATTTTGTGGTCTGATGGTCTGATTTAATTTTACGGTGTTGTTTTATTGTTTGCTTTGCATAGCACTATTTTTCCTAGTTTGGAACATTACAGCCTGAAAGTGCATCATCTCCACAATGCACACCCCTTGGTCTCTCCAATTCCAAATCAATTGGCAAGCTAGCCCTACTACCCTCCTAATGCCACTGAACCAACCTCGAAACATCTCTCCAAGAAGACTAGATGCTCCTAAAAATGAGCAATCATATAACTTGAAAGAGGCGGTGAATGGAAATAAAGTCGTTGAACACTCCAAATATTTCATAACCCACTTAGACACCTACATACTTCACTAGGAGGTGACAACAATCAAACCAAGACCCCCTTCAACCTTGATAATAATGCAAACATGCCAAGGAGCTAAAGGCAGGCCATGCTCACTGTCATACTTCGACCACAAATTTGTCCTAAAGAGCTTCTCAATCCACTAAAACTGGGTCTTGTTGGGGCACCAGAATTAAATGCAATACACGAGTAAATATAATAGTTACATTTTATTATGTTGAGTTTTGATATGTTCTTGTCATGACCCTTCTAAATGTCTTATAACACGTATGATTTCAATAATCATGTGTTTCGACATTTTCTAAATTTTACTATTTTACATGTCTCACTTATGTTTTTTAAGGTTTTAAATATTTCTCTCTCCCTCTCTCTCATACACACACCCATGTGTGTGATGCACTTCTACATGTAAAAATTTCATGACTCAGGCAATTTATGCAATGTCGAAATTTTCACCTCATTTACTTGAGGTTTCCCAAATCTATTTCCTGAGAATTGTCAACCTCCACGCTGAACTGAAATACTCAATGACAACAGCTAATAGTTCAATTCACTTCAACACAAATCACCTGGCAACTCAAGAGAATAAACACCATATAAGTTTACTTCAATCCTGAACAACACAGGGGCCTTAGGGCACAGTTTTCAAGCATATAACAGATCTGAAATAAATTTATTACAGCATATTAAAACAGCAGCAAATCTGTTCTTTTATCTTCCAACGATGTGTTAAATCATTTAATTGATTCAGCAATATGTTATGCAAATCAGCATGAACAAGGGCTGAAATCTACTTGATCAAGAAGATAACATAAGCTGAAAATCAAATCTGCAAGTACACAATATTTGGACAGCTGGAAACTTCATATATATATATAAGATGAATTACAAGTACATGCTACAGCTTTATCACAAATCTGGTACAAGTCCACCTCTCCAAAAGCCTAGTTAGGGGAACCATAAGAAAACCCTGGCCACTAACTACCCCTAGCTAGGAATCATGCCCAACCAAAGCTGGTCACTCCACCAGAGATCCTCAACATGACAGGATCAACTGTTAGAATTCCATGCACCCCAGGCCTGGTCTAGGCTCTTGGATAGAAAACATAAACACACTGAAAATGCCTAACTTCAAAAAATTTGCACAGCGAAATATACAAGCAATTAGAACAATGATAGTACACAATAATTTATGCCCAATTTTGTTTCTTACAATTTCGTTAATAAGAAAACTCACAGGGCTCCCGTACCAGGGATGGTCGTTTACATCCCTGTACAATACCAAATATCAAGTCAATCCTTTGACCAAAGTTCCTAGGGCGGAGGCTTTGTCCTCTAAGCCTTTACTGCCCAAACAACAACACCTACGGCACTCTAGATGTTGAGAAATCAATGCTAGTGAGTAATCATTGTTGAAGGAAATGTAACTAGGCTAGGTCTTCATAAATGTAATTTTGATATTTGTACTTCTTCAAGAAAAGAGAAATTGTTTTTGTATTATTTGTCAATGAGTTTCTTGCTCATTGAAAATAGGTCAAGCACATTTTGAAGTGCTTCTAGAGAATCAAAATCAAAATGTAATTATGATAAAAGTTTAAAACCCTTTGAGGGCATGTTACATCATGTATGACATCATACAAGGTCAAGGGAACACCTCCAAGCATGGTCAAATCCTCTCCTAGCATCAACGTGATCTCCAAGCAGCAAAACAATCGGTAAAAATTGAATTATAGTGTAAACTGTAAGTTGGCCTTAAAGACAGTCAAGTCGGCCTAAAGAGGAGGTACAGACCTCTATTTATAGAGGCTGTCCACTCCTCATTCAACGTGGAACTCAAGCTCTGAAATCTGCAAGCAAAGAGGAGATAAAAGTGTTGAAGCAAGCCGAGAAAAAGGTCTACTAGGGCAGCAGAGCAAGGAGGAAGAACAGCGAAGTTAAGAGGCTGTTTCTTAAGCAGCTACAGCCACACATGCGAAGAGATAAGGTACAGTCTGCAGCCAGATCAACAGTGAAGTTGCAGGAGTATATTCCTTCTGTTTTGGGCTAATAAACAAGGTCTATTAGGCCTCCCCATCCAGCGAAGAAGGAAGGAAAAGAAATCGAAGAAAGGAGGACTGTTCTAGGGTCTCTGTCCACATGTGCGAAGATTCCAGAAGTAGATTGTTGCAGATTTGACAGCAGTTAAGAGCAGCAGCATGACAAGCCTCATTTGAATGTACATTTAGGTCTACAAGGTATCCCAAGAAAAGCGAAGGAGGTTATCTATATAATGAAGTAAAGAAGCCCTAATGTTCTAGGGATTCCTAACATAGAAGACAAAGTGCCGGAAGAAGTGCCCGAAGTGACAATGCAGAAAGAGGAAGGATTTGACCTATGCTTGGAGGATATACTAGCAAAGAGTCTAGGGTTTGGCAGTTGTTCAAATAAGAAGCTTCAATAAGACAAATCTTACAAAGGGTTTTCCTCTCAAGAGTGGAGAGGGTTTGTCCCTCGCAGAGAGCCAAAATTGGAGTTCTTGTTACTTTGTTTTGGTAGCAATTTGATGACACACACATTAATAAGAAGAAGATAAATTGTAAAAAGACATCACAAATTGTTATCAAGCAACAGAGAATCACTTTACACTACTTTGCCCTAGATTTTCTAACAATCATTTCCTTCAAGCCAACGAAGTGATCTTCAATCTTCTTCGACCTTACCTCTGATACCATGTTGAGAAATCAATGCTAGTAGAATTAGGGTTAGATTTATCTTTCTTGATAATTACTTGTGAATTATGTTGGCTTCTTTTACTTATTTGTTATATTACCTTTCATCAAGCAATTACCAAATTATGTGTGCATGAAGATCACAAAGACACAAGACACAAGATGTAGGCACTCTGCCAAGGAAAAACCCCTATTTAGGGGAAAACCCAGTCAAATATCTCTTCCTTCAATAGCTTTTCCTGACTCTCCAACCTAGACACAGACCTCCTCCACACCAAGTCAGCGTTTCCCTCTTCGATCCAACCTTCGACCTAGCAGCAGCGACACTTCGGCCCCAGCAACATCGACTTGGTAGCTTTAGGTAGCAACTGGCAACAGCAGCAGCTTCAACTTTGACAGAGAGACTTTGATCTCCTAAAGTAGCCCACACGAGAGAGAGAGAGAGAGAGAGAGAGAGAGACATCCCAAAACTTCGATTTTGTCCTTCCTTTCCTTCTTGACCAAACTCGCACTCCTTTTAGCCTCCTTCAACTTCACACTTTTCCCAGCACTTTCTTAGATATCGAACTTGTGAGAGAGAGTGTGTCCAAATGAATTCGATCTACTTCAATATATACGCTTTTGGTGAGGTCGAATTGCCCAGTGGAGGCCGACTTGGTGTGGATGTTACATAATTCATCGTTGACTCAAAAATAATTCGTTTTACATCACTCGAAAGCCCAAGAAGGGTCTCATAAAATATACAATGACTCTAATAACTCATTATTAATCCTAGGAGTCCACAATGGGGACTTTGACTAATAAAATGATGACCCAAGCATGAAACCCATGCTTTAATAAGTCATTGTAACAATAATAAAAACTATTTTGATGAATACATTTTATGAAGATCAAACCTAGTTACATTTTTCAACACTCCCTCTTAACTAGGGAGGTACTCATAACAAGTACAAGGAAGATCTCAAACTATATGAACTATGAAGAGTTTAGGCACCGCAATGCCATGGACTAGATTCTTGACAACGGCAATCTATCCAAGGTCTCTCAACAGTTTAGGCACCACAATGCCACGGACTAGATTCCTAACCACGACAATCTATCTGAGTGGGACTAAGATGGACTAAAGCTTTCAACTTCTCTAGGAACCATCAAGCTTACTTGCTAACCATCAACCCAGGGATCTAGGTCCGTATCCAAGGTCAGAGCTCCATGACCAATGTCACCCTCCCTACTTCAGGAACTAGACATCAACACATAGTGTCAACCACATGTCCTCCCAGGCAATATGTCTCACACACAAGGCCTCAACAAATCTCTTCCAAACTTTTATCATCATCAACAAGATCAGCAATAGCAACTAAACCAAGCATGCTTCTAAGATATTCAAACTTATTATTAGGAAGAGATTTTGTTAGTATATTAGCTACCTGATCGTCTCTCAAGACATACTATAGCTTGGCGATCCCATCCTGTACCAAGTTCTTGATGTAGTGGAACTTATTGTTGATATGCTTCGTCCTAGCACAAAACACGGTATCTCCAAACATCTTGATACAACTTTGATTATCAAAATTTATCGCAGTAGGATCCAAAGGCTTCTCGAACAAATATATCAGAAGCTTCCTCAACCATAGAGCCTCCTTTCCTACTTCAGATGCAGCCACGTACTCTGCTTCAGCACTACTTAAAGCAATAAGACCTCGCTTTCTACTCATCCATGAGATCATGGCAGATCCCAAACTAAATCATCCATCGGTAGTGCTTCTTCCATCGGTCTCACTGCCACCCCAATCAGAATCTATGAAGCCAATCAACCTGACTTCCTTGCTATACTACTTTGGGCAATGATGTATCATGCCACGAAAATATCTCAATATATGCTTGGCAGCTATCCAACTGAAACTGACTAAGAATGTTTACAACAAAGCATATATTTGGCCTAGTATTTACCACATACATCAAAGAACCCACCCACTTACAATAAGAAGTGGGATCCACGAGACTTGAGTCAGAGCTCCTCAACTTCTTGAGATTGGTGATCATAGGAGTAGTCATGGGCTTGGAATCCATCATCCCAAATTTCTGCAACAACTTGATGATATACTTTCCTTGCCCCAAATATATCTCCCCAGGATTTTGCCATACTTCCAGACCTAGGTAATAGTGCATCAGTCCTAGATCCTTCATCTCAAATTCAGTTGCCAGCATCTTCTTGCATTCTTGTATTCTTCTCTCCACACCTGTAATGAATAGATCATCCACATATAATAGAATAATGATTAGCTCATTATTCAAAACCTTGATGTAGAGATTTGGATCAGTGGAACTCTTTACGAACCCAATTCTTAGAAGGTATGCATCCATTCTTGCATACCATGCCCTAGGAGCTTGCTTTAAACCATATAGGGCCTTCTTTAGTCTACAGACATGAGTATCTTTTCCATTTACTTCAAATCCTTCGGGTTGTTCAATGTATACTTCCTCATCAATGGTCCCATTCAGAAATGTTGTCTTTACGTCCATTTGATGGATATTCCATCTCATTGTAGCAGCCAATGAAACCAAAGATCTAATGGTAGTATACCTCGCAGTGGGTTCAAAGGTTTCTTCATAATCTATGCCTTCCTTTTGAGAGAAACCCCTTGCAACAAATTTGGCTTTGTATTTATCTATACTTCGATCAACAGCGTGTTTGATCTTGTAGATCCATTTTGAGGTGACAATCAATTTGTCACTAGGTCTAGGAACGATTTCCCAAACCCCATTCTTCATCATGGATTGATATTCTTCCCGCATAGCTTTCTTCCATACTTCTTGATGTGCAGCTTCTTCAAATGTAGATGGTTCAGTTTCAATTAGTTTTGTCATATATGCAGTTTATCCAGAATACCTCTTTGGCCTTTTGCTTTCTCTAAAGGTTCCTTTCGTAACTTCATGTCCTTCAGCATCTTCAAGAGTAGCTTTTAACCAATTTGGCCTTTTCCTTGCGTTCGGTATGATCACAGGTTGAATAGGCTCACTTGGTCCTTCTTCTTCTTCTTGAATTGTAGAAGGATTGTCAGGTTGTACTTCTTCTTCAAATATAGGTAGATCTTCGTCATTAGAATCAATAGGAATATCCTTGGATCTTTTGTAGGCTTGATTTTCATCAAATATAACGTCCCTGCTTACTTCAATGTGTCTCCCTTCCTTGATGTAGATTCTATATGCCTTTGAGGAGAGACTATAGCCAACAAAGATCCCTTTGATGCTTGTAGAATCTAACTTCTTTCGTTTGTCCTTTGGAATGTGGATATAGGCAGGACTCCCAAAGATTCGGAGATGGTCCACACTTGGCTTCTTCCCTGTGAATGCTTCCTCGGGTGTCATATTTTCAAGAATTCTATGAGGACTTCTATTTTGAATATATACAGTTGTCATTGCTACTTTTCCCCATAGAAATTTTGGTAAGTCTTGATCAAGGAGCATTGTTCATACACCTTCTTCAATAGTACTATTCTTTCTTTCAACCACTCCATTTTGTTCAGGATAGTAGGGAACAATAAGCTCCCTCTTAATTCCTGCTTCTTTACAATATGCAATCAATTCTTTAGAAGTGTATTCCCCACCATTGTCGGATCTCAAAGTCTTTATTTTCCTTTCGATTAGGGTTTCCACTTCACATCTAAACTCCTTGAATTTCTCAAATACTTCATCCTTTTTCTTGAGAAGGTAGAGCCATGTCTTTCTAGAGTGATCATCAATAAATGTTACATAGTAAAGATGACCTCCAAGTGATTTGTCAGACATGGGCCCACACACATCAAAATGTATAAGGTCTAATATTTCTTTAGACCTTGTTTCACTATTTGAAAATGGTTTTCTTGTATGTTTTCCCAAAGAGCATCCCTTGCAAACTCCTTCACGATCTTCTTTGATATCGGGGATGCCATGAACTAGATGTTTAAGAGTGGGAATGACCTTGTAGTGAAGATGACCATATATTCTATGTCATAGCTCAATGGGATTGATTTCCATATGAACTAGGGCTTGAGGAGGTGGTGTAATGACTCTATACAAGCTTCCTTCACGAACTCCAATAACCCTAGCTTTATGAATACTTGAATCTTTTCCCCAAACCAAGACCTTTTCATCAACAAAAGCAGCTCTATCCCATTTATCTTCTAAGTGAGAAATTGAAAGCAAATTCTTTTTCAAACCTGGAACATATAGTATATTGTTGAGATGTAGTTTCGCTCTATTCTCCGGCTTCAAAGATGTCCATCCCAAGCCTCTAACAGCATAGCTTTTGTTTCCTCCTAGTTCCACTGCATGAGAAGATTATTCCTTTGATAGAGTTTGAAGTTGTTTACCTTCCCCTGTCATATGCCTTGATGCTCCATTGTCAATGATCCATGCATTATCATCATTAAGTGATCCTGTAAGTGCAGCTAAAAACAAGACCTTGTTGAATAAGAAGTAGACAATCTTCTTGATCCATCTTCCTGTAGTATTGAATCTTATTCTTATCATAGAGGGAGTAATCATTTCCTTCAAGCCAACGAAGTGATCTTCAATCTTCTTCGACCTTCCCTCTGATACCATGTTGAGAAATTAATGCTAGTAGAATTACCGTTAGATTTCTCTTTCTTGATAATTACTTGTGAATTATGTTGGCTTCTTTTACTTATTTGTTATATTATCTTTCATCAAGCAATTACCAAATTATGTGTGCATGAAGATCACAAAGACACAAGACACAAGATGTAGGCACTCTGCCAGGGCAAAACCCCTATCTAGGAGAAAACCCAGTCAAAAATCTCTTCCTTCAATAGTTTTTCTTGAGACTCTTCAACATAGACACAGACCTCCTCCACAACAAGTCAGCCTTTCCTTCTTCGATATAACCTTCAACCTAGCAACAACAACACTTTGACCCCAGCAACTTCGACTTGGCAGCGTCAAGCAGCAACTAGCAGCAGCAGTAGCTTCAACTTTGACAAAGAGACTTCGATCTCCTGAAGTAGCCCACACGAGAGAGAGAGAGACGTCCCAAAACTTCGATTTTGTCCTTCCCTCTTGACCAAACTCGCACTCATTTTAGCCTCCTTCAACTTCGCACTTTTCCCAGCTCTTTCTTGGATATCGAACTTGTGAGAGAGAGTGTGTCCAAATGAATTCGATCTGCGTTCAATATATAGGCTTTGGGTGAGATCGAATTGCCAAGTTGAGGCCGACTTGATCTCCATGAGGTCGACTTGGTGTGGAGGTTACATAATTCATCGTTGACTCAAAAATAATTATTTTTACATCGTTCGAAAGCCCAAGAAGGGTCTCATAAAATATACAATGACTCTAATGACTCGTTATTAATCCTAGGAGTCCACAATGGGGACTTTGACTAATAAAATGATGACCCGAGCATGAAATCCATGTTTTAATAAGTCATTGTAACAATAATAAAAAAAACTTTTGATAAGTACATTTTATGAAGATCGAACCTAGTTACATTTTTCAACATTAGATACTCAGTTGTAGCTAAGTAAGGCTTTTACTAGCCCACATTAAATCATGCAAAAACTAGTGTTGATCATTTCGGTAATTTTTTGCGAAATATCGCAATATTTTCCGGCAAATGATATCTTGCCTAGAAAATATCGCAATATTTTCTCTTTTGAGGATATCGCGCAATTTTCAAAATATCGTCGATATTTCGCTAGAATCTCGTGTGGCAATGCAAAATATCGCGATGAGCGCAAGGCCAAGCTACAAAAGTGTTTTTGGTGGTTTTTTTTGTCATTTTGGTTTGTTGGTCTTGGAGAAGGAAGGGGAAGAGCTTTGTGGTGGTTTTCAAGGAGGGATTGAAGATCAAACAGCGATTATCATCCCCAACCAAAAATATTGTGTGGATTAAAAATTCAAGATCAGTGAGACAAACTTCATTTCTTCCATTAACAGGTATGTTCTTAAAAAACCCTATGTTAATGATATTTTTCATACATTTAGGTTTATGTTTGCTTGCTTCTTTGCCTACCAACATTTTGCTTCTTTGTTTTTTTTCCATTTGCTATGATTTTGATGCCCATGAGCCAACGCAAGAGTTTTCTCCATATTTAGACAACAAGCTTCATTTTTTTTTTAACTTTATTATGCGCCCTCATATTGCCATTTTTCTTTGCAAGTAATGTAGTAAAAAAAATATTTTTTAAAATGAGGTGGCTGTTATTTTTTGTGTATGGGGGTTTAATGCCAATTTTTTTGTTTTTTTGGTTCCCTAGGTTTGAATTAATCCAATACAAATATGTCAAAGCCCATGGACCCATTTTAGGAGTATCAGGAACCTGACGGTGGGACAAATCAGGCATATCTAACATGCAAATTGTGTGGGGACAAGATGACAGGAGGGGTTACGCGATTGAAATACTATTTGGCTAGACTACTTGGACATGATGTTGGCCTTTATTTGGAATCTAGTGCCGAGCTTATACAAAAATCTCTTGAAGTAATTGATGAAAAAGACAAAAAGAAAGAAGAGGCAGAAAGAAACAACGAAAGAAGAGGCAGAAAGAAACAACATTGAACATGCAAGTAGACCTTTGGGATATCTTCTTCCAATTTTGAGGCTGAGGGTAGTGGGAGGGGCTCCACCACCATCACCTGCTAGTGCTAATGTTACTGGGAGTGGGAGGTCATCCTTTTTTGTTCCACGAACCAGACATGGAGCACAACCTTCCATAAAATCAGTTGTTAAAAAAAGGAGAAGCAAGAAGCAGATAGAGTTATGGGGAGGTGTCTTTTCTAGAGTGACTTACCTCTCAGCATCACCAAAACCAATCCATTTTGGCAACCAATGTGTGATGCTATTGTTATTGTGGGCCGAGGGTATAAAAGTGCTACATATGAGGAGTTGCGGGGGCCAATCCTTCAAGCAGTAAAGCAAGACATCAACTATAGATTAGTGGAGTTGAAGCAGACATGGGAGGTGTTTAGATGCACAGTGATGTCTAATGGTTGGACAGATAGGAAGGGTAGAACCCTTCTAAATTTCGTAGTACAATGTCCTATAGGTACAATGTTTATTAATCACTAGATGCATCAGCGCATATAAAAAATGTAGCATTGATATGTGAGTTGTTAGATGTGTTTGTCCGAGAGATTGGTGTGCAGAATGTGGTGCAGGTCATAACAGATAATGCAGCTAATTATGTGTTTGTCGGCCGAATGCTTATAGAGAGGCACCGCACATTGTTCTAGACTCCATGTGCAACACATTGTATCGTTTCGCTACTTGAGGATATGGGGAAACTCTCCTTCATCAAGGAGGTGATTGATATGGCTAGGAGCATCCCCAAGTTTATATATAACCATGTTTTTGTTCTTAGTCTCATGAGGAGATACACTAGAAACAAGAAGGTGTGGCGTCCTGCAATTACATGTTTTGCCACCAACTTTATTACTCTTCAGTCTTTACTTCGATGCCAGTTTGAGTTGAAGCAAATGTTTGTTTTTTATGAGTGGCGTGATTGTAGATAAAGCAGGAAATAGGATGGGAGAGCAAAAATGGTGTACACTGACACATTTTGGCAAGGAGTAGAAGAAGTGTGCTCAGTTAGTGAACCTATAGTAAAGGTTCTAAGATTGGTAGATGGGAAGAAGCTTGCAATGGCTTATTTGTATGAAGCCATGGATAGGGCCAAGGAGGTCGTTCGTGCTTATTATGCAAACAAGGGTTTTGTTGGGCTTAATAGACAGATGATGTTATGGGATGCGATTGATAGTTGGTGGATAGGGATGCTTCATCGACCCATTCATGTAGCAACACTCTCCCTCAACCCTGCATTTTCATACAAATGTGGCTTTGATTTTGATTGCAAGGTGATGGAAGGGCTCCATTCCTGTATTCATAGGATGGTACCTGATCCTGAGCTTCGTAGCAAAATCAATCACAAGATACAGTATTATTGGGATTGTGTTGGCCTATTTGGCTTTGATGATGCTATTAGGGAAAGGACCCTCTTCATGCCACGTAAGTGACAAGTCATGACTCGTTAGAATTTTCAATTTAGAATTTACTTATTTATAATTCTAGATTTTTAAAATTCAATTATGTTTTATTTGAAAGTTTAATTATGTTTTAAGTTTTTAACTTTTATATTTCTTTATTTTGTTGCAAATATTTGGTGGTGAAGCTATGATGCAAGTGCACCAAATTTGCAAAAATTGGCTCTAAGAATCTTGAGTCAAACTTGTAGCTCTTCAGAGTGTGAGCGCAATTGGAGTGTATTTGAGAAAATACACTCAAAAAACGCAGCAGGTATAACTTTGAGCTTCAGCCTTCAATTGAGCAATTACATTTATTGTAATTTTAATTTATGACCCTCAATTGCCAAGAGTCAAGACTTATTGGTTTTTTTTACACTCTTACAAGTTGGAGTTCTCATGCATCAATGATTTAGTGTATGTGCATTACAATCTCCAACTTCGAGTGAAGCAAATATAAAAACCAATGGATCTAGATGCCATTTCCTTAGAAAATATTGATGTATCATCTCAGTGGAGGGTGAAGTCTGAGGTGCCCATCTTGGAGGGAATCACCTACATTGGTTATAGGAACCATTAGTATAGGGGCAACAAGAGAAGGACTAGAGGGAGGAGCAGCACAAGGAGGAGGAGGAGGAGAAAGAGGAGACTATGGGAGCATCAGTGTCAGCACCATCTGCTATAGATATAGGAGAGCAAAGCTCCATACCCAGCAGTCATTATTTGACATTAGGTGCAGGGTCAAGACCTTCTACTGTTAGGGGTAGGCCTAGCAAACAACTTGTCATCTTTTCCCATAAAAGGGGGAGAGGGCATCGATCTCATATAGCTAGCTGCAAGTTTTATTTGTTTTGTTACATATAACTCATGATGATGAGATACTTTTATATATGTGATGTTATTTTGTATTGGTTCTCCACATTTGAGTCCTTGATTGGACAATTATCAGGGATCAGCAGGATTTGGTATTGCCTTTGATGTATCATTTTTTTTTACATCCACTACATCATATATATCGGTGGCTTCTTCATATTTATGTGTCAATGTGTTTATTTCATGTTGTTATTGCTTTATATGTTTAAAAATATGAGAAAATCAAAGAACCTATTATGCATTTTTATGTTTACCGATATTTTCGCCGATATTGCCGAAAAGATGTTTTCAGGACCCTCCCCGATATTTTGTCGATACCGATATTTTCAACACTGACATATACCAATCAACTTATTTGGCCAACCTGTTGTCCTTTGTAGTCAGCCTCTTTAGCCCTTATGTAGCCTTGGTCTGCTCCCTTAGGTCCTGGCTTAATCCTTTAGCCCTCTTCCAATCCTCAACTGCACCTTCAGCCTTCTTTTCTCATGTTGTTCAACAAACTCAGCAGCTCCTTAAGAACTCAGTCTATTGTTCCAACCAACAGCCAACACTCATTAGCTCCTCATCTTGTTTCTTCAACCTCTCCTAAGATCTCTTTACTGTGGCACTTTTTGTTGCATGTGGTTAGGTCACTTCTAACATTGATCCTCACAAGAAGAATGCTCCCTTTGTCTCCTTGCCTTTGTATTTATACTTTTCCAAGGGGTGTGAAACCCAAAGCGGTGTGTCCCTTGGCCTTTTTGGCCGACCTAAGCCAACTCGACACCTTAAGCCGGCGCTTGTTTAAATTAGAATTATAAATGTTTTCCATGGGTTCAAAGCCCCCCATAACGAACAAACTTCATTTACGGACATCAAATAGTCCAAGATATTTGGAATACTATAAAAGAATCCATTTTAGGAATAAGGAATATATTGTATAAATGTATGAATGAAGAATATGATTTGGTTACAATTAAGGGTCCCATATATATACCTAGGTGGGTATTGTGGAACATTGGATAAATTAACGCTCCCCATGTATTTCACGACATGTGCTTAACCGCCTCTCGTCGATCCATCAACTCTGGCGATGCGTCGGTTTACTAACACCTGCAAGTTTTGGTGTAACGGCAATCGTGATTCCAACAATTGGTATTGTTACCACAAAATCTAGCAGGCCCTAAGGAGGAAAAGCCTATAGGACAAAGAGCTAGACTAAGTGATAACAAAGGGACAGTGGCCTACTGTCATCACAGCGAATGTCCCCTACTCTTTGGGGACTTTCACCGATGGGAGGAGTCTCGATAGGATGTCAATCACCTTTGATAGATGTTTTTAGGGTTTATAGTTCTAGGTGATGAGACAAGACCTCTCAAGGGAAGCTTAAGGTGATGATATGATGCTTTAAAGGGTACTTCGCTCCCTCTAAGAGACCTAGAAAAGACTTGCACAAGACATAGGGTTTTATCAATGATCATGGACAGGCACTATCGAGGTCAAGGCAAGGAGGAGAAAGGGCTTCTTATGATTTACTCCAATGAGTACTAGGCTCATACAACCCTCAAAGAACTCCCCAAGTTGAGGAACTATAAGCTAGGGTTTCCCTCTTAGGGCACACATAGGGCACAAGATTTTATGGATGAAAACCAATGGGATGCGCACTGAGGACTTGAACATTGGGTCCTACACTTGGTGTTTATGCTCCCAGAATCCACCAATTCTTTTTCTAGGCAATTTTCTCTATGCCCTAGCCTAGCCATCCTACCTTTAGGGGACCAAAATTAGGAGAAATTATGGAGAGAAAATGAGTTTGATCACCAAAGGCTTGGATTAGTACCTTGTCCTTTGGGCATATGGAGTCCTAGATACTTAAAAATAGCCAAAATTGTCCTTAAAGAGGTCAAGAATTGATGCCCTAGCTACCAACCCTAAACAATTACCACTCAAGAATTATGGAGTTTTATGGAGAAAAACAATATTTCACCACTAAGAACATTCATCACATGTCATGATATGAGTAACATATGAAATTGTCAACCAAATGGCTTTCCAAAAATTAAGGTCAACAAATTAGGGCACAATGTAGCATTAATCTAGTTGCAACAATTTTGTATATTAGACATTATTTCAAGAGAAAATTTTCAATAAAACGTACTTACAAGATGACATGCAATATATCCATCCATAATCCAAGCGATAGCTCCAAAAGAAGGTCAAAAATCAGCTCCAAATATCAAAATGCATCCAAGACACTGTAATATTCCTAATGGAAAATTTGACAATAGATACCAAAAATGAACTTGAACAACAAAATAATCGTAATAAACACACAACTAGCAATATGATGCACAAATAAATGCCAATAAAATCACTGAGCCATTTTATTAATCCACTGGAAAGAGTACATCAACATGAAGGAATAGTGGAACCTGAGCTTTCCAAGCAAGCGGAGCAAAAACCCGGAAAAGATCTCTGACCAAAATGGTGTATGACCCTAGCAATGATGTAGATGGCCCAATGAGAACATTGTTGCAAACCTGCGACTGCAACCCTGCTCTCTCCAAAACTCCAATGAAGTACCGTGAGATTTTTGAGTGAAATCTCCTCAAGAGTGTTGGGTTTTTGTCCAACACCCACTAGCAAACCCGAGGGTTTCCATCCTGGGGCTATAGAAGTTGGGAACTATGTTCTCCAAAATTCATCAACAGAAAATATCAACAATCCAAGTTGTCCTCAAGTGGTTTCCTCCTCTTCTTATAGATTTGATGGACCCCTCTAGAAGCCTTTATTTTATTAGTATTTTAATCACTAGTACCTTTTCCCTCCTTTTATTTTAATTAAAATACCTTTTTAATTTTGGAAAATGGTAAATCGGCCACCATTCCTCCTAAGGCCACCGAAATTCACTTCCCACAATCTCATCTTGTAGAAATTTTCGTTTTGGTTCAAACGAGCTATTACACTAAGGTGTTCCGTTAAGTATTCCCCCCAAAATACCACCTTAAGCGTAGTTAATTGAGTTAGGCTCCATAATAACCCTGTTTTTGTCATAATGAAACAAAACAAAAGGCAAGTTGCACGGATGATGGAATATGCCAAGTGAATGCCATCAAATCCCAAAGAAACTCCTCAAAGCCCCATAAAGCCACTCCAAAAGCTCCTGTGCCCGTTGATGGAGTAAACATGCTTCGGTGACCTAACTACCTCCAACCATGGAAGTCCATCCCGACCACGCCATAAGGGAAACCCAAAAAAGGAACATGACAAATCCTCCCGCCCCAAGATTGCTTGCCCTCAAGCAATCCATATATGTCAACCAACCCGGTGGTCCTGTTCAACTGAGAACCAATACCTGGATCCCATACAAACCACTGGGTGATACCATGTCTTCGTGCCACCCAACTATGAATAGATCCCTCAATGCCCGGATCCTGGACTAAACTCTAACTCGTCCTTCCATCAACAGATCCCCCTGGATCCCAATGCCACCATGACCAATCATCAGCACCCCTATCCCATGGCTCCAACTATATCTTGTCTTCAGATGTAGATGTTGCTCCATCAATCAAATAACAACTCATCACTTCTCTCCAATCCAACCCTTGAGGCAAACCAATGTCAATCCTGCTTTGTTGATGTTGGGCTGGAGTGAACTGTCCTGGACTAAGAATATCACCCCATCAGTGGGGTACCAACTCATGATCTCCCGCCAATCCAGCTCATGGGAAGAATCTAATGCATGGATACCTGTGTATAAAACAAGTCTGCTAGGAGAATGTTGGTCCATGCTCAACGCTTGTCGCTCTTACCGATCAACCAACAAGGAAAACTTTACCCCTCTCTCGGAAGGATAAAGGTGGGCAAATGGTGTCGCAAGCACTATATATGCACTCCTCGAGAAGGTTGCCTCTAGTATCTACTACAACCCTGCTGGTTGCCACTGCACCTATTTGCACCTCATCAATGGGTATACCCATATATGGATGCACCACCATCTCTATAATATCCCCACTCATTTGACTAGAAATTTTGTGCTCCTTCAATCTACCAATCTCCTACAAATTTGCCCTATCAGACTCTAGCACCTCCTGATGACAAGTGTCAATGACCTCGCTGGTTGTCTGTGCATCTGTCTGCTCCTCGCCAATCGCTGGCCCAAAGGACAACTGCTCATCCTCCTCCATCATGGCTCAACATGAGCCACTAGCTGACTCTCCAAAAATGGCCAATCATACCCATCGTGCATATCATACTCCTGATTTGACCCATGTTCCACCATATACTGCTCATGCTGAATTATCACAGGTGACCCATCTCCTTGAATGTCTCCCATAGGTTCTACTGACTGCTCACAAGAATATGTATCTAGGTTGTTGTCAACAACTCCATACAATTTCAACCCTCCAGTAGATACTTTTGCAATTTCGACTTCCCAGAAGATTCTTCTGCAATTTTGGCCTCCAACAGTTTCTTCTGCAGAAACCCTAGATCACACGTGTGGCTAGAATATGGATGAATTTGCCTTCTTTCTCCTTCGCTTGAGATGGAATCTTCTTATTATCAATTCAGCTTGCAAGGGAGACTTTCTTTGACCCAAAACTTTGGCTCTCTTGGAGTGACTGCAAATTGTATCATCTGCTACAAGATGATGCCCTAACCTTCGCACATGTGGAGGAATATAGCCCAAAACAGATCTAGAGTGCTTCACTCTTCCTTCTCCTTTCTTTGCTAGGTATTAGGCTTCTTTCTCTATCTTGATCAAACTTCTCTTGATGCTTAAGTGAGTGAGTTTTGAATGAGGCTTAGGACACTTGACGCGGTCTTGGAGGGTCAATTGACTCTATTTTGACTCAAATAAAATTTCTTTACAATATGTAGCATGCCCAAGAAAGGTCTTTCATACATGACAATGACTTTCTAGACTTGTACACTCAATGACAAGCCCTAGAAGCTCTCAATGGGAGCTTGACCTATAAAACAAATTTCCTTGAGCATGAAACCCATGCCTCAAGAATAACAATAATAAATTTATTTTTCTCATTACATCATATACAAGATGATGCCCTAACCTTCGCACATGTGGAGGAATATAGCCCAAAACAGATCTAGAGTGCTTCACGATTCCTTCTCCTTTCTTTGCTAGGTATTAGGCTTCTTTCTCTATCTTGATCAAACTTCTCTTGATGCTTAAGTGAGTGAGTTTTGAATGAGGCTTAGGACACTTGACGAGGTCTTGGAGGGTCATTTGACTCTATTTTGACTCAAATAAAATTTCTTTACAATATGTAACATGCCCAAGAAGGGTCTTTCATACATGACAATGACTTTCTAGACTTGTAGACTCAATGACAAGCCCTAGAAGCTCTCAATGGGAGCTTGACCTATAAAACAAATTTCCTTGAGCATGAAACCCATGCCTCAAGAATAACAATAATAAATTTATTTTTCTCATTACATCATATACATAAAATCATGATTACATATGTCATTATGAAGACCGAACCTAGTTACATATTTCAACACTCCCTCTTAACTAGGGAGGTATTCATAATCCATACAAGGTACTCAGACATTATCAATCTAAAGAATTCTCATAAGAGTCGGATTGGTAACCCATCTATTTAGCATCATATTATCCAGCATTGTCACATAGCAAGGCCTTGACTAACAACGCTATCTCTCCACAAGATCATAGCACAACACTGGCAAGATCAATGACTTATAGACACCATCATCATTGTCTCTCAAGCCACATACCCCACTCAAGTGTTCACAGAGTATGTCCTTCTAGGACTATTCTTATCTTGCATGCCTAGTCCTCAAAGAATATCAGTCCTCCACAACTACGCTTATCTTGGATGCCCTACCTCATCCTCAAAGAGTATCGGATGCCAGATGTTTACCCACTCCTCCATTCTTTCTTCCCGAAGTGAAGATGAGAATGATGTGTCTATCTCTCCCTCTCAACTAGGGAGGATATACTCATTCCTATAAAATAAATGTACCCAAGCTCCCTCTTATCCAGGGACTTGTCCAAGCTCCCTCTAAACCAGGGACTTGCTTCCAGCAACTTTCTACTACAGTGGAGATCATGGGATTCTCAACTACTTATGGGGCTCCTTCTTTCAATGTCATGAAGTTCATTTTCAACATTATGGAGACTTCATCTTTTGTAGGGCATCGGCCATCCATCACTTTCCTTTACGAGCCATACCGGTCATGTCATCCTTCTCTCTGTTGGAAAGTGATACTCTAGTCCCCATCTAGATTTTTCCTCATACAGCTACCTCTTTCAAGTCATCTTTCCACCAGGATCTTTCATCCAACCACATGAGTGCTAGTTGTAGGTGACATCTACAACTCTCTTTTCAATAGCCCTGTATCAACCCATCCAGATGTTGTTCAAAAATAAAAAATGAACATCAAATCAAAGTTACCTTTTGTGATGGCCTTTCATCATGACATCTTGCTTTCCTGCAACATCCTACACATTCATAAACACATCTCCAAGACTTCATATGTCAAGGGTCTCCTTTCTTTACAGACCTTATCATGGTCTTCTTCTCTATGGAGATGTCATGATCAATTCTTCTAGTCGTTGGATGTTGACTTCCTGTGAACGTAGTTGCATCTTTCACGGTCTCTTCTTTCTTTCTTCACACATTGCTTCCCAGGAACTCATAGTTCCTTCATCTTTGTCAACCACCTCATATTCCATATGAGGACATATTATGTTGATTTCATCTTATCAATATGTGAATCATGCCTTCATGCATCTTTCCAAAGAAAGAGATCCCTTTTCTTTGATCATGCTCATGAGATAGAGCATTTTCTCATGCTATCTGCAACTATATGATGACATGACTTAATCTATCAAATATATGCATACCTCTTTCCTCCTTTTGGTCATCTAGACTTCCTTCGGCAGCTTCCTTTCCTTGATTGAGGGTACTTCAATTAATTTGTCTTGTTGCATTCCATTCTAACCATACCATCATCCTTCTAAACAATGTATCCCACACAAGGTGGAATGATCAGCGAGACACTTGCTTCTTCCAAGTAGAGGTGAACCTCCTAATGGAAAATTCAATAGAGGATCTAGATTATCCTCATCCCGCAGAAGCTCCTTTCTCATGATGATGATGTATGATGAATTCCTTCTATCATGCTAGATGACTTTCTTTCAACTATATGCACTATACATGCTTTCAATGAGGTTACCACGAGCCACTTCAGTAGGGTACCAACTCATGATCTCCTACCAATCCATCTTGTCAGAAGAATTTAATGCATGGACACCTATGTATAGAACAAGTCTGCTAGGCGAATGTTGGTCCATGCTCAATGCTTGTCGCTCTGACTGGTCAACCAACAAGGAAAACTTTACCCCTCTCTCGGAAGGATAAAGGTGGGCAAATGGTGTCGCAAGCACTATATATGCACGCCTCGAGAAGGTTGTCGCCAGTATCTACTACAACCCTGTTGGTTGCCACTGCACCTATTTGCACCTCATCAATGGGTAGACCCATATATGGATGCACCACCATCTCTAGAATATCCCCACTCATCTGACTAGAAATTTTGTGCTCCTTCAGTCTACCAATCTCTTGCAAAGTTGCCTTGTCGGGCTCTAGCACCTCCTGATGACAAGTATCAACAACCTCGCTGGTTGTCTGTGCATCTGTCTGCTCCTCGTTGGTTGTCTGTGCATCCATTTGCTCCTCGCCAATGGTTGGCCCAAAGGACACCTGCTCCTCCTCCTCCATCATGGGCGCAACATGAGCCACTAGCTAACTCTCCAAAAATGGCCAATCATACACTTGATTTGACCCACGTTCCACCATATGTTGCTCATGCTGAATTATCACGGGTGACCCATCTCCTTGAATGTCTCCCATGGGGTCTACTAATGGCTCACAAGAATATGTATCTAGGTTGTTGTCAACAGCTCCATACAATTTCAACCCTCCAGTAGATACTTCTGCAATTTCGACTTCCTAGAAGATTCTTCTGCAATTTCGGCCTCCAGCAATTTCTTCTGCAGAAACCCTAGATCACACATGTGGCTGGAATATGGATGAAATTGTGTTCTTTCTCCTTCGCATGAAATGGAATCTTCTTATTATTGATTCAGCTTGCAAGGGAGACTTTCTTTGACCCAAAACTTTGGCTCTCTTGGAGTGATTGCAATTCGGTATCGTCTGCTACAAGATGATGCCCTAACCTTCGCACATGTGGAAGAATATAGCCCAAAACAAGAATTTGAGAACATCTATGACAGTAATTATGAATACCTCCCTAGTTAAGAGGGAGTGTTGAATTTGTAACTATCGTCAGTCTTCATAATGTACTTTTGGTCACTTGATGTAATGATATTTATCATTGTAAATCATATTTATAAATGCTTAAGTCAAAGGAAAATGTATTCTAAGTCAAAGTCCTATTGCGACTTTTAAAAGATGTAAATTTGAATTTTCAAAATGAAATGTTTGGCTCCAAAAGTGACAAGTCAGCTTCCCTCCAAGTCAATTTGAATTCGGCCCTGGCAAAGAGACACGTCCATCACACCAAACAAACAACTATATAAAGGCGGCTCAAGCTCCTCATTTGGGAACTTCGCATTCCTCTCTCAAGGCAGTTTCTAAGCAAGTGAGCGAAGGAGAAGAAGGGCAAAGAAGGACGAAGAAGAGGTCGAATTTTCTCTTCTTCTAGAACTGCATAGCCTCAGGGGTTTCAAATTGCTGCCTCTGCAATGAATTCGTACTCCTCTTCCTTTCTGTTTCTGAGCTCTTCTGCTCACGATCTGTATTCTGATACCATGTGAAAAATCAATTACTCGATTCCTACTACAGCAAACTAATTATATTTCACCTACTTGTTAAATTAATTGAACAAGTTACTTGCAGTTTTCTACAGCAAATACTGAAATACATACACTGCAGCCTACACCAAATAAAACTGCGGAAACTAAATACAGCACAGGAGAGAAATAAACATCACACACATCTACACAGTTATTTTTGCACAAATGTCCCCGGAAAAACCCATTGAGGGAAAATTGGTGCAACAGCTGAGGTTTTTTTATTATTATGCAGTAGTTTTCTGAATACAATCTCTGGATGCCTTGTTGGCTATCCAGTATAGAGAATATCACTGACAGAGAGATGAGTGACATTACCTCACACTATCACTAGAGACCCTGGCTAATCCAGCCAATGAATGGCCAGCCCCTGGCTACCTCTACGCAGTCTCTACACACTCACTATGTAGGCCCTATGTCACAACTACTGGGGTCTGCGTCACTCTTCCCAGTTGATCGATTTTCTTCTGAGACTTCAACTTCTCCCCTCCTGGTCTCACACCTCGACTTTTGTCTCTGAAAATCAATTCTAAAGAAAATTTACAGATTCCCTTTGGGCTTCTGCGCTGCCTCTGTGTGGCCCTGCGTCAACCTCTCTGGCTCTGCACTACCTCTGTGTGGCCCTGCATCAGCCTCTCTGGCTCTGCTCTACCTCTACGAGGCCCTGCGTCAACCTCTCTGGCTCTACGCTACCTCTGCTGGATCTCTCTCTGCCTTCTCTACTGAGTATTCCCAGATCAGGAGAAATCTCCAACCGGAACTATCCCTGCCCCTCACTGCAAAAGATCACTTCGAATTTCTCTCTTGACAACTGCTGTGCTTTAGAAATTCAATCTTATGATCTCAACTCAATGTATTTTCCAAATGCCCCTCAAGCCTCCTCTTATAATCCTTCTGTTGAGAACCAACAGCCCATATTAGATCCTAATCAATGGCTAATATCATTTTGGCTTGATCCTCGTCTTCTTCTAGAAGTTTCACCCACAGTTAGATTAATACCCTTTAATTATTTTAATTCCCCAAGTTTAGACTTAGGCCTCCATTAAAAATAATTAATTATTTTAATAACACTGATTCCAGGTGGAATATCCCAAAACGATTTCTGGGTATTGTGGAATACATGTGTCCAAGCCTCCCTGCAAATTTTGAGGCTTAGAACACATCCGATGCTACCAAAAATCAACAGTTTCCTCGTGATCCCCAATGTCTCCAAGACAAGTACAAAGATGGAGTATAATTGATGATAATGAATAAAATAGCTCTCTCGAGCTTTGATATATTGAGTAGGTGGAGGCTAACATAGGACAAAGGTATAATTCCATACAAGTACCCAACAAGGCAACCCCATATGGAATGCTCTACAACACAAGGATGTAGAGGTGTCAAACTAGGGTATCCAACCCCCAAAGTGAAACATCCCCTAGAATGATCCTCCTTGGCCTCAACACCCTTTCTCCAAGATGATGAGTGAGCTCTCCAACAAGTTGTTAGACCAACACTCCCTCTTCCATGATAGTTCGTTATCCAAGTTTTCTCATGCAATGAGCTCCTCATCCATAGCTTTCTGCCACACGTCCTCTAATGTGCCCAATCCTACTCGTGTGTCAATGCAGTTACTAAGTTCCAATGTTCTTCCTCAACATAAGCATCTAGGTCCATCACCAACCTCCGTGAAGTATGCACCTCAATCCAAGCATCCTCAAGTCAATTGGCCAACCTCCATGGTATACATCACAGGGTCCTGAACTCCAAGGGCTAAGTGCCCTCCTCCAGGTGCCTAGCACTCCTCCTAGGTGGGTACCTCACCTATCAAGGAACCAACACCCTCATTGTGTGCACCCAATTGGTTAGTCATCATGGTGATGAAGGTAACAACCTCCTAGGTAAAGGCATTGTTCAAGAACACTAACCAAGGTCAAGCATCCACCCAAACTAAGCCATCCATATCAATCTAGTACGACTCGACGAGTACTTGTATCTGAAAAGTGTAACCAGGTTCGGTCTTCATAATGACGTGTAATTGTGATTTTATGTAATTGATGCAAAGAAGAAAAATAAAATTATTATTGTAATGCTTGTCTCACGGATTTCATGAGCAAGGAATTTTATTTTTAAGTAAGGCTCCCATTGTGAGCCCTTAGGATTGGTCATAAAGTCAAATTGATTCAATGTCATGTATGAAGGACCCTTTTAGGCATTTTACATGTTTGTATGAGTCATTAAAAGGATAAGACGGCCCTCCAAGACCAAGCAAAAGAATATCCTTCAAGTCGGCTACAAAAAGAAATAGTAAAGACACTTCAAATGACATGTCGGTCCAGAAAAGTGTCAAGTCGGCTTATTTACATTAGCAAACCACTATAAATAGGGCAACTCAGATTTCATTTGAAGAAGAGATTTTCGATCAAGCAAGTCTGCAATTAGGAGTGCGAGAAACACTTAGAAAGGAGTCTTATAGCTAGCGAAAGGAAGGAAGGAAGAGCGAAAGTGTTTGGGATTGTTTTTGGGATAATCTACTCCACACGTGTGAGGAAAGAGTGTTGTCCACTGCAGAAGAAGTTGAGTTCTTGTTGTGATACTCATAGGTCAAAACAAGGAGAAGATGTAATGTCCCAAATGAAAAGAAATTGGAACAAACACTTCACAAAAATTTACCATTCACTTAACAGAAGATTTCCATGTAAAACAAAGACACCAGAAAAACAATAAACCCATAAATTGTACAAAAATCTCATTAAAGATCACAACATGAGAAACAATGACAAATGCAGCAACAAAATCCAGCTTTATTATATAGAAATATATATGCCACTACAATAGCTAGAAACGGCCCTCCAAGATAAGTAATAATGTTGATGCCGGCCTCCAAACTGAAACAAGAAATCAATCACTACACCTGTGGATTCTGAACGACTCCACGAAGGGGAGATGGGTGCTCACCCAATCTCACTGAATCACCTGAGGGTTTTGGTCCTAGGGCTACTGCTGAAGTAGAGAATCAGGTTCTCAATCCTCTCCACAAGAAGAAAACACAAATCCAATATATCCCCAAATGATCTCCTCCTCCCCTTTTATAGATCTGATGGATAAATCTCCAAGCCTCTAGAAGCATCTTATTTTATTATTTATTATTATTCTAGAAGCTCCTCCATTGACTTTATCTTAAGTGACCTTTTAACTTTATTTTATTTCACTTAAGTCACTTTTGGCCCATTTTCTCCAATCAACTATTTTTCCTTAATTAAATGACTAATTAAAGCCATTTTTTTAACTAAGGAAAAAAGAAAATCGCCCACCATACTCTCTTTTGCCACTGGAAGTCTCTTCTCAGCATCCCATCCTATAGATCTTCTCATTCTGGTTCCAACGTGCGATTACACTGAGGTGTTCCATCAATTAATCTCCTCGGAATCCCACCTCGAGCATAATTAATTAACTTATGCCCAATAATAACACTAATTTTTTAAAGTTGTCGGAATGCGATGGAATGAAAGGAAAACTGTGCAGTTGATGGAATATGCCAAGTGAATGCCATCAAATCCCATAAAAACTCCTCAAAAATCGATCGAAACCCCTAATGACATAAACCTACTCCACTGACTTGGCCATCACCTGCCCTGGAAATCCACCCTAGCTGTACTATGGAGGAAAATAAAAATGGGTACATTACAATCCTCCCGCCCCAAGATTGCTTACCCTCAAGCAATCCAAATCTGTGGACCAATCCAGTGGCCCATTGTAACTGAGTCCCAATGCTCGAATCCCATACAAACCATTGGGTGATGCTTTGCTCCTGTGTCAACCCACCATGAACGAACCCCTCAATGCCTGGATCCCAGATCAACCTTCTACTGAACCTGTCATCAACAAATCCTCCTGGATCCCAATGCCACCATGGCCTATCATCGACCACGTCCCTTGGCTCAGACGATGCTCTGTCTCTGGCTAAAGTTGTTGTTCCATCAAGCGAATACCAGCTCATCACCTCTCCAATCCAACCTCGGACATAGGCCAAGGTCATCCCCACTCTGCTGACGCGAGGCTAGTGCTATTGAAAAACTGGTGAATTGTCGGTCCACATCCGACTGCTCACTGAAACATAAAGTAGCCCCCTCATCTAGGTACCCTTGCTGCACTGTGCCCCAAACTAAGGTTGATACTCCATCAAAAGGATACCAACTCATGATCTCCCGCCAATCTAAGTCATGGACTCTGGTGTAAGGAACAAGTCTACTATTTTAATGTTGGTCCATGCTCAACTCATGCTGCTCTACCTGGTTGGTCAGCAATATCCATCACGAAAACCCTGCCTCTCTCCCAGTAATGGGTACAAGTGACCAAACTGTGTTGCAAGCCCCATCTATGTACTCCTGGAGAGGGCTGCTACCTGAAAATGTTGCAGCTCGACTAACTGCCACTACATCGATTTGCACCTCATCAATGGGTAGACCCAAAGATGGATGCACTGCCATCTCCCTCGCCTGATAGGAAACTCCATGCTCCTCCAGTCCACCAATCTCCTGCCAAACTGTCCTGTCATACTCCAGCATCTCCTGAGGACAAGTGTCAATGAATACTATCACCCTGCCAGTTGTCTGCACATCTGTCTGCTCCTCATCAATGGCTGACCCCAAGGGTGGTTGCCCATCCTCCTCCATCGTAGGCTCAATATGAACCTCCAACTTGCTCTCCCCAAAAGGCTCAACATGCATACTGTGTGCATCATCCTCATCAGCTGACTCATGCTCCATGATCCATCATATGCTACTCATGCTAACTCATGACTAGTGACACACTATCCTGAATATCTCCCATAGGGTCCATTGACTGCTCACCATACACACCCGAATATAAATCTGGATTGTTGTCAACAACTCCACATGACTCATGCTCCTTAGATACATCCTCGAATGAACCCATGGACACGTCCAAAGAAGAATCCTCACCATGAGAGTCGGAAGGAATATCCCCCTACTCTACCTCTATCATCTCCTCAGTGTCACTCAAGCATGAGTGATCACATACCCAAGGTCCCCTGCAGATGAAACAAAGTCCCTTCCTCCTCAGCTCATTCTTGTTGCATGATGCATCAAACCTGAGAAGCTCCTCCTTGGTCAACTGTCTCTTGAGCAACCCCATGTTCTGCTTAACCAACCTTTCGGCTAGCTCATAAGCAGCAGGTGAGACAAACTGCTCTCTCCTCCAAACAAACAACAATCAAGACTGCAACTCCCGGAAATGGCATCACGACCTCTCATACATGATGACAAGATGGATTGCATGTATGTTATGATTGTGTCAAAATGATGTTTCCTAATGTTGAAGAAGCATTGGAACATCTGCAGGATCAAACCATCACACTCAAGATCAAACATGATTTCATAAGTCCTAGTCATAGCCATAACTTCTAAAATCTCAAGCTTCTTCCCAAAGGTAGAACCTGCATTGTTGTCCAAGTCCTAGAAAGTATCTACTATCAGCTTGAAAACTCTCCTCATAACATCATCATTGTAAGGAGCTATAGGTGCAGTCAGTCTCATGATGTTACTGAGACAAGATGCAACTGGAAGTCTAACCCCTTCACAAGGTTCCTCCAAGAACTTGTGTTGTATGAGAGCAAACATAGCTGGTTTTAGAGCCCAAATTAGTTTCTTCCCTTCTAACTAGCTCACTTTGGGAAAGAGGGCATCTAGTTCATCAAGTTTGGAAAGAACTTTCCATGTGATTCTCATGTGCTTTAAATTTGTCCCAAGAGCAAAAATCTTGTGTCCTATTTCATATTTCTGCAAATCCTTTGATTGTTCATGTTGAAGGATGGCATGGACCCTTCTTGAGAAAGCCCTGCTAGTTATATTGCAGCTCATGGAGGTATTGTTTTGCTGGTTCATGAGGTGTTTTAAAAACTCTATTTTTATTGTAGCAATACAAATCTATGATAAGCAATGCAAGGCACAAGCAACCACTCTACATACATTACCAATACAGCGTCCCGCAACCTATAGAAAGAATAATAATGCTAGTAACAATGATACACATTAATGACAATTCTCACTCCACAAGACTCAGTCACCCTCAATATCCCTTGACAGAAAGCTCTATATCATCATCAACAGTGCTATAGGCTACACTCAGCTCAACCAGCGTTTGACTCTATAGATGGTATTAAGACACCCAGACAGTTATGACAATGCTCAGATTTTGCTTACAGCATAACAACTTCAGGACCAAGGCTTCAATCTTACAGATTTTGTGACTGAGCAGGTGTTAACACATATTCAAAAACAAGCTTTCAAGGAGTCTAGCTAACACATTTACCGACCCAGAAATTTAAATGGAGCTGATAATTGGTTCACAAATATAGCAGCTAGAGCAATCCCTTTTCATTCACAGCACATGAAATTTTTAAATGGATTAGACTAACCTGATTTCCACCAATAGTTTGAATAGGTCTTCAAGAAATTATGAACTCAGCCTCTGCAAGGGGAATACACCTCCCATAATAGTGTAGTCACTTCACCCAAGGGACTCAGTTCTCCATCAATCACACAGGCCCAAAAATTTCCACTGATGAACTGCCACAGGGAACACCAACTCGTGCTTTGTCAATAAGCCACTACATGCAGTTTAAATTTTGTCTATCAGCACATGATCTGCTCCACAAGATTGTTTGTACCTGTTACACAATATTTTGTAACGCCTCCTGCACTTCCCTGTGTCATACCCCGGAGTGACCGACACTTGGCAATCATGTAGTGTACCCATCCTGATATGCAGTTCAGATCCTCTCTGAAACACTGATGGAAACATGCCTTAAGCCTTCCCTGAAGTAGTAAGCTCTAAAACCCTAATTTCAGGACCAGCGTGACTGTGACACTAGCAACAAGTGCTGATGACAAGTTGCACCATACTAGCCTCGTGTTGCCACCGTGCTTTTTAGCTGGATACTCGCGTTGATCCCCAAAAGGAAAGTTTTCCCAAAGAGGACAAGAAGCTTCGTGATCTAAAGGCTTCCAGAACGACGAGTTGGAGGTTGTTCAGTGTAGATGTGGTCAAATTCTCCCAATATTGCCCGTTGATCTTATCGCTATGAGCTGCCTCCTTGAAATGAGGGCCTTCTCCTATCTTTGGAGAGATCCTAACTCCCTTTCCCTGCCTATATATTCATCCTCTCCCATTCCCAAATGGTTGGTCATTGATTATTTGCACCCTTATGCTAAGATAGTGCCTACATGCTACTCATTTGGCTTGGAGAATGAGTGCTTGGAGAGCTTGAGCTTGGAATTGGACATTCACTCAATGAGAGCTTATTGACATCAAGGCTTGGTTGTATGCTTCTTCCTTTATTTTATTAATATATACAATTGTTGGTTCACTTTCCATTAATGTTTGTGTTAATGCAACATTTATCTTAATGCTCCTTGATTTGTTAAGTGGATTACTTTCGATTATGCTTGTTGTACTTGTATGCTTTGTTGTGTCTTTGATCTCTTGTGCAGGTATTCAAACGTTGTGAGCAGTAGAGCTAAGCCTGAGGAGCGAGCGATTCGAGATCTTCAACAAAGGAGTGTGCTATAGCATCAGAATGAGGTAGGCCTTCTTCTTCTTCTCCCATTTCAATTGTAATTTAGGAAAGTGTCTTGTAGATTGTCACATAGGTTGCTAGTCCCACTCATTGGGCTAGAGGGATCGTCTCTGTCTGCAAAGAGGATTTACCTAGACAACAAAATGGCGACTCCACTAGGGAAGCTATAACCCTTTCCATCCATTCCTTCGATCAAATTCTCTAATGAGTTTGACCAACCATCGATTTCTTGGCTTGTGTGCATCACTGTAGCTATTTGCAGTCATTGGTTATTGCCTGAGAATGTTTAGCCTACTCTGATCCTGGAAATTTTTTATTTTTTTTCCTTATTTTTCTCACGCAGCACGTTTTTTGCTTTGACAGAACGCTTTTTCTGCTCTGACAGAAGTGTTGATTTTCAAATTACAGTCGCGTTGCTCTGCCTTTCATCGCTCTTTTGCCTTTAACATGCACGTTGATCCTAGAGGATAGAAGAAAATTAGGGTTTCTTCTTGTTTTCAGTGGTTTTCGACCTCTATCAGTGATTTTCCAGTGTAACTACAGTGTGTTTGTCTTGATTGTCATCCTTGTGTGATTGCAATTTGTCTCTTGGCTTTGTTGATGTGTGTTTGAAGCTTGATTGTTTTCTAGGGTTTCTAGGTCACCCTTTGCTCATTGCTTGGTCTGCCTCTCTGAGATTGATTGCTTCCATTTAGGAGTCTTGTTGTAGTCAAGACATCGTTCTCAAGTTGCTTTCAGTTCGTGATTGTGAAGTTATTTTCATTAGTATTGAGTCATATTAGTGCTTTGAAAATTGCTTTTGTTCCATTGTCAAACATAGATTACAATTGTTTGCTTTGGTAGGACTGAAAGTGAATGCTTGTTTTGATTTCTTTGTTTCAAAACGGAAAGTGAAAGATTTCTTCATTTTAGTATTTTTGAAACAATTTGCATTTGAAACCATAAGTGAATGAAATTTTCATTTTAGTTGTTTTAGATTGCATTTTTCCTTTGCTCATTGCATTAGTTTGCATTGTTGAATCAAAGTGAAAGGAAAAGAACAAAAGATTAGTGCATCTTAGTGAAAGGAAAGTGATTTTTGTTTCTCATAAGATTGCATCTTGGCATTGCATTTGTTAGTGAAAGTGAAAGATTAGATCTCATTTTTACATTTTGCATTGGAAAGATAAAGAGTTGTGTTTTGATGCATTTTGCTTGATTGATGCATTATTTGGTTGTCTCTCTTCCTTCATTAGTTTAGCCTTCATCAAATGAAAAGATTTCATTTTTATCATTTAGTTGCATCATAGGAATTCAGGTGACATCGTTGAGCCATCAAACTGAAACTTAATTGAAGATAAACTTAAAATTTACCTCAATCAACCTAAGGAGCATTTGTAACCTAATGCAAATATCTAGAGGTCTAGGCTAGAGACGTGTTCCGACGTCTTTAAACATAGCAATTGTCGTTAATTGTCTGCATTGTATCCCGAGGGTGAAATCTCGTCCTAGTACGGAAGTATATCGAAGGTTCTCCAGAGCTTTCGGATATATAGGAGACTTCAATATGGCAAGTATATAGGGACGTTCTCATTGAAGGGTTATGCATTAGACAGCGCTAACACGGACTTGTGCTCCCCGTATCGTCGAGTATATATTGGGAGACCCCACTAGGTTGCTATCTTTTAGCCACATGTAACCGAGTCAGCCACCTTGTAAATGTGGTACACCAAACATAGCATTCAAGGAGATCGGTCGTCATACGTCAAGTCCTTGGTTTCGGCTAAGGTGTATATAACGGTTCACGGATACTTGGTAAACCCTCTTGCCTAGCATTACCCGTTTTGATTTATTTGTTGTTTCATGTCATAAAATTAACTGCCAACAATAACATGTCAAACCCATGCAGTTGCTTCTTGGCCTCACATTGAATAATTCCTTGTAAATTTTAATTTTAATCAACTCTCAACAAATCATCTCTTCTCCTTCTGCTCTTGAGAGAAAGTCACCGTGGCTGAACCATTGAGTTCACCTCACAGTTCCCCTTCGTTGTCTGATACTGAAGGGTCTTCACAAGGAGTTCATCCTGAACTTTCACAGTCACTTGAAGCTCAAGGCTTTGAACTTGGAATTGTCCCAAGCATCCAACCCCTTGCTTCTCGTCCTCCACCTCGAGATTCATTGTCATCTCAGGAGTCTGATCCAAAAACCCTTGAGAGTCCAAAGACATTCGTTTTATATCCTACGAATCCGTTCTTTGATCCATTTGTGATATCTCCTCAACATCCTTATAGTCCATACAACCAACCGGGTGTTCCTTTGGAGTTATCTCCTCGTTCATCTCGGATTCCTCCTCACCAGTTGTTTCCACCTGTGGCTTCAGAAGGTGAGATTCCCATCTCTCCTCGAGGTCCTCCGAAAAGTTTCCGCTACTCACACTCCTAGTGTTGATAATGAATCTGAATATGACTTTCCTCCGGAAGGCTTTCCTTATGTAGGAAGAGTTCCATCTCAACCGCCTCCTAAAAACAGTGGGCCTATGCTTCCACATGGTTATACAACCTTGGCTCAATTAGTTTCAGGAACTCCCAGTGCTTCTTCATTGTACCAAAATCCAATTTGGTCATCAAATGCTATGCCTACTTCTGGTCCGTTTATTCCTAACGTGACCTCTCAGATCCCTGTGCAAACTGTCGTTACTTCAGTTCCGATTCAACCGACGATTCCCTCACAACCATTACCGTCGTTTCAACCTTCCATTCCAGTGCAACCGACAGTTTCAGTTTATATGTCTATAAGTTCCTCAATCCCTCCATCAAGTGGACAGAATGTACCACCTCCTCATTCACAGCCTAGGGGGGGAAATCCCAACTTTCCTCTTGTGTCAGGTGGAACCCATGTGAGTGGATCACAACCTCACATGGTTGGAGTGAGTCAACCTAATCCTAGTGGTATTCCTAATCCTGTTGATCCATCCAGGGCAGGTAATATCCAGTATCAACAACCTTACACAGCCCAAATACCTCTCCAACAGTGTTATGTTCCATATGGTTCACAAGCACTGCAAAATCCACCTTACATTCCACAAGCTGGTCCTCATGTGCAACCTGGTAAAAATCCTATTCCCGGTGCATATGGTCAAATCCCAATTGGAACTTATCAGTACCAACAGGGAATCCCTCAAGGAACTATTCAACAACCTTTGCAGTAGTTTCAACAACGTTTGCAACAGCAAACGCAGTTTGTCCAACAACCCAACCAACCTTTGTATCCGCAAGGTCAACCATTGCAGCAGCAAGGTCAACCCTTGCAGCAGCAATCCCAACCTATATAACAAAACTTGCAGACACAAGGCCAACCCCTGCAGCAGCAGGGCCAGCAACTTTATTACCAGGGTCAGCAGGTGCAGCAACCTTACAATCCATATGCCGCACATAATGTTTATCCTCCTTATGGTTATCAACAGCCTATGGTAGGTCAATATCAACCCTACCCTGGACAGAATCCACCTTATGGTCAAGGTACCCCTCAATGGGGGCAAAATCAAGCCCCTTATGGTCAAAATCCTCCACTTTGGGGGCAGAATCCTTACCAACAAGGTTGGAACCCGTAGACTAGGCCTTATCAAAGGCCTTATATGCCTTTTAACCCGCAATTTCCATTTTTAGCGACATTGGAACTGCCCGATGTCTCAAGGCTTACTAATGATCCAATTCTTCATTCGCCTTATTGGCCTCCAGTTCCCACTAAAATTCTGAGCAATTGTCCCAAATTTGAAGGAAAAGCTAAAGAGGACCCTCAAGCCCATGTGATGACATATCACTTATGGTGTTCTTCCAATTCTTACGTTGACGATTATGTTCATCTCCGCCTCTTTCAGCGAACCTTGACAGGTGTTGCCACAAAGTGGTACATCGAGTTGCCTCGAGGTACCTATGCAGACTTCAACTCTTTGGCCATGGCCTTCCTCACCCACTTCCAGTTACTGGTTCGTTATGAAACTGGTACCCACTTGCTCACATCTCTGAAACAGGATATTGCGACCCATATCTCCGATCACATCCATGAATGGAGACGTCAGCGTCACCTCATCAAATTTGAAATCCCTAATGAGTTGTTGACCGAATGGTTCACCAAGTCATTCGTAAACAAAATCATTGCAGATATAGCAATGGGAGGTTGTGTTACCGAGGATCAAGCTATTGCCCATGCCCAGTATTTGGATTTGGTTTATTCTCAATTTGGCACGTTGTATGAAATGTTGCCTGATGCTCCAAGGCCATCTTCGGATCTGGCATCTTCGAAGTCTCCACATGTACCACCTGTTGATGGTATAATTAGATCAGTATCTCAAACTTCTACTAAAGCTTCTTCGAAACAAAAATTTGTTTCGAATACTGGTTCTAATCATCCTTCAAAAAACCTATCAAATCCTAGTAAAACCTCCGACGTCAATGTCGTCCAGTCTACCACGACAAATAAAGCCTCAAAAGGTAAGAAGAAGGGTAAAGGTAAAGCAAAATCCGATACCCCAAAATAGGATCCTCCTAAGTCATCTGTTGATGATGCCTCCAAACAAAAGCCGAAATATCCTTGCCTCATTTGTGAGGAAGATCATTACACCAAGGATTATCCCCGACATGCAGAAGTTAGTCGTTTATTGAAAGGGACCCCGGCTGTATTGAAAGAGCCATTTCCATCTCAGCAAACTCAGTTGGTAGACCAACCACAATCCTCTGCCTCATCTGGTTCTCAGGTTTACATGATGATGGGTTCATTACCTATCTTTGTA
The DNA here is from genome assembly GCA_031772625.1 of Pinus tabuliformis. Lineage (NCBI taxonomy): Eukaryota > Viridiplantae > Streptophyta > Pinopsida > Pinales > Pinaceae > Pinus > Pinus tabuliformis. Next base: position 1,042,669,917 of record CM062816.1, on the reverse strand, counting down.
GCCACTCGATCGAAAGATTATCAAACCCCTCAAAAGCAGACGGTGGAAAAGGAAGCCACCGATATACCTTCCACTTCCACTCCACCCAGTTTTGGTCCTCTCCATATCGAGAGACCTAATAATGAATCTGTCATCCGACCACCTCCCAAAGGTGTGCTTCGGAAGTCATCCTATAATCTGAATGTTAGAGCTACTCAACATTACAGTATTGTCAAAGATTTAGCTCAAGCGCCTTCGGTGATGTCTACATTGGAAGTTCTCCAAACTTGTCCAATGCAGCGGAAATCATTATTTGTCTGTTATAAGAGGCATCGATCCTGTTGATTCGAACTTGATTACTTTCGATCTTGAAAACCATGTTCCTCATCTTCCTCGTCAAATCGCGTTTTTTATTCAAGTCATTATAAAAGGAAAGACGATCCATCGGACTGTCATTGATGAAGGTGCTTCCACCTGCATCATGTTTGTTTCATGTTGGAAAGCCATTGGCTCTATGCCTCTCAACCAGTCCTCGAACACCTTGGAGGCCTTTGATGGCAAAGGCTCCCGTCCTTATGGTATTCTCACAAGTTTTCCCATCACTTTGGAAGGGAAGACTATCGAGTTAGAAGTAGAAGTTGTAGATGCGAATTTGAATTACAACCTTCTACTTGGGCGAAGTTGGACCCATGCCATGTTTTGTGTGGTTTCCTCTTTGTTCCGGGTGCTCCGTTTTCCCCATGAAGGGAAAATTGTCACCATCGATCAATTGTCCTTTTTCTCTTCTGGTGCTTCAAATGGCAACGTCCCATATGTGGGAAATATTGATATTCCATATGAGAGTGTGGGGGCAGGTCTTTTCAAAGATTATGCCTTAATGGGAACTTTTTCTCTCCCACCTCCGCATGTCACTTCGATCAACATGATCTCTATCTCTACTAACCCGTGGATTGTTCCCTCTCCAGATCAAGTTGATTCGTTTGGTGATGCTATGCCACTAAGTCCTTTAGAACAAGCTTATCAAGAAATTGTCTCGGCTTCAGCGGCCGCTTCAGAAAGTCATGTTGTTCTCAGCATGCACCTGGATACCTATTCACAATCTCCTTGGCTTGGTTCTTGGGATTCTCCGGATCCCTTGAATGAGATATTCCCTACCGACAAGAGTATTGTTGAGGTTATGTCTCTTGACGAAACTCCTTGGAATGATTCCCATCATCGTTCCTCATTTCTTCCAAGTCTAAGTGAGATTCCCTCGTGTCTCGAGGCTTTTGTTTCTCATAACCCAACGCATCCACTTCAAACACCTATTCTGGTGCACAAAGTTTTGTCTGAAGGTAATATGGGAAATATTACTGCAACCATGCCAATCGACATTTCCATTAAACCTGGAATTGTCGAGAACATTCACATTGGGGTTTCCTGTTCTCTTGATGAGATCAGGGTTTACACTGACCTTTTCAAAGAATTTCGCGATGTCTTCACTTGGTCGTATGAGGAAATGCCTAGTATTGATCCAACTATTGTGGTGCATGAAATACCCACGTATCCTAACATGAAGCCTGTTCGTCAACGGGTTCATCCCGTGCATCCCAGGAAGGCCGCTACTATTAAGGGAGAAGTTAAAAAACCTCTAAAGGCTAGTTTTATTTACCCTATCCTGTTGACAGATTGGGTCTCTAATATTGTACCTGTTACCAAAAAGGAGGGAACAATCGAAGTTTGTGTTGATTATCACGATATTAACCGTGCATGCCCTAAAGATAACTATCCCACTCCCTTTATTGATTAGATCATTGATGAGTGCACTAGGAGTGAGATCTTCTCTTTTATAGATGGTTTTTCTGGCTACAACTAGATTAACATATTACCCGTTGATAAACACAAGACGGCTTTCATCTATCCATGGGGGACTTTTGCTTATAAGAAGCTCCCTTTCGGTTTTAAAAACGTTGGTGCTACCTTTCAGAGAGCAATGTCATATGCCTTTCATGATATTAAACACATTGTTCAACCTTATCTAGATGACTTACTAGCTCATTCTGCTAAGCGTTGTAATCATCCGGACCACCTTCAAGCAATCTTTCTACGTTGCCGACACTATAATATTCGTCTCAATCCGCATAAATGTGTCTTCTGCGTAGAATCTAGTCGGCTCTTGGGTTTTGTTGTGTCCAAAGAAGGTATCTGAATAGATCCTCTGAAAGTTGAGGCTATTGTAAATCTACCCCCTCCTTCATCGTTGCACCAATTGCAAAGTTTGCAAGGAAAGGCTAATTTTCTTCGTCACTTTGTCCCTAATTACGTTGAGCTTGCCAAGGGATTTACTCGCTTACTCAAAAAGGGGATCCCATTCATTTGGGATGAAATTGCCCAAAAATCTTTCAATCCTCTAAAGCAAACACTCATCAGTGCTCCTTTATTGCATCCCCCTAACTATCACCGCGATTATTTCCTATACTTGGTCGTGGCTGACAGTACCATTGCTATGGTGCTGGTCCAGGATGATGACGATGGCAATGAACATGTGGTTTATTATTTGAGTCGAAATCTTATTGACACCGAAACTCGATATGCTCATGTCGAGAAACTTGCCTTGGCGGCAATCCATGTTGTTCAATGATTTTGTCATTACATTCTTCTACGGAAGACCATAGTGATTTCTGACTGTAACCCCATGACTTATATTCTGACTCGTCAGTTACTTGGGGGCAAATACTCTAAATGGATTGTTATCCTGCAAGAGTTTGATTTGGAGTTCATTGCCGCCAAATCAAAGAAGTCACTTGTTTTTGCTGAATTAATCTGCGCCCTTCCTTCTGCAAACACCTCCACTGATTTTACTGAGCAGATTCCTAATGAAACTTTGTTTCTCATCAACACTCTCGACCCGTGGTACGGAGATATTATTGTTTATCTTCAGACCCAAACTTTTTGATCTAAGTTGTCTCGATCCGACCGACGCCGCATCCGGCATCAGTCTCAACCTTATCAGATTATTGGTGATACATTGTACCGAGTCGGTGTTGATTTTGTTCTTCGCAAATGTCTAACACTTGAAGAGGTTGAACGAGTCTTGAATGACTGCCACTCTAGGGCATGTGGTGGTCACATGTCAGGCTATGCCACTGCTCAGAAGATCCTTCGCACCGATTATTTCTGGCCTTCCATCTTCAAAGATTTTATTCTGGCAGTTCAAAAGTGCCATGAATGTCAAATTTATAACCGCAAACAGCGAGCCCCACCAACACCCTTACACCCAGTCGTTATCGTTGGCCCATTTGCTAAATGGGGCATAGATTTCATGACATGTAACCCTCGCTCGACTAGGGGGCATGGCTATATCATTGTCGTCGTCGACTATTTTACTAAATGGGTCGAGGCGATGCCCACATATAATGCTGACGGTATCACTGTTGCTCAGTTCCTCTTTAACCATGTCATAGCCCGTTTTGGCATCCCTCAAGCCATTGTCACTAATCATGGATCACATTTTCGTCAGTACATGATGGCAAAGCTGACTGTTCAGTTAGATCTTCACCATGATAGCTCAACTCCTTACTACCCACAGGCCAATGGCCAAGTTGAAGCAATTAACAAAGTCTTGATTACTATGCTTCAACGAACCATTGGGAAGCATAAGAAGGATTGGCATCTCATGCTATTCTCGGCTCTTTGGGCTTACCAGACTTCGGCTAAGATAGCCACTGGTTTCACTCCATTCCATTTGGTTTATGGTTTAGAGGCAACACTCCCGATCGAGTGTGAAATTCCTTTGTTAAAGCTAGCTATCGAGCTACTCCCCGATACCTCACCTGAAGAGGAGCAGTTACTTTATCTTGAGAGGCTTGATGAGACCCATCATATTGTTGTGATGGTGATTGAAGCACAGAAAAAACGAGTTAAAGCTCATTTTGATCAAATTGTTTCCCCACGAGTTTTCGCTTAAGGTGACTTGGTCTTGCTGTATGACTAAGCCAACGATAAGTTGGGAGCTGGGAAGTTCAAACCTATGTGGCATGGGCCATACATCGTTAAACGTGTCTTGCAAAAAGGCACCTATGAGTTGGTTGACTACGAAGGTAATGCATTATCACAGCCCCGCAACAGGCTTTATCTAAAAAAGTATTATGCGTGAGTTCCGTGTAATTACTTTTGTACATTAGTGTGTGAATTCATTGGTGTGCAGTTATGAATTTTTGGTGTGACTGTTTGTTTTGCAGACATGTTTCCGCTGCTTACCCTGTGTTTCACTCGGTTTGCAGATGTTGTCAAACCATTATGTTGGTTTTGCTAATGGTGTTTCTCGTAGTCCACGGAACTTATCCTCCGCAGCTTGGGCACTTTTTGCCCCTGATGGTGAGTTGATCGATTTACAAGGTATTTGCCTGGGACGAACAACTAATAATATTTCCAAGTACAGTGCAGTTATTGAATTGTTATCAAAAGCAGTTGCTCTTGGCATTAGAAATTTAGTTGTTAAGTTAGATTCACAACTCGTTGTGTTACAATTGAATAATCATTACTCAGTAAGAAATCCACAAATTTTGTGTATGTATCTACGTGTTCGATTACTGGAAAGAAATTTTGATTATATCACATATCAGCACATTCCATGGAATTTGAATACACTAATAGATGCATTAGCAAATTATGTTCTTGATAGACATTTGCGTAACTTATAAAATTGATCACATCATCATGATACATGAACACATAAGTAGAAGATAGAAACATATATATATATATATATATATATATATCGCGTCTGTCAAAGTTTGTTCATCAAAATTTCAAAAAATAAGTGTTATAGGACACATGGCTTTCAAATCCTACAATAGTGCAAAAAACACGACTAGAAAAGACTATTCGCCCACATAATGCTCGCAATAGCATGAGACCACTCTGATCACTCGGCCCAACAGTCGATGCAGTCTCACAGACACTCCTATTCTGTGTCGCTGCTATCGCAGTGGCATGTCATCTATAGTCGCATATTCTGGAATCCCTCAAGTAATCACTTCTAGATTTCGTTCCATCTCTACCATAGGATCTGCTCCTTCCTCGTATGGAGCATCTTCTATATAACATGCTACTCATCGTGTTATTGGCGACATGCCAGGAGGTCTTTCTAGTCCCACATCTGCACATTTATCACAAGTAAACTCTCAGATGCATTTTAACAAAAAACTCATAAAACTTGAAAAAATTCCAAAAACAAGTTTTACCTGCATCTGTCCATTGTTCACCCGGTGGTAGAGGCATAGTCCGTGCCTACATTGGCATAGTCATCCACAACAATCAGTTGTTGGCGCAGCCAACCAAAGAATGGCGAAGGGAAATGCATCTGCTGGCCCCCTCCTCCATGAGGCATGATCTCACTCCATCTGAGCAGCCTCGGATCTTGTGGAGATGGATCCTCCACCTCTACCCACTGGTACCAAAATAGGGGCACATGCTCCAAAAAGAAAGTGACCAAAATCAAACCAAAGCCAAACTGCTTCAAGTTTCCCAACTTGCCTTTGGTCAGTTGCCTCTTCATGTTGACTAGTAGTCCCTCGCACCAGTTGAACACTGTTGGAGTAAGGCAATCCACTGCATATTGGAATTGTGATTTCGAGATCTCGTGCAAAGCTTGCGCCCCAGCTATATGGGCCATGGTGTGTAGAATTGTCCTCAAGGGAAGATTGTTGATGGTTTCTATCTTCACCTTCCCGCTCACAGTTGTCTCTACACCCGAGCAATGCCTTCTGATTAAGGTATTGGTGCTCTCACCTCCACCACGAGATCCAAAGAGTTGGACTCTTTCCCCTCTTCTGGACAATCCAGTAATGAAGTAGATATCAGCTACTTCCAGCTCTAGTTCTTGGTCTCCGATGATGAAGATTTTCCAATCAACATCCCATAAACTGATCAAATAATGTAGCAGCTCATTTTGAGCTCTGAGTCCTAGGGTTTGGAAGAATTTCAATAACCCGCAGTCCCTCAAAGCGTTGACACATTCAGCACTTTGGGCAGCCTGGTGATCTTCTGCCTCATGGCCCCTTTCCTTCCATTCGATGACCATGTTGTCGAAATCTCCTACAAACAAACCATTTACATTGATTAAATGCCTTTCCACAGATCGAAAACTCAAAAAATCGATCAAGAGAGAGGATTTCTCTTTCTTTTTACCGCCCTGGGCCAGCGTGTTTGTTTTAATTATTTTCGCGTTGGCAACGCAAGAACCTTTTGGGGTCAGGGGTGATCAGCGCGGATCCGATGAGCAGACTCGCATTGATCGCCCCCGATTTTAAAATTTGAAATCCTCCCTTTTAACCAACAAAAATCCTATGAAATGGCATGAAATTATAATGAAAAGCAAGAGAAAAGGAAGAGCTCTTACCTGCAATTGACGGTTCATGAAATGGTGCCCTAGATCTCTCACACTGCTTGCCTGAAGAATCAAGGAAAATAGGGTAAAATGCACTCTCCAATTTACTCCAAGTGAAATGGTAAAAATGTTTTTACTTTTGGTCTATTTATAAGTTTTTAAATACATTTTTGCCCATATTTTATTATTTTCCTCGATATCAGTGATATGTGGTTGTCTTTGTGCAGTTACAGGTTCTTTCGGTGGTTACAATGATCATTTTTTACTGATTCAACGAGTTTTTCTTTTATCTCTTTTTCGGACTCATTAAAAACAAACGAAAAAAGAACCCCCTAGAGTCATCTTTAAGCTCTTTTTTGACTCTCGAAATATGAAAAGATCGTCGAGTACTTGTATTTTTGAACTCGTTAAATTAAATGAATTGACGTCGTCTCAGTATACGTTTACCCCTTTTTCAGGCTGAGATTGACTATTTACGAAAAAGGTACACCTTGGTCGACATGGTCAAGAGGTTCTCTCAAATATTGTTTTCTACCTTTTCGGGTTCAAGAGACAAATTACGAAAAGGGACATGGTAGAGTTTTCTTTTTCGTCTCTTTTTCAAACTCTCTAAATATGAAAAAGATATCGAGTTATTCTTCCGTCGGACTCATAAAAAATTAAACGACAAAAGACTTGTCACCATGACGAGACCGAGTTTCTCCTTCCTAGGACTCGTAAAACTTACTAGGATGGATTCATTCGAAGAATGAACTTATACGACAAGCATATGCTATCCCCTTCAAGCTTGTGATAAAAAATAATTGGGGTACTCGCTAGAAATAGTGGGGAAAAATGAAAGTGAAACATCTTTTGTATAGGCAGCATGTCGCTCTTGAACATGACACTCATCTGTTTCTTGTGTCGGGTTTGGGATATCCTTGCTCAGTCACTTGTCTTTCTGGGTTTGGGTGATCCATTTTTCCTCTCATCTGACTATTCCATTTCGTCATCATGACCCTTGGTCTTATGTTGAGTCAAATGTTGCCACACTCCGGAGTCGTGTCGCCGATATGTTCAAGAGAAGTCCTATCTGCAGTTTATTACCTATACATTGTCTGACCTTTTGCTACAGTCTTGGATCATACTCATTTATTCCACTTTATTCCTTGTTTCGTGTCAATGATGGGGGAATCATTATGGCCCTCCTTCGACGAGTCACTTCCTATCGACTTCAGCTCATTATCTAGGAAGGTGACTTAGAGACTCCCTTTCAGTACCTTAGAGCTTGCATGCCTTAATGGCAAGTTCTTCGCATCCAACGACAGGTTTTCATCATTGGCCTTCGATCAGATGATTCCACGAGTGTTCGACTTCAGCTTCATTTTCACATTCACAGATTGTACTGTTGTACCTTGAGAGCCATTGTCATTATTGGTGGTTCCTCTCGTGCCTGTTAATGGTCCACATCATTGGTCGGTAATCAGGTGGTTTTCTAGCATGTTCAACTTTGACACATTCATTCGCATGTTAGAATTCGTACTTTGATCAGGTTAGGGATGGAGCGCAAGACCTTGAGTTTTGTCTAATATGACTCAGGCTACGTGGAGTTATGTATTGTTCATGATTGTACACATGTTTCTTCTATACGGATGGTTGTGACCATACAGTGGGACTTTATTAAATGATAATGATCCTTCTATATCGAGTGGCTGCGTCCATACCTTGGATCTTCGGTTTTCAAATGAACCTTTTCATTCGGATGGTTGTGCCTATGCCGTGGATCTTCACATAGTCCTTTCTATCCAGATGGTTGTATCCATACTATGGATTCATGTTTTGATATTAGATATGTATATGTATATGCATCCCTGAATTGCAGGTCTCTTGACAGTGTTTGTTCTCGTCCTTGCAAAAGCTCATAAAGCATCTCAGCAATCACTCCCTGTTCTGCCTTCATGCTTTAGAGGGCATCTGTTACATAATATTTTTTCATGCCTCCTGCACTTCCCTGTGTCATACCCCGAAGTGCCTGAAACTTGGCAATCATGCAGTGTACCCATCCTGATATGCAGTTCAGATCCTCCTTGAAACACTGATGGAAACATGCCTTGAGCCTTCCCTGAAGAAGTAAGCTCTAAAACCCTAATTTCAGGACCAGCGCAACTATGACACTAGCAACTAGTGTTGATGACAAGTTGCACTATACTAGCCTCGCATTGCTAGCGCGCTTTTTACTTGTATACTCGCATTGATCCCTAAAAGACAAGTTTTCTCAAAGAGGACAAGAAGCTTCATGATCTAGAGGCTTCCAGAACGACGAGTTGGAGGTTGTTCGGTGTGGACGTGGTTGAATTCTCCCAATATTGCCCTTTGATCTTATCCCTATGAGCTGCCTCCTTGAGATGAAGGCCTTCTCCTATCTTTGGAGAGATCCTAACTCCCTTTCCCTGCCTATATATTCATCCTCTCCCATTCCCAAATGGTTGGTCTCTGATTATTTGCACCCTTATGCTAAGATAGTGCCTACATGCTACTCATTTGGCTTGGAGAAGGAGTGCTTGGAGAGCTTGAGCTTGGACTTGGACATTCACTCAAGGAGATCTTATTGATATCAAGGCTTGGTTATATGCTTCCTCCTTTATTTCATTAATATATACAACTGTTGGTTCACTTTCCATAAATGTTTGTGTTAATGCACCATGTATCTTAATGCTCCTTAATCTGTTAAGTGGATTACTTTCGATTATGCTTGTTGTACTTGTATGCTTTGTTGCGTCTTGATCTCTTGTGCAGGTATTCAAACGTTGTGAGCAATAGAGTTGAGCCTGAGGAGGGAGCAATTCGATATCTTTGACAAAGAAGTGCGTTATAGCATCAGAATGAGGTAGGCCATCTTCCTCTTCTCCCATTTCGATTGTAATTTAGGAAAGTGTTTTGTAGATTGTCACGTAGGTTGCTAGTCCCACTCATTGGGCTAAAGGGATTGTCTCTGTCCGCGGAGAGGATTTACCTAGACAACAAAATGGCGACTCCACTGGGGAAGCTATAACCCTTTCCATCCATTCCTTCAATCAAATTCTCTGATGAGTTTGACCAACAGTCGATTTCTTAGCTTGTGTGCATCACTGTAGCTATTTGCAGTCATTGGTTATTGCCTGAGAATGTTTAGCCTGCTCTGATCCTAAAGATTTTTTATTTTTTTCCTTATTTTTCTCGCCTAGCGTGTTTTCTGCTCTGATAAAAGCACTGACAACGTTGATTTTCAAATTACAGTCGCGTTGCTCTGCCTCTCATCCCTCTTTTGCTTTTAAGATTGCCATGTAAAACCAAGACACTGGAAAAACAATAAACCCATAAATTGTACAAAAACCTCATTAAATATCACAACATGAGAAACAATGAGAAATGCAGCAACAAAATTTTGCTTTATTATATAGAAATATATATGCCACTACAATAGTTGGAAACGACCATCCAAGATAAGTAATAATGTTGATGTCGACCTCCAAACTGAAATAGGAAATCAATCACTACACCTGTGAATTCTGAATGAATCCACCAAGGGGAGATGGTTGCTCGCCCAATCTCACTGAATCACTCTAGGGTTTTCGTCCTGGGGCTACTGCTGAAGTAGAGAATCGAGTTCTCAAACCTCTCCACAAGAAGAAAACACAAATCCAAAATATCCCCAAATGATCTCCTCCTCCCCTTTTATAGATCTGATGGATAGATCTCCAAGCCTCTAGAAGCATCTTATTTTATTATTTTATTATTATTCTAGAAGCTCCACCATTGACTTTATCTTAAGTGACCTTTTAATTTTATTTTATTTCACTTAAGTCACTTTTGGCCTATTTTCTCCAATTAAATATTTTTCCTTAATTAAATGAATAATTAAAGCCATTTTTTTAACTAAGGAAAATGGCAAAACACCCACCATACTCTCTTTGGCCACTCGAAGTCTCTTCTCAGCATCTCATCTTGTAGATCTTCTCGTTCTGGTTCCAACGAGCTATTACACTGAGGTGTTCCATCAATTAATCTCCCTAGACTGCCACCTCGAGCATAATTAATTATGTCCAATAATAACGCTAATTTTTTAAAGTTGTCGGAATGCGACGAAACAAAAGGCAAATTGTGCGAATGATGGAATATGCCAAACAAATGGCATCAAATCCCATAAAAACTCCTCAAAACTCCATCGGAATCCCTGATGGCATAAACTTGCTCCACTGAACTGGCCATCACCTGGCCTGGAAATCCACCCTAGTTGTACTATGGAGGAAAATAAAAAAGGGGACATTACAAAAGATTAAGGTACATTACAAGCCAAGTTTCCAAGGAAGAGACCTCAAACTAAAGCGAAGGAAATCAAGGCACAAGAGATGGTCATTTGCATGTGCTAGGGTTTCTGAATTAGGGCTAAAAAGGGTCGCAGGTTTGAAGCAGTGTCAAGCAAGCCGAATTCTGAAGGATAGCTGAGAAGGAGGAAGGAGCAGAGGTTTGACTACTGTTGACTAAAGAAGAAGGATCTCATCAAGGAAGCTTTGTGTCTTGGTCTTGGAGTGGCAAATAGGTCAAGGGTCTTGGTCTTAGTATTCGTCAATTGAAGTCTCTATAAGAAGAAGAATTTGTTCGGGTTTTCCTCTCAAGTGGGAGAGGTTTTGGCCCTAGCTGATAACCTATATTGTGTGTCTCTTGTCTCTTTATGGTTTATGCATTGGTAACTGTTTGATGAAGAAGAACACTATAATAACATAAGTAAAAGAAGATCCTAATCTAAGAAGTAAAAAGCATTCACAAGCAGTTATTATTAATAGAGAAATCACTTAATCTTGATGCCCTAGATTTCTCAACATGGTATCAGAGCTAAGGTAACAAAGTCAAGTAAGGGCATCTTATCAAGGGACACTCAATGTTCTAATCTCAAGGAAGGCATCAAAGCGAATCTAGAAGTCAAGATTATCAAGAAGAAGTCTACACTATAAAGAAGTCTTGGAATCCTCAAGTCATCTCAAGAGACCTTTAAGACCTGAATTATACATCAAGTTCCTTTCTAAGAAAGCAAGACCAAGAACGTTGTCATCAAGATTCTAAGGTGATCTCCGTCTTGTTGAAGCAAGGTCCTTACCATTAAAGACATATCAAGAAGTCATCATTGATCTTCATCAACATAGACATCGCCATCAAAGGATCCAAAGAGATCTCCCTCTTTGTGGGATCAAGGATCATTCTTGAAGAAAACTATCTTCATCAAGGAGAAGTTTTCTATCCTCTATATCGTCATCAACATCAAGGAAGCAACAAGAAGGAGCATCTTATCAAGTAAGTATATTTATGTCCACATCTGAATCTGTCAAAATGTCTTTTTGCAAGGAAAGCAACAAATTGGTTAGGGCTTCAAACTATCTTGCATGGAAGAAAAGGACAGATCTGAATCTCATTGAAAATGAGGTTATTGAACATGTCAAAGGATCTATCACCAACTAGCAAAGGAAGATGCCCAATCACTTGCAAAGTATATGAAAGGGGAAGTTAGGGCTCAAAGGATTCTCATAGAATCCATTAAGGATCCCCTCATTCCATATGTATCAAGACTCAAAACTTCAAAAGAAATAAATGACAAACTGGTAGAGTTGTATTCTGTAAGCACTATTGGAGAAGTCATCTCATTAAGGCAAGAACTCTACAAGCTAAAGATGTTGAAAGAAGAAGGAATAGCCTCATACTTTATGAGGATATTTGAAATCAGGGATCAACTTCAAGATATGGGAAAAGTCATGTCTGATAGAGAAATGACTACAATTGTACTAAATGCACTACCAGAGGAGTGCGGTAATTTTACTTCAAGTATTTATGGGAAGAAAGAAGCTACTTCATTCTAGGATCTATGGTCACTATGCAAGATTGAAGAATCTAGGCTAAAGGCAAAATCTGATGTAGGATCTGGTAAACAAAATCAAATCTTATGCTTACAATGACAAGAAGAAAGGGAAAATTTGGAAAGTCTGGTTCTCAGAAGAAAAAAAGGGAACATGGCTAAGATTCAATGTTATGGATGTCAAGATTATGGGCATTACAAAAGAGATTGTCATAAGACCAAGAAGGACAATAACAGAAGAGGAAGAGAAGAAGCCCATATCACCGAGGAAGTAAAGGAAGCCGAAAAGAAAAAGTCCACGAAAGAGGAAGTAAGAGATCTCAAATATGACTGAGATAGTATTCTTCACCTAAGTTATTTTCAAGTTCCTATTCTTAAGTCTTGTGTTGTAAGATATGGCTATCATAGTTCACTAAGAAAAATTATGGGATGCATCATGGCATCATAGAAGCATTGAAAACAAGAGCTCGTGACATCATCATAAAGAAGCATGAAAGATGGTTGAAATTGAAGTCCATGGTAGTCACCCATGGAAGGATATAGCTCTTGGAAACATCATTAGTAACATAGGTGATATTTATGGGAAAAGAAAGTAAATTTCATCTAGTACAAGGCTCATCATTCATAAGGAAACATCTGTTGGATGAGGATACTCAAGATCCTCTATTGGAATCTTCGTCGAAAGGTTCACCAATAAAAAGGAAGCAAGGGTTTCATAAAAAATTCCAAAATTGTGGAATTCATGGGATGATGGTATGATGACAAAAGAAGTGAAGCAGATCAAGGGATTGAAGTTCTTTCAATCAAGGAAGTTGCTAAAGGAATTTTGGATGACATAAAGGAAAATGCGGTATGTATGCTTACATTTGATATTGTAGAGTCATGTCATATGGTTGCAGGAAAACATGAATAAATGCTATATCTAGAGAGCGTGATCAAAAGAAAGGATCTCCTCCTTTGAAAGGATGCAAGAAAGCATGAGTCACACATTGTCTAGATGAAATCAACATAATATGTCCTCATATGAAATATGAGGTGGTTGACCATGATTGGAGGAACTCTGATTAAAAGTTCTTGGGAAGAAAATGTGTGAAGAAAGAAGGAAAGAGATCATGGAATGTGCAACCATGAAGAAGGCAATCAACATCCAAGGACTAAGAGATTTGACTAGGATATCTCCATGAAAGATATGAGGACTCTGATGAAATCTGAAAAAGAAAGAGACCCTTGACAGTATATATCTTTGGGAGATGTGGCAATGCAAGATGTTGATGCAAACTAGGAGATGGCATGATGAAAGACCATCACAACGGTAATTTTGAATAAAGTAATTTTGATGAAAGACATTCCTTCCTTAGGAATAAGTACATTCCTTCATTGGAATAGGTATGTCCTCCCTAATTAAGAAGGAGAGATAGACACATCATTCTTGTCTTCACTTGGGAAGACAGAATGGAGGATTGGATAAACATTTGGCATCCGATACTCTTTGAGGATGAGTTAGGGCATCCAAGATAAGAGTAGTCGTAGAGGACTGATATTCTTTGAGGACTGGGAATCCAAGATAAGAATAGTCTTGGTGGAACACACCCTGAGACCCCGGGTGGGGTATGTTCCGAGAGAGAGAATAATGAGGGCGTCTATACATCATTGGTCTTGCCATCATTGAGCTCAAATCTTGAGGATAGATAGAGTTGTTAGTCAAGGCATTGCTATGTGACAATGTTGGTTGATATGATGTTAAACAGATGGGTTACCAATCCGACTCTTCTTATGAATTCTCCAGATTGAGAATGACCAAGTACCATTATGAATACCTCCCTAGTTAAGAGTGAGTGTTGAGAAATGTAACTAGGTTCGATCTTCATAATGACATGTGTAATTGTCATTTTATGTAATTGATGCAAAGAAGAAAAATAAATTTATTATTATAATGCTTGTCTCACGGGTTTCATGAGCAAGGAATTTTATTTTTAGGTAAGGTTCCCATTGTAAGCCCTTAGGATTGGTCATAAAGTGAAATTGATTCAAGGTCATGTATGAATGACCCTTCTTGGGCATGTCACACTTTTGTATGTAATTAAAAGGGTAAGAAGGCCCTCCAAGACCAAGCAAAAGAATATCCTTCAAGTCGGCTACAAAATGAAATAATAAAGATACTTCAAATGACATGTCGGCCTAGGAAACTGTCCAGTCGGCTTATTTACATGTGCAAACCACTATAAATAGGGCAGCTCAGATTTCATTTGAGGAAGAGATTTTTGGTCAAGCAAGTCTGCAATTAGGAGTGCGAGAAACACTTAGAAAGGAGTCTTATAGCCAGCAAAAGGAAGGAAGGAAGAGCGAAAGTGTTTGGGACTGTTTTTGGGATAATCTACTCCACACGTGCGAGGAAAGAGTGTTGTCCACTACAAAAGAAGTCGAGTTCTTGTTGTGATACTCATAGGTCAAAACAAGGAGAAGATCAAGGTACATTACAAGCCAAGTTGCCAAGGAAGAGACCTCCAACTAAAGCAAAGTAAATCAAGGCACAAGAGAAGGTCATTTTCATGTGCTAGGGTTTCTGAATTAGGGCCAAAAAGGGTTGCAGGTCTGAAGCAGTGTCAAGGAAGTCGAATTCTGAAGGATAGTCGAGAAGGAGGAAGGAGTATAGGTTTGACTATTGTTGACCAAAGAAGAAGGATCCCATCAAGGAAGCTTTATGTCTTGGTCTTGGAGTAGCAAATAGGTCAAGGGTTTGGTCTTGGTATTCGTCAATTGAAGTCTCTATAAGAAGAAGAATTTGTTAGGGTCTTCCTCTCAAGTGGGAGAGCTTTTGGCCCTCGCCGATAGCCTATATTGTGTGTCTCTTGTTTCTTTATGGTTTATGCATTGGTCAGCATTTGATGAAGAAGAACACTATAATAACATAAGTAAAAGAAGATCCAAATCTAAGAAGTAAAAAGCATTCACAAGCAGTTTTTATTAATAGAGAAATCACCTAATCTTGATGCCCTAGATTTCTTAACATTTGCCAAGTGGGCTGAGTATGGTTGAGTCTGCTACGAAACAAGTGACTCAGGCATACTCAGCCGTCAGACTCACCACTCGCCAAAATCGATGAAACTCACGGACACTTGCAAACTCGTGGACACTTGGTTGGTACTCGGCCTTATCCCCAACACTGATTTTTTCCTTCCCACATTTTTTTCTTGTTAAAGTCAGCCTCTTCTCTACTTGCTCACACTCACTTCACTTGGAATCGAGCTTTCCTCTAGCATCCATTCCTTCAGGATCCAACATCCAACCTTCACAATTCGGCAGCAAGCCTTCAAGTAATCATCAATCCCTTAGTATTTTGTTTCACTTTGAAATTTTTTTAGCTTTGTTAATGGAGGCCCCTATAGAATCTTGTGGCAAGCTTCTGCAACCCTAAGATAGGATCACGGGGGCCTATAACAACCATAGCGTGGTTGTTGTAACCACACTGTAGTTATTACAAGGCTCTGCCAGCCATAGAGTGGCTGTTACAGGCCCCCGCGGGCCTGTCTCAGGGCCGCAAAAGCCACTTGCCCAGGAAGAGGGCCTATTGCAGGCAAACAAGGACTTGTAACAGCCACAGTGTGGCGTTACAAGCCTGTGTGGGGCCTTTCTTTTGTGTTACATTTCCTGTTGCAAGCCTCAACAATTGAAAAAATTTACATTTTTTCAATATAATTTTTCTTTCCAAAATCAAATTGTCATCCTGATCCATAAATTCCATGGCTCCTAAATCCAAATCTAGAAGGCCTCTTGATGAAGCCTAGGAATATGGTTCCCATGAATTTCCTAGTTTCCAACGTGAGAGTTAAATGCAATTTTTGTGCCATTGTGGTGTTTGAGGACATAAACAGATTCAAATACCACCTGGCCACAATAATATGTAAAGATGTGGAAATTTGTGATCATTGCCTTCTAGAAGTCACAACCAAAATGTAAGCTAATTTGGATGTCATTCAGGAACAGAATGCTAAGAGAGCAAGAATGAAGCATGAAGTTGCAACAATGGGTGGATCTCAGACACAGACACAGGGTCAGCATGTTCCTACAGGTACTGGCTCATCAAATGTTGTAGGAAATGCATCTCATATAACCTCTCCTTTCTTCCTTCCTTACATTAGTCCAGGATCTCAACCAAGCTTGGAAAGTTTTAATGAAAAAGAAAGGAGGCAGATATGGCAATGAGGAGGTTTTGATATCATGATAACCTCCCATTTAACTATGCAAAGTCGCCTTTCTTTCAGCCCATGGTAGATGTAATTGCATGTGTTGGCCCTAGGTACAAAGCACCTTCTTATAATTCACTTAGGGAGAAAGACCTTAATGAGGAGTTTGAATGTGTCAAGGCACAATTGGAGAGCATTAAAAACTCATGGAAGACCATTGGGTGCACAATTATGTCAGATGGGTGGACAAATCAAAGGGGTAGAACAATCATCAACTTTATTGTTGCTTGCTCTAAAGGAACCATGTTCCTAAAGTCCATTGATGCATCTTCACATGTAAAGGATGCAAATCTGATTTTTTCAATGTTGTCAGAGGTTGTGGAGGAAGTTGGGGTAAAAAATGTTGTCCAAGTAGGACAATGTTGCAAATTATGTGGCAACTGGAAGAATGCTAACCAAAAAATATCCTACCATTTTTTGGAGCCCATGTGTTGCCCATTGCATAGACCTGATTTTGGAGGACATCGAGAAGTTGCCATGGGTGCAAGATGTTGTTGCAGAGTGCAAACAAATAACCAAGTACATTTATAACCATGCTTGGGTGTTGAGTCTTATGAGAGAATTCACAGAGGGTGAGCTCAATCGGCCCGCTGTCACATGATTTGCCACTAATTTCCTCTCCCTCCAAAGCCTTTTGAATGAGTACCAAGCTTTGAGATAGATGTTTTGTAGCCAACAATGGCTATTTTGGAAAGATAGCACAAAACCAAATGCCATGGCTGTGAAGGTGTCTCTCTTCAAAGAGGACTTGTGGGAGAAAGTCATTGAGATTGTTAGCTTAACCGAGCCCCTTGTGAAAGTCTTGAGGATCATGGATGGAGACAAGCCTCCAATGGGCTACATTTATGAGGGCATGGGCAGGGCCAAAGAGGCCATCAAGTGTAATGTCCCTTCCTAAATTAATTTGCTACAAGTTTATTTATTCTACAATTTTGACAATTTTGGAAGCAATGGGACCCATGTGATTTTTGGGATAAGACTATGAAGGAGAAAGGGGCCGAAATGTCTTGTTGGTAAAGCGCAGGGGCCACCCACATGAGGAAATACGCACCACTTTAGAAGGTAGTTCGAATGGCTAGGGAAGAAAAGTCGAATTGCTAGTTGGAGGGGGACCACATGGGGAAAGAGGCTCACAAGTTATAAATAGAGCAGGCCCAACCTCATTTTGGTATATTTTGCCTATTGAACTCAACCTTAGTTGCTCGAGCTGCTTAACTGGGTCACTTGCTGTTTAGCAACGTGTCATGTCCCTTCTCAAACACATTTGTAACAGGGTGCTGCTACACAATTTTGCACAATTTTGGCTAAGGAAGAGAACCCATCATTTTCGACTTAGGGACTTAGGAGGCAATTCGACTTTATTTGGTTGCTAGTGGAATGTGGGGGCCACCCACATGGGAGTTTGAATTGGCCCATTCGAATAGCTTGGAGGGAAAGTCGAATAGGTGGATGGAGGGGCCCACATGAGGCTAGGGAGGCCCAAGGAGTTATAAGGAGGGAGCAGCTCTCATTTTGGATTCATTCTTACACCTTGCAATCAAAATTACTTGATTGTTCACTCTATTGTTTAGCTGAGTCAACCAGTTGTTTAGCCACAAATCTCTCAAGCGGGAGATTCAACCTCTACTTCGGGGGACCATCCGTGCCTGCCCTAGAGAGGCAGTTCCATAAGTATTTCAGGAGTTCCGGGAGTGTGTTACAACACTACCATTTAGCCACAACAGGGAGTGCGTATTTCTGGCTAGCTAGAGAATACGCAAGGGGAGTTTGGAGCTATCAGTGATCAAGCATTTGCCGGGAGAGTTAGAGGATTGGGAGAGCAGCAAAGGGCCAACCTTTCTTGCGAGTTTGGAGCCAGCATCCCAGTAGTCCAATTTACAGTTACTTGAGCCTGCGCAGAAAGCCATCACTAGGCTCACATGGGAGTTAGAGGAAGGAATTGTAGAGCTGGAGCTGACCGAGAGAAGTAGGAGATCACTTGGAGGGCCATTTGAGGAGGATTGTTGGAGTTGGGAGAGCAGAGATTGTCAGGATCAGTGACAGCAACAGAATTTTAAATTAGAGGAGGGCCAAGCTGTGAAGGGTCAATTTTTGAAGGTTGGAACCAAGGGAAACCCTTTCTGGGTTTTTTTGAGTTCTGGGCAAGGATCACACTCCTAAATTGATAGAATTTTCTGGGCAGATCTAAGGGGTCAAAAAAATGTCCCAACTTAGCCAACAGCGAGAGAAACAAAGGGGAATTTGGGCCAAAATTCTAAGATCAACATTTGGCCAATTCCTTCGTGGGTTTTTATGGGTTTATGCCAAGGAGCAAGGAGCTGAAATCTCATAATTTTCTAAGCACAGGAAGCAGTGATTCCAGCCCTTCGAAGTCAGCAAACAGAGCAGTTTTCTGGGGCAGTGCAGTTCAGTTTGGTGCAACAGTTGTAGCAGCCTTCAATTCAGCATTTTCTCACCTGGGTTTTGTCATGCTTGTCCATTGAGACAAGCCCAGGTGCACCATTCTATTTTACTATTGTATTTGCTCCTGAAAAAGTAATAAAATGGCTCAGCAGTTCTCTATTTCCAGTGTTTCCATGGGTGCTTAATGTATATTTTGTTTTTCTGATTGTTGGATTGTTTGCATGCTTTGCATATCACTTACATTCCCGTTTAGGAACATTAAACAACAATCTCTCCAAGCAGAGAACTCACCCATTCTTCGGTGGACTATGAGTGCCACCCTAGTGAGGTTCCTTTCTATCATTCCGGGAAATTGCATGAGATTCAAAGCTTGAACTCAGCTATCACTCAGCCAGTGCGTACTTCTGGATGATGTAGTTGGGGAACATCCAGTAGCTATTTCAGGGACCTTCCAGGGAACAATTGCTGGGAGAATTTTGGTGAAGGGGGTAGAGGGACACACTAGCACTTGGGAGGATTTTGGGAGTAGGAACTTGTTGTTTGAGAGCAGTGTGATGGACAGCACCCAGGGCCAGCGCAGGAGCTTCTTATTAGGCACACGTGGGAATTCATGGGTCAATTTGTGGAGCAAGTATTTGCCGAGGGAGATAAGGGGAAGTTTAGGAAAGACTACCTCAGCTATTTTGGTGTGTTTTGGGAGGCTTCTTCAAGAATTACACGCAGGCCGTACCTTTCAGCAGTTGGAGGAGGACATGGCTCTTGGGAGGCCGAATTTCTGGGGTCAAAACCAAGCCAAACCCTTTCTGGGTTTTGATGGGTTTTGTTTGAGGAGCGTGGGGTTAATTTGGTAGAATTTCTTAAGCATAGGAGGTGGGGTTTCCAGCAACTTTTTTGTAGCAGACATCATAGTTTCACTAGGGCAACGCAGAGCATCATTGCAGCAACTATTTCTGCCATCTGGGCTTGACATATTATCACCTGGGCTTGATCACGCTTGCCATTGAGGCAAGCCCAGGTGCACCTCTTCCACCTTATTGTACTATTGCTCCCAGATCGTAATAAAATGACTCAGCTGATTGATATTTTTGGACTTTTTATGGGTGTGCACTAAATGTTTAAATTTGATGGTGTTGTCTTTTTGGTTTGCTTTGCATATCATTGTTTTTCTTAGTTTGGGACATTACATCAAGGCTTCATATAGGGGAGATTCATCTAAATATCTCCCTATATGGGAAATTATTGATTCCAGGTGGGATAGGCAACTACATTCACTGTTGCATGCAGCGGGAGCATATCTAAATCCAAGCATATTCTATAATGAGGGGTCTAATATTCAAAAAGATCCTGAGGTGATGAGAGGTGTCATAATATGCATTGAGAGGATGTTCCCAAGCCAAGAAATTCAAGACAAAATCAGTTTGCAACGAGACATGTACAAGGAAGCATCTGGCATGTTTGGATTTAGCTCAACCATACGGCTCAGGGACAAGAAAATGCCATGTAAGATTCAATTTTTAAATTCTATAAATTCTTTAAGTTTGGCATTGCAATTTGCAACACTCTAAACTTTTTTGTTGTTTTTTACAGCCAATTGGTGGATAGATTGTGGCACTGAGGCACCAAAATTGCAAGAATTTGCAATCAGAGTTCTAAGCCAGCCTTGCAGTGCTTCAAGATGTGAGCGCAATTGGTCAATGTTTGAGCACATCCATAGCAAAAAGCATAACAGGTTGGAGCATGAGCGGTTGCAAAAGTTGGTCTACATCTATTACAACCTTCGGCTACTCACTAAACAAATGCGTCCAAAGGATTTAGATCCAATTGTATTGGATGACATTGATCTAGAGTCTGAATGGGTTGTGGAGTTTCCTACTGATGATTTGAGTTGGCTTGATGAGGAGACACAGGATCCCTCTGGTTTGCCATTTTCTCAAATGGAAACTCCAAACACACCTACCTCAGTCGTTGTTTCAGCCCACTGATGTTGGCGCTGACTCCTTGAGGGCGTATTCTAGGCGTCGTCCTGCTGATGCTTGAGACATGATATTGCACATGGATACATTGTCTATTTTTGGTTGTCTAACTATGTTATGACTCATTGAGAACTTGCCTGTTGCTACAATATGTGATTTTGTTTATAAATTATTTTTCAGTTTGCTTTTTAAAATTTTGAATACAAATATCAACTGTGTTATGTTATATGATCATATTTTATGAGATGAAGTTATGAATTATTGTGTAAACCATGGTTTTATAACTTGTATATGTTGGAAATGTCATTAATTTATCTTTTATGCAAAAAAATGAGATATTTTTTAGTGTTTTGCTATTTTTCGAGTCTTTCCCCAGTCAGCAAGTGATATGCTAGCCAAGAATTTGCCGAGTGTGAGTCGTGCAACTTTGATCCATATGTCCATGAAGCATCACCAAGGGGCTAGGAGACCTAGCACTCTCTTGGCAAGGTGAAAACATTTTTGAAGTAATATCAAACGCTACACTAGATAAATTTGTAATTTATAAAATGGCACCATTGCAGTTGCATAGATGCCCACAAACCTTGACAACCTAAAATAATTTAGAAAATCGCAGCCTTGCCCCTGTATCCACACCCACAAGCCTTGTCAACTTAAAATAACTAAGTACATGGAAAAAAGGAGCAGTTGGCAGAAATGAGTAGCAATGAAAAAAATAACAAGCAAAATAGAAACAACTTTGACATTCAAAATCTTTAAGAGCAACATGGGTTACTTGGCAGTTTTGGTGGACAAAAGCAGTCTTGCGGTAGAAAGGAACTACTCTTAATATTAGCACCTCAGTATTTTGAAACATGGAATAACGACTATTCACCAGTGATTTGCAATATCTAAATTATTCAGAAGTTTGTAAGCCCGTAGGTGTATAAAGTTATAAACTTCTTCAGGCCATAGATGCCAAAAGTTCCCCAAGATATCTTAACATAATTAATATTAGCTCCAGTTAATATAATCTTTCTTTTCAGACAGCTACTTTGTGTAGCCCTAAGTATGCATTTGGCAATGGCCCAATAGAATATTTTAATTCTAGTATCATGGATTAGAAAGAAAATGATCCAATTTTTTGAGTGACAGCATTCACTTCATAAACAGAAAGATTTTCACAAATCAATATAATTAGCAACTAATTATATTTTGATCATAAACACATCACTAACACTTGAAAATTTGAATATTTCTTAGCTTTTACCCCTGAATTAATATGGGTCTAGACTTACACGATAGTTTTCCCATATTTGTGGGATCCTAGCAAAGAAAAATATTCCATGCTGGGAAGCCTGGACAAAATTTGGCAAAAAGTTAGTATCAAAGTACTCTCACATGGACAGTTCATTGCAAGACAAATTTAATCATTTCATACTAAATGTAACTAACCTATAAACCTACCTATGCCACAATAGCATTCATGCTGTTTCACCAATTTTTTGCATTAAAAAAATTCAACGGTTCAAAGATATAACTCTTTGTGGTCTATGAAATACATTATTATAAAATGTACAACTATGAAAAGAAAGCTACAACTCACATATAATGCTTCAAACAGAACTGGGTCAATTTGGCCAGCAAGAATTGTTGGTGCAATGGCACAATATCTAAAACATAAGTTAACCAAACAAGATAAAATGGCATTATCAGTTAGACAATTTATATTTTCTTTGTAACGTAAAGGCATGGATATTTAAAAGAAACATTATTGAGGCATGCTTCTTAGCTCACAGATTTAGGGAAAGCATTTGGGCATTCTTAAAATGCATTGCGTCAAAGGATACATTGATGATTTGAGCAGAGGCCAAACTCGTGAACGAGGTGAATAATAATAAATGAGGACTACTAATAGAATTGCTGCAAACATAAACACCAATGGATGAGAAGTACATCACATGCTTGAAAATATACCTTCCGCGACCTACATAAAGTTGGTTAATATTTCCAATTACATTACAAATAACAGGAACTAGTATTATTATTCATAACATACAAAAGAAAAAAACATAAAACCAATCTTCACTTTGCAGGAAACCCTATACCTTGCACGAGGAGGAAAAGTAGTTCTCCATAAGCTGAAAAGGGTAGATCTTTGTGTAGACAATATGCCAAAGAAATAGTAAATCCAACAACTTCGAGTTCAAAAGATGCCACACTCAGACCTTCAATGCTCCTTTTTTTCAAAATTATATAAATCTGCCAAATAAAATGAGAATCGAATCCCACAAAAACAAACAGAGAATGAGAACCAAAAAGTCATGAATAACAATGATATTATAGCAATCATTCTTGAACCACAACATGGTTCAGCTTAATACTTTAAAAAAACTGTCTCCAAAACTGAAAAATAACATATTAATGGCATATGAATAAGCAACAAAAACCAAGAAGAATGTGTGCATCTGCAACAATGTAGCAAAGCTGGATTAAATATACTACTGTTAAAGGGTAATCATAACAAACCCTGAACTCCAACATTTCCATAGAAGGGGAAATTATCTTTAGGGGTGGCAGGTGGGGTGTGTCCTTTTTGATCCTGAAGAACAAGTAGAAATAGACTTTGCATGGGGACTGGGCACTGCCAGTAACAACAAGGCATAGGTGCTAGCAATGTATCAAGAACTATGCTTAAACTAAGTCTGAAGGGGTGATGAAAATGTCAGTGGTTGGAGACTCCTCTATCATCATCCAATTTCTTTGGCATCAATCTACTCCTCAAAACATTGGGCTTAATCGGTTGATACAAAGAACCCTGGAATTAGCCAATACCTTTGAATCTATCCCTTTTCAGGTTCTAAGTGCTTAAAATGGTGAAGCTGACCATCATGCAAATGTGGGGGTGCAATTATCTCAGGAAATAATGAGAATCAATGAGGCGGCACCTTGTTTCAAACCTCTCCCATGACATAATGCACATTACGTATATCAATTTCACAAGGATTCAAACATGTATGTCCGAAAGGATGCACAATTATGGTCATCAACCTTGCCCATGGTTCAATGCTTGAAGTTGGTGGCCCATGGGAATTTGAGGAGGGGTTGTTTCTAGAAGAAGGCCCAATGCTTAAGGTCAGTGATGCATTCGAATTTGAGGAGTGGTATCCAGAGGAAGGCTCAATGCTTAAGGTTGGCGGTGTTGAAGTTGTAACTAGAGTCGGTCTTCATAATATAAATCTATCATTGATGTATTTATTATATATTCATTTATTATATTTTTATCAAAGCTTGTTATTCATGCTTAGAGTCAAAAAGGAATTTATTATGAGTCAAAAGAAAATATATTTGAGTCATGTCCCATTTGGACATTTGTAAGAAAAAGAATTTTGAATTTTATGTTGAGTCAAAAAGTCCACAAGATGACCAAGTCGGCCCTCCTTGGACAAGTTGACCTGGACCTCCAAAGACACCTACTCGACCCTCCTGGACAGCTACATATAAAGGACAAGTTTGACTCATTTGGGAGCTTATACACACACAACAATAAGTATGTCTGAACCTAGTGAAGAAGGAGAAGAAGCCAAGTTAGGGAGAGAGAGAACCAAGACAAGAAGACAAGAAGAATCTCCCTTGTTCACCGAATATCCTGACTTTGACAGCTCGCACGTGTGGAGGACAGAATTCTATGAAAAGAGGCTGAATTTTCTTAGGTTACCAAAAGGCTGAATTCCGTCCCTCTATTGCAGGTCCGAATTTCAGAATTTTGACCAGATTTGGAGCAGACTGACCAGCGTTAACTTTGACTTTGGAGGTGACTTGGAGGAGGGTTGGATGTCATGTCCCTTCCCAAATGAATTTGTAACAGGTTTTGTCTCTCCACAATTTTGTACAAATTTTGTTAAGAAAGGGACCCAAGCAATTTCGACTTAGGAACTTAGAAGAAATGAAGGCCAGATTAATTTGCTAGTGGAAGGTGGGGGCACCCCACGTGGGAAAACGCATTGGGCAATTCGAATTGCCTTGGAGGGAAATCATATGGCTGTTGGAAGGGGCCCACATGAGGAAAAGGGAAGCCCACGAAGTCATAAGGAGGAAGATCTCCTCACTTGGGCATTCATTCACTCTTGCATATCGAAATCACTTGACTGTTTGCTCGAGCTGCTCAACCGAGTCAACTAGCTACTTAGCTACGAATCTCTCAAGCGAGAGATTCGACCTTACCTTCGGGAGACTACGAGTGCCACCCTAGGAAGGCATTTTCACAGCACCTTGAGGAGCACCAGGGAGGATCCATAGCCAGCACATTCAGCTGGAAACCAGCGGTGCGTATTTCTGGGCCAGCAGAGAAGGGAACACGCAGTTGGGGGGCAGAGCTTCATTGGGCCAGCACCTACCGGAGGAACCTAAAGAGTTGAAGGATATTAGGAGGCCAGTACTTGGGAGGAGTTTTGGTCCTTGGAGCAGGTGGGTGCAGCAACTGGGCAGTTCGAAACCCAACCTTGGAGGATAGCGCAGAGGGCCAGACTGGGCATCACGTGGGTCTTGAGAGAGAGAGGCACAGCACCGGAATCACATTTGGGAAGGAAGGAAATTCTGGTGGTTTGGGGCAGTTTTGGAGAGCTTTCCCAGCGTCATTCAGACAGGCTGAGTTTGCCAGCTTCAGTAGAGGACGGGCTCCTTGGGGGTCGAATTTCAAAAGTTTGAACTAGGCCAAACCCTTCCTGGGTTTCGGTGGGTTTGTGCTGTGGATCCGGGAGCTAAATTTTTATAATTTTCTGAGCACGGGAAGCAATGATTCCAACCTTTTTGTTCCAGCAGACAGCGCAGTTTCTGAGCAGCAGCTGGGCAGCCCTCAAATCAATGTTTGCTCACCTAGGTTTTGTCACGCTTGTCCTTGGAGACAAGCGCAGGTGCACCATTCCATTCACTGTTGTATTTGCCCTTGATGGTTTACTAAAATGGCTCAGCGGTTCTCTATTTTCCAACATTGTCATGGGTGTATGATGTTTATTTCTCAGTTCTGATTGCTGGATTGTCTGCTTGCTTTTTTTATCACTTAATTTCCTAGTTAGGAACATTACAGTGGTATCAGAGCCTAGGTCTTGGCTCAGTCGTGGGGAGTTTCTCCTATGATAGAAGGGGACCGGCAGAATATTACATAGAGGAGGCAAAGGTACCGAAGCAGAGAGAGAGAGAGTTGGAGATCACTCCATACACTGAGGATAGGGGAAAGGCAGTAGTAGCAGAGGAAGACATGGGAGAGCCCAAGAGCAAGGAAGAGATGGATTTTGATAGCCTCTTGAAGGATTTGAATGATCTAGCAAAGGGGTAGAAGGAAATGCTAGAAGAGATTAAAATGCATAACCGGGAGAGAACCACCCCTAGGGGATTCCTATTTGGGGAAACTTCAGGGGCCTCTCAACAATTCGATCACCCTTCACCTGCAGCACAACCTCCATCAGCAAGTGGGCCAACTCGAGCCACACTGCCCTCTTTCGTGCCTTTGGCACAGGTTGAACCAGCAGGGGCCGAAGACCCTTCACAGATGGGAGAACACTTCAGAGAATGGCAGTCCATGGGTGCAGACTTCAGGGAAGCACTCTCTTTCAGAGATTTCTGCAAGCTCAAGCAGAATGAGAAGAGAAAGGGTTATGGAGGACAGGGTACGCAGAGCTATGAGTTGCAAAGGACAATAGGGAGGACATACTTCCCTACATTCGATGGCACTGCAAGTGCACTGCTCTGGCATGGGTTGAGAAGATGGACACGTATTTCTAGCTTAACTGGATGACAGAGCTGGAAACCATCGAGATGGCCATGTTGCACATGGAGGGGGAAGCCCACGGCTGGTGGTTTCATGGCTTGGCCACCCTGGGGCATGCCAATGTGACTTCATATGAGGATTTCACCAGGAGGGTGGTGGAGTGCTTTGACCAGAGGGATCCGGAGGCTCATTTCAGGGAGCTAACCCAACTTCGCCAAACAGGCAACCCAGAACAGTACATCTCAGAGTTCCTGAGGGTTTCAGTGATGGTGTCGAACCTATCAGATGCTAGGAGGGTATACACCTTCATAGAGGGCTTACTCAAGCCCCTGCATGGACTGGTGAAGTCACGCAGACCCTCCACACTGCAGGAAGCAGTTATGTGTACTAGAGATTTACAGGGGGGCCATCCCCAAGACACAAGCACCCTTTCCTACACGTACCCCTTTTCCCCAAAAGGGGAATGACACTAGACCCCCACCTCAGAGAACCACCCAAGGACGGGGGCAGCTGGATGATGAGACACGGAAGGACCTCAAGAGGAGGAAGTTGTGATTTACTTGTTGGGAGCCCTGGGCACCAGGCCATCAGTGCACTGCTGGCAAAGCACATTACATTGAGGTATTTTCAGATAGTGACCAGGAGGATGAGGTGGAGTAGGAGTGTGGTATGGGAGACGGTGAGAGTCCAGCAGAGAGGGGACCACCACCACCACCTCCACAAGGGGGGGCATCCTTTGCCCCATCTGGGGGAGTCCTTGCTTCTTTATGCGGGGTCCTCAAATTTCTGACATTGAGGATTAGAGGCACGATACAAGGGCAGCGGGTATCGGTCTTAGTTGACAGTGGGGCTACCCACAAGTTCATAGATGCCCAGTTGGTTCAAAAGAGGGCCCTCACCACGACCAAGTTTGAGGGCTTTTCAGTCTTGGTACTGGGTGACCGTACCATGCAATGCACTCGGTATGTGCCCGCTTTGACAGTAGCTATGTGAAACTACTCTATGACAGACCATTTCTTTGTGGTCGATGTGCCAGACACCAACGTGGTGATGGGTGTCTAGTGGTTGTACTCCCTTGGGCGAGTTACCACTGATTGGAAGAAACTGGAGATGGAGTTCACCAGCCCGGATGGCAAATCGGTGGTCCTTAGAGGCATGCATTCATACCCACCACAGACAGTCCCAACGCATAGGATGGAGGCAGATCTGCGACATGGAGACATAGCATGGGCAGTAGAGTTGAGGGTTTCAGAGGTTGGAGGGCAGGCCCAGCCACCACCTCTAGACATACAAGCTTTGTTGGACAGGTACTCAGTGGTATTTGGAGATATCCCACCAGGGCAACCACCAGATAGGGGATTCGAGCACACCATCGAGCTAGAGCCGGGTGTGCAGGCAGTGATCACCACCCCTTATAGGCATCCTAAGGCCTATAAGGACGAGATTGAGCGGGCCATCAAGGAACTATTGGCATTGGGCCACATCAGGCCAAGTTACAGTCCCTTTGCTTCTTCAGTGTGTTGATGAAGAAGAAGGATGGAACCTTGCACATGTGCATTGACTACCGGGCCCTCAACAGGAAGACACTGAAGAACTGACACCCCATTCCCCGCATCGATGAGTTGATGGATGAGCTTAGAGGAGCCAAGTACTTCTCTAAGATAGATCTACGTTCAGGGTACCACCAGATCAGAATGAGGGATCAGGACATCCCCAAAACAATGTTTCGATGCCATTATGTGCACTTCGTGTTCTTGGTCATGCCATTTGGGTTGACCAACGCCCCGACTACCTTTCAGTCGTGTATGAACCATGTGTTCTGGAGGTAGTTGAGGAGGTTTGTATTGGTTTTCTTTGACGACATCTTGATATACAGCAGGACTTGGGAGGAGCATCTCCAGCACTTGGAGGAGGTGTTGCGTATTTTGGAGGAACAACAATTCTATGCCAAGTTGTCCAAGTGTGATTTTGGCTTGACCGAGATGCTCTACTTGGGGCATATCATTAGCGCAAATGGGGTGAAGGTCCATGAGGAGAAGATACAAGCTATCCGTGATTGGCCAGTACCCAGAGATGTGACAGCGCTGAGGGGTTTCTTGGGCATCTGCACATATTACCGGAAGTTCGTCAAGGGATTTTCGCAGTTGGTAGCTCCCCTCACGGATTTGACAAAGAGAGGGGCCTTCGCATGGACAGATGGGGCACAAACATCTTTTGACTGCCTCAAGGAGGTGATGAGTAGTTGTCCAGTTTTGGCACTTCCAGACTTCTCCCAGCCCTTCACCGTGGAGTGTGATGCATCCGGGGAGGGAGTTGGAGCAGTACTATCTCAGGATGGGCACCCCATTGCTTTCGAGAGTCGAAAGCTCTTACCCCATGAGAGGTCATATTCTATATATGACAAGGAGATGCTGGCCATTATGCATGCCTTGGCCAAGTTTCGACAGTATTTGGTGGGTAACAGGTTCAAGGTGAAGACTGATCACAACAGTCTTCGTCACTTCATGGGGCAACAGGGCCTCAACGACAGACAGCAGAGATGGGTCAGCAAGGTGCAGGCCTATGATTTCGACATAGAGTATGTGCGAGGGAAACACAACGTGGTGGCTGATGCCCTATCCGGAGACCCACAGGCCTATCACTCATGAGCATCTGCCATGATTGGAAGGCATAGTTATTGATTGAGTATTCTAAGGATAGGAGGGCATGCGAGATATTGTAGGGTACCCATGCAAATGAGCGCTACAGGGTGATGGACAAGGTCATCTACTACAAGGGGCGCATATTTCGGGTTCCCAACTCGTAGTTGAGGGAGAGAGTGCTCCAGGCAGCATATGACTCACCATTATCAGGGCACCAGGGGTTCAGGAAAACATACATGGCAGTCAGGGAGCGCTTCACATGGAAGGGCCTCAAGGGGGACGTGTTGAGGTACGTACAGGAGTGTGAGGCATGACAGAGGAACAAAGGGGAGCTGATTCATCCTGCAAGATTATTACAGCCACTCCCCATCACCGAGGGGAAATGGGAGAGTATCTCCATGGACTTCATCACGGGGCTCCCCAAAGTACAAGATTGCATTTATGTAGTGGTTGATCAGTTGACCAAGTATGCCCACTTTTTCGCCATCCCTACCAGATATTCGGCTTCACAGGTTGCAGAGTTGTTCTTTAGGGAGATCTTCCGGTTACACGGGCTTCCTAAGAACATAGTGAGTGACAGGGATAGCAAGTTCATGGGAGGCTTCTGGCAGGAGCTCTTCAAGTTGGTTGGTACCAAGCTCACCCCTAGCACGAGTTACCACCCCTAGACAGATGGCCAGACAGAGCCAGTTAATCAGTGGCTGGAGGGGTACCTGAGGAACTACGTGACTGGGCAACAAAGGGCTTGGATTTGGTGGCTACATTTGGGCAAGTATTGCTACAACACCACTCATCACATGTCCATCGATATGACTCCTTTTCGTGCCTTGTATGGTTATGATGCATTATCTTTTGCTGACGTTGTTTTTGGAGATAGTCGAGCCCCAAAGGCCAAAGATTGGATCAAAGAGAGCCAAGTTATCCTCAAGGCTCTCAAGGATAACTTAGTGACAGCGCAGAACCAGCAGAAAATGTATGCAGATAGGCACCGAACCGCGAGACATTTCAAGGATGGGGATTTGGTGTACCTCCAGTTACAGTCGTACAAGCAGTCCATATTGAAACAGAAGGGAGCCGAGAAGCTACAACCCCGTTTTTATGGACCATACAGGGTAGTCAGGCGAGTTGGGGAGGTGGCCTATGAGCTGGAGCTACCTCTAGGGAGCAGAATTCACAACATATTCCATGTCTCATGCCTTAAAAAGGTGTTGGGACAACAAGTGACAGCAGCAGTGGAGTTACCCCCACTGGATGATGAGGGCCATCTGGTTTTGGAGCCTGAGGCCATTTTGGAGAGACGGGAGAGGAAGTTGAGGAGCAGGACCATTAAGGAGTTCTTGGTGCGCTGGAAGAACCTACCGGATGAGGATGCCACCTAGGAGGGTGAGCACATTCTGGAGCACCCAGCACTGAAGTTGCTTGAGGGAAAGCAACATTTGGGAGGGGAGGACTGTCATGTCCCTTCCCAAATGAATTTGTAACAGGTTTTGTCTCTCCACAATTTTGTACAAATTTTGTTAAGAAAGGGACCCAAGCAATTACAACTTAGGAACTTAGGAGAAATGAAGGCCAGATTAATTTGCTAGCGGAAGGTGGGGGCCACCCCATGTGGGAAAATGCATTAGGCAATTCGAATTGCCTTGGAGGGAAATTGTATGGCTGTTGGAAGGGGCCCACATGAGGAAAAGGGAAGCCCACGAAGTCATAACGAGGAAGATCTCCTCACTTGGGCATTCATTCACTCTTGCATATTGAAATCACTTGACTGTTTGCTCGAGTTGCTTAGCCGAGTCAACCAGCTGCTTAGCCACGAATCTCTCAAGCGGGAGATTCAACCTTACCTTTAGGGGACTACGAGTGCCACCCTAGGAAGGCATTTTCACAGCACCTTGAGGAGACCAAGGAGGATCCATAGCCAGCACATTCAGCAGGAAACCAGCAGTGCATATTTCTGGGCCAACAGATAAGGGAACACGCAGTTGGAGGACAGAGCTTCATTGGGCCAGCACCTACCGGAGGAACTTGTAGAGTTTAAGGATATTAGGAAGCCAGCACTTGGGAGGAGTTTTGGAGCAGGTGGGTGCAGCAATTGGGCAGTTCGAAACCCAGCCTTGGAGGATAGCGCAGAGGGCCAGACTGGGCATCACGTGGGTCTTGAGGGAGAGAGCCACAGCACCAGAATCACATTTGGGAAGGAAGGAAATTCATAAGGGGTCTCATTTCGGTGATTTGGGGCAGTTTTGGAGAGCTTTCCCAGCTTCATTCACACAGGTCGAGTTTGCCAGCTTCAGCAGAGGATGGACTCCTTGGGGGTCGAATTTCATAAGTCTGAACTAGGCCAAACCCTTCCTGGGTTTTGGTGGGTTTTTGCTGAGGATTTGGGAGCTGAAGTTTTATAATTTTTTGAGCACGGGATCAGTGATTCCAGCCTTTTTTTCTAGCAGACAGCACAGTTTCTGGGCAGCGCAGATCAGTTCTAGAGCAGCAATTGGGCAGCCCTTAGATCAGCATTTGCTCACCTGAGTTTTGTCACGCTTAACCATGGAGACAAACCCAAGTGCACCATTCCATTCACTGTTGTATTTTCCCTTGATGGTTCAATAAAATGGCTCAGCGGTTCTCTATTTTCCAATGTTTTCATGAGTGTATGATGTTTATTTCTCAGTTCTGATTGCTGGATTGTTTGCTTGCTTTGTTTATCACTTAATTTCCTAGTTAGGAACATTACATTGGACTTGGTGACTTGGTGGCATTTTGGTCTTGGTCTTGGATATCTCACTTTGATTTGATTCTATAATAGGAGTGTTGGCTTTTCCCCCTGTGGGCTTTGCCTTGGCTAGCAACGTTATTTTGGTGTCCCATGTCTCTTTGTGATCTTTATATTATCCTGGAAGATTGAACATTTGTATAATTGTTTGATGAAGAAGACATAATTAGTAAGAAGAAGAAATCTAACATTCACAAGTAATTATCGAAGAGGAATCAAGCTTAATCTACACTACACTTGGCTTCTCAACATGGTATCAGAGATATGGTAAAGACAGGAGCACTATTGAAGAAGCCCTAAGGAGGGCCAAGTCTGAAACAAAACAGAGCAAAAGTCTAGTGTGGAAGAAGACCTAAGAGGCCAAGATCATAAAGGTTATTGAGATCAATGGACTACTCTTACTTGCCATGGAAAGTATCAATCTATGGAAGTTCAAGCCTCCTCATCTCTAAGGATTGAACTAATTCAAGCAGCCCAAGGAAGTTATAATTTGACACCAAGTTATCCATATCTGCAAAATACAAGAAGGAATCCATCTCTACAAAATACAAGAAGGATGAAGGTCGAAACACAAAAGGATAAGATATGGTTGTATACCCTCGCTCAAATAAGATTAGAAGGCTAAAAGTCTGAATCTCTGTAATGTTTTTCCTGAAAAATGTGAACTGTCTGAAACAATATATTTCTGAGAAATATGAACTTTATGGGCCTATATACTTCTGAGAAATGAGAAATTTCTGAGGAATGTTGATTTCTAGTAGCATCGGATATGCTCTAAGTCTCAAATTTTGCAGGGAGGCTTAGGCACATGTATTCCAAAGAACCCAGAAAGCGTTTTGGGAAATTCCACCTAGAAACAGTATTATTAAAATAATTAATTATTTTTAATGGGACCCTAAGTCTAAACTTAGGAAAATAAAATAATTAATGGGTATTAATCTAATTGTGGGTATAACTTCTATAAGAAGACGAGGATCAAGCAGAAATGATCTTAGTCATTGATTAGCTTCTAATCTGGGCCATTGAATGCCAAAAGGAGATTATTTAAGAGGCTTAACGGTCATTTGGAAGACACACAGAGAGTTGATCAGTCAGATCGAATTGTTGAAGCTAGAGGCAACGTAGTGGTTTGTGTAGATCACGTAGAGAAGGGCGGACGAAGTTTTGGCTAGAGGATCTTCTCCGGAGCCAAGAATACTCAGCAGAGAGGTAGAGAGACACACAAAGGAGGCAATGCAGAGGCCAGAGAGGGTGACACAGAGCCAGGGAGGGCTCACGCAAGCCCCACGCAGAGCAGCACAAAAGTCTGAGTTTGCTGAGGAGGTTGACGTTTATGAACCGGGAGGGCTGGAAAAGGCTTATGAGGGCAAATCGATAACCAGTTGAGCTGACGCGGGGCTTTAGAGGCTGACGCAGGACCCACGCAGGGGCAGCGCAGAAGTAGCCGGGGAACTCGTTGGTTCAGCTGCCGGATCAACCAGGACTTGTAGTATAGAGTGAGGTAATCTTACCAGTTACTTCTGCTAAGTGATTTTCTCTGTAACTGGATTGTTAGGAGGGCATCTAGAGATTGTATTCAGAAATACTTCAGCCTAATTATAAAAACCCTCAGATCTACTGCATCGGTTTTCCCACATTAGGTTTTTTCCGAGGATGTTTGTCCAAAAACAACTGTGTCGTTTGTGTTGTATCTTTCTATATTGTTCAGTTTCTTGTTTCGACATATTATTTAAATGGTGTAGGCTGCAATGTATGTATTTCGATGTTTGTAGTAGGAAACTGCAAATAACTTTCTCATGTAAATCTAACAAGTAGAAGAAATATCATCAGTGATGTAGTAGGAATTCCCCAGTTTAGGAATTTTCACATGGTATCAGAGCAGTGCAGGTGAAGCAAGAAGAACAGTGCCAGAGAACCCAACGCTAAGCAGAGAAGGAGGTCGAAAAAGCTACAAGAGGTAGAAGTTTGAATCCCCAGAGGGGTTTGTGCTGTCCTAGCCGGAGGGCTAAATTTCGAGGCAGTCTCTCTGAGTGAGTCGACAGAGAGAAGGGCTTCTAGATTGAAATTTTGTCGTGGCAGAGGAAGTAGCACTAAGCCTCAATGCGAGGAAGAGCCGATGGGACGCAGTTTTTCTGCAGGACATTTTGTTGGGCAGAAAGACGTCAGAAGAGAGAAGAGAAGCACAGTGAGGGAATTTTTCCTCAATAGATTTCCCGCCAAGAAGTTTGTTTTCTTATTGGTTGAGCAGCAACAGTAAGAAGCAAAGAGAAGCAATTCCACAGTTTTCATGGGAAAGATGGCAACCAGTGGTTTGAGAGATCAGGACAGGTTGGATGGGGCATCCAACTATGTCATATGGAAGGCAAGGATGTCATTCCTTCTAGATGAGCATTACCTCAAGACATATGTCGACAGCGTGGTGGCTGAGCTTGCAGATCTAGATCCACTGAAGAAGAACAATGCAGAAATGGCGAAGGCAAAAGGAATGATCCTCGATGGAGTGAAGGATCATGTGGTCTGTCACATCGCTAGCAAAGGGACTACTAAGGAGATGTGGGATGCATTGTCTACGCTATATCAGGGATCTTCTGAGCAGCGGAAGATGTAGTTAGAGCAGAAACTGAGATCTTTACAGATGCATAAGGGGAAGCGCATAGATCCGTTCCTCACAAAGCTACAGGAGACCCGGGGTGAGTTAGCAGTTGTGGGATCTACACCTCAAGGTTCTGAGATGGTGAGACTGGCCCTAAACTCAGTCTCAGAAGAGTGGCAAGTCTTCATCCAGAGCATCCTGGGTTGGGCAGCTTTGCCAAACTGGGATAATATGTGGGCAACTCTCAAGCAGGAAGAGTTGAGGAGAGATCTAGTCAAGTGTAAGCTTGACGGAAGCAACAGCAGTGGTAGAAGCCCAAGGAGGAGGATGAGAATGCAACCCTTGCATCGAAGGCAACAGGAGCAACGGAGGCGGAGAAGAACGTCTTGAAGATAAAATGCTTCAAGTGTGCTGAGATGGGTGACTACGCAACACAGTGTCCTCTCAGGAAGAACAACAAAGATGAGAAGCACGATCTGAAGGCTGCACCCGTGAAGATCGAGGAAGAGCAGTTCGCCATGACAACCGAGATACCTCCAGGAAGGAGGTGGGCTAATTTGGAGTTGTAGTTCGAAAGAGCTACAGATGGGCAGGATCCTTGAAGAGTCCACCTCTTGGATCAATACCTTGCTATGAGAGCCCAGATCAGTAGTAGCAGGATGGACAGAGTGTCAGATGGTGCAAAGGAGTGTTGGAGCGACAGATGCAGTGGCTAGAATGTTAAGTCTGAGCAGCATAAAGCAAAGTTGCAGCAATGCAAGGAGGCATAGTGCAGTAGCAACAGCAGCAGCGCAGAGGCTTCAGAGGGACAGCGTGGAACTAGCAGCAGTCAGATCTTCAACATCGAGATGCATCTATGCTGAACACTTGTTCAGTAATTTGGGATGTTTTTCCGTTGTTGATGCAGTAGCAGCAGCAGTTTGCAGTGCAGGAGCAGTTGGCAGTGGCAATGCCAACAGCAACACGGATGCATAAATTCAGAGGAAGTTGTAGTACGGACGCAGTTTTGACAGTGGCAGTGTCAGCAGCAATACAGATGCAGCATTTGCGCAATGGTTGGTGGACAGCATGTCAGACATCAGCAGCGCAGAGGACGATGTTATGAAGTCAGGGTGATGTTTCAATGGGAGGCATTGCTAGAGCACATTCCTCGCTAAGAGGGAGTGTTGATTTCTGGTAGCATCGGATGTGCTCTAAGGCTCAAATTTTGCAGAGAGGCTTAGGCACATGTATTCCAAAGAACCCAAAAAGCGTTTTAGGAAATTCCACAGAGAAACAGTTTTATTAAAATAATTAATTATTTTTAATGGGACCCTAAGTCTAAACTTAGGAAAATAAAATAATTAATGGGTATTAGTCTAACTGTGGGTGTAACTTCTAGAAGAAGACGAGGATCAAGCAGAAATGATCTTAGCCATTCATTAGCTTCTAATCTGGGTCGTTGAATGTCAACGAGGAGACTATTTAAAGAGGCTTGAGGGTCATTTGGAAGACACAAAGAGTTGATCAGTCAGATCGAATCGCTGAAGCTAGACGCAGCGCAGTGGTTTGTGGTGATTACACAGAGAGGGGCAGAGGGGGTTTTGGCTAGAGGATCTTCTCTGGAGCCAAGAATACTCAGTAGAGATGCATAGAGACACACAATGGATGCAACGCAGAGAGCAAAGAGGGTGACGCAGAGCCAGGAAGGCCTCACACAGGCCCCACGCAGAGCAGCACAGAGGTCTCTAACGCAGAAGTCTAAGTTTGCTGAGGAGGCTGACGTTTTTGAGTCGGGAGGGCTGGAAAAGGTTTCTAAGGGCAAATCCATTCCCAGTTGAGTTGACGCAGGGCTTTAGAGGCCGATGCAAGACCCACGCAGGGGCAGCGCAGAAGTAGTCGGGAACTCGTTGGTTCCGCTGCCGAATCAGTCGGGACTTGCAGTGTAGAGGGAGGTAATCTCACTAGTTTCTTCTGCTAAGTGATTTTCTCTGTAATTGGATTGTCGAGAGAGCAGCTAGAGATTGTATTCAGAAATACTTCAGCCTAATAATGAAAACCCTCAAATCTGTTACGCCGGTTTTCCCACATTGGGTTTTTCCGGGGACGTTTGTCCAAAAACAACGATGTCATTTGTCTTGTATCTTTCCTTTTTGTTCAGTTTCTTGTTTCGGCATATTATTTAAATGGTGTAGGTTGTAGTGTATGTATTTCAATGTTTACCATAGGAAACTGCAAATAACTTGTTCATGTAAATCTAACAAGTAGAAGAAATATCATCAGCGTTGAAGTAAGAATTCCCCGGTTTAGGAATTTTCACAAGGAACTCTTTCTCTGTGGATGTGACATTTAAGTACAGAAACAAAGCATCTATATAATATAGGGTCCAAACTATACAAGGCATCCGAAATTTTCTGAGTAAACAAGTCTAGGACTACAAATGATGAATTTGAGGCATCCGAAGCTAGTCAAGAACAAATCAAGGCAAGGATTCATCTGATACATATCTCTTGGAAAGGATGAAATCCTTTGTATATTTATGCAAAAAGAACAAAATCTCTATGGAACCAAGAGGCTGAAAACTTTGTTATCATCTCTGTGCTACAGAACCAAAAATATGTGGTATATAGTCTATGGAAAGGACCAAGACTCTATGTAAAAACTATGTGGTAAAGTGGTCGAATCACTGAGGTCTATCTATGAAATATTTCTCTATAAAAGAAGGAGATGAATTATCAATAATGCCAAGCCTGAAGATCTATACAAAATAGTGTTATATCTCCTTGTAAGAAGGATTGTAATTCTAGTCCGAAGAAATGTGAAGGTTGGGGAAATACAAGCTATACCAAACTCATTTTTGTGGAACAAGTATGTGAAATGTTCTTTTTTCCATGGCACTAGAATCTAGGTTAGGGTCTTAGAATCATTGACACTATCAATCCAAATACCACAACAAACTACTTTGCACAGCGGGACAAAATATAGCAGTAAATCTACTAGTGCACAAATATAGACAACTTTTTACAATTTTCAATAACCCAACTTCATTGTATTAACAAACTATAATACAACCATCTAAGGCTCCCGTACCAGGGATAATGGCCCTCATACATCCATTGATACAAAAATACAAGAACAAGATATACAAATCATCTAGCTAATGTAGAGCTCAATGATAGCTTCCTTGATCGTACTTTGAACACAACTATTGGACCGTCTGCTCCCAATTTGCAGTTCTTGCCCCTATCAATGGTCTTGCTCCTTCTGCGTTGTTGTTGTTGCTACTTCACTGTGCCTCCATGCACTGCTGCAACTTTTCTCTACGCTACTCAGACTTAATGTTCTAGCCATTGCATTTGTCGCTCCAACACTCCTTTGCAAAGGCTGCATTCTCATCCTCCTCCTTGAGCTTCGACCCACTGTTGTTGCTTTCATCAAGCTTACACTAGACTAGATCTCTCCTCGGCTCTTCCTGCTTGAGAGTTGCCCAAATATTATCCCAGTCTAGCAAAGCTACCCTGCCCAAGATGCTCTGGACGAAGACTTGCCACTCTTCTGAGACTGAGTTTAGGGCCAGTCTCACCATCTCGGAACCTTGAGGTGTAGATCCCACCGTTGCTAACTCCTCCTGGGTCTCCTGAAGCTTTTTGAGGAACAGATCTATGTGCTTGACTTATGCATCTGTGCAAATCTCAGTTTCTGCTCTAAGTACATCTTTCGCTGCTCGAAAGATCCCTGATATAGCGTAAACAACGCATCCCACATCTCCTTAGCAGACCCTTTGCTAGCGATGTGACAGACCACATGATCCTTCACTCCATCAAGGATCCTTCTTTTTACCTTCGCCATTTCTGCCTTGTACTTCTTCACCGGATCTAGATTTGCAAGCTCAACGACCACGCTATTGACATATGTCTTGAGGGAATGCTCATCTAGAAGGAACGAAATCCTTGCCTTCCATATGACATAGTTGGATGCCCCATCAAACCTGTCCTGATCTCTCAAACCATTGGTTGCCATCTTTGCCACGAAAACTGTGGAACTGCTTCTCTCTGTGTCTTACTATTGCTACTCAGCCAATAAGAAAACGAACTTCCTGGCGGGAAGTCTACTGAGAAAAAATTCCCTCACTGTGCTTCTCTTCTCTCTTCTAACGTCTTTCTGCCCAGTAAAACGGCCTACAGAAAAACTGCGTCCCACCAGCTCTTCCTCACGCTGAGGCTCAGTGCTGCTTCCTCTGCCACGACAAGATTTCGATTTGGAAGCCCTTCTCTCTGTCGACTCACTCAGAGACTGCCTCGAAATTCAGCCCTCCGGCTAGGACGGCACAAACCCCTATGGGGATTCGAACAACTGCCTCTTGCAACTATTTCGACCTCCTTCTCTGCTTAGCGTTGGGTTCTCTGGCACTGTTCTTCTTGCTTCACCTACACTACTCTGATACCATGTGAAAATTCCTAAACCGGGGAATTCCTACTACATCACTGATGCTATTTCTTCTACTTGTTAGATTTACATGAACAAGTTATTTGCAGTTTCCTATGGAAAACATCGAAATACATACATTGCAGCCTACACCATTTAAATAATATGTCGAAACAAGAAACTGAACAATAGAGAAAGATACAACACAAAGGACAATTGTTTTTGGACAAATATCCCCGGAAAAACCCAATGTGGGAAAACCGGTGTAGCAAATCTAAGGGTTTTTATTATTAAGCTGAAGTATTTCTGAATACAATCTCTAGATGCCCTCTCGGCAATCCAGTTACAGAGAAAGTCACTTAGCAGAAGAAACTGGTGAGATAACCTCACTCTACACTGCAAGTCCCGGCTGATCTAGCAGCTGAACCAACGAGTTCCCAGGCTAATTCTGCATGGGTCCTACGTCAGCCTCTAAAGCCCTGAGTCAGCTCAACTGGGAATCGATTTTCCCTCATAAGCCTTTTCCAGCCCTCCCGGCTCAGAAACGTCAGCCTCCTCAGCCAACTTGGACTTCTACGCTACTCTGCGTTGGGCCTGCAAGAGCCCTTCCTAGCTCTGCGTGACCCTCTCTGGCCTTTGCGCTGCCTCCTCTATGTCTCTCTGCCTCTCTGTTGAGTATTCTTGGCTCCGGAGAAGATCCTCTAGCAAAACTCCCTCTGACCCTCTCTGCGTGATCACTACAAATCATTGTGTTGCCTCTAGCTTCAGCAATTCGATCTGACTGATCAACTCTTTGTGTGTCTTCCAAATGACCCTCAAG
Source organism: Pinus tabuliformis (assembly GCA_031772625.1). Taxonomy (NCBI): domain Eukaryota; kingdom Viridiplantae; phylum Streptophyta; class Pinopsida; order Pinales; family Pinaceae; genus Pinus; species Pinus tabuliformis. The sequence goes on along the minus strand of CM062816.1, from coordinate 1,042,630,113 downwards.
CCTCCTTAAATAATCTTCTCATTGACATTCAACGGCCCAGATTAGAAGCTAATCAATGGCTAAGATCATTTCTGCTTGATCCTCGTCTTCTTCTAGAAGTTACACCCACAGTTAGATTAATACCCATTAATTATTTTAATTTCCTAAGTTTAGACTTAGGGACCCATTAAAAATAATTAATTATTTTAATAAAACTGTCTCCGAGTGGAATTTCCCAAAACGCTTTCTGGGTTCTTTGGAATACATGTGCCCAAGCCTCCCTGCAAAATTTGAGACTTAGAGCACATCCGATGCTACCAGAAATCAACACTCCCTCTTAGCGAGGAATGTGCTCTAGCAATGCCTCCCACTGAAGCATCACCCTGACTTCATAACATTGACTCTACATTGCTGATGTCTGACATGCTGTCCACCAACCACTGCGTTGTCGCTGCAACTGTACTGCTGCTGACACTGCCACTGTCAACACTGCGTCCGTACTACAGCTCCCTCTGAATTTTTGCATCTGTGTTGTCGTTGGCCCTGCCACTGCCAACTGCCCATGCACTGCAAACTACTCCTGCTACTGCATTGGCAACGGAAAAACATCCCAAATTACTGAACAAGTGTTCAACATGGATGCATCTCGATGCTGAAGATTTGGCTGCTGCTAGTCCTGCTGCTGAAGATCTAGCTGTTGTTGCTACTACATTGTGCCCCCTTGCACTATTGCAACTCTACACTACACTACTCAGACTTGGCATTCTAGCCACTGCATTTGTCGCTCCAACACTCCTCTACGCCATCTGACACTTTGCCCATCCTGCTACTACTGATCTGGGCTCCCGTAGCAATGTATTGATCCAAGAGGTGGACTCCTCAAGGATCCTGCTCATCTGTAGCTCTTCCGAACTACAACTCAAAATCAGCCCACCTCCCTCCTGGAGGTATCTCGGCTCCTTCCTCAAGGTATCTCGGTTGTCATGGCAAACTCCTCCTCCTAGATCTTCGCGGATGTAGCCTTCGAATCGTGCTTCTCATCTTTGTCCTTCTTCCTGAGAGGACACTGTGTTGCGTAGTGACCCATCTCACCACACCTGAAGCATTTTATCTTCGAGACGTCCTTCTTCTGCTTCTGCTACCCCTTGGATGCAAGGGTTGCATTCTCATCCTCCTCCTTGGGCTTCGACCCACTATTGTTGCTTCCGTCAAACTTACACTTGACTAGATCTCTCCTCAGCTCCTCTTGCTTAAAAGCTGCCCACATCTCATCCCAATTTGGCAAAGTCGCCCTACCCAGGATACTCTGGACAAAGACTTGCCGCTCATCTGAGACTGAATTAAGGGTCAGTTTAACCAACTCGGACCCTTGAGGCGTAGAACCCCACAGCGACTAACTCATCACTGGTCTCCTGAAGCTTGGTGAGGAACAGATCTATATGATCCTCATTCTACATCTATGCATATCTCAGTTTCTGCTCTAAGTACATCTTTCATTGCTCAGAAGATCCTTAATACAGCGTAGACAACGCATCCCACATCTCCTTAGCAGTCCCTCTACTAGCGATGTGACAGACTACATGATCCTTCACTCCATCGAGGATCATTCTCTTTGCCTTCGCCATTTCTGCTCGATACTTCTTTAGCGGATCTTGATCTGCAAGCACAGTCACCAGGTTGTCGACATAGGTCTTGAGAGAATGCTCATCTAAAAGGAATGACATTCTTGCCTTCCAGATGACATAGTTGGAGGCTCCATCCAACCTATCATGATCCCTCAAACCACTGGTTTCCATCTCTGCCACGAAAATGTCGAACTGCTCCTCTATGCTCTTACTGCTACTACTCAGCCAATAAGGAAACGGACTTCTTGGCGGGAAGTCTACTGGGGAAAAATTCCCTCACTGTGCTTCTCTTCGCTCTTATGATGTCTTTCTGCCCAGCAAAATGGCCTGCAAAAAAACTGCATCCCACCAGCTCTTCCTCACGCTGAGTCTCAGCATTGCTCCCTCTGCCACAGCAAAATCTCAATCTGGAAGCCCTTCCTCTCTGTCGACTCACTCAGAGAGAGACTGCCTTGAAAATTCAGCCCTCCGGCTTGGACTGCGCAAACCCCTCTGGGGATTTGAACTATTGCCTCCTGCAGCTATTTCGATCTCCTTCTCTGCTCAGCGCTAGGTTCTCTGGTGCTCTTCTTCTTACTTCACCTGCACTGCTCTGATACCATGTGAAAATTCCTTAAACCCGGGAATTCCTACTGCAACATTGATGATATTTCTTCTACATGTTAGATTTACATGAACAAGTTATTTGCAGTTTCCTACGGCAAACATCAAAATACATACACTGCAGCCTACACCATTTAAATAATATGCCGAAACAAGAAACTGAACAATAGAGAAAGATACACACAAATGACACAGTTGTTTTTGGACAAACATCCCCGGAAAAACCCAATGCTGGAAAACCAGTGCAGCGAATCTAAGGGGTTTTTATTATTAAGCTGAAGTATTTCTTAATACAACTACTGGAGCCTTCCCGAATATCCAGTTACAGAGAATATCACTTGGCAGAAGAAATTAGTGAGATTACTTCACTCTACACTGCAAGTCCCGGTTGATCTGGCAGCTGAACCAACGAGTTCCTCGGCTGCTTCTGCACTGCCCTTGCATGGGGCTTGTGCCAGCGTCTAAGTCCCTGCGTCACCTCTGGTGGGAATCGATTTGCCCTCTGGAGCTGATTCCAGCCCTCTCGGCTCAAAAACATCAACCTCCTCAGCAAATTCAAACTTCTGCGTAGGAGGCTCTGCGCTGCTCTGCGTGGGGCCTGCGTGAGCCCTTCCTGGCCCCGTGTCACCCTCTCTAGCCTCTACACTACCTCCTCTATGTGTCTCTCTGTCTCTCTGCTGAGTATTCTTGGCTCCAGAGAATATCCTCCAACCAAAACTCCCTTTTCCCCTCTCTACATGATCACTACAAATCACTACGTTGCGTCTAGCTTCAGCAATTCGATCAGACTGATCAACTCTCTGTGTGTCTTCCAAATGACCCTCAAGCCTCTTTAAATAATTTTCTCGTTGACATTCAATGACCCAAATTAGAAGCTAATCAATGGCTAAGATCGTGTATGATTGATCTTCGTCTTCTTCTAGAAGTTACACCCACAATTAGATTAATACCCATTAATTATTTTAATTTCCTAAGTTTAGACTTAGGGACCCATTAAAAATAATTAATTATTTTAATAAAACTGTCTCCGGGTGGAATTTCCTAAAACGCTTTCTGGGTTCTTTGGAATACATGTGCCCGCAAAATTTGAGACTTAGAGCACATCTGATGCTACCAGAAATCAACATGCATGTGTATATATTAAAAATAAATTAAAAAATACAAAAATAAATGATAGACATAAGGATGTGAACATTTAGAAAACATAACTACATCAAACACATGTTGAGACACATTTTCACCGGGAGTAGAATAAACTCTCAAGTTTGACAAGCGTAGGACTGCTTGAGGAACAGAGCTAGAATTTAAGTCCACTATCTAGCAACCTTTTCTGTAGCCAACCTATAATTTTCAAAGGAATATGTCATCATTCCGTAAGGTTGGAGCGCTAGAGGACCGTCCATTTCGAAGTTTGAAGAGAACCACAAGGATTCAACTTTTTTTTCGAAGAATATTAACACAATTTTCTTAATTGACTGCGAATTTGCAAAAGAAATCGTTAAATTCTAGTATGTGTGGTCCCTATAATAATATACACTCAGTTTGTACAATTCTGAAACACAAGGGAAGACAAAGCAACAAAGAAGGCAAAACAGAGCTATTTCATCTCCTCGGTATCACTTTGCCATTCTGGCTCTGGCACTCGACAAACAAGTCGAATATATCAGTCTCTTAACGATTCAGGGTTGTGTTAAATCCCCGACTCACCTTTACACCTTGACTTGAAAGGCGTGCAATTGACACTCGAGGCCGAGAGAAATCTCTATCGCTAGAGTTTGGGTGATGTTTCTCTTACATCCTTCGCTTGGACCGAGTGGTTAAGTCACTAATTGGAATTTGCTCGACTTCTCATTGCATTGACGATTCTACCACGGGATTTGTGGTCGAACCTATTGTCGTTGCTGCTGCTGTTTGCAGCTTGACCAATATAAAGTGTTGCGTTCATTGGCATTGCAAGAGATATAGTGTCTCATTTTTTCTGTTGTGTGGACAGATTTAGCACTTTGGCCGTCACTAGAGAGCCGATGGAAAGAACGCAGTAGGAGGATAATATTTGTTAGCTTTTGGGCCCCTTCCTCTTATTATTATTTAAGCACCATCTTTGTCCACACGCTTTGAGCAAGAAATGTTTTCTAGTATTTGTAGAAACTTAATGCAGAGTATATGTGAAGCAATTATGAAAGAAAATTTGTGCATGGGATTCATTAAAGATCTCTTAACGTTTTTATTGTGGGCGCATCGAAACTGCCTTTACTTGATAAATATGTTCTCTTTTATTCAGGAAGGAGTATCATTTTTCTTCAGTCATAGGAGGCAAAAATCTCAAATTGATTTCCTGGTGCATAACCTTCATCAACTTCAAGAAATTTTGGCATTCTTTTGATGAGTACTCTCTTGTTGTCAATAGTAATAGTTATTGCAAAACTCAGTGTCCAAGGACCTTGAGTCAAAGCTTTTGGTCTTCTTGGCTGCCCAGTAACTGCCAAAGTTGCATGACCAGTGACATTGATGTGTGGTTGAATACAAATATGAATCCTAGAGCTAGATATGCCATTCTTCATGAGCTCACAAACGTAGGAATTGTCTTATTTATTATATTTTGGGAATCCAAAAGTACTTGATTCAGTCATTTTCCTAGCTAGTATAGTAGGGATTATTATTTGCCTCAAGGTCAAAGTCATGAATTTCTAGTTGAAGTTTACACCTTTCATTTTTTGAGATTGAATTGTTGAGAAAATTGTAGAAAATTCACAAAATTTTGATCTACTAATATAAACAATCTGAAAACAAGTTTCTTTTCATATAGACACAGAATTTCTCTACCAAATTTGCAGCGGAATAGGAATAGAAATAAATCACAGTCACATAGTAGGAAAACACAATATTTTTCTAGGGAACCCAACTGGGAAAACCTCTACTTGCTTAAGAATTTTATTGAAGAAATTTGAGTAATAGATCTCTTACAAATACAATTTGTTTCAATAGAGAATATAATTTGATTCCCTCTACTTGTGCTAAGCTGAAACTATCTGCAAGACCCCTGATCTGCTTGCCTTCTTCAATACTCGCACAAGTTCCTCTTGTACGTCCTTTCTCTCACATGCTCCACACATAAACATGTGCAACCTTCTCACAAACCCGTGAGCTCTATTGTCTTGTCTCACCAACTCGTGCTCACAAGACAATGAATCAATTGTGCCTGTGTTCCTCCTTTTAAAGGCAATTCGAATGGCTAACATCAGCAAGTTGTTATTTTTGGAAATTCGAATTAGTGATTGAGCTAAGTGAGTCTAACTAACTCATGTAACTCGAACTGCCCAAATTTAGACTTGGAACTCACGCATGTTGGCTTCCACGGTTAACTCGCGCTAGAAAACTCTAAATTGAGCCTTCCACTTCAGCCTATGAGTTAACTACCTCATAACTCGTCCTAACATTTAGGAATGCATCCTAAATTATAGGAATTTGTGCTCACTTATAGGGAACTCAAATATGCTAAGGAGAAACTTGTTGAGGCTCCTTGAATTAAGGCACAAATCAAGGAACCCTTTCTCGCTATTATTTTCAACAAAAATGGCCAGAGTTAATGGATTGTTAGAGTTACTTAACACTCTAATCCTGTCTATTGTTGACAATACAGTCAAAATCAAAAAAGCCACTCTTGTTGATATTTGAAACTATTTACAAGATTTACAAGACAAAATCAAGTTTCTCTAGCTTGAGTCACAGCTCCAACGAGATGAACTATAGTAGAAGAACCAACATTCTAAACTGGTTTTTGTTCAAAACAACTCTCTTTTTGAGTTTGAGAAAGACTCTCATGAGCAGCCAGCACATGATCAAATTGATGATTACAATTTACGAGCAGATTTACACGAAGATGAAGAAGTTCAACTTGCACTTCCCAAGCCGATCATCAGACCTTAGGAATAACTTATCAAGAACAAGAACAGAATTGGTCTTGGATATGACAAGGATGTGTCCTTTCACATTCCAAACTACTCTAAACCAATCCAGTTTCAGAGTGCTAGCTTCCTTCAGGATAGTTCATCTTCACTTGCTCGACATCTTGCTCTTCCTCCACAACCACTTCAAATTGCTAAATGCCAACATTGTGATCAAGTTGGCCATGTGAAAGATTAGTGTTTTGATCTTCACCATTGTAAGCATTGTGGAAAACACACTCATCATTCAGATAGATGCTCTAGACATAAGACTCCTACAAGAGAAAAGATTCACCTTGGATGGATCGCTTCTTAGCAATGGTCTTCAACTGCCAAGAAGATATATCGGTCATACCTCAGAGTATTGACACATCTTGCAATGGAGATATCTTCATCTTCTCGCCTTGTATCGGACAAGGGGGTAATTGATGATCAGTTACCATATTCGAAGTCAAATCAAGCAAACTTGAGCCATACCCTGAACCAAAGCCAGCCGCTAGAGCCTAGTGTCAAAGTTAGCCATAGCAAGATTCAGAGTTGTAGCCAGAGACAGAGTCATGCTCCATGAGCATATTTTGGTTGGTGACCTACCTTAAACCACCGCTGGCTGAAGACTTTGGTTTCTGCTACATCAGTTTGTGGTCATCTTTAAACCATCATCAAGGAGCACTTCCACTTCGCAAAAGACTTTAGCTTCTAGTTAGATTCAAATTGTTCCAAGAACTGCTTCGAGCCTAGTTCCGGAGTTGGTGGTCAGCCTTAAACCACCACCTGTAGAAACTTCGGGTTCTTCTACCTCATTTGTTTGTGGTCTTCCTTAAACCACCTTTTCAGAGAGCACATCTAGCCATTGGCTACCATGGACTTTCATATTTCAGCTCTCTTCTTGGACTCATATACTCCCCTTTGGATCAAGGTAGGGAATGTTGGACACCTTATCCATTAGGGTTGGTGTGGAGTGTTGCACCAATTTTTTCAACATTCCAAGGAAACAGGATCCAAAAGCTTGAAGGAATTTTTTCAAAGTTCAAAATCATTAGCCAGTGGTTTTTATGTCAATGTAAACCCATTATGCAAGTTTGTAATGTAAATGATGCTAGTAAGACCGTGTATTTATGTAACAACCTAGGTAAGCCTATTATTTTGGCGACAAATTTCATCCTAGGAGGTTTTTTGTCTCACTGATTATCTGTGTTTCTAAACACAGATGATCGACAGAGGTTTTCTCTCCAACCTCACCCCAAAGCTAGGGTGGAATTTATCATCAAGGTCTTAGGTGAGTCCTGGTGTTTTATTACAGATCACTTGGTCTGCTAGATCATATTGTGTTGCAGAATTGGGTAAGTATTATGAGGGTCTATAACGAACAGGGATTCCCCCTTTGAGGGTTGAATTTGTAAAATCTTATGTAAAATATATTTTAGTGCATGATCCCTCATACTTAGACACCATGGCTCAAATATTTGAGGGTAGAAAAAATAATTAATCCCCTCAAGTGCCAATTAATTAATCTTTCTAGCAAAAATAAAATTGAATCCTAAGCCAGAAAATTAATTAATTAGAGTCAAAAATTAAAATGTTAGAGAAATTAAATTCTCTAAGTGGAGAATTTCGTGGGTCTAACAAAAGATAATTTTTTGAAGTCCCCCACCAAGGGAATATTGGAAATATCAAGAATATTTAGACACTTGGACCTTGGTGGTTAAGTCAAAGTCAAATTTTTGAGGAAATTAGCTCAAAATAATTATTTTTGAGCTAATAAAAAATGATTTTAAAAATAAATTCGAAAATTCCTCAAAAATAAATATTTTCAACGGCAGATATTAAAAGTTGATCAATGATCGAGATTATTTTGACGGGGATCAAGCCAACTAGCCATTATTTTCCACTTGGAGGAATTTCTCTATAAATAGAAGACTTTTTGCTTCTATTTTCATCTTATGATGATCTGAGCTCTGGTGTAATTTTGTAAACGCAGGTGTGAAGCCATTGTTCTGCTAGGAACGTTTAAATATCATAATAAAAGACTTTGGGGTACATTTTGTGGTCTCTTTGTTTCATTGATTTGTGTGGTGTGTGGGCATGTGCTTTAATATTATCTGAATCATTATTTCATTTGTAGATGATAGGAACATTCTATTGGTAAGTTTTAAGCTTATCATAGGTGATCCGATTCATTGCATGTTCTAACGATTTTTCTTGAGAAAATATATAGAGTTTGCAAGTTCCCCGGCCCTTGGGCTCTGAGTTCACAGACTATGGGCACCAGTTGACCTTGTTTGGACTTCAAATATTTTATATGATTTTCCTACTTCGCTAAGGTTGTGGTTAAACATCTATCTTTCAAAATACATCTAGTCGTTGTCATATTTTATTCAAAAAATTATTCCTCAAAATCTCTCAAGCATTGTAAATTTGTATAATTTGTAAATTATTTTGTAAAATTTTATTTTATTTTTTCTAACCCTCGTTTGCAGCTGGGGTATGGGGTTTTGAATTTTTTTTGTATATATTGGGGTTTTGGGTACTTGCAAATTTATTTTTGCAGGTGAGATTCAAGAAGATTTGCTAGATTAGAGCTAGATCTAGGCCCATGAGGTTAAGATCTAGCCTTTAAAAAAAAATTGCAAGGCCAACTATTGAAAAATTTGCAGTGAAATTGAAGATCTTAAGCAAAATAATTTTTGAGGCAAGGGTTTCAAATTTTCCACGCCTCTTAAACCCGACATCCTCCTCCAGCTTAGTCGTCTAGCCATTTTGGCCTAGCCGCTAGCCTCTTCTGCCCCTTTTAGCCTTAGCATGGCCCCTTTGGGGCTGTCGTTAGCCTTCTTAGGCTAGGTCACAGACCTCTAAGGCCTCGGCCTGCCCTCCTTTGCTTGGTCATGGGCCCTGTGGGCCTCCTATCCCTTCCACTGTCCCTTATCTCCCTCTTCCCTGCCTCCTTCTTCTCCTATGTTGCTCCTTTTCTCCTTTCCTTTCTCCTTCGTCAACCCCCTCTCCTCCTCGCTGGCCCTCCTGTCCTCCTCCGTGTGCCTCGGCCAGCCTTTTCTAACCCTGACGCAAGCCTTCTTAGGCTCTTTCCTCCTCAACTCAGGCTTTGAGGCCTTCTCCTTTGCCTCGGTGGGCTTCATAACCTAGGCCGCAAGCCTTCTCTGCCTTGGACGGCAGGCCTTAAGGCATCTCACCTCTATCGTGTGTTGATTTGGGGTAGCATCGGATGTGCTCTAAGCCTCAAATTTTGCAGGGAGGCTTGGGCACATGCATTCCAAAGAACCCACAAACCGTTTTGGGAAATTCCACCAAGAGACGATTATATTAAAATAATTAATATTTTTAATGGGGTTCCTAAGTCTAAACTTAGGAAAATTAAAATATTAAAGGGTATTAATCTAATTGTTGGTGAATCTTCTAGATAAAGATGAAGATCAAGTCAAAAAGATCTGAGCCTTTGATTAGGAGTTAATCTAGGTCGTTGGTTATCCAACGGGAAGATATAAGAAGGGGCTTGAGGGTCATTTGGAAGACACACCAGGCAGATACTCAGTTGCCTGAGTAAAATCGATTTTCTCATTGGTCGAAGTTCGGCAAGAGAAATCGATTTAGAGGGAGAGTTGCAAGTGGAGGAGAGACAGATAGGGTCTAGCATCAGTCAGAGAGACAGGGACAAAGACGCAGAGCAATAAAAGGACAGCGTTGGGCAGATTGATGCTGGGAGAGGCAGCGCTGGCTTGGGTGATGCAAGCATTGCGCAGGGCAATCCAAGAGCCAGAGAAAGTGATGATGGGCAAGCCAGAGAGATGCAAAGGGTGTAGGAACTTTTCTCTCGGGTCAGATACTTGTTCAGGAACGTCTGTAAATTTTTCTCAGAAAGCCTTATTTTATACTGCCGGGTGTAATTTGTACATGAAGATTTTTGCTGAAGAATAATAAAACCCTCATCTATTGCACCGGTTTTCCTGCATTGGGTTTTTCCAGGGACAATTGTCCAAAAATAACTGTCATTGTGATTGTATTTGTCCGAGCATTTTACTTACATTTACTTTCTGCAAAGTTTTAATTATGAAGACTCCAGTGTAATATATTTAGATATTTTCCGTAAGAATATAGTAGATAACTTATTTCTGAGGTAATAAGTAGAAGAAATAATATTAATCACTGCAGTAGGATTTCTATTTAGAAATTTTCACATGGTATCGGAGCTACAGGGAAGCAAAAGAGAGAAGCCAGAGGATCCAGCGCTGAGAAGAGAAGAGAATTTGAAATTCCTGCAGGGGCAGAAATTCGAAACTCCCAGAGGATTCCACAGTTTACACCAAAGAGATTGCATTTCGTGGGAAAACTCTCTGAGTGAGCCATAGAGAGGTAAGTGTTTTCCAATCGAAATTTATCAGTGGTAGAAGGGACAGCACAACAAAAGATTCAGCAAGGAGGATTATCTCAGGTGGGACGCAGTTTTTCCTACAGCAGTTGCTGGGATAGGTTAGCGTCAGAAATTGGCACAATATGGATACTCAAAGTGTCTCAGATTTATCTACCAGATTAGATGAAATATTTGCATGCCTAGCTAATTCAGCATCAGCGGATGTTTGGTACATTAATAGTGGAGCTTCAACTCATATGACTGGAGTACGAGAACATTTCTCAAGCTATCAAGAAAAACAAATGGACTTCCAAATAACTATGGGAAACAAAACGAAATGTACTCCAGTAGGGAGAGGCACCATAGCTTTTTAGATGGAAGCAGGGACCAACATTCGAGCCACCAATGTTCTGCATGTGCCAGGATTAGGAATGAATTTAATTTTAGTGTCCCAATTACAGGACAAGGGATATGATGTATACTTCATCGGGAAGAAAGTATACGTTAAGCATCCAAGCTGGAAGAAGAAAAAGCAAATTGGGGTTTGAAGCAACAAGTTGTATAGGTTGCAGCTCGAATCGCCAATGGCACTGATAGGCAGCAACTATAATGGTGAGAAGGAGCGAAATGAATTATGGCACAGGCGAATGGGGCACTTACACCATGGAGCACTGAGGATGCTCAGAGAGACTGTTACAGGGGTACCAGTCCTTAGTAGTGAACATGATGACTTGTGCAGAGGATGTGTGCTAGGAAAGTACACTAAAGCAGTGTTTTCCAGAAGTAACAATAGAGCAGAGTGTGTAATAGGATTAATACACTCAAATATCAGCGATCCTATGTCCACAAGGGCTCTTAGTGGTGGCGAATACTTCGTCACTTTTATCGATGATCACTCCAAAAAACAAAAAAACAAAAACAAAAACAAAAAACAAAAACAAAAAAAAACAAAAAACAAAACAAAAAAACAAAAAACAAAACAAAACAAAAACAAAAAAAAAAACAAAAAACAAAAAAAAAAACAAAAAAAAACTGGATCTATTTCTTAAAGACCAAGGATAAGGTCTTTGATCGTTTCCGAGAGTTTAAGGCTCTTGTTGAAAATATGACAGGGAAAAAGATAAAGGTATTGCGTTCAGATAATGGTGGAGAATATACAGACAAAGATTTCACAGATTTATGCAGAAAAGGCGGGCATCAAAAGAGAGTGGACAGCTCCATATAATCTGGAGCAGAATGGAGTGGCAAAACGGAAGAACGAAAGAACAGAACTATTGTTGGGGCATTCAAAGCCATGTTGTATGATTAGGATCTACCTAAGTATCTATGGGCAAAAGTTTGCAACACGGCAGTATAAATCTAGAATAGAACTCCTCATAGAGCAATGGGGAAGAGAACGTCTGAAGGAGTGTTCACAGGGGAAGAAGTCGGAAGTCAGTCATCTCTGGATATTCAGAAGCGTGGCTTATTGCCACATTCCAGACGATAAGCGCGGCCAACTAGATCAGACTGCAGAAAAGGGGTATCTTGTAGGATACAGCGAGACCTCAAAGGCATATAGAATCTACATTCCTGGCAGCAGGAAGATTGTAGTAAGACAGGATGCAAAGTTCATGAAAGATAAAGCTTTCAAGAAATCTCATGAAATGCATGCAGAAGATCAGTCAAGGGATGTTCCGTTAGTCCAAGAGCAGCAGGGGCAGCAAGAAGGACAGGCATAAGAGCATACACCTGGGTTGAGTACAGTGACCAGCACCAGTATCTCCTCAGAGGGAGGAAATGCAAATACTTCTCAACAGACGAAACGATGGGATCAAGAGGAAGAGTTGGTTGATCCCTCCCACCACCAATGGTAGAACGAGCAGAGAAGTGCGCAAACACTGAGAGACGCAGAGGAGTTTGTTGGAGCTTCTAGAGCCGAGAAGAGGCAGCGTAGACAACCAGATAGATACCAAGCATTGGTAGCTCAGGTTGAAGAACCGTCTAGCTTTCAAAAAGTTGTTCAACACCAAGTATGGGTGGATGCCATGTTGGAAAAGTACAACTCCATCATGACGAATGATGTCTGAGAAGTAATACCTAGACCAGAAAATAAATCAGCTGTAGGATCACGATGGATCTATAAGATCAAGTATGTTGCAGACGGCAACATAGAGAAGTACAAGGCAAAGTTCGTAGCAAAGGGGTATGCTCAGAAAGAAGGAATAGACTATGAAGAGACCTTCACCCCAATTGCTCGATATACCTCTATCAGATCTATTATATCCCTAGTATCTCAAATGGGATGGGAGATTCACCAGATGGATGTCAAGACAGTATTCTTGAACAGATTGATAGAAGAGGAAGTGTATATAGAACAGCCCCAAGGCTTCGAAACTCATGAGAAGAAATCTCATGTTTGCAAGTTAAAGAAAGCCTTGTACAGGCTGAAGCAAGCACCCAAAGCATGGTATGGTCGGATTGATAGTTACTTGCAACAGTTGGGGTTTGTCAAGAGTGATGTTGATCCCAATCTCTACTATTTACTGGTAGAGAATGAACCACTTATTCTAGTACTATATGTAGATGACTTGTTCCTAACTGGGTCATCTAGGCTCATCCAGGACTGCAAGAAGAATCTTGAAGCTGAATTCGACATGAAGGACTTGGGATTGATGCATTATTTTCTGGGGTTTGAAGTTTGGCAGAAGAATGGGGAGATCATCCTTAGACAAGGAAGGTATGATACAATAATTCTGAAGAGATTCAGAATGCAGGATTGCCGACCCATGGCTACTCCCATGATCACTAACTGGAAGAAAATAGATGCATCAGAGGACAAAGAAGTAGATCCCACCTTGCACAGGCAACTCATTGGGTCGCTTATGTATTTGGTCAACACGAGGCCAGACATTTGTTTTGTTGTCAACACTCTTAGTCAGTTCATAGTGGAACCAAAAAGGGTGCATTGGGCAGCAGCAAGACACATACTTAGGTATGTACGTGGAAAAATCAGATATGGGTTGAAGCACTCTAGATGGAAGGACATCAGTTTGAATGGGTTCACCGATGCAGATTGGGTAGGTAATTCAACAGACCGAAAAAAGTACCTCAGGGTACTGCTTCAGTGTTGGATCAGGGATGATATCTTGGTGCAGCAGGAAGCAAAAATCGGTAGCACCGAGTTCAGCAGAAACAGAATATATGGCAGCCAGCACAGCTACGTGCGAAGCCATATGGCTCGGAAAATTGCTTGTGAGAAAAAAGGATGGAAGCGACCAAGGTTTACTGCGATAATAAGAGTTGCATCAAACTCTCTGAGAATCCAGTATTTCATGATCAGTCGAAACATATAGATATTCGTTGTCACTTTATCAGAGACTGTGTATAGCTACAGTATGTTCCCACAAAAGAGAAGGTGGTCAATGTACTCACAAAGGCTCTCGAAAGAGCTAAGTTCACTCAGTTCAGAGAGCAGTTGGGTATGGTTGAAAATCCGTTTTGGTAACAGCAGCAGCTTGTAGTGCAGGGACGGTTGGCAGTGTCAGCAGCAGCACAGATGCAGAAATTAAGAGGGAGTTGTAGTACAAATGTAGCATTGGCAGTGGCAGTGTCAAAAGCAGCAGTACAGTTGCAACACCAGCGCAGTAGTTGGTGGACAGCATGTCAGACATCAGCAGCACAGGGGATGATGCTTCAAAATCAAAGCAGTATGCAGCAGCAGTATATTGCTAGAGCACATTCCTCGCTAAGAGGGAGTGTTGATTTGGGGTAGCATCGGATGCTCTAAGCCTCAAATTTTGCAGGGAGGCTTGGGCACATGCATTCCAAAGAACCCAGGAACTGTTTGGGAAAGTCCACCCAGAGACGATTATATTAAAATAATTAATATTTTTAATGGGGTTCCTAAGTCTAAACTTAGGAAAATTAAAATATTGATAGGTAGTAATCTTATTGTGGGTGAATCTTCTAGATAAAGATGGAGAACAAGTCAAAACAATCTGAGCCTTTGATTAGGAGTTAATATAGGTCGTGGTTATCCAACAGGAAGATATAAAAAGGGGCTTGAGGGTCATTTGCAAGACACACCAAGCAGATACTCAGTTGCCCGAGTAAAATCGATTTTCTCACTAGTCGAAGTTCGGCAAGAGAAAATCAATTCAGAGGGAGAGTTGCAAATGGAGGAGAGACAGAGAGGGTCCAGCGTCAGTCAAAGAGACAAGAATGAAGACGCATAGCAGTTAAAGGACAGCACTGGGCAGATTGACGCTGGGCGAGGCAGTGCTGGCTTGGTTGACGCAGGCATTGCGCAGGCCAGTCTGGGGGCTAGAGAAAGTGACATTGGGCAAGCCAGAGAGACGCAGAGGGTGGAAGAACTTCTCTCTCAGGTCAGATACTTGTTCAGGAACGTCTGTAAATTTTTCTCAGAAAGCTTTTTTTTGTGTAAGTCAACATTTTATATTAAAAGGAAAAGATTATAGTACAAAAAGTCTGTCTCTCCAGACAGAGGGCTACCAGTCTGCAACCCCAAACCAAACTGAACAAAAGACACCCCATCTATCATGAGCACACCACGCAGGGTGGCAGAACCATAAAGCCTTACTAAAACAGAAAGTTAAACTGCTGCCTGACTGAGGCAGCTAACAGACAACAACCCCGACCCAAATACTAATCCGCCGAACAAGGAGGACCATAACAGACCCATCGAGTGAAACCCAAAAAAAACCAGCAGAGACGAGAGGCAGTCCCACTACCTTTTGAGCACATAATAATTTCTGGAAGCTTCCGAGGCAGGTTCAGTCATGGAGATGCCTGCCTGCGCAGTCATAGGATAATTGCTCTGGTACTCCCCCGCTGGTTCTTCCTTTCGATTCTCATCCTGCCGAACATCCTGACCAATGGTTTGCCTTAATAGTTTGATCAACACAGTGAGTTTCTTAGTAATAGTATCCACTTGTTGTTCCAGAGCGCTAATTTTGAACTCCAGGCTTTCTAAGATCGCCATGTGTTCTTCGGACTTGGCATCTGTGATGTTCTGGATCTTGCGCATTTGCTCCGCATGGTCGCCCTGCATGCTCAAGGCTTTGGCAAGCAGCGTTTTCATCCTCCAGCTCTCCGCCTGAGTCCTTACAAACTGGGTAGCCCGCGTGGTAACCGTACCTGGATCTTGGATCCAGTTCACCTCCTGTTCCATTTCCTGCTCGTTCAGCTTCTTCTCTTCCTCATTAACCATGGCAGCCAGGTCGTTTATTCTCCGCTTAGCTTTCTGGGAAGTTCGAGTTTCATACATTTCTCTGGCCACCTTGAGATCTTTGTTGGCCGAGGCATTACGACTGCCCTCCCCAACCATGATCGTATTACCTCTCACAAAGTGATTCTAAGAACTCTCAACCGAATGCCAGGGATTGGGCCAGTAACACGTAACAGCAATGTGTTTGCCCCTGCCTCTGGTGGTTGTTAAATAGAGGTTTCCAGGGGGATTACCAGCCGGATACCGCCTTTCCCTGTTTAACTTGCAAGTCATGTCATGATTCTTTCTACGTGCAGGAGGATTGTTTGGGTAGTGGCCCGTATTCTTTCCCTTACGGTCGCCTATGGTTTCCTGCCTCTCCGTATGCCAAGTGTTCCAATTCTTGTCAGAACGGCGACGGCGCATTTCCTTATTAATCATCCCTGATGATGTCCCACCTTTCCTCTGCTCTTGATATGAATGCTTCACAATCGGTTGTCCTTCCTTCCTCTGCCAGACATTTAAGGTGCTTACCTTACCCACGTATCTTAACATAGAGTGACGTCGTTGAAGTTTTCCATAAACCGAACTTATTCTCCATCACCTAAATCTTGCCTGGAGAGCTGGGAGCACTTATCTTTTAAATCTGGACAGTCTACATTCTGCCAACAGCTGTCCCATTTGATAGTTGGGTGCTCGATTCCGTAGTTCGCCAGGTGGTCCGCAATCTTATTAGCTTTCCTTCGCACAGCCTGAAAGATCAGACCTTTCATCTCCCTCAGCAAACCAGCAATGTTGTCTATAACCTTGGCAAGTCTCCAGTGTTTAGTGACCTTACTTGCCTTAGCTCCCATATAAATCTTCCTTGCCGCTGTGATCGCCAGTTCTGAATCTCCCTCAACCATCGCTGCACTGACTTGAGCGTTTTTGAGGATTCGAAGTCCTTGTTCCATGGCAGCAAACTCCATCTCATTATTCGTTCCCTCCCCTAAGGCTCTGCTGTATATGTGTAGAATTTCCCCTGCACTGTCCCTTATGATGCCACCAATGCCTACCAAACCTGGATTTCCTCTGGACGCCCCATCGAAATTGAGCTTGAGAAAGCCTGAGGGAGGGCGCTTCCAGCGAATTGACACATTGGACGGACCCGGTTGGCGATTCGTTGTGACCATGCTTCTGCCGTCGTCCAATTTGAAAGCTTTTAAAATAAGTAAGTCCCTGACCGAAGCTTGATTATCTGGTTCAGTTCTGCATTTTACCAGGATCAGTTGTCTTATATTTTGGGTTATTGTATCAAGAGAATGATTTATATCTCTGTGTTCATTTTGAAAAATTCTCCTGTTCCGTTCCTTCCAAATAGTCCAGGTTATAAAACCTGGTAAAGCTTTCCATATGCTATTAATTCTTGCATTGCTTGAAAAGGCGCTCTACCAATTTATGATGGTGTTCTGGATTGAGTCCCTGGTTCAATCTGTTTTTTGCATAATGTTTTCCGCCCAGTTACAGGTGTTAAAGAGATGGTTCATCGTTTCCTCTTCCAGATTACACATGGGGCAGATAGATGGGCCATGAAATCCTTTCTTGCGAAGGTTCTCCCAAGTGAGGGTTTTCCTTCTCATTAGCAGCCAGAGGAAGGTTTTAATCTTGGGCCAAAACAGAGAATCCCAAACCTTATTGCTCCATTGAACCATTTCAACTTGCTCTGAATCCTCAAGATGATCTCTGGCCTCCCTTAGCGTGAAGTTGCCGCTGCCTTTCATGCCCCATCTTAGCTGGTCTTTTTCCTCTGCTTTCCTTATTTTCCTTTTGTTTAATAGGTGAAGCAAATCTTTTATTTTGTTGTTCTCCTCATTTGAGTTTTCTGTGTCGCTGAGCCTCCAATCTCTCCAATCCTGGTCCCTGCCGCTGTGATTCCAGTACTGATGGACAGTATATTTTCCTTCCTCTTGACATTGTCTCTGAAGGGCAGCAAATTCGGGTCCTTCAAGCTTCGGGAGTTGCTGCCACGCATCTTCCCAGAATAAAGTTGTTTCCCCGTTTCGAATTTCCCAGAAGCTGCGGTCCTGTACGATGTCACGATTTCTTCTGGCCAGATTCCAAATGGGAGATCCTTCTGGGACCTCCTGCAGTCTGATTAGATCCTGGGTGTTGTGCTCTGGGGTGTACTTCTCCTTCCAGTGTCTAGCCCATGGGAGCTTAGGTTCCTTCAGCCACCTCCACCAAAGCTTGGCACCACATGTCATACTAATCGTCTGAGGGTCCACTAAGTTCAAGCCGCCCAAAGCTTTTGACTTGCAAAGTTTATTCCAGGCAACCAGTGCCCATTTCTTTTTCTCCGCATTGCCTGTCCAAACAAAAGCTCTTTGGATCATTCTCATCTTTTGGAGAACCCCTTTTGGGGCTGGGATGATAGAGAGCATGTAATGCGGAATGGCTTGCAATACTGCTTTGGTTAGAACCAACCTTCCAGCGAAATTGAGAGCTCTGTAAGTCCAGTGCTGACATCTCTTCTCCATATTAGTTAAAATCTTCTCCCAATGTATTTTTTGCCAGGGTTTGTCCGTAAGAGGAGCTCCTAGATACTTAGAAGGGAGGCTGCCTCTTCGGAAGCCTAGAATGCTAGATAAATGCTTTTGAATAGCTAAATGCATATTGAAGAAAAATATAGTGGATTTTGAAAGATTGATTTCCATACCTGAGGCCTTACTGAAGAGATTTAGAATTTTCTTGTACCCCATGGCTTCTTTAACTGTTGGCACTCCATGCAGCATTGTGTCATCCACAAATTGCTGGTGAGTGGTCGCTGGTATGGACCGCAATGGCTGTAAACCTTTGATTTTACCTTCATTGTTTGCTTTGTGGATGAGTCTACTCAACCCTCCATTAGGATAACAAAAAGGAAGGGAGACAGGGGGTCTCCTTGTCTGATTCCGCGGGAGGGAGAGAAAGGATCAGAGGGAGAACCGTTAACCAAGATGGAAAATTTGGCGGATTTAATTAGGGCCAGTATCCATTTTATCCATTGATTATCAAAGCCAAAAGCTTTCAGTATGGCTTCAAGATAGTTCCAGTTAACCTTATCATAGGCTGTGGATAAGTCTAATTGCATCAGCATCCCTGCAACTTTCCTGGTCTGAAGAGTGTGGACCATTTCCTGTGCTAGAAGAATGTTGTCTACAAGTTGTCTTCCTTCAACATACCCAGATTGCTCTTCCGAAATTAGGCTAGGAAGTATGGGTTTTAGTCTATTGGCAATCACTTTTGAGATGATTTTATATCACATTACACAGGGCTATGGGTCTAAATTTCTCCAGGGAATTGGCCTCAGCTTCTTTCGGAATTAGAGCGAGGAATGTAGAATTTAGCGACTTGAGGATGGAATTGGAGCGCCTGGAATCTTCCACTACTTCCCAAACTTCTATTTTGACAAAGCTCCAGCAGGCTTTATAGAAATTGATGGTGAACCCATCAGGCCCCGGTGCCTTATCATTCGGCATGCTTTTGACTGCTTCTTCCACCTCCTCCAGTGAGACTTCTCTTCTTAGCGCTAAATTTTGTTCATTGGTGATTAATTTAGGAATGGCTTGAGTTAGCTCCTCAATTACTTCAGCTCTTCAATTACTTCAGCTCTGTTAACTCCCGGCTCCTGGGCTATGTTATTAAAGTGCCTTGTGAGCAGAGTTGCTACTTCTTGATGACTTTGGAAAGTTTCCCCTTCTTCGTTGTTGAGGCAGAGAATTTTATTGGCCACTCTATAATCTAGAGCTGACCTATGAAATAACTTCGTGTTCTGTTCCCCTTCCTTTAGCCATTGTATCCGAGATTTTTGTTTCCACAAAGTCTCTTCCTGTTGACAACGGAGCTGCCATTGATGCATTAAGACTTTTTCCTGTTCAGTGGATTCCAGGTTGCTCATCCCATTTGTCCAGCTTTTGTGAATCTGTTCTAACTTTTCCTCTATTATGATCTCCTTGAAAATATTTCCGAACTCTGTTTCATTCCACTCTTTGAGTTTATTTTTGATGTCTTAGTTTACTTTGAAGTTTATACATCTTGGTACCTCTTATATCCAGAGGTTCGTGCCACCATTTTTCCACTAGCTGAATAAAATTGGGATGATTTAACCAAAATTTCTCAAATCTAAAAGGCTTATTTTTGGGGGTTCCTTGGATGGCAGCCACTAGTGAGATTGGCCAATGATCCGAACCTCCGCTTGGGAGAATATCAGATTCTACTATTATTCCTTCCATTAGAATGCCTTCAGAGATCAGAAATCTATCTAAACGAGAGGCTATCTATTTCTCCCCTCCTCTTCTGTTATTCCATGTAAAAGCTCCACTTTTCGGTTGGATGTCCACTAGTTTGGCAGATCTAATGAACTCCGCGAAGACCTCTGCATCCTTATTGAGTTTTCTTGTTCCTCCTTTCTTTTCCGAAAGCGAGGTTATCATATTAAAATCTCCACCCATGATGATCTTCAGGCTGGAGTGTCTGAGCTTTAAATTTAGCAAAGAACGGAGAAAAAAAAGTTTTTCCTCTATTTTTTGAGGTCCATAAACATTGGTGCATAAATAGATTTCAGAGTTACCTATTATTTGCGTTTCCATGGCTATGTACGATCTTGTTGCTTCTGTTGAGATGATATTTATCACCCTGGAATCCCATATATTTACTAGGCCTCCCTCCCAACCTTGGCTAGCAACTTCCATGAATTTTATATGATGCCCAAGTCTTTTGCAAATGATTTCCATGCTGTTGTTAGTACATTTGGTTTCCTGTATAAACATGATGTCCGGTTTCTCTTTTTGGAATTTTCTCTTTAGGAGTCTTTGTTTCGCTTCGCTGTTTAGCCCTCGAGCATTCCACGATATAACTTTCATTTTAAACTTGACAGATTAATGATAAGGAGGGAAAGCTTCCAGAACTTTCATCTTACCGGAGTTTAACATAATAATACCCAATTCCTGCAGTACTTCGCTGTTTGATCTGCGTCCTCTTTTCCTTCTTTGTTTCGAGCTGGTTGTGGTACTTAAAAGGCTCTTTGAGTGGCTGCCTATTCCTTTTGCTATGCCTAATTTCAGCTTTTGCCTATCCAGCTCTGCTTTCTGTCTTGCAATAAATAGATCATTGATCTTTTTAATCTGCTCTTCCGAGATGTTTTCTATCCCTTGAGTCTTCCAATTTTCTACCATGACTGGTAAGTTAACGCCTGCCTGCTCTAAAATCTTACTTAGCTCCATCTCCTCACTTCCACCATCACTGGTCAGCATATCTGCATCTTCAATTGGCTCTTCTGTTGGCTCCTGCATCTGAACTACTTCATTGATGAGAGGTGCCTCTCCCTCTTTGGGTGAATAATCTGATGTTTCTTTGTTTACTTCATTGTTATTTGACTCCTTGATCTGTTCTTCAGGTTCCGTCTCTGTTTCTAAGATTTCAAATGTATTGCTTGTGTTACCTTGTGCTAGACCTGTTCTGTTTGTTCTTCTCCTATTTGCTCTTTGTCTTGCTTTTGGTCTTATGAAGGTATCCCTACTGTTTGCTGCTTGCTCTTTCTTAGGCTCTTCCTCTGCTTTGTTTAAAGGACATTCTCTCACTAAATGTCCATGTTCATGACACTTCCTGCACCGGAAAGGGATTTGTTCATAGTCAATGGCCTGGAAATAGTCCTCATCGCATAAGAGGTGTATCTTCTCTGCAGCGTGGCTTCCGATGCTTTGATGAAGGTGCCTAGCTAATCTCCTATTTGCTTCAGAGCTGCAAAGCCCCAGTAGTCTATAGGCAAGGAGAAAAGGCGAATCCATACAGGAACTTGTGTGAAAGTTTCTCTTTCTGGTACGAAGTTGGGTTTCCAGGGTCTCATGTAGAGACCTGCTGAAGCGAAGAAAAAGGGTCCCCCATCAAATACTCTATCCTTATCCTCTAAATTCGTAAAAACAACAGTAAAAAAACCTTTCGCGCCTAGGTGCAGTTTAACATCACCTTTGGGTTTCCATTGCTACTTGATCCATTGACAGAGCGCTCTTTCTGTTGGCCACAATCCCATGAACTTGCATATGACTACATGTTCGGCCATATGTTCCCTGTAAGCTTGTATCTCCGGATCAGAGATCACTACTCTTAGGGCCCCTGCTTTTTTGGGTTTGCATGCTCCTCGTGTTGCTTTGTTCTTGCTGGGTTCTGGTTCGATGCTCTTTTCCTCATCTGCTTTTGCCGAATTCTTTTCCTTGCGTTCCCCTTCCTCCACTAATTGTTTATCTTTGTGGTTTGTATATTTCATCCCTGCAAAATCCTTCTTCCCTCTGTCCGCCTCCCCATGTCTGCCTTTTCCTTGCATTCCTAGGATGTTGGTTTCCTCCCTGTTTTCTTTTTGCTTCTCTGCCTTGCCGCTTCCATCTTCTTTCTGAGGTTTTCCAAACCCCATTATTTTCACCCCCTCTTGCGCTACCTTTTTCTGCATAATTATTTGTCCGAACGATGGGGTCCCAATGGACCCCTCGTTTACCATTTGTCGGGTCAGTCCTTGTCCTCTCTTGTGCAGTTCCGTTAATCTGCTTCTGTGCGCCTCCAGCGCTGAACTGTTCTGAGTTCTGCAGACTTGACAGGTTAAACCCTAACCAGACGTTCGCTCCACTCCCAAAGCCCAAGGCTGGTTATAATCATTCTATTTTTCTCAGAAAGCTTTGTTTTATACTGTTGGGTGTAATTTGTACATGAAGATTTTTGCTGAAGAATAATAAAACCCTCATTTGCTACACCGGTTTCCTGCATTGGGTTTTTCCGGGGACAATTGTCCAAAAATAACTGTCATTGTGATTGTATTTGTGCCAGCATTTTACTTACATTTACTTTCTGCAAAGTTTTAATTGTGAAGACTGCAGTAGAATATATTTCAATATTTGTCGTAAGGATACAGTAGATAACTTATTTTTGAGGTAATAAGTAGAAGAAATAATATTAATCATTCTAGTAGGATTTCTACTTAAAAATTTTCACATTGTGGACCCTTAGGGTCTCTCCTCTAACCTGTCGTGGCCTTCCTAAGCCTTTTCTTCCTTGCTCCCTTCCTTTCCTAGCCCTCACTCTAGCCTCATTCATCTTTGTGGGTTTTCTAAAGCTAACATTGGGTGTGTTGCAGAGATTTGGAGTAAATTTGTTGTGCTTTGCAAGTGACCCATCTACTAAAGAGGTCTTGGGCAAGTGCTCTACTTGGCATAGGGTCATTGGTTTGTTTCTCTAACTCCCAAAACCCTCACTGTCTCACATTTGCAGCATCTGAACATTACATATCAGTGGCAAAATTTTAATGAAATTGGTATAAAATCAACTAGCAAGGTGTCTAACATATTCGTAAGTCATTCATACAAATTGGGCATGCATTGTGAGCTTGTTTCATGACTGTCATATTCCTTATAGGGCTGCATACTAAAATCTGATCTAAAATAGCAGTGGCATCATAAAAGGCATTTATCTCTTGACTCATCTCGCATAAGCATTGACAAAGTGATTCGGTTTCCAATTTATTAGTTGCAAGTAATTTGGGACTGTTTAATACACTTGGCATAAAAGTGAGACATAAGTAAATCACACTTTCATTGAAGCTTCTTGAACTGATAAATGGTGTATAAGTGGTTTCATTATTGTTTCTCTGTTTTTCATTAAAGCAAGTTACTATTGGTTTGGTACGCTAGCATATTTGTTGCCTAAAGATTATTAAATTGCACTAATAGGCTTCACTCATAAAGCACTTGAAACATTAAAGCTCTAATCCCATAATTGTGTTGAATATATTTGGGTATTGGCACTGAAATATTCATTGAATGTCTCTTAACTAATTGAGAATCTAATTGGTAATCATTGTGATATCTAAGGATTCATGAATAATTGGTATTGAGCACTATTGATGTCTAGAAGGCTTCTAATTGAGTAAGAGCATTGATAATCTTGTGGTAATAATCATTTGCATCTTGTTAAAAATTTGCTAGATTGTTCTAATTACGGGATTTTGGCACATCCCGTATTTGTTGAAAAATTGTATCTTGTGGGTTTCTATCGTATCTCATTGGCACTTGGTAACTTGGCACATTCTCTTGTGGTTAAAGATTGTCTCTTAATTTCCATTATTAAGTACTTATTGTCATAATTGAAGATTAATCATAACTAAAGTACTTAACATAAACAATCTTAACTCAAGAATCACTCAATCCATCTTGCATTGCATTCTAAGTCTAGTTGCATTGGTAATTTACCTCCAAGCATAAGCTTGGTTGATAGACATTTAGGGCCACCCTTTCTCAATTTAGCTTGAGGGGCTTAGCACCTCTTTAGTGGTTAACACAGTGACCTTGCAGTGGTCAGAGCCACAGTCTCTACAACGTTAGAGGCACTGGGTGGTTGGAACACAGGCGGAAGTATCGTTAATCAAGCCCTTGCTTTCTTCCCGATGGCTTCCATCCCACAACCTACTCTAGAGACTTGTTCCAAAACCGTTAAGAGGAAGGTTACATTTAGAATAGGCATCTAACTTAAAATCAACCAAGATTTTGCATTTCACCTAGATTGTAGGATTTGCACTTCATCTAGGATAGTCAAGCATCTAAGTTGCATTTGTTCATTGGGTTACGTGGTCTCTAATTGATTTAAAAGCAAGTTAGTTGACTCCATAAGGCACTGGTCTCGTTAATAATTAAATCTAATCCTTTGAAACTTGCTAAAATCAACCAAGTGGTTAGGCCATTCAATCGTGTCTCCTGGACACGTTGGTTGTCAACTTGTCTTTCACATTTCTATAAGGACTACCCCCCATAGCCTGTTGTTGGGAGATAGCTAGAACAGAGTGGGCAGGGATCAAAGTGACAACCCCCGCCTTGAGTCGTTGTCGCAGTGACTATACAATCTGAGCGACAACATGGAGGAATTCCAACAGTGATTGAAGTCCAAGTGACCTCTTGGAAGATGAAAACCAAGGGTTAGAAAACTATGCATATGTACATATTGTGAATAGAATGCAATCATGCGAGTTTATCTAAATTTTGCCTATTACTTTTGCGTGTGTTTAACACATCTTATGGTTTCCAAATGGGTATTCTTCAATTGTCATCATCCTGTATGATCCCTTGGGATCAAGTCCTATAGTCTGCCAAGTATCCAATATATTGTCACATGCTACAAATAGGGTTGCATCAGAGATCCAGAATCGAGGAATGATGGCATATAGTAATATACTAAATCTCTAAGATAATGACCTCAATTCTGCAAACCACGGTATACTAATTCCGAAAACGATTGGACTTAGTTCAAAGTCATTGACACTTGGCAAGAAGAAATGTAGATGGTATACCAAAGAGAAACATGAACATGAAGATAATTAGGCTCAACTTCGAAAGGGCTGAAGCCTAACAAATATGCTTCGGGATAGACAACTATCACCGCCATTATAATGGGAAAGGAAAGATAACATGTCGCTGAAATTATCCGTTATATTCGCGAAAAATCTTCCTATGGGAGATATGGCATTGCAAACCAAATAATGGCACACATGCATAACAGTATGACGATGAGAAGACACAACTTAGATAACTGTGAACTTCGGAAATTACATAGTAGCAAAATCCACAGAGCAGAAGACGGACTTCCTCGAGATACAGTCGCACATCATCAAACAGCAGGCTTTGAAGTTTGAAAGCTTCTCAACAAACTTTTGAATGTTGTAACTTGAGTGGCACTGACTGGGTCAAAAAGCAAGCCATTTGCCTCAAAAGATGAACTGTTTATTGGATGCTGTCAATTGACTCTCGAAGAAACATCCATAGTAACCCCAGTCTACAAAGTATGAAAAGGGATCTCGGGTGCAGACCGCTCACGGCCTAAAAAGGTCCAGGATTAAGATGGATCTCCGTTAGTTTAAAAGAAATTAATAGTCTTTCTTTCTCTGACTGACATCAATCGGTCCAGATAATTAAATCGAATTGGAGCCCTACTGATAAAAATAGCTAAAAAGTTGGGAGTTGGCATTTTGGATCGCATATGAGCAAATCAAAATTTGAAGAAAAAGAAAAAAACCATCAAAATTCTACAGTTCGATCAAATATTCAGTGGACCAAGAAAGAAAACCATAGATTGAGCCAAACTTCTTCAATATGAAAAGAGGTATGAACCTGAGGGACTTTGACAATTGTTGAAGCAGCTACAATGCAGTAACCGAGAGCCTTGGACAGCAGGGGCAGCAGGCAGTCCCTGTGGGGAAATTCGCCATTGCCGAGAGAAGCGAGTAAACACGTAAAATTTATGCCCAGAATCTCAAGTTCCATCTTCTCCTGCGTCTACCTCTCACTGATGTCACTGCAAAAAATTGCATTCAAACTTATACGGATTCCATCAAAACGGAACCAACCAAAAACAAAAATTATATATAGGATACTACCGTCGACCTAAAGAGAAAAAAATTATATATAGGATACTACCGTCCACCTAAAGAGAAAATAAGATTAAAATAAAATATGTATATGGTAGACAGCCATGTGTTTAGGCATTTTTCACATGGTTAACTTTTTTGGTAAGTGTTGGATATCTGAGTTATGTTTTCTGTGTATTTTAACATCTATGAGGTTAAAGATAGTTTATGGGATAGATTGCTTTTTTATTTGGTTGATGTATTCGCTTTTTTTCTGTGAAGTTTCAAAAAATACTCCCAACTTCTTGATTATCCCAAGAGCTAGTTGTCAGCATATCTGCATAACTTTCCATGTTGTCTTTGAAGGCCTCACATTCTAAAATGAAATGTTTTATGTTTCCACTTTTCCAAAAGAACAAAAAATGCATACTCTTTCCTCCCACACTTCCTTTGGCCTTTTCTAGCGCCCTGTTTCACAACAAAGTTGATGAAAATTAGTCCTTAACTAATAATAAGAATTTTGGCTTTCCAAGAGATATTGACCTCTATGTATGCTTTTGGTTGATATTATCATGAGTAAATTTATTTTTTTCTTTTACCGGTGTGAAAATTTGAGCGTTTTTCCAGGTCACAATTGAATATTTTATATCTTAATTTAGTGGTAGGTTATCTTTTCCTTTTAAGATAATAAGGAAATTTATTATAATTTAGTTGTTAACAATAAAATAGTTTGGTGTTGTGTCATCTTCTATATATAATAAAAAATAGGGTGGTGTGTAATTTTTTTATAATAAAAAAAAATGATATTAATAAAAAATAATAATATTAGATGATAATTATACTTTATTTATGTAAATTTAAATATAAATTAATAAGATAAAAAATAAAAATATGTAAAATAAAAAGTAGTATGAAAATGATGATATAAAAAAATATCGACGTGGGAGCAGGAGCAGCCTTCACGAGAGGAACCAGCTAGCGGGAGCCTGGTGCAGCCTCCGGCCGGCAGGAGGAAGCCCGGAGGCAAAGAGACACAGCCAACCTCGAGACTGAGCGAAGCTCCAGAGCCATGGCCCCAGGAGGGGGTCGCGAAAAGGAAACTACCTTGCCACCAGAGCTAGCCGCATTCCAGGATCTGGTTGCAGCTTGCAATAAAAGGCCAACATCCGAAAATCAACAGAAGTTCGTGAAAAAATGGCAACTATCCCCACAATTGCTCTGCCTACTGAAGAGCCTTGCAAAGCGGCACTAAACCTAGCAAAAAGAGGACTTATCGGCCAGTTCACAAGCTTATGGCCCTCGCCAAAAGCGGTTGAAGCTTGGGTTCAAAGGAACTGGTGTCCATTAGTCAAAGAAGGAATAAAAAGCAATTTCATCGGCAAAGGCTTCTTTGTATTTGTATTCGAAGCAGCAGAAGATAGAAACCTAATATTCAGAAACGACCCGTACTTCATGGGGCCTCAGGTACTATATCTGAACCAATGGACTCCAGACTTTGACCCGACCCAGGATGTGCCCTCGGCCGTTCCGGTCTGGGCGAGATTGTCCCACCTTCCTCTCCACTGCTGGAACCCAAAATCCTTGGAAACCATAGGCAACAAGCTAGGTAAATACATTGACCAAGCATAAAGAAGAGCCCAATACTCATGTGCTCGAATTTGTGTAGGAGTAGACCTGGAGGAAGGTCTCTCTGAAGCCATTAAACTCGCGATGGCTGATTGGTCACACATACAAGTGCTAGATTACGAGCAACTACCATTTAAATGCAAACACTGCCATGGCTACGGGCACTTTGCCAAGTATTGTAAAAAGAAATCAGAGGAGGTAGTTGAGAAAGAGAAGGGAGATCAATGGACTCAGGTCCAGAAACCAGGACCATCTAAGCAGAGCAACAAGAACAAAGGGAAAGCCGCCTCCACTGGGAGGGTTGCTCCTCCAGAACCCCAAGCAGAAGGAAGTTCAGTCCCTCCAATAGCAGACATATCAACCAATCCCTTTGATATTCTCAGCACACCAGAAGAACCCCAAGATCCAGCAGATAAAGAGAATGAACAGCAGGCAAACAACATGGAAGAAAACAATAGGCAAGAGGAACCAATCCAAACCCGAAAAGGTGTCTCTAGTTCCCCTACCTATGCAGATATGACAAGAAAAAAGACCCCTAACACATCGAGATCCTCGGAAGATGAAACAACTGAGAGGCCCTTGAAAAGAGTGGGGAGGAAATCTCATAGAGAGGCCAAAGAAGAAGAAGCAGAGAGACAAAAAATGCAAGGCAGTCAAGCCACTATAAAGATGACTATCGGCAGAAATACTAGAACCAAACCTCCTAAGGGAGGAGCTGCCCCAACCCCTACCAGTAAATAATGCGATTAGTCTCTTGGAATTGCAGAGGACTGGGGAACCCATCAAAAGCTGAAGCAGTCAAGAGCCTATTAAAGTCAGAACTTCCCGAGATCCTCATGCTCCAAGAGACTAAAATAGAAGGAGAAGCCCTTCTAGAACTCAGCAAAGCAAAATGGAAAATAAAAGCGGGAAAAGCGGTAAGTGCTAGAGGTACATGCAGTGGGTTAGCCACTCTCTAGGAGGTTGACAAATTCCAGCTTGAGAGCTCCTTTTAGACACAGCACTGGATTTATACCGAACTCTGACACCTTCCAATTAAGATAAACATTGCTCTCTTTAATCTCTATGTTCTAGTACTCTATGTAGAAAAAGAACAATGGTGGCAAACCCTAATTGGTTTTTTGGAAGCTTACTCCCTCAATAATATAATTATTGCCAGAGACTACAATCTAATCTTAGACCTAAAGGAAAAAAGAGGAGGAACCACCAGCAGGGATCGCTTCCTCCCCTTAGTGGACAACCGGATTCAACAATGGGACTTAATGGACTTCAAGCCAAAAAAGGGTTATACACCTGGACAAACAACAGAATAGGGGAGGAGCATATCTCAGCCAGGCTGGACAGATTCCTTATTCATAGTTCCTTCCTCTCCAAGAAGATGATAATTTCCACAAAAATTCTAACAAAGTGGAACTCAGAACATAAGCCCATCCTCCTTCTAATGGAAGAAGAAGAAAACTTGGGACCAATCCCCTTCCGATTCAGCCCACTATGGGCAAACAGGGAAGGGTTTTTGGACACAATGAACAAGGCCTGGTCCACTCCTGTTCAAGGATCACCCAGCTATGTATGGGAGAAAAAGATTAAAGCCACCAAAACAGCTCTGAAGCAATGGATAAAAAATCCCACAATCTCCCCCACTACCCAAAGAAAACAGAGCACCAAGCAGTTGTTGGATCTTCAAATGGGCTTGGAGACACAAGACATAACTAGAGCAGATATTCATAGGGAGTAAGAACACCAAATCATCACCCTCCGGACATTTAGAGAAGAGGAAGAATACTTGAGGCTCAAGTCACGCAATCTCTGACTTGAGTCTAGAGACAAGAATACAGGCTTCTTCCATAAGCAAATTCGTACCTGCCTCTCTAGAAACCACATTGCTGAAATCACCTCACCAGACGGGATTGTTCTTAAAGGCACATCTCTGATAAAAGAGGCGACAACCTCTCATTTTCAGTTGTTGTTCAAAGAAGAAGGCGTGGAGGATAATGAGGAAGAGCATGACTTCCTCAAGCATGTTCCAAGGATGGTTAACGAGGAGGACAATGCAACTCTCCTGAAGCCATTCACTAAAGAAGAAATCAACAATGTCATATGGAAGATGGAACCAGACAAAGCCCCAGGACCAGATGGATTCTCAATACACTTTTATAGACTCTGCTAGGATATCATCAAGGCTGATTTGCACCGAATGATCAAAGGATTCCTTCGGAAAGCCAAAGTGGGAGGAAGCACAAATTCCACCTTCCTAGCCCTAATTCCCAAAGAAGCCAACCCGGAGACTTTCGACAGATTCAAACCAATCTCGCTTTGCAACGCATCCTACAAAATTCTCACCAAGCTGTTGGCCAATAGAATAAAACCCATGTTGGACAAACTCATCTCTCCCAATGAAGGAGGGTTTTTCAAAGGAAGGCATATCCTGGACAATGTGATCGTGGTGCAGGAAATCGTCCATTCCAGCCACCAGCGCAAAGAGCAAGGTATGCTCATAAAACTGGATATGGAAAATGCCTTTGATAGAGTAAGACACTCCTTCCTTCTCCATGTTCTTTCTACTTTTGGTTTCAGTTCTGAATTTGTTAAATTGATCAAAGCATGCATTGGAGATCCTTGGATAGCCCCTCTAGTAAACGGTAAACCTGTAAACTACTTCAAAGCTACAAGGGGAATCAAGCAAGGCTGCCCTATGTCCCCCTTCTTGTATATTCTGATGGCAGACTCTCGAAGCCGAAATCTCTCTGTTGAGAAACTTAACGAGACTCTTCCTGGCATCAGGGCGATGCCAGGAACATCCCCAATCAATCATGCCTTGTTCGTAGATGACTCTATCCTTTTGGGAGGAGCCTCTATTAAAATAGCAAGAGACTTAAGCGGAGTAATCCAAAGCTTTTGTAAATTCTCCAGAGCTTTGGTCAATAATAGAAAAAGTGCAGTGTACGACTGGGCTGTAGACCAACAATCTATTCTCAGGATTGCCCAAGCCCTAGGCTTCATCGAATATGTATCTTGGGATAAATTCAAGTATCTTGGCCTGCCTTTAACCTTGGGCACTACTAAGGCCCCTCACTGGATGGAAATTATCAGCAAAATCAAGGCAAAAATGACTGCTTGGGGAGGACAGTGGCTCACCACAGCCGGGAAGCTTACTCTGGTCAAGTCAGTCCTCTCATCCCTTCCTATCTATCAGGCCTCCTTCCTCTTAGCTCCAAAAATGATCACCGATCAGTTAGCAAAGCTGATCCGAAATTTTCTATGGCAAGGAGGAAAGGGGAACCAAAAAAAATTCCATATAGTAAGCTGGGACATAGTGAAAAGGCCAATACCTGAAGGTGGTCTTCAAGTTAGAGATCCTGTGTTGGCCAATCTGGCAATGGGAGGGAAGATCCTTTGGAAAATCTTCTCAAACCAAAGACACCCTGTAAGTCAAGTTCTAATTAAAAAATATCTGCACAGACTCTCGATAAAGAATATGGATGAAGGAGCTTCTCACAAAGGAACCACGTTGTGGAAGTTGTGTAGCCAAGGTTGGAATTTCTTCAAAGAACAACTTTACAGAATACCAAGAAATGGGAAAAGAATTAGACTGTGGGAGGACAATATCATGGGTCTCCAACCCCTAAGCCTAGCACCAGATATAGCTAACTTGCGTAACTGGCTCTCCCAAAAAGGTATTCACAAACTTGCTGACATTTGTACATGGGACTCAGAAGGGAACTGGAGTAACTGGGACCTTCATCGCCCTCCTGAATGGATGCTCCCCCAACTTCACCAATTATTAGATAAACTCACGGGACTGGCTCCTGTGCACCTGCATTCGAGGGACAAGTGGGGCTGGGGGAAGACCAGAACTTACTCAGCACGGCTGGGCTTTGCAGCTCTCCAAGAACAACAACATCAAATCCATACTACAAAGCTCTGGCACCATATATGGAACCCATTTGGACTCCCAAAAATCAACTTCTTCAGCTGGACTCTCATGCACAGAAGGACCCTCACAGGGGAAAACTTAGAGAAAAGAGGAATCATAGGTCCTCACAGATGTCCTCTCTACTGCAAGGACCAGGAAATGATCGATCATTTGTTCACTAGCTGCCCCTTTTCTCAAGAGGTCTGGTTGCAAGCAATCATGGGGCTCAACACCCAAATCCCTCAGTAGTCTTCAGTGGTTAGTCTTTTCACAACTTGGAAAGATTGATATCCACACCCTTTGAACAACAACTCAACTTGGACTAAAATATGGAATGAAATCCCAAAATATATTTGCTGGGGAATCTGGTTGGCTAGGAATGAAGCCATCTTCAACAACAAACTCCAATCCACCATCACAGTAACTGCCAAGGCCAAAGCCTTACTACTGGAAACTATTGAAAATAGACCTCATAAGCTAGACAACTCCCTACTCCCTAAAGAGCTCAACTAGCTAGGTGAGTCCCTGAGACGGGCAAGCATCAAGAAGAATATCCACTTGCCTAGCCATAATCCAAAGTGGTGTCTTCGGATCTCTGAGGAGTATTTTAAAAAATGGTGGAAAAATAAGAGAAAAGTCGCGATTTTCTTCGATGGAGCCTCCAAAGGAAACCCTGGGATATTAGGGGCAGGAGGAATAATTTATTCAGCAGATGGTCATAAACACGGCAACTTTTGTTGGGGTCTAGGACAAAGCGCCAACAACCAGGCTGAGATCCTAATTCTGCTCAAAGCGTGTCATCTGGCTCAAAGGAACATAGGGGAAAACCTTCAAATATTTGGGGACTCTGAAATCCTGATTAAAACCCTTAATAAGGATGACCAACTCAATAGCTCTGCTCTAAACAAGACCCTAGAAAGAATAATAAAACTGACCCAAAACTTCACTTCATGCTCTTTCTATCATGTCCTACGAGTCCAAAACAAGGAAGCTGATACAATGGCTAACAAAGGATGTCTGCTAGCCTAAGGTATGCTAGTGAACAACGAAGAAGAAGCTAAAAGGCACCCAATTCCTTAATAGGTTAGGAGAGTCGTTCAAGGACAGATTCCTCCAGATCAAAAGTTGGCACAGATAGACTTCCATTGACGAGGAAGAGTGGCTCACTTCTTGTCACGTCTTCAGCTTCCCACATGGGCCAGCAAGGATGGAAATAATAACAGGGCGCAAAATGGATTCCATTTAGAAGAAGGCTTCGATGGTCGTGATGCGTAGGCTTAGGGCAGGGGATACTCCGACGACCATTGCTTGCTGGAATAGGCGGGGGGCTAGAGATGCGGTGAGTGGTAAGCAGTGTTCTTCGCACCGCTTTTGGTTGATTGGCAGTAATCCATGAATCGGACGCAATGTTCCTTTTGGCATGATGCGTGGCAGGACAAAACCGCCCTCATTGCATGCTCTAACGGAGTTAATGGCCGGACAACAATTGGACGTGATTACCGTCGGATCCGAGTGGGGGAAGATCTGACAGACATCGCTCGCTTTTCTTGGCAAGGTCTTATCCATGTCGTGGGGCCAGGAACGAAGACGGCTCTGGTTAAAGCTAGGTCAGCAAGGGACGCAATAACCGTCGGATCTAGGAGGGTTCGATATGACGGTCATCGCGCTTCGCAATTGGAGGGGAGTTATTTAGCCGGGAGTGGTAAGCGGGTTTCATCGCACCACTCTTGGCTTCTTGGCAGTTTTGTATGAATTGGACGTGATGCCACTTAAGGGTCGACGCGTGGCATTACAAAACCACCCATATCGCGCGCTCCTGAGGAGATAAAGGTCGGAAAGTGATGGACGCGATATGCGTCGGATCTGGGTAGGGGTAGATCCGACGGCCACCGAGTGTTGATCACGGTGGGGGCTACCATGTAGTGGGGTCGAGTACAGTGGAGAAGACAGGCTTTAATTAAACTCATTAAATATATGTAGGTTTGTAATTTGACCGTGGAACATAGTTTAAGTGGGTTTTATATCAATCCAGGAAAGCACCAAAGTTTCAAAGAAAAGAGGAAAGAAACACAGAACTCTAAGCTGACTTCAGCAAAGCAAGGATCTCTCAGCCTGCCAACTGCCTTAAAATCAACAGCTAACCTCATATACAAAAGCCAGATTAGGAGGACTCAAATGAGCCAGATTTCTCGCATCTTTCTGTATTCGAGGTCGTTTGGCATGCCCAACCTCTTTTGATAAATAAAACTTAACCGTTTATGTTAAAAAAAATGATGATATAAAAACAATTAACTAAGATTCAATGTAAAAAGTTACGGAAGAAATATGGATAGAAAAATATTTTTTTAAGAGTTAAGTAGGGGAAAAGAAAAGAGAAAGAGAGAAAAAAAGAAGGTTTAGAAAAACAAAAAAATTAAGAAAAGAATAATAGACATAAAGACTTAAAAAAAATTAATAGAGAGGTAAAGGCAAGTTGATGTGGAAATATGTTTAGGATTGAGCAATTTTTTTTTCTTTGTTACAATTCATTTCAATATCATTTGAGTATTTATTTATACAATATATCAAGTAAGGTTAATGAAAGATTTATTTTAAACTGTGCAAATAGGTATAAGTGACATATATATCTATATGAAAAATATGTATAAATGTGTTTTATTTTTATTTTTTAAATAATTATTGGGGATATTTGGGAAATGTTATACATTTAGGGAAAATTTTAGAGGCTAATATCCTTAGGTGGGTTAATTTTCCAAGCCTTTTTTTGAAAAAAAAATGTCAATTTCTATTTTTTCTAAATGTAATTGGCCCAAATTGGATGGTATAAAAATGTTTTATTTTAAGAATCACCAAAATTATATAGAGACTATATAAAATCATTAGAAATTTGAATAGTTTTGCAAACATATCACCAAACATTTTACATTTTGTATATTAGGGACTAGTAAGATTCACTAAATTTTCTAAAGTTTAAGATAAATTTACACCCTTAAAATTTTCCTTGTACACATAATAGTGCATGGAATTCGCACAACAGCCTCAATGACACTATGAAGCCCCTTTGCTAACGGGAAATCACGGAGTGATCCCAAATTACCATTTCAGAGTATCCAAGAAAGTCTTGTTTGTGTTATGCTAATGTAATCATGAAAAATTTAAGTTGTCCCAAAGTCATGTAAGAATACTCCAAGAAAGGCTCAAATGTATCGTTAAGAAATTTGTGGGACTTTCCAAGAATATTTTTTGAGAGACTCTGGGGAAATCTTGTGCAAATAAAAATGGAAAACTAGACCCAATGGAAAGATGAAATGAGACATGCCATGGTGGAGTATATGTTGACCCATCCAACCCAAGTCTGTGAGAGAAGAACACACAAAGAAGGGTGTGATATCAATAAAAGAGACACATGTGGACATTGCGCACTCTAGGGTGAATACCAACGAGTTGACATAATACACTACACGAAGTAGTCAATAATAAGGCATCAATGATGATAGGATGGTAAATTGCCTCGTGGACGTTAAAATAATTCCTTTCTTCTTTCTTTCTTTCTTTAAGTGGACATGAAATGCATGCCATCAATATAGAGGATAATCACCAATCCACATGCTCATGGGTTTTTAAGACCTTGTGATGGGGACATGCATGCTACGAACATGTGCCAATGATAACCTGCTAAGTATTATATAGTGTGGAGCTAAGAACGTAAGAGGATTTACACCATGAATCCATCCACGTCAAATCATAAACATAACACTGGGACAAAGAGCAACATGAAGCGAGATGACAAGTTATGTCCATTCTTTAGCCACCTTAACAAGTAATGAATATCGAATATGAAGTTGCATTTAACCAAATCTCCAAGAGTATTTACATAAATAAAACAAAATTGACAATTAAACTACTTGAGTTGTAGGAATTTAATGGTTGGTCTTCTCATCACAACTCACATTCATAAACCTATGTATAAAGGGTGGCATCTAATTATTTTTGTTGTGTAAGAAGTTTTTAGCTATAGTTGTAGCAAAAGACAATGTACACTTCAAGCCCAAGTTATATGATAACTTCTAAAGATTTTAAGTCTTTTAAGATTGAACCAAATAAGCATAATAGTTGTGTTTAGTTCCACTATGTTGTTAATTTTAAATATAATTGTTTATGAGTGTGAGTTTTAGATGTGTAATTTGGTATTATAATCTTTGTGTTTGCACCATGTGGTATTGTACCAAGGCTAGTTCCCGCTTTGGTGAGGATGGAATCATGAAGTGGTCAAGAATATTGATTGTTGAAGATTATGTCAATGGAGGGAGAATCCAATTAAAGAAACATTGGGTAAAATCATTGTAGAAAGAAGTAATGCTAACGGAGTAAGTGCTTAGTAGAATTGTTTCAACATATTTCTAAAGGAAAAAAAAACAAGCATTGGAGTAGGAAGATTTGTTATTGCTGACGTAACACGCATAAGAAATAAAAGAGTTTAAATATTTTAATTGAGTTATAAAAGAACATGAGGAAGTAAGAAGGTTGCACAAAAATGTAGAAGGTTTATGAGAAGAAAAGGTTGTTAGGTAACATAGACAACTCGAACAAGGAAAGACGTATAAGGTAGATGGTGTGATGGTGAATGATGATCCCAATGTTGGTTGTTAGGTAAATATTGTAAAATTTTGAAAAAAATTGTCTTGAGAAGGGCGAGTCCTCGATTTTGATGATATTTTTCCATGTTAAATACACCACGTCCCGCCCTAAATAAACTTATCCTACGCCACTTTTATTAAATTTCGCACCTATTTTGATCAATAAAACACTTCCCATGGTATTTTATCATTAAATTTTAGTTTTTGAAATTTCATGAAATTTTATGCATTCTAAATCAAACTTACTAATTTTTACAAGAAATAATCTACTTTTGTAATTACTCGTTCATTTAGCTATTGCAGGCTAATTGGGGGGAATCAGGGACATTGGTTTTGTTCCCCATGATCTTAATATGGCTAGCTTCCCCTTGGTTCAATGAGAAAATGCACGCAAATGTCTAGTCAATGCACAATCAACACAATTAGTTTGCCAACTAAAACATGGATTTATGAAGAAAAATCACCCAAATATGAGCATTCAAGATTTTTCCATAATTCTGGCATGGGAGAGGTCCAAGCCCATCTAGAATGATGCTTAGAATAACATTTGGTTAGCCAAGAAGAGACTTTTCAGTAGTTGGTTTTATTTTTCATGTATAAATGGTAAGCTAGTGAAACTTGCAAATCTATCTTTAGATTTTAAACTTCCATATTTCTATTATGATCTTCATATTCAGAAACTTCTTTATTGAAGCTCTATTCAAAGCTCCAGTTTCATCAATATATGTAATCCCTTTGAGTTTTAATTCGTTGATAGTCTTTTAGTGTACAAGCCAAGGAGTGGAGGGCCCCCATTGTCTTATCGTGTGCATTCATTTTCCTTATTGTTCATAGTTGTGGATGTTGGGACACGTCTTACTGTGTTTTTCTTTTATGTTTATACTTACATATGCAAGCAAGTCTCTACTTTCACGAAATTTCAATTATCTTGTCTATGTATTCATTATTGTGCTTTTCTTGTCTACAATTATTCATAATTCACTTTTTGAACTATAAGCATTTCTTTTTTTTCTAAATATGACTAATCTATTAATGAAACAAAAAATAATACATGGAGGCATCGGCATCTGCAGATCCTGTCTCAGATTTTACCATGTTTAAACAAACAGTAACTGAAAATGACTGCCGCCAAGGGGAAACCAATCCAAAATTCGAGGATTGAGTTGTCCACGTAGGGGAACTAGCCTGGAATAACATTGTAGTAGAGTTTTTTGACCAAAACAACAAAATTGACATCAAATATAACAAAACTTCAAAACGAACCCCTAAGATGGTGACCGGGTGGTTAAAAAACCTGAAAAAGACCTTGGCCTGCTAGGTGTCAATAGGTGGCAGAGGTTCCTCCACAATGAGACACCTGTAGGCATCCATATCTTCTTCTTCGTGCTGTTGCCCGCTCATTGTGGCTTCCATCTTCGCATTGTCGCCTGGAGTGTTATGTACCTGAGCTGCGTCCATCCGGTTTAGAGCTTCACCATGAGTTCTACGAGTCCCCGAGCTACTACCAGGAGTTTTCCGTCTGCTGGTGCTGGTCCTTTCCTGAATGATGCGTTCCGGGACGATAGAGCTATGTGGCTCTTCTCTGAAGGCAACAGAAATGGTAGTAATAATGCATGGGCACTCCAATGTACAGTGAAACTGGAGCTGTGTAGAATGGCAGGGATGCATCGTCGGGTTAGAGTCATCAGGAGGTTGCTGGGCGTCCATCACACGCCTATAGCCGGTCGTCTAGGCATGCCCCTTACCACTGCGGGTGGTGGGATACCGACCCGTGAGGTGAGCAGCTGTCAAGGGCGAGGAGGAGTCCACAGGCGAGGAGTCAGAGAGGGACAGTGAGGGAGGGCGAGGTGCTCTGCCTCTGCTACTACCCCTTCTACATCTCATCCAGTGCCACAAACGAGGCATATTGGCCTGATTGGAATTGGTTCGACGAGTGCTTGGAGGAGCAGGATGAGGGATGGAATGGCCAGTGGAGGCAGGAGAATGGGGAATTTGATTATCAGAAGTAGAATTCAGGGCCGAAGCAGCAATTCTGAAACAACAAAATAGGTTATGCGAGAAGTGGGAACTTTCAACCATTTCAATGCAACAGAGGATCTGACACCTTCTCCCCATAGTCGTGCGAGAGCTCGGCTCTGCAGCAGCGGGGAGGCAGTTACAGGCCAAAGGAGGCCAAACGGGGGGAAGACGATCCGAAATCGCCATCTTATGGATCAGAGTGAGGTATCCTCGGCCTTCACACATCATTAATTTTTTTTGGCTTTCACACAACATTAAAATGCCATTAATTATGGCGGTGGGCTTCTAGGTGGAAGCGTGGGTGGCCATGTGGCCACGCCACTTGCCAACCCGGATTAGCTGCGCTGTACTAGCGCGATTAATCACCCGCATCCGGGACCTATAAGCATTGTTACTTCATTAACTATCATAGTTTAATTGTTGTTCATGATCAAAGAAGGTCTCTATTTCCATAAATTAGTCAATGCTTTTGAGAAACAAGCTTATTGATAGATTGGGTAAAATATTAAAAGAGTTTTTCTTTTAAGAAAAGACCTTAATGCATGCACAATCTATCAAACTAAAATTGCATCAACCATTGTAGGTCTCTCTTTCCATAGATTGGTGAATGCTTTGAGCAACAAGCTTATTGAGAGATTATGTAAAAGATTAAAAGAGTCTACCTATTAAGAAAAGGACCTAATGCATGCACAATCCATAAAACTAGACTTGAATCAAGCGTTGTTTCTATTCCTGGGAATTTTCCTTTCATTTTAACCCTTGAAATTAGCCATGATGATAAGAGTACAAGACTAAGTAGTCATCCATTGTAAGTTTTTAAACCCAAAGAAACTACAACATGTGGGACACTATTGCATTCTCAATCAACCAAGTGATTCTAAGTAATTTTTGTGCTTTTACTTTCAAGAAGTGTTAGTAGTTTAGATGAATAGGATTAGTTCCTTTCAACAAGTTTGGATTGTTAGATCATAGTTTGTATTCATTCTTTCTTGATTTTATTGGTTTAAAAGAATCTAATTGCTAAATTGCCTACTAATTAACTTTAATAGCGTAGTACTATTTTTTTAAGATAAATAGTATTTTTTTTTCATTTCTTTAACGTGATAATAAATCTAAGCCTAGTTCCCTACATACAATAGTGTGCTTAAATGTTTACAAACACTCAGATTGATTAAAAGATCATGTCCTAATTTATGCTAATAAATTAGTTTGACATTTTTTACATCATTGCCTCGGAAGCACGTGTTGAGTTATATTTAGATTTATAAGTTTTTCTTGAAGCTTTGCATTCAGTTTTTCAAAATACAAGCATTTAGGACCTAGAGAAGTGAAGGCGGTAAGATGAGAGGTAAATCATGTTTATATATGGATTTTCATATATATATATATATGTTTATATGCATATATATATGTTTATATTGATTTGGGGTAGCATCGGATGTGCTCTAGCCACAAAAATTAGTGGAGAGGCTAAAGCACATGAGATCTCCAATACCCAGAAATGGTTTGGGCAGATTCTAAACAGTTCAAGAGATATTAAAATAATTAATATTTTTAATGGGGTCCCTAAGTCTAAACTTAGGGAAAATAAAATATTAATGTGAATTAATATAAAATTATGTTAGAAGGGTCCAAAATTCATGGATCAAGCCATATCTAATCTTAGATGTTGGTTAGGGACTTAATCTTGGCCGTTGAATTGTCAACGAGAAAAGTATAAGAGGAGGCTTGAGGGTCACTTGGAGAACACAACAAGTTGATCAAGAATTCAATTTTCTGGGGCAGGGCTTGCTGAGGAAGTCGAAAAAGTGATCAGAGTTATAGCTGAGGGGCAGAGAATATAGAAGCGGAGAGGTAGAGATAGTACCAAGAGGATCAACGCAGAGCTAGCCAAGGCTCACGCAGAGGCAACTAGGAGCTGTGCAGTGCCTCAGAGAGCCAGCGTGGGTGACGCAGAGGTTCTAAGGGTTGACGTAGTGCCTCAAGAGGTTGATGCAGTGCCTCTAGAGGCTGACGCAGGGAGAGCTATGGTGACATTGGGCTGACGCTGAGCGAGAGAGAGGATGACGTAGTCCCTAGAGGTAGATGTTAGGATTTTCGTGGGGCAGATCGGAGTTGAGAGCTACTGGATTGGTCATCTGGGGTTTTGCCGGAATATCTGCTTCCGAGTAGAGAGCTACTACTGCAGAGATTATTCTTTATTGGGTGAGCCAGTTTTGGCACCCAGATTGTATTCAGAAACTGCATAATAATAAAACCCTCAGATAGTTGCACCGACTTTCCCGCGTTGGGTTTTTCAGTGACATTGGTCCAAAAACAATGGTGTCACTTGTGTGCTTGTTTTGTTTCCTTTAGTTGATGATTTGTAATGTGTTGAGGATGTACTTGTATTTATTTTCAGTATTTACATGGTAAATAACTTGTTAATTAATCAGAGGCATAAATAAATCAGAAAAGTACCTGAAGGGTTTCTAACAGTTAGACTTAGAAATTTCAACATGGTAACAGAGCGTGGTTGCAGATCACAGGAGAACTGAGGAGATCAGCCGAGCAGAGCAGCAACAATAGAAAACAACTTTCCTAAGTGATAGAATTTGTTCCTAGCAGAGAAGCAGCAAGGAAGGGGTGACGCAGTGCCTGCGTCATCAAGTTTGAGCCAGGAAGAGGATCAACGTAGTGGCAGAGGGGAGTAGACTTGACCTACGTAGTGCCCGGTCATCTTTCTCAGTCAGGAAGGATTGATGCTCGTGGTCAGGAGGTGCGATTTTGCTGGTGTCGGGATTGTGCAGAACCTAGAAGCTCTAACCTTGAGTTTGCTGGGGCTTAGGAGGCTATGGGTAAGTTGCGGAGTGAAGCTGGTGGGGTACTGTAGCCAGAAGAGTACCTAATAGGGCAAGACCAAGGAGGAGGGAGTTGTTACCAAGGATTTCTAGCCAAGAAATCTGGATCAGTGGTGTAGCTGCACTAAGGATCGGAGTGGAGGCACCTCAACATTGGCAGAGGGGTTTCCAGGAGGGAAATAAAGGCTCAGAGGGAGTCACACTCAGAACTTCCAGAAGGGAAGTAGGGGAGCAACGAGATGATAGTGAATGGGGTAAGAGACCAGGATAGGCTAGACGGAGCCTCAAACTTCGTAATCTGGAAGGCCAGAATCTTATCTGTTCTAGACAGGAATTGTCTCAAGCAATTTTCCTTGAGGACAATAACTG
This sequence comes from Pinus tabuliformis, assembly GCA_031772625.1. Taxonomy (NCBI): domain Eukaryota; kingdom Viridiplantae; phylum Streptophyta; class Pinopsida; order Pinales; family Pinaceae; genus Pinus; species Pinus tabuliformis. The sequence continues at coordinate 1,042,588,596 of CM062816.1, read as the reverse complement.
TCCTAGTTGACCCAGCTGATAACGACAAGTACGAGGATGCAATGGCGAGGGCCAAGAGCATCATCCTTGACGAGATCAAGGACCATGTAGTACCACACATTGCCGAGAAGACTATGACAAATGAGATGTGGGAGGCCCTAAAGCAGTTGTATCAGCATACTTTCATGCAGAGGAAGATGCTACTGGAAAATCAGTTCCGGACATACCAGATGCAAAAGGGAGAACAGATTGACACCTTCCTCGGTCGATTGAAGGATATTTGGGATCAATTGACTTCCATAGGGGCCATGCCAGATCAAGAATTGATGGTGAGAACAACCCTGAACGGAGTCTCAGAAGACTGGGAGGTGTTTTTCAAGAGTATACTGGGTAGGGAAACCCTTCCAGATTGGGAGGAAATGTGGGCGACTCTTCGCCAAGAAGAGATCAGAAGGTTAAGCAAGGCGGGAAGCAGCGGCAAGGGGATTAGAGTCAAGAAGGAGGAAGAGGAGGATGTTGCCCTAGCATCTAAGGGAAAGTAGGAGAAACAGAAGAATAAGGACCTCTCCAAGGTCAAATGCTTCAACTGTGGGCAACTGGGTCACTATGCGAGCTAGTGTCTGAGGAAGAAGAGCAAAGGAGAGGCTTTCGAGACCAAGGCTATGACAGCAAGGGCAAAGAAGGAATTGGAGACAGACGATGACTGTGCCATGAATGCTCACACGCCACTTGAGCGGAAGTGGGGACACATCGAGCTGTAGTCAGATGGACTACAGGTGATGAGGGGCAGGATCCTCGAGGTACCCAACATCTTGGATTATACCTTGCTACGGGAGCCCCGAAGAGGAGTAGCAGGATTGTGGATGTTGGTAGAGATGGATGCGGATGGAGTAAAAGAGGGAGCTACAATGCAGGAGTCCTAGGACAACGTGAGGCAGCAGTGTGAGATGCACAAAGTTGTTGCAGCAATGTAGATGTCAGAGAGGGAGCACTTGTCAGTGACAGAGGGAGCTTCAAAATCGGGGGTGTTTCTATCCTGATGAAGATGTTAGAGTTGGGAGATTAGTTACTTACTTCTCAGTAACTGAGTTGCAGTGCAGCAGTTAGCAGTGGCAGTGCTATGGTCAGCACAATGCAGCATGATGAGAGGGGTTGCAATGCAGATGCAACAGTGACAGGGCAGGGCCATGGGCAGTAGCACGGATGTAGAGGGAGTTGTCGTACAGATGAAACAATGGAAGTGGCAGGGCCATGGGTAGCAGTACATGATGTAGCAGTGCAGAGGATGTCGGGTAGAAGGCCTAACATCAGCACAGGGATCGATGCCAGATGATCAGGGTGATGCTCAGGGAGCAGTATTACTAGAGCACAGTCCTTGCTAATAGGGAGTGTTGATTTGGGGTAGCATCAGATGTGCTCTAGCCACAAAAATTGGTGGAGAGGCTAAAGCACATGAGATCTCCAATACCCAGAAATGGTTTGGGCAGATTCTAAACAATCTGAGAGATATTAAAATAATTAATATTTTTAATGGAGTCCCTAAGTCTAAACTTAAGGGAAATAAAATATTAATGTGAATTAATATAAAATTGTGTTTGAAGGGTCCAAAAGTCATGGATCAATCCAGATCTAATCTTAGCCGTTGATTAGGGACTTAATCTCGGTTGTTGAGTTATCAGCAAGAAAAGTATAAGAGGAGGCTTGAGAGTCACTTGGAGAACACACCGAGTTAATCAAGAATTCAATTTTTTGGGGCAGGGCTTGCTGAGGAAGTCGAAAGAGTGATCAGAGTTGCAGATGAGGGGCAATGAATACAGAAGCAGAGAGGCAAAGATAGTACCAGGAGGATCAACGCAGAATCTGGGAGAGAGGGATGCAAAGCTAGCCAGAGGTTCACAGAGAGCCAGCCAAGGTTCACGTAGAGCCAGCCAGGAGCTGCGCAGTGCCTCAGAGAGCAAGTGTGGGTGACGCAGAGGCTCTAAGGGTTGACGCAGTGCAAGCTAGGGTGACGTTGGGCTGACACTAATCCAGAGAGAGGCTTACGCAGTCCCTAGAGGTAGACATTGGGATTTTCGTGGGGCAGATCAAAGTTGAGAGCTGCTGGATTGGTCATCCGGGGCTTTAGCTGGAGTATCTACTTCCGAGGAGAGAGGTACTACTACCGAGATTATTCTCTGTTGGGTGAGCCGATTTTGGCACCTAGATTGTATTCAAAAACTGCATAATAATAAAACCTTCAGATAGCTGCACCGATTTTCCTGCATTGGGTTTTTCCGGGGACATTGGTCCAAAAACAACAGTGTCACTTGTGTGCTTATTTTGTTTCCTTCAGTTGATGATTGTTAATGTGTTGAACATGTACTTGTATTTATTTTTAGTATTTACATGGTAAATAACTTGTTAGATTAGAATAAGTAGGCAGAAATAAATCAGGAAAGACATGAAGGGTGTCTAAGAGTTAGACTTAGAAATTTCAACAATTCTTACACTATACCTAGGGATCACAAAGATAGGAACATTAAAAAAAAAAAAAACCTCCAGTGGTACCAGGAACATCAAAATTTGAAAAATAATTAAAAGTATAAACTACACCAATAACTAGAAGAATAATTATTAAACAATTGGAACAAAACAAATACATAAGGAAGAGATTGACACTTGTAGAAAGACAAACATTATTAGCTCAACAAGCAAAGAAAAAACAAGTACAACCAAAAACCACCCAAAAACATCCTCCATAGAAAACCAAAAGTTGACACTTGTAGAAATACAAATATTATTAGCTCAACAAGCAAAGAAAAAACAAGTACAACCAAAAACCACCCAAAAACATCCTCCATAGAAAACCAAAAGTAGGACAAGAACAACCAGGGAAATCAATTCCTCAACCAATGCTTGAAAAATTAGGAACATGTAGGAAAGAACAACCTCACTTGCCTAATAAGACATTAGAGGGTGGTTTTCACTGAACTAAAAAACTTTATTAAATGTAATAGATTTTACTTTATTTGTCAACTATGTTATTAAATTTTCACCCTAAATAAAAACATTTCCTTTAAAAATTGTATAATATTTTAAAAATATAAACATAATCTACATGTTTCGTATGCACAATATCATGACTTAATTCTTGAAAGTAAAGGAAGATAAACCAATTTGTCTTTCTAAAATATTTATTCAATGAAGTCAATGACAAACATATTTTCTTTAATAAATTATTCACACGCTAAAAATAAAATGATGTTTTTCTAAAATATTTATTCAATGAAACCAACCATCCATAGTCTCTTTAATAAATAACTCCTACAATGAAAATAATATGAATGCAAAATTAGATTTGACCTAAAAATAAAATGATGTCTTTCAAAAAATAAAATGATGTTTTTCTAAAATATTTATTCAATGAAACCAATCATCCATATTCTCTTTAATAAATAACTCCTACACTAGAAATAATATGAATGTAAAAATAGATTTGACGTGAATTGTTTTCTAACAACGTTTTCATATTTGTTTTTCTAATACAACAACGTACATAGCGGAGGCCTAGCATGGAAAATGGTTTATCCATTTCTACCACTGCAAGTGTGGTTTACCATGGAATGCATGGAAAATGGTTTACCCGTTTCTGCTACTGCAAGTGTGGTTCATTATGGACTGCAAGTTGTTCACCATGGAATGAATACTTGCTAGGAAGTTATATCTTGTTGGATTTTATATCTTACAATAAATAATTAACATGCGAGCAATGAACATCACACCGCAAATCTTCATCGATCAATGATGAAATTGTTGAGATTTTCTGTTTTAGACAAAATAGGCAAAAATCCCAGTGTGTGACAATAATAGAAATCTGTTGCTGGATTAGCTCCAGGTTGTTGGGAGAGAATTAATGCATCCTAAATTTGATGTGAGAGGCAGTTAGATTCTCCTTGCTATAAAATAGGTATTCATACGAATAGCTGGGTGTTGTGTGAGAATTTCTGAGGATTTGTTTAATTGTGTAATCTCTTGTTTGATTAATAAAAGATCGTCGATGCCTATGTTGTGTGGACGTAGCCCAGATTGGTTGGGTGAACCACGTTAATTGTTGTGTCTTTAAGTGCATGAGTGATTTGCTGAGTATTTTTGTTTTAGATTGTTGTGCATCTGATCTCCAACAATTGGTATCAGAGCATGTTGGAGGGGTGTATCAGATTGATTGATGCTGTATACCTGCGTGTGAATGCTGTTGGTGCTGGCGGTGCATTGATTAAGCACACTGCTGTGGGATTACATATTATTATCTCCTTGATTGCGTTGGCTATATATAAATACCCACGTGACACATATATATAAAAATCCTGCTGCAGAAGCATAAAACGGTGGAATACTTTGCTGCCACAGCGTGAAGTAAAACCCAGCGTATTGTAATTAAGATTGTTATATCTTTTTTGGGTTTTGTTATAAAACATTGCTGCGTAGGAGTTTCGCTGTCATCGGTGCGTTGATACAGCAATGATACAGCGTTTGATATGGCGTTGATACAGCGGTGATACGGCGTGGGGATACAATTTTCTTTTTAAAAAATCGCATGATTGCTGGTGCGTATTCCAGCATTGACACCTGCGTGGAGATGGACGTTATAAACACATCGTGGATATATATTTAAAACTGCATGGATATACAGTTGTGTTTGGTGGATTAGTGCGTATTCCACCATTGAAACCTGCGTACAGCGTGGTGCGTATTCCACCATTGAAACCTGCGTGGAGCATCGATGCTGCTGGTGCGATGTTTTGAATATTTTCCGAATTCGAATTTTATCAAAAGTCAAAGGTGTGTAATGCGTAGAACGAGCCGACAGCAGTGATATTATTTATTTTTTCTTCTTCTTCAAAGTTTTTTAATTGGCGCGGGTAATTCAAAAGCAGTCGCGCCAACCACTTGAATTAGTGCGGAAACGCATTAATTAAGTGCGCCAATGCGCTAATGAGCCGATAGGCGCGCATTTGAGTGGAATTCTCGCGCCATTTTGTCATCACTTAGAGCGTTTTTTAAAAGGCGCGGTTAATGTGCTGATCAACAAGCGCCATTTGTTTTTACATTGAAATCTGAGCTTTAAACAGCAAAGCGCAGGGGGTTGTTTTCTTTTTTAAATAAAGGCGAAGATAATTTGAGGCATAGGCATTTATTGAGATTCAATTTTGTTTTTTTTTTAAATTGAAATTGGAGATTCTTTGTTTTAGACGAGATGGCGAAAACTCAGAGTGCCCGATTTGAAATCGATAAATTTAACGGTAAAAATAATTTCGAGATCTGGAAGGTAAAGATGCATGATCTCCTGGCACAGCAAGGCGTGGCAAAGGCGTTGTTGGGCAGATCCAAACTGCCTTACCCCGTGACAGATGATGAGTGGAATGAATTGGATGGAAGAGCCTTGAGCGGAATTCGGTTGTGTTTGGCTGATGATGTTTTATTTAACATCGTGTCAGAGAAGACTGCAGCTGGTTTGTGGACGAAGTTGGAGAAGCTGTATATGACGAAATCCTTGACAAATCGGATTCTCCTGAAGCGGCATCTATATAGTCTGAGAATGAAGGAAGGTACTTCCATTACTGACCATTTGAATGTTTTTAATACTTTAATGGTGCAATTAGAAAGCATACAAGTAAAGATTGAAGGCGAGGATAAAGCCATAACTTTATTGTGCTCGTTGCCTGAGTCGTGGGATCATTTTGTCACGTCTATAAGTCTTAGTTCATCCGAAACCATTGAATTTGATGATGTCGTCGGAGCTTTGTTGTCCGAGGAAACCAGGAAGCGGTCGAATGCTGACACCTCTACATCAGAGGCAATGATGGCTAGAGGTCGTTCTAGAGAAAGACGCTTTGGTAAGCGCAGCGATTCGTGTTCAAAGTCCAAGGGGAAGAAGAGTAAAGTCAAGTGCTGGTTCTGCGGCAAAATAGGGCACTTGAAGAAGGATTGTTGGAAGCGACAACAAACTTCTAAAGAAGCTTCATCGATAGAAAAGAAGGAAGCGAACACGACTGATACATGTTCAGCATCTGGTTCAGGTATGAGTGACGAAGTCTTGTCAGTTAATTTGTCAAATCATGATCAACATTGGTTGCTAGATTCCGGTGCATCAAACCACATGTGTATTCATAGAGACTGGTTTAAGACATATAGATCAGTGAATGATGGAGTCGTGTACATGGGTAATGATGTCACATCTAATATTGTGGGAATAGGGAGTATACAGCTGCAAATGTTTGATGGAACAACCAAAATGTTAACTGATGTAAGACATGTACCAGATTTAAGAAAAAATCTAATTTCACTGGGGGCACTTGATACAAATGGATATAAAACTGTCATTCAAGGTGGAGTAATGAAAATTTACAAAGGTATTTTACTAGTAATGAAAGCTAAGAAAGTAGGAAATCTATTTCAGTTAGAAGGAAGAACAGGGTCAGTTCATGTGTCTACGGTGTCTGAACAGGACAGTAGTTCCATTCGCCTATGGCATCAGAGGTTGGGCCATATGAGCGAAAGAGGGTTAAAGATTTTGGCTGATCGCAAGTTACTTCCTAATCTAAGATCTGGAAAGTTAGATTTCTGTAAACATTGTCTGTTTGGCAAACAAAGTAAACAAAAGTTTAAAACAGGCAAACATACTAGTAAAGGAATACTTGATTATATCCATTCAGATGTTTGGGGTCCAGCACCTACAACCTCGTATGGTGGCTCATCATATTTTGTGTCGTTTATTGATGACTTTTCTAGGAAAGTATGGGTCTACATGTTGAAAAGGAAGTCTGATGTGTTTTCAGTTTTCAAGCAGTTTAGAGCATTGGTAGAAAACAGCACTGGTAGAACAATAAAATGTTTAAGAACTGACAATGGTGGTGAGTTTACTTCCAAGGAGTTTGACAGCTATTGCAAGGATGCAGGGATCGAGAGACATAAGACCACGGTTTATACTCCTCAGCAGAATGGAGTTGCTGAACACATGAACAGGACTCTTCTAGAGAGAGCAAGGAGTATGCTGAGTAACGCCGGGTTGCAAAAGGAGTTGTGGACGGAAGCAGTGGCAATAGCTTGTTATGTGATAAACCGATCTCTATCAACGGCGATAGGCTGCAAGATTCCGCAAGAGGTATGGAAAGGACACCCTTGTGACTATTCTAAACTCAGAGTGTTTGGTTGTGAAGCATATGCTCTAGTACCTAAACATCAGCGAACTTAGTTAGATCCAAAGTCGAAAAGGTATATATTTGTTGGGTATGGTGTTGGAACAAAGGGATATATAGATTGTGGGATCCTACTACCCGCAAAATCATCATCAACAGAGATGTAAAGTTTAATGAATCCTCTCTTGTACAGTTAGATGTAGATAGTAGATTGAAACAGGATGATGTATCTGATTTCCAACACATTTAGTTTGACAACACTTCTAATGAAAGTCATGATGACCGTAGTTCAGATTCTAGTCATGAACAGATTTCAGAATCAGATTATGAACAGGGTTCAGATGGAGGTCATGAACAGGCCTCAGATGGCGATCATGAAGAAGTTCCTACAGATGATAGACAGCCAATTGTGGAAGCACCAGAAACATTCTTAAGGAGGTCTACAAGGATCAAACGCCCTCCGAGAAGGTATGATGATTATGTTACTTCAGTTGCTTTGACCGCTAATGATGATGAACCTTTGTGTTATCAGGAAGCTGTAGAAGGTTCAAATAGTGACAAATGGAAAGCAGCCATGAAGGAAGAAATGATGGCCTTAGGTAAGAATGGCACATGGGATCTGGTTGAACTTCCCAAAGGTAGGAAAACTGTGGGATGTAAGTGGGTGTTCAAGGTGAAACGGGGTGTGAATGATACGGAAGACAGGTACAAAGCGAGACTGGTTGCAAAAGGGTTTTCTCAGAAAGCTGGCATAGACTTTCATGAGATCTTTTCACCAGTGGTTAAAATTGTTTCAATTAGAATTGTGTTAGCATTAGTGGCTTTGCTTGATTTAGAATTACAACAACTAGATGTTAAGACTACTTTTTTACATGGTGATTTAGATGAGGAAATTTATATGGAACAACCGGAAGGGTTTGTTCAACGTCGCAATGAGAAATTTGTTTGCAGGCTCAAGAAGTCATTATATGGCCTGAAGCAGTCGCCTCGGCAGTGGTATAAGAAGTTTGATTCTTTCATGTTGAGTCAGAAATATGTAAGAAGTGAATATGATCATTGTGTTTACTTTAAGCAGTTAAGTAATGGCATGTTCATTATCTTAGTGTTGTATGTTGACGATATGCTTTTAGCAAGCAAAAGCATTGAAGAAATTAATAGGTTGAAGACTCAGATGGCAAGGATGTTTGATATGAAAGATCTAGGAGCAGCAAGATAGATTTTGGGCATGGAGATTTTTAGAGACAGGGGCAATGGTAAGTTGTGGCTATCACAACAGAAGTATGTTGAGAAAATACTTTTGAGGTTTGGTATGAACAATGTGAAGCCTGTGTCAATCCCTTTAGCTTCCCATTTCAAGCTTTCTTCCAGTTTATGTCCTAATACAGATGAAGAAAAGGATTATATGTCTCGAATTCCGTATGCCAATGTAGTAGGATGTTTGATGTATGCGATGGTGTGTACGCGACCAGATATTTCACATGCAGTTGGGGTTGTCAGCAGATATATGGCAAATCCGGGTAAAGAACACTGGTCAGCAGTGAAATGGGTGCTTCGGTATTTGAGAGGCACAAGTAGTTATTGTATTACTTACAATAAGAGTAGTGAATCTGTTTGCGGATATGTTGATTCTGATTTTGTAGGTGATTTGGATAAGAGAAGGTCAACTTCAGGATATGTCTTTACTCTTGCAGGTGGAGCTATTAGCTGGATGTCAAAGCTACAAAACATTGTTGCTTTATCCACTACTGAAGCAGAATACATTGCTGCTTCACATGCTTGCAAAGAGGCGGTGTGGTTGAAAGGTTTGCTTGGTGAGTTTGGTAGGTTACAGGACAACATCAAGTTACTTTGTGATAGTCAAAGTGCAATACATTTGGCTAAGAATCCAGCCTATCATAGTAAATCAAAGCATATTCCAATTAAGTACCATTTTGTAAGACAGGTTATCACTGAAAGGGGAGTTTCTCTTGAAAAGGTGCATACAAAGGAAAACTGTGCAGACATGTTCACGAAACCAGTTTTGTTAGAGAAGCTACGTTGGTGTTTGACTTCTCTTGGCTTGCAGAAAAGATAAAAATAATAAACAAACAGGGCATCAGGCTAATTGTTGTCAAGGTGGAGATTGTTGAGATTTTCTGTTTTAGACAAAATAGGCAAAAATCCCAGTGTGTGAGAACAATAGAAATCTGTTGCTGGATTAGCTCCAGGTTGTTGGGAGAGAATTAATGCATCCTAAATTTGATGTGAGAGGCAGTTAGATTCTCCTTGCTATAAAATAGGTATTCATACGGATAGCTGGGTGTTGTGTGAGAATTTCTGAGGATTTGTTTAATTGTGTAATCTCCTGTTTGATTAATAAAAGATCGCCGATGCCTATGTTGTGTGGACGTAGCCCAGATTGGTTGGGTGAACCACGTTAATTGCTGTTTCTTTAAGTGCATGAGTGATTTGTTGAGTATTTTTGTTTTAGATTGTTGTGCATCTGATCTCCAACAGAAACTAATCAAAAGAGGTTCCAGTGAAAAAGAAAGTAGTGATCTTGAGTGAAAAGGAGCAGGGTGAAAATATCTCATCATGTACATCCACCATGTAACTGAACTTATCTCTATTATGGATTCTGAAAATATTCAAAAATACGATAATCAAGGGACCTTGCTAATGATCTTCTGATTTTGAAATATTCCCTGTAATTGAGATAAAAATGCCCTCACATAATGAATGCAACCTCCATCGTTGTGTTCAAATATCATCATCCTAATAGGCCAATTGGCAGGCTCTGTTAAGACATAATTCCTTAATCTTGATAGTCTCATGCTTAGGTCTCCACATTTTGCTTCTTAATGTGACCAACCACTTGTAATCCTTCTACAATTGCACAATATTTCACATCCTACGCTTGCAATATGTGGAATTGTTGCCTAGTGCATCCTTGTATTTAGCAACGTTAGGCCTCTCGTCTTCAATAAACAATGGATTGTTATTTGCATTCTACTGACTTGTAAATTGACAAAGAGATTCCATCAAATGTAATTAAAACTATTAGAAAAAGGTCAGTGCAATTAAAACTATTAGAATAGAATCAGAGCAGGAATCCAGCGACTGCGAAAAAGATCAAATCCAAGTAAAATGAACACAAATCCAACGACTAAGAAGAAGATTAAATCTGAGCAGAATGAACTCGAATTGTTTTGTTAATCTATTTTTAATTTTTTATTTATATGGTTATTTAGATTTTTGTTTGAGGGGACATTATTTATATGGTTATTTAGATTTTTGTTTCGGCCAACATTAGTGAAAATTATTTTTATTATTTTTGTTTATTGGACATGTGTTAACTCTACATTGAGCACGAACATACTTACACATAGCCCTCATATTGGGTTGTAGAATACACCGCTCGGTGCAATAATTCTTATACTTTTAAAAAGTATTTTAATACAAAAAGTAAATAATCTATTTGAATATCTATGTTAATTAGTTTATATATATATATATATATATATATATATATATATATATATATATATATATATATATATTCCAATGTCTAGAAATAAGAAATAATTGAAAGTAAAAAAAAATCAGTTGTTTTGTAAGAAGGAGATGTGTAATTCATTTAATTCTTCATGTAATTAATATGTAATGTTTAAAAAATATTACTAACTAGATATCATTTTTGGGATTCAACTGCGTTAAGTAACTCATTCACGTATGACTTACTAACTGTTAAATTGTAGCAAGAAAAGGCTTCATTTGATTTGTGCCTTAGTCAAATGGAGAATTTCAAATTTTCCACATCGACAAGATGACTTGAGTTGCAGTTAGCAAGAGTGACATGGCCAAGTCACTTAGTTAAATCCGTCAATTCGAGTTTGTGGGATAGAAGTAGAGTTGTGCATGAGTTGATTTCTAAGATCTAGCAATCTAGTGGAGTTATAGTTAGTGAAACTCAATTATCTGAGCTCTAATCATGAATAGAGTCAGTAGGAGCCTAGTTGAGTAGTTTACTAAAAATAACCTTAGTCATGCATGCAATTTGAATTGCCTAGTTGAGTGGAGGAAACATCATTATAATTATTAATGTATACTATTGAGTGTACAAGTTTTGCATTGGATCAAGTGGGCAATTTCTCTTGGATTTACACAAGGAAATAGGAGATTTCCCTATTTTTTAGGAGCTAATTTCCTTAGGAATTACGCAAGGAAATAGGAGGAAGTTCGAGACCTATTTTGGCTAAGTGTTGGCCAAAGCAGGAAGAGAAAGATATGAGTATTGCAGTGCAGGTTGTGTTTCAAGGATTGAAGTTGTCATTGTAATTGATCATTGTCTCATCTGATATAATACAAAACAGAGGAGGGGTTTTCCCTAGTTGGGTTCCCTAAGAAACATATTATGTTCATTGTGTTTGAATTATTGCATGTGTTTTTATTGTATGTTTTTTCTTCCACAGATTGAGTAGAAGAAATTTGTGTCGATTGTTTTCAGTCTGAATTCATTAACAGCTGCAAATTTCGAGCTATTTCTACAATAATAACAATATAATTCAATGTATATGATATATAAATATCAACTATTTATATGTTATATATGGTTTAAAAACAAATTATGTATCTATTATAGAAAGTAATTGTAATATAAATTCTTATAGTTAAAACACTTTAACTAGTTTTACTATTTACTATTTTAGCTATTTTTTGCCTTAAAGCCAACAAATATTGTTAGCATTGTATTTAAGCTATGTAGTCTACATAATGTTCAAAAGGATTTTCAACGCATTGAATCTACTTATATATTCAAAAATACAATTTACTTAATATAACCAGGCCCTTCGTCCGCTTGGGGTAGCTCAATTGGCAATGGTCGTGGAAATGAAGTATCACCGAACCAGGAGTCTTGGGTTTAAATCTTGTGCTACCCCCCCGATTGGGGTGAGAAGTTGGACATGATGAAGAAGTAGTCCTACCAAGCTTATAAAAAAAATATAACCAGGCCCTTCTCTATCTTTCCTCTCTCCCCTTCATAAATACTGCGATAACGAAACATTGACTACCGTCTCGTAGGCCATTTCTGGGCCTTCTATGCATTTGGCCCCCGCCTCTCACAACACGAAGGGAGTATGAAAGGGGAAGAAATGAGATGAAATAGGTAGAAAAGTAGTGGTTTATCTCAATTGAGGGAATAAATTAGATGAAGTTGACATTTGAGATCCTTCCTTCATCGCCCTATCCTGCAATACTTAGGTAATGCCTAACTTCGTCCTACACATATGGTTGGTGGCATGGTCGTTGAAATCATAAAAATAAAAGGTGTAAGGAGGCATAATCTTACATGAATAATGGTCAACAGGCCAAGGGTAGTGGTGCCTCTAGCTTTATGGTTTTTTCCCCTGTTGTTGTTGCGGGTCATGGTTGGGCTAGGACTTTAGACGTAAGATTTGGCTTTGGGGTCACTGGTGGTGGGACTAGATTAAAGATCAAGTGTGTCAATGCTGTCAAGGAAGGAGAAACCAGAGAGTAAATCCCTATTGAGATATCTAGCACTATAATAGCACATACTCCTTATAGAGTTACCAAGGATGTGCAAGCAGGCTCGACCAAACAGATGTAAATGGAGAACGAGAAAACAAAGAAAGAGAATAATGAGAAAGGTGTGAAAGAGAAAAATAAATACGAGAATAATGGGAAAGAATTGAAAGAGAAATTGAAAGAAAACCTTATGCAGATCATGATGAAAGAGCATCAAATGTAGGAGGAAGAAGAGTTGGAGTTGAAGAAGAAGATACCGAAGACCATGAAGATGAAACTACTTTTGGATTTCCCATCCTAGATGCACCTGTAATCTTGGGAATTGAGGTAAAAATGAATAATATCCCTGCTTTTGTTCTTCCAAACTTCTATGGTATGCCTATAGAAGACCCTAATGCTTTCCTATTTGAATTTGATATTATATGTCATACATATAGTTACACAAGTGATCCACAAAAAATTCATCTATTCTCCGCTAATTTAAAAGGTTCGACATTGAAATGGTTTATGGGATAGGAGAAACCATTATATTAGATTTAGATGATATGAGAAAGACATTTTTTAGAAAATATCAACCTTATTATAGATCCTGAAATTCTAAAGAAGACATTTTTAGGACAAGACAACATGAGGATGAGTTTGGAAGATTACATAGATAAATTTACATATAATTTGCAAAATATAAGCAAAGAAATCTAAGTCCTTAGCTTACTTGAACAATTTTCTTAAAAGTAATTCAAGATGATTATATAAATGTCCTTAATCAAATGGGGGTAGGTGATATTTATTGCTTACCTTATGATAAAATTATTGAATAGTGCATGAAATACTGTAGAGGACGAGCTAATCTGGTAAGGGACAATGAGATGCTCTCTCAAAATTGACTAAGTCAACAACCTCCAAACCAACCTTATCAACAAGGTTAGTGAATGTAAACCTATGGAAACCAACCTCCCTGCAACTCTCAACAACCTTACCATCCATACCAACAACAACCACAGAATCCTTATGTTCAACAACAATTTCATTTACCATAAATAACCCAACCTTAGCAACTTCAAGTGTCATCTAACCAACCTAGACCTAGTCAGCGACTAGCCCATCCAATGGAAAATCTTAATGGAAAAGTGGAAAATCTTATATACAACACTGAGGAAGGAACACTCTCCACCCCAAGTCAACAAGTTTGATGAACAAAATTGATTAAATTTGAAGTTCATCGAATTTCATTCCTAGGAAAATTTATTCAATGAGGTTTGCAAATCTTAAGTTGAACATGAACAAGCCAAACACGAACATGAATAATTTCTCAAAAATTATCTAAAATTCTATTGAAATTTGTTTCAAGTTCGCTATGAAATCATGAGAAATTCAAAGAGGTTCATAATTAAAAAATGAAAAAACAATAAAACCCTAAAGGCTAAAACCTACTTGCTTTAAAAAAAAATCGAAGTTGTTTACACTAATTTAATGTTGTCTCCTAATATCAAACTAGAAAGTGAGGGAGAGACTAATATAAGTTTATTTAGCTTTGGGAAAATGCTAGGAGTCATGTTAATTTACATAGAACACATTTTTTTTTTAATAATATTTTTCATTTCTATTTGTTTATTTTTATCTTCACAATTTTAATATGTTAATTTTTTATTTATACCATACACACTTAAATTATATAAATTTATATATTTATAAATAGTTATAATAGAAGTGTAATATTTCAATAAAATATAAAAGTTAAATATATAAAAGAAACATATGTAAAGGAAAAAAAAAAATTTTATTTTCGTTATTTATTATTTTTGAATATATATATGTGTGTGTTAATTTTTTATTTGTACTATACACACTCAAATGATATAAATTTATATATTTATAAACAAACTCAAATTATATAAATTTATATATTTATAAACAATCATAATAGAAGTGTAATATTTCAATAACATATAAAAGTCAAATATAGAAAATGAAACATATATAAATTTAAAAATATTTTAATCTTTAATTCTTTTTTTTTATATATATATATATATATAAACAGTTATAATAATAGAAGTGTAATATTTTTTTTTTGGTAAATTGATACTTTCTATTAATTCTTATTAAAGATACATCATGTAAAGCTGATAGTCAGAAAGCTTCCAGCCTCATTCCTGTTGGACTTGTTGGCCAAAAGATAGAAGCAAAAGCAGACAATCATCAACATAAGCAAACTAAGAGACCACATACAGATAGCCCAAAAATACCATAATGTCACAAGAAATAGATAACACCGAATTGTCATCCTTGTTCTATAATTTACCTGGATCTAGGTTGTTCACGCCATTGTCTGGTGGTTGAGGAGGATGAAACATATCATGGACATGTGGCTCCATATGTTCCACTATGCCTTCTAATCCGTCAAGCCTCTACTGAATTCGTTTCTATCCTCGCTGCAGTGAACCTTATCTGTCCATCATGTGCCACTGATTATGTTGGAGATCATTCATGAACTTGATGAGTTCGTTCCTATCATCATGGCGATCTCTCACATGTTGTTCCAATAGCAGGGTCACCTGTTGAAGTTGGTTATCCAACAAATCAAAGAGAGGAGGTAATTTTACTCAGCCCGGGGATTGTTCCTCCTGTTGATCTATTCCCTCACCCAACTCTCGTATGCCATCCTGGTGTTCATCCCCATGGTCCCATAGCCTGCCACCCCAGTGAGCCACGACCACTTTGTCGTTGCATATTCTCCTTATTTCCAGCCCAACTATGCTAAGCAACAACCCAAAATCTAGTGTGCCAATACCCTCAAAGGCACAAAGCGACGCTACAGTGTCTTAGTCTAGCACTAAGGCTGCAAAACAAGCTACAGGAAGAACCATTAGAAGGAAGCTTCCCCATCACCACCAACTTCCCTGAAATATAAAAACCACCCTTTGAGCCATGCCCAAAAAGTAGGACCTCTCCCCACCACACTAAGAACTAATAAATAGTGGAGAATGACGATAGAGTGACAATCCAGGTGAATACCCACCAAGCCTTTCAGTTGGTCAGCCAGGTCAGCGCCCCTCTAAGAGATGAAGACACTAAATGAAACAACAAGAAAGGAAATATAGTTAATGCTTACCCATAAATTACATATGCTTGCAAGAGTTAAGCCCCCAAGATGGTCCCCACCCTATCCAGAGGACCAAACCACTAGCATGGGTCACAGGGTGATGACAAGGGTAAGATTACAATTCTCTACGCTACCCTTAGGCTTAGCAGTAATTCCAAACAAGAAATCCAGAGACCTCACGACTATCTTTAAGGCCAAACTAGCCAACCCACTAAATAATAAGTTTTGAACCAAATTGATAGACAAGGGAATTAGAATTACTCGATATTTGGAGATGGCAGTGATTTCCAATCGTGGCGCCAACTATAGCCTACCCAAGTGCCACGGTTCCCTTGGACTAGCACAGACCCAGTGTGATGGTTGTGCAAACGTCCCAGGCCTCGGGTCCTAAATCAAAATACTCTGTGGCTCCCCTATATCAAATCCAGTACCCTCCAATCTTAGAAAAATTACACTCATCTTAGATTCTACATGCAAGACCAAGGATGACGAATGTAGAAGGTCATCATACTCATCCACTACTCTGATTCTATTCACCACCCTTACACACATTACCATGCACAACAAATGTGAAACAATAGAATCTCAACTTACCATTTTAATGCTTCCAATTCCCAAAAACATCCACGACATGTTGTCCCAAGAGGCTTCCCTGGCACGCCTCATTCCTCCCTAGGCGCGTGGGTAGGGGAGTAAATGCCTCACTTATGCTCCATTTGATTTTGATGTCACCCTGATCAGGGAATAAAAGTGTAATATTTCAATTAAATATAAAATTTAAATATATAAAACAAACATATGTATATTAAACGATATTTTATTTTTTTGTCATATATATATATATATATATATATATATAATCCCCGAAGGCTAGCTCAAGTGGTCGAGTACTCGTCGCATAAGCACCTCGCTATGAGAAGTCACAGGGTCAATTATCCTTGACACCCTCGAGGTTAGGCTCCTAAATGAGTCGGTAGAACTGATCCCTTTGGGTGTATCTACCTGGGATCGTTTTCGTGGACATAGTGGTCATTGATCTCTGGAGTCCATGAACCACATCCAAAAAAATATCTTTACATTATATATAAAAAAGAATTGAAAAAAATTCTTATCTATATATATATATATATATATATATATTTTATTTTCAACATTTTAACTGTTGATTTTTTGTCGAACTTTAAAGTCGTCGAACTTGATCACGAACATGAACCAGGGGACTTAATCCCCACCTATACAATTGTGTCCATTGAGAATATTCACTTAAGGTTAAGAAAAGTTTTATAAAAGGAATCTCACATAATTGCATAAGAACAAGAAGAAGAAATTGAGGAAATTTCTAATAAAACTAGCACAAATAAGTAACACACAAGCACAAAAACATGCAAAAGCATAGAAACTCAACACGACTAATCACTAGCAAGCAAATCACCTCCTTTTCCACAGAGGTTAATTTTGGAAAAGACAATGATCCCTCTTGAGCATGATTTCTTAAATAAAGTAAATAACCTTTTTGTTAAAATTTCTTTATTGCAAGCTATTAAGGAAAAACAAATTTATGCAAAAACATTAAGGAATCATGTCTTAAGAAGTCTAGTAGAAGAAAGAAAGGTCCAACTTCAATTCATGTTATTGGAAACTTGGTTAACCTAATGTAAAAAAAATTGAAACAAAAAATTATGTTGATCATAGAATACCTGTGGTAACAATTATTATCGAGAATCTTTCAATTCCAAATACATTAATTAACCTAGGTGCAACTATTAATGTAATGATGGTGGACAAAATGCAATTTTTAAATTTAAATAATCTTCAATTGACTCCTATAATTATTGAATCAAATAATAGATCAAGAATAAAACCAAAAGATGTAATTGAACATCTTATAGTCTCCTTGGACTCTTGGGAATATTAAGGTAGAATTTTTAGTTCTACAACCTAAATCTAGTTTGGGTGGACATCCTCTCATCCTTGGAAGACCATGGTTGGGTATAGTTGATGCATTCATTAGATGCATGTCAGGAAAAATGCTAATTTCAAAGGGAAGTGAAAGTTAACAAATTACATTATATCCCCTTGCTAAATCACTCAATGAGTTAGAACAATTATCATGGCTTGAAGAAAGAGTCAAAGGAAGAAGTAAATTGACCTATATTCACGATTAATCAAGTTATTGATTTCAAGGATGCAACATAAATTTGTTATATTATTTCATTTCTAATCTACACACTGTTGAACAACTAAAAACAACTTAGAATGTGGCTACAAATCATATGTTAGAGTAAAGTTTTCAAGAAGATCGTACAATATTTTTTTACAATATTTATTCAAAAATTTTCCTTTAAGCTCAATGACCAATTCAAATAGTAAAATTGTTGAAATTGAACCTAGAAAAAATCTAAATATCACTTCAACACAAGAAGCATCTCAGGAAAACCAGTGGATTCATTTGTTAAATAAATATTGTAAATCATTTGCTTGGGATTACATAGATATGCAATAAATTCATCCAAGTAAATGCATTCATTATATCTACATAGAAGAACAAGAAAAACTCATAAGACAACCTCAACGACAAATAAATCTAATGTTGAAGGAGATAGTGAAAGAAGAAATCCAAAAGCTATTAAAGGTAGCTTTTATCACCCCTATCTCTAACCGTCAATGGGTTCCTCCTTTAACTATAGTGCCTAAAAAGAATTGGAAATTGTGAGTCTAAATTAATTATAGTGAATTAAATGAAACTACCCTCAAAGATCATTTTCCCTTACCATTCATCGATCAAGTCCTAGATACCCTACTTGGGAAGAAATATTTTTCCTTCTTGGATGGGTTTAGTGGCTATAATCAAAACAAAATAGCTTTAGAGGATCGAGACAAAACTATTTTCACATGTCCTAGGGGACCATATGCCTGTAAGGTATTTCTATTTTGTTTGTGTATGCACCAGTTGCATTTCCAAAAGTAGTCTTGGTCATCTTTGTTGACTTAATACATGGATATGTTCAAATTATATGGATGATTTCTCTGTATATGGAAATGATTTGAAGAAACTTTAGTTAACCTAAAAAAAGTTCTAATATGGTGCATAGAAACCAACTTATCCATTAGCAATGAGAAATGTTTTATGCTTTTTACAGAAGGGATTATACTAGGCCATCATATATTTGTAGTAGGAATAAAAATATATATAGCCAAGATTGAAATCATTGATAAATTACTAGTTCCACCAAATCAAAGAGAAGTGAGAAGTTTCCTAGGTTATGCAGGGTATTATCACCAGTTCATTGAAAATGTGTCCTACCATTGTTTAAATTGTTTGCCAAAGATATTGAATTTTATTGGGATGTTAATTGCCAAATTGCTTTTGAGAACCTTAAAAAATAAATATGCATAGCACCAATGTTAAGAGGGCCTAATTGGGATTTTCCTTTTCATATCTCCACAAATGCATCTGATATAGCAATAAGGGAAACAATAGGTCGAAAGGAGGACCTTAAGACTTATGCCATTTATTTTATTATAAAAATCTAACCCCTACTGAGCTCAAGTACACTGTTATTGAGAAAAAAATGTTGGCAGTTGTGCATGCAATTAATAAATTTTAACATGATATCACCTGTTATGAAATATTTATCCATATACACCATTCCAACATTATGTACTTAATGAATAAACCCATTACTAATAGTAGAGTAACATGATGGTTATTATTGTTGCAAGAATTCAATGTATCATTCTGGAAAGGAAAATCAAGTGGTAGAGCTTCTATCATGCCTTAATAACCCCGGTGAGATTGTTCTAGTCTTTGATACTTTTCCAAATGAATAATTGTTTGATATATCTGCTTAAACTCCATGTTTTGATGATGTGGAAAATTACTTATCTTCAAGAAAGTTACCACCCCATTTCACATTAAAAGAAAAGAAAAAGATAATCAAGCAAAGTGTTATATATTCTTGGATTAAAAAAAATCTTTTCTATGCGGACCTAACTTTGTGATGAGAAGACATGCAAGAGAAAATGAAATGTTAGAAATTTTAAAAGGTTGTCATGATGAACCTTGTGGTGGGTGTTTTGCATATAAGAGAATTATTTATAAGATACTTCATCAAGGGTACTATTGGCCATCCCTTATTAAGGATACTAAGATATATGTTTGAAGTTGTGAGAGTTATCAATGTGTGGGTCGAACTCTAGGCTATGATGAAATGACCTTGCAACCACAAGTTCTCATAGACTCTTTCAAAAACAAGATTTATATTCCATTTGACTTATCAACCCTACATCAAAAGGGAAAAGATACATTTTGGTATTAACCGATTATGGTAACAAGTGGGTAGAAGCAAAATCACTAGTAAGAGCTACAAAGCAATCGGTAGTCAATTTCCCTTTTTACGAAATTTTTGTAAGACTTGGAATCCCTAGAGAAATTGTCACTAAAGAGGGAGCACAATTTATCTCTAAACTTGTGCAAGACATAGTGGAAAAATACAATATAAAGCATCGAACATCCACTCATCATCCACGGGCCAATGTTTAGGTTGAGTGAACTAACAAGACTTTGAAGACAATTATGACCAAGACAGTCAAGCTACATCAGAAGGATTGGTGAGAAAGGCTTCCAAAGGATTTGTGGCTTATAGAACAACCTGGAATAATACTATTGGATTTAACCCTTATGAATTAGTATATGGTAAGCATATCCTTCTTCCTATTGAATTTCAAGTTCAAAGCTTCAAACTATTAATTGAATTAGGGTTAGATCTATCATAAGCACAAAATTAAAGAAATATGTAGTTGAATGAGTTATATGAGATCAGATAAGAACAATACAAAAACTACTTTAAATCAACAACAAAGATCAAAACGGCATGATAAATTCATTAAGAAAAAGGAATTCAAAGTTGGTGACTGGGATTTTCTTTTTTATTCCAAATTCAAGGATTTTAAAGGAAAATTCAACACTCATTGGCTTGGTCCATATGATGTGGAAGAAGTCTTTGATAATGGATCAGTAAGGATAAAAACAATTGATAAGGATGGGTTTCATTTGTGGTTAATGGCAATAGATTGAAATTTTCAAAAACCCCTTAATTAAGAAGATTTTATGTCTCTATTATTCAGTAAGCGAAGCTGCAGGTTGTGGGTACTAGCAACGACACTCCAAAAAAAACTAAAAAAGAGAGAGAAATACATATGTATGTATGCAAATTTTACTTGTGAAAATCCAAGTTTCTAGCACAACATAAACTTGAATTTTCGTTGGAAACCAAGTAAATTGGCTAATGAAAAATCTGAATAAAAGATATACCAAATGGTACCATTTTTACTCAAAATTGTTAGAAATATCCAATGAAGATTGAGTGATAATATAAGGAGAGTACTTATCAATATACACTTGTCAATTTTTGTGAATAATTTTAAGGGATATTGTATGAAGATTTGTATAAACTACTATAGCTAAATACTCAGTTTTTGTAAAGTTCCCAAGAGCTTTAATTCAAAGATAGAATCAACATATTATCAACTTTTGAAGCAACAATACAAATTTACAACTACTACATTTGAACTTAGAGCTAAAGAAGTAACTATACTAAGTAGTCATCCATTGTAAGTCTTCGAACCCAAAAAAAAACTACAACTTGTGGACACTAGTGCATGCTCAATCAACCAAGTGATTTTAAGTAAGTTGTGTGCTTTTACTTTCAAGAAGTGTGAGTAGTTTAGATGAGTAATATTCGTTCATGTCAACAAGTTTGGATTATTAGATTATAGTTTTGTTTCATGTTTTCTTGATTTTATTAGTTTAAAGTTTTAGAATCTAATTGCTAAATTGCCTATAGTAGCTT
Organism: Pinus tabuliformis; assembly: GCA_031772625.1. Taxonomy (NCBI): domain Eukaryota; kingdom Viridiplantae; phylum Streptophyta; class Pinopsida; order Pinales; family Pinaceae; genus Pinus; species Pinus tabuliformis. Next base: position 1,042,566,961 of record CM062816.1, on the reverse strand, counting down.
AGTTCTAATTTTCTTACGATAAATAGTATTTTTTTGTCATTTCTTTAATGTGGCAATAAATCTAAGCATAATTCCCTACATACAACAATGTGCTTCATGGTTTACAAACACTCAAATTGATTAAAAGATCATGTCCTAATTTATGCTAATAAATTAGTTTTTCATGAAGCTTTCAAGGGAGGATTATATAGAGAGGGAATACTGCATAAAAATTGCAAAATGGGTTTAAGGAGAAGTTCAAGAGTGTAACAACATAATGATTATGATGAAAATATGAGAATATAAATGCAAGAAATGTTTTCTTAAATAGAAGCCTCATTGAAGACTCCATAAGGAAAGCTAGGTGATAGATCCCTTGATAATAAGAAAGTTGTTAAGAAAATGTAGGAATGAGTAGATTTATTAGAGAAGACATGCCAAATAATGAAGCCTAAAAAATGGCTTGCCATAGAATATGGGTGAGAAGGGATGCCTATTGAAGAGGCGCAGCAATTTACATTAGATTCTAAAGAGAATACCAAAAAGAACTTGGAAGATAAAAGAGATAGAGAAAAGTGAATCCAGAAAACCCTAAATAATTAAAATGGGATGGTGTGAGGCACCAATGAAGAATGAACCCTATAGAGAGCAAGGAGAGCCTATAATGAAGTGGAGACAAGGAAGGATATGGAGCATGTATTGGAATGTGTGCTTGGAGAAGAGATAAGGGTTTAACTATATTGAAATATGTGTAAGGGAGCTAGGAATGGAACCCAAATGGAGTAATGGAAGAAGTGTCATTTTTAGAGATGATCTTAGGGGTTGTCAATTGGGTTTATCTTAGGTGTTTGGGAGGAATGATTATTATCATCGCCACCCAAGTTCAATTCCTGCAAGTGACATGTTGAGATCATATTGAGTATATTGTTGTAATGGATTCGAGCCTTATTGTTGAATGGCCTTAAGCCATGAAGAATAGCTTACCCTTGCCCATGGGTTGGAGGGTAGGGTGTTTAATTACATGGGAAAAAAAAGGTGCTCTTGGGGGTATATGATTTCCTTAAAGCATTTTATGTTATCGTGTTTACAAGTACATAAGAGGATGTTGTTGAAGATGGCCGTGAAATTCATGGTATTGATAACAATGAAGGGAAAGACAATATCCATAGGAAAAATGAGGTGATGAACTAAGTAGATAATGAAGCCTAAGGTGTGGTAATAGACCACTAATTATACTTATGGAATGGAGAAGTTGTAACATGTCTAGAGCATACGCAACAAAGTGAAGATGCTAAAAAGAGTTTGACATGCATGGTAGAGTCAAGGGAAGGCTACCCCTTTGAAGAAAATGAGGATGCTAAAGTTGTTGTTGAGTTTGGGGAAATCAATGGAGAGATGTTTTCCATAGGAAAAGTGAGGTGATGAACTAAGTAGATAATGAAGCCTAAGGTGTGTTAATAGACCACTAATTATACTTACGGAATGGAGAAGTTGTAACCTTCCTAGAGCATATGCAACAAAGTGAAGATGCTAAAAAGAGTTTGACATGCATGGTAGAGTCAAGGGAAGGCCACCTCTCTAAAGAAAATGAGGATGCTAAAGTCGTTGTTGAGTTTGGGATAATCAATGGAGATATATGTGAATGTAAAATCAAATATGGTGCTCAAGGAGAATTGAAAATGATGATGAAGGAAGATATGACAAAAGAATACCATAATATAAAGCAACAAAAAAAAGTTCAGGATAACATGAAGAATTCCCCAAGTGAAGTAAAGAAATAAATCATGATGTCAAGTCATGGCTAAAGAACAAAGAAATTGTTATTGAGGGCAGTAATGTGCATTCGTGCGTTATAATTTAATTTTGATACAAGAATATATGAAGAATGAATGATAGATGGTTGCCAGAAGGAAAGTGAGAACAATATAATTGTTTGAGGAAGTTATGGGACTTATCAATTCCCATGAATAAGGGTTGAAACGTTGAATAACACCAACAGTAAGGATAAGAATCACATATAGGAGTGAGACATACAAAGAAGGGATAAGATTTATAGAGCAAATAGGGGAAGAGACGGAAAAATTGTTGAAGCAATATAGCACATGCAAAGGTTACATGAATGCAAAAGCAACGACAATGATGAAGAAAATGCAATGAAGAAATGTAAGCCCTAGCTAAAGAGAGAGTTATTGAAGAGGTATCACTAAGACTAATAGATAATTGCATTAGTAGATAAATTAAAATATAATAATTGTGAAAAGAGATGTGAATGGGACCAATTAATTTCCCTGATAAATTGTGTTTTAGTTGTTGGTGAAAATGTCTTAGGTAATGCTACACATGAAAAGGAATGAACCTATTAAGAATGTTGGACTTGAGGGAGATAAAAATTGTCCATAAAAATGCAACAATGGATGGGACAAAGAGTCAACCAATTGAGGAAGTTACAATGGAAGTGAAAGTCGTAGCTATGATGATGACAATTATGAGAGAATAAAAGAAGTAACATAGAGGAGTGTTTGTGTGGAAGAATTCCAATGTAGGATATGATACCAATGGAGCAAGTAGCCCAACAAGGAGTTTTGATCTAGTGAAAAGAGAACCCGATCCCAATGAAGATGTTGTAGAAAATATGAAGGTGATTGGCAAGAGTAGATGCCATGAAGCCTGCACAAAGAAGAAAGAACACCACAACAATAGTTGGCAATGAGAATGGAGGTTAAGGATATGAAGAAATTAATTCAAAGATGAAGATATAGATAAAAGTGTGTTGAGTTGTTGAAATAGTTATTGAAGAGGGTGAATGCCATTGAATTAGCTCAGTAGAAAAAGTGTTAGAAGATGTAAGAAGTGAAAGTGAAGAGGAAGAATAAGGGGGACTTTTGTTCATGAAGGATGCAATTGTAGTGATGATGATGGAAGCAAAGCACTACAAAAACATGCGTGTATATTATGGAAGTTTAATTCTAGAGGAATTGATATATTTGATTTGAGAGAAACAACATTATATTGTTGGGTTGTGTTATATTCTCTCCACGACTAGCCCAAGTAGTTAACTAGGGGTTAGAGGGGATTTGAGGTGTACCCATAACCCCACTTTATGGGGTTCGGGGCAGCGCCCTGGAAAATTTTGGTTTTGGACCCTATGTTAGGTTGGGCGGACCCACCTATGGTTTTGTGCATGATTTTCGCACATGTTTTTGGACGCGATGGTTTTCAGTCCATGGTATTGGACATGATGGTTTTTCGGTCCATGGTATTGGATGCTTCGGCACGTATAAATATGTATTATAACATTGAAAGGAACATAATGAAAAATCAAGCTGGTAGTCCCGGTTTTGGGATCCAGGGGAAAATCTCTGTGTATATGTGTTTTATGTGTTATGCTCTTGCATTGTTTATTTTATGTGTTTTAGAATTCATATGCAGGTAATTTCTGTACGGGGTTAAAACCTACATTTGGTATCAGAGATGTTTTGGCTTCAAGGGGACGCCTTTGTTGCTGAGTGGTTTCACTCGGGCCTGTGGTAGACCCTGTTCAGTGGGAGATTTGCGAGATCGATTCTAGTGGTGAAAGAAGATGGCGAGCAGTGGAAAGATAGAGATCGAGAAATTTAATGGTTAGAGTTTTGAGTTGTGGAAACTCAAGATGGAGGATCTGTTGGTGGATAAAGATCAGTGGATTGTGATAGATCCAGGTATTAAACCAACGAGAGTATCCGATGAAGAATGGAAGAAGTTGGATCGGAATGCAAAGAGCACAATACGATTGTGTATCTCGGATTCAGTATTGCTGAATGTATCAGGGGAAGCTACGGTGAAGGCTTTGTGGGACAAGTTAGGGACTTTGTACCAATCTAAGTCTCTGGTGAATAAACTGTTCCTGTAGAAAAAGCTATATAACCTGAGGATGAAAGATGGAGACTCGGTGACAGAGCATCTGAACACATTTAATACTGTGGTAAGTCAGTTAGCATCTGTTGATATTAAAATGCAAATGAAGATAAGTGCATTAGTTTGTTGTGTTCTCTACCAGATTCGTGGGATAGTCTGGTTATTGAAATAGGTAGCAATGCAACTGCCTTGCAGTTTGATGAAATAGTCTCAGCCTTGCTGACGGAGGAGATGAGACGGAAAAATATGGAGAGCCAGAATGGTGATGCCTTGTCTGTACGAGGATGGTCCCAGAACAAAAAAAAAAAAAGTCATCGAGTAGGAGATCTAAATCTAGAGGGAGATCTAAATCTCCAGGAAAACCTGTAAAGGTGGTGTGCTAGAAATGCGGAAAGGAAGGCCACTACAAAAGGGACTGTAAATCTAAAGCTCCTGACAAAGGAAAGGGATATGATGAGGCTCCTTTTGCAGAGTTGAAAACCACCTCAGATGAAGGTGGGGATGTGTACTTGGCTTCTTCAAGTACACATGTAGATCATGAGGCATGGTTGATTGACTCAGGTGCATCCTTTCACTTCACTCCCCATAGAGAGTGGTTCTGCGAGTGTGAGAAATACGATGGTGGTGATGTCTTCTTGGGGGATGACAGGAAGGCTAGAATCATTGGTCGCGGAAAAGTAAAATTGAAGTTGCAAGGTGGAAGGGTTAGAACACTTCTGGGTGTTCTGCATATTCCTGCATTGGCCAGAAATTTGATTTCTGTAGGCAAGTTGGATGATGCAGGTGTAAAAACAATGTTCGAGAAGGATACATGCAAGATGGTTTGGGGAGCACTGGTATTGATGCGGGGGGTTCAGATTGGAATTCTGTACAAGTTGCAAGGTAGAACTGTTGTTGATGGGTGCAACAGTTCCGTGGTTCCTGAAAGTGGAGCAGAAAATCTAGTGGTCTCTAGAGAGAAGACCATGTTGTGGCATCAAAGGGTTGGGCATATTGGAGAGAAGGGTCTTCGAATACTTCATGGTAAAGGTATGGTAGAAGGTATGAGTAATAGCTCTCTGGATTTTGATTTCTGTGAAAATTGTGTATACGGGAAGCAGAATCGGGTGAGTTTCCCCTCTGGTAGTAAGAGGGTGAAACATATATTAGAACTTGTGCATAGTGATGTGTTTGGACCTATGAAGGTTCCATCACTAGGTAAGTCTGTGTATTATGTATCATTTATAGATGACTTGTCAAGGAATACATGGATATATTTCCTTAAGAAGAAATCTGAAGCCTTTGACAGGTTTAAAGAATTTAAGGCTCTCGTGGAAAATCAGGCAGAGAAGAAGATAAAGGTGTTGAGGACAGATAATGGTGGAGAGTTTTGCAGCAAGGAATTTGAAGAATTCTGTAAGAAGTGTGGTATAGCACGGCAGAAGACTACTCCATAAACACCTCAGCAAAATGGAGCTGCAAAAATAATGAACAAGACATTGATGGAAAGGGAAAGAAGCATGCTCCGTGGTGCCGGGTTAAGACAGGAATTTTGGGCAGAGACAGTGGATACTGCATGTTACCTGGTCAACGGGTCACCTTCATAAGCGTTGGAGGATAAGACTCCATAAGAGGTATGGACTGGTAAGAAACCCTCTCTTTCACATCTGAGGGTATTTGGATGTGATACATATGTACATGTTCCAAAGGAGAAACGAACCAAGTTTGATAGTAAATATGAAAAGTGCATCTTTATTGGGTATAAGGATGGTTTAAAGGGTTATAAGCTTTGGAAACCAGTAACAAGGAAGGTTGTGTACAGCCGAGATGTGGTGTTTAGAGAGGTGAAAGATGTTATTAAACATGAAGTCCAACCAAAGGAACCTGAGAAGATAGAGTTTGAGCTAAAGGAGGAAGAATCAGACTCTACAGCAGAGAAGGAATCAGAAGATCAAGAGCCACAAACTCTGGCTGTAAGAAGATCAGTTCGAGAAAGAAGGCAGCCAGAAAGGTATAGTCCATCTGCTTTCTGTTCAAATTTTGCTTTGTTTGTTACTAATGATGATCCCAGAACTGTGAAGGAAGCAATGGATTCAGAGGATGGAAAACTCTGGAAAGAGGCCATGGTTGATGAAATGGCATCTTTGCACAAAAATGAGGTTTGGGATCTGTTGGAGTTGCCAGCTGGAAGGAAACCCATTGGCAGCAAATGGGTGTTCAAAAAGAAGACAAATGCAGAAGGAAAAGTGGAGAAATACAAAGCCCGATTGGTAGCAAAAGGTTATTCCCAGCTTCTGCTTTTGATTTTGAGGTAGAACTGATGGATGTGAAGACAACATTTATTCACGGGGATTTGGAAGAGGAAATCTACATGAAGCAACCTGAAGGCTTTGCGGTGAAGGGTAAGAAAGAACTGGTATGCAAGTTAAAGAAGTCTATGTATGGGTTAAAACAGTCACCAAGGATGTGGTATCAGAAATTTGATACGTTCATATGGGGACTTGGCTTCACCAGAAGCAAAGCAGATCACTGTGTGTATTTTTGGCTTCACCAGAAGCAAAGCAGATCACTGTGTGTATTTTTGGCTTCACCAGAAGCAAAGCAGATCACTGTGTGTATTTTAAATTAATTGGTGACCGTTTTATTTACCTGGTCTTGTATGTGGATGATATGTTGCTGGTTGGAAATGACAAAGAAATTATCCAGGATTTGAAGACCCAATTGTCCTCCAAATTCGACATGAAAGATCTTGGTGCTGCAAACTATATTTTGGGCATGGAAATTAAAATAGATCGGGCAAAGAGGAAGCTCTGGTTAAACCAGAGGAAGTATGTCAAGACAATACTGCAGAGGTTTAATATGTAGGATAGTAAACCGGTGAAGGTTCCTATTCCTGTAGGTGTGAGGTTATCTGTTGAACAGTGTCCCAAGACACAAGAAGAGGAAGAGGACATGTCCCGTGTTCCATATGCAAGTGCGGTTGGTAGCCTGATGTATGCGATGGTCTGTACTAGACCAGACATTGCACATGTAGTGGGAGTATTGAGCAGGATTATGTCAAAACCAGGGAAGGAGCACTGGACAACAATGAAGCGGGTTTTCAGGTATTTGCGTGGCACTAGTGATTATGGTTTGTGCTACCAAGGAAGACCAGGATTGGACAGAGTGTTGGATATTCATGGCTTTGTTGATGCAGACTGGGCTGGAGATCTGGATCAGAGAAGATCTACAAGTGGGTATGTGTTTAACCTATTTGGAGGTGCAGTCAGTTGGATGAGTAAGAAACAATCTGTACTGGCACTATCAACTACAGAGGCAGAATACATGGCAGCCACTCATGCAAGCGAGGAAGCATTTTGGTTGCAGAGATTGTGTTCAAGTATGGGGTTAGTATATGAAGCTATAAGGATAGATTGTGATAGCCAAAGTGCAATTTTATTGGCAAAGAATCCCGCATATCATTCAAAGACAAAGCACATTGATGTTCAGTATCACTTTGTGAGGGATATGATAGAAGACAAAAAGGTGTTGCTGGTAAAGGTGGACACTTTGAAGAATACTGTAGATGCATTGACAAAATCTGTGAGCTCTGAGAATTTCTCTTGGTGTAGAGAAACAATGGGCATTGCAGGGCTGGATAAATGACTAAACTCTCTTGTGGCCCCCTGTGGAAAGAAAACAACAAGTGGGAGAATGTTGGGTTGTGTTATATTCTTTCCACGACTAGCCCAAGTAGTTAACTGGGGGCTAGAGGGGGGGAGGTCACAGGGGGTTTGAGGTGTAGTTGTGACCCCACTTTATGGGGTTCGGGGCAGCGCCCCAGAAAATTTTGGTTTTGGACCCTATGTTAGGTTGGGTGGACCCGCCTATGGTTTTGTGCATGATTTTCGCACATGTTTTTGGACGCGATGGTTTTCAGTCCATGGTATTGGATATGATGGTTTTTCGGTCCATGGTATTGGATGCTTCAGAATGTATAAATATGTATTATAACATTGAAAGGAACATAATGAAAAATCAAGCTGGTAGTCCCGGTTTTGGGATCCAGGGGAAAATCTCTGTGTATATGTGTTTTATGTGTTATGCTATCGCATTGTTTATTTTATGTGTTTTAGAATTTGTATGCAGGTAATTTCTGTACGTGGTTAAAACCTACATATATTTATTGCAAAAGAATTGAATATCCCAAGAGAGTGGAAGTTTTCTATGAAATGTTGAAGAATTATGCATATTTGAGTTGGGAGAAGTTAAAAATGGATAAGAGAAACAAAGGAAAATACAAGATCTAAACATGTGAGAATATGGTTATTGCAATGAGAGGTAAGTTTATAACTTTTGATTATATTATGAAAATGATTGGATGACAATATCCAAACATGTGAGAAGGTGGTTATTTCAATGAGAGGTGACTTCATAACTTTTGAATATATTATGAAAATGATTCGAAAATTAAGGATGAAAAGGAAAAATGAAAGCGTTATAGAAGGATATGCTAAAAGGGTTTTGTGAAGTAACCTTAAGGTTGGGTCTTGTGATGGAAAATGAGGAGATGAAGATCACCCAATTTGTCAATAACTTTAGATTGTCCATTAAGAATAAAGTATTTAAAGTGCATTTAATGGATGAGGTTTATTAGTTAACCTTGAAGACTAAGAAGAAGAACCAATGATAAGAATGCAACAAAAATAAATAAAATTTAGTGAAGATGTGAAGCCTAGAGATGAGAAAATGTGTGAAGTGTTGAATTTTTTAGCAACTACGGAGAAATTTCCCTAGAAATCACTTTATGTGGTTAACCCCTTTCACCCTTGAAGCAAATTATTTCTCAAGAGAAAATTATTTTTCATAAGATAAAAAGTCATTTAAAAAATATTTTATAAAGCAATTAGACACGTGCAAAATAAAATCACTTAAGTTATCTAATTCAAATGGATCATTCTAGGAGTTTCCAAAACACTTAATTCGAGGAAGGGATTTTGCCTAAAAGATTTCTATTATTGAAGAGAAGCCTTCATTTGCAACACATCAAGTTCTCTCTCTCTCGCTTCAGTGATCTAGCTCTTGCATTGGTGATCAAGCCCTCGCATCAATAATTTATCTCTCTTATTATCAATAGGAGATCTATTGCATATTTGTAGATCTCTTATCATAATTGGAATATCTCTTATTATCAGTAGCAGATCTATTGCAGATTTGCAGATCTCTTATCATCATTCATATATCTCTTATTATCAATAGCATATCTCTTATTATCAGTAGCAGATCTATTGCGGATTTGCAGATATCCTATCATCATTGACAAATATCTTATTATCAGTAGAAGATCCCTTATTATTAGTAGCAGATCTATTGCAGATTTGCAGATCTCTTATCATCATTGGAAAATCTTTTATTATCAATAGTAAATCTCTTATTATCAGTAGCATATCTCTTATTATCAGTAACATATCTCGTATTATCAATAGCAGATCTATTGCAGATCTCTTATCATCATTGAAAAATCTCTTATTATCAGTAGTAGATCCCTTATTATCAGTAACAGATCTATTGTAGATTTGCATATCTCTTATCATCGTCGGAAAATATTTTATTATCAATAGCAATCTCTTATTATTAGTACCAGATCTACTACAGATCTATTGTTTGGAAGATCTGTTGTTTGGTAATGTTAGCCTTGTTGTCATGTGGCCCAAAATGGATCCAAATATGCTCTCTAAGTCTTCAAAAGTTAGTAAAATCAGGCCAAATATCAAAACTGAAGCTTAGCTTCCCTGGGAGACGACACAGATCCAGCTTTGATGATAGACAAAATTTAGGAACTTTTTCGGTTGTAATCATCTATCTGGCGACTCTACTGGAAGATGAACCTCTTGGAGACTCGACTTCATAGTTCTGGCTTAGTTTGTGAGCATACTCAGAGAAATCCTTAGAAGCCACAAGCTGACCCAGTATCTGATCCTGAAAAAATCATCAAAGAACGAAAGGCATTGCAGAAAGGAGCATCAGGTTCAGGTAACTCTAAACAATATTCTATATCTCTTCAAGAAAATCCTATAATAGAATAAATACATGTTGAGAGTATAGCTTCTAATACTAGCAGTGAAGAAAAAATCTCAGAAATTCATAAAGCTCCTTATTCTTTAGGTTCTCCTTCTGTTGTAAGCCCAAAGGAAACCTCACCTTCTATCCGTCATACTCCTTTAGTCCTATCAGTCACTCCTCAACCCTCTGTCATTCAGACTTCCAGTGCCCTTATAGCGACCACAACTATGGTAGGACCACAAGCACCTACCAAAATGGAAAGAATCATAGCTGCTAGGTATGGACCTCTAGTACTACCCACTCCTTTGAATTCCATGCTTACTGGAGAATATCAGAAGTATATGCCTAATTTCACTGGGACTGAAGGTGTTACAGCTGAAGAACATCTTGAATCATTTTATAGCTATGCTGATAACCTGGACATTAGTGAAGATGATGTGTGGATGAGAGTCTTTGTTGAAAGCCTAGATTGAGAGGCTAGAAAATGGTTCAGAGAACTGACCCCAAGGTCTTTAGCAGATATTGAGGCTCTAGATGATGTATTCCTAAAGCATTGGGGGGATAAGAAGGATCTACTCTAATACCACACCGAGTTTGGCAACCTAAAGAGGGAAAATAGTGAGTTGTTGTTTGATTTCAATAAGAGATTTAACTGCATGTACAACAAAATACCAGCTGAAGTAAAACCCACCACCACCTCTGCTAAACTCACCTATGCCAGTGCCTTTGACTCTGACTTTTGTCTACTATTGAGGGAGAGGTGATGTGCTACCTTGGCTAATATGCAGGATGCAGCCTTGGAAGTAGAATCAAACATCATGGCTGTAGAGAAGCTCAAGGGGAATGTTGATAGAAGGAGACAGAGAGGCGAATCTTCATCATCTTCAGAGCCCAAGATCGATAAAATGACCAAGATGATAGAGTCATTAGCCTCTGAAATCTCCAAATTAAAGGTTGAGCAGCACCCTAGAAAAGGAAGAGTTCCTAATACCTTTGCTCCTAGAAATCCAAATCCATATAGAAGAGCTAATGAGCAATTGTAGATTCTGCAAAAAAGCAAAGATGCCAATGAAGACCAAAGGGTGAAGACCCCTTTCCAGAACGTAGTCATGGAAGTAGAGTAGTTTGATGAAGATGGTGAGATCCATTGTCTAGAAGACAAAGGAAGTGCCTCCTTTTTGACCTCAGCTTCCTATGAAAAGTCATTTTTCAATGACCAGATCAGCCAAGAGTGGGATGGTGAAGCTGTTCTGCAAACTGAAGATTGGCACAGATATGATCTAAGGTCAAAGATGAATAATTTCAAGGAAACTCCTGTTCAAAGAGTTGCTGTCCTTGAAGTACAGCAAGCTAATAAGCAGAAGCGACCGACAGTTGATCCCATCATCCTCAAAGCTCCAGCTCACGAGGTGAGAGGCCTTGACAAGTCTCCTTCTCCTTTTAGTTTTCAATCAGAAATTCAGAAGCTAAGAATACCTATACCTATGATTGAACTAGTGAAGAATGATTCCTTCAAGAGATCTATCCTCGAGGCCCTTGAGCCTAATGCCATCTAAGCCTCCACCGACTATGTAAATCTACAAGATGACAAACCAGCTGTTGTTCTTAGCCCAATGATTGAAAATTATGAGGACAACTCCCCATCATTCTATGTCTCCTCTAACTATTCATGACAAAATCCTTCACAACTGCCTTTTGGACATAGGAGCCAGCCATAATCTAATGCCTAAGTCTGTCATGGATGAATTGGGTCTTGACATCAGCAAGCCTTATCACCTGTTTTCTTTTGACTCTAGAAAAGTGAAATGTTTGGGATTAATCAAAGACCTAGCCATCACCTTGTATCAGCTGCCCATGAAAAGCATGATGATGGATATTGTGGTAGCAGATGTACCCCCCAAGTTTGGCATGCTGCTTTCTAGAGGCTGGATCAAGAGATTAGGTGGAACATTGCAAAATGACCTGTCCTACGCTACTGTCCTAGTTTTTGGAGGTGAGAGCAGGAGATTATACAGAGAAGCTCAATTGGCTTATATCATTAGTGATGAAAGGAATCCCACTAATCATCCCATCTATGCTGTTGACACTGATTTTGGAGCCTGTATTCTTCAGATTGAAGAATCCTAGTTGGCCTCCACGCAGCTTAAGAAACCAGTTTGCCAGATCACAGAGGAAGAAGGCCCACAAATTTGGGACATGTTCTTTGATGGAGCTTGCTCTAAGGAAGCTGCAGGGGCAGGTGTAGTCCTTGTGTCCCCCACACAGGAATGCATTCATTTATCTTTCAAATTAACTTTTCAGGTCACAAATAACATAGCAGAGTACGAAGCCTTGATGTTGGGCTTAAACGCTGCTAAAGAAATGGGCATCAAAGGTCTGAAAGTGTTTGGAGATGCAGAACTTATCATTTAGCAGGTCAACAAAACTTTCCAAGCAAAGCATCCAAGGCTGAAAGCATACAGAGATGAGGTATGGAAGCTTAAGGACTCTTTTAATATTTTCAACATTTCTTACATCCCGAGAATGAAGAACCATCTTTTTGATTCCCTTGCTGTGTCCACTAGCACGTTTATTCCTCCTTTGCCTCCTAAATTGAATTATGAAGTTCAGGTGAAATATAGACCATCTTTGCTTGACAATGTCAAATACTGGAAAGTTTTTGAAGATGATGATGAAATTAATAGGTTTTTACAAGTCATTGATGAATTTTCTGAAATTCACATCGACCAAGAAAACGAAACCATTCAAGAATGCAATCGGTCCAAGCTAAAGGACGAGATTGGTCAAGACAACATTGTTCAGCTACCTAGTAACCATATACCCAAAGGATTGGTGCCCCTAGAGAAGCTGTTCGATCATAATGATGTACCTTATAAGCCTGCCAAAAAATAAAGTGAGTCTGTTGTTCATAGACATAATGTGGGGAGTCCAGCCCATCCAAAGCATATAAATCTATCCACTCACTTGTCTTCTGCCCAAAGTTCCGAGTATTGCACCTTGATGAAGCAATTTGCTGATATTTTTGCTTGGGAATATAGTGATCTTAAAACCTATGACACAAACATCATTCAACATAAGATTCCACTGGAAAAGAATACCATCCCTTTCAAGCAGAAATTAAGACCTATCATCCCTCTCTTATTGCCTTTGATTGAGAAAGAAATCAAGAAGCTGTTGGATGCCAAGATCATAGTTCCCCTAAGGTATTCAAAGTGGATAGCTAACGTTGTGGTAGTAAGAAAGAAGAATGGATAAATCAGGTTTTGTGTTGACTTCAGGAATCTGAACAAATACTCTAAAAAAGACAACTACCCCCTGCCTAAGATGGAACACTTGTTGCAAAAAGTTTCAGGGGCTAAAGTCATGTCTTTCTTAGATGGATTTTCAGGTTACAATCAGATTTTTGTACATCGAGAAGATCAGGAAAACACCGCCTTCACTACTCCCTGGGGCACTTTCATGTACTCCAAGATGCCTTTTGGACTGATGAATGCTGGGGCTACTTTTCAGAGGGCCATGGACATAGCCTTTGTGGGAGAGAAGGACAAGTTTGTCCTTATTTAACTTGATGACATAACAGTCTTTTCCAGCACTCACAAGGACCATTTGCAACATTTGAAGAAGGTGTTTCTAAAGTGCAGACAGTTCAGAATTTCTGTGAACCCAAAGAAGTCACAGTTTGCTCTAGAAGAAGGCAAACTTCTAGGACATATTGTTTCTGCTGAAGGTGTGAATATTGATCCAACAAGAGTTCGAGAAATTCAGACATTGTCCATCCCAAGGTCAAAAAGGGACATTCAATCCTTCCTGGGTAAGATTAACTTTGTAAGGAGGTTCATTCCAAACTTTGCAGAGCTAGTAGAGCACATCACTTCCATGCTGAAGAAAGGATCAGAAATAAAATGGACAGATGCTGCAAGATGCTCTTTTGAAGCCATCAAACAAGCTATCATGGAAGCTCCCACTCTAATTAGCCCATATTACACCAAGGAGTTTTATATCTTCTCTTTTGCCTTTTATGATACACTTGCAGCAGTTTTGTTGCAGAAAAATGATGAAGGCGTAGAGAACCCCGTAGCCTTTTTCAACAAAACTCTGAGGGATGCTGAACTAAGGTATGACCTTATTGCAAAACAAGCTTATGCTCTCATAAAATATTTAAAGGAATTTAGAATTTATATTTTGCATTCCAAAGTGGTTGCATATGTACCTTTAGCCTTAGTAAAAGATGTCTTAACTTAGCCAGATATTGATGGAAAGAGAGCTAAATGGATTGAAAAATTCATAGAGTTTAACATAGAGGTGAAGCCCACTAAGCTTGTCAAAGGCTAGGGCTTGGCTAAACTTATGGCTGAGGAAAATTGCAGTTTGTTAGAAATCAATTGCATGGGTTCAAATTCAGGTGATGAGCAGACAGAGGAAGCAGCAGAAGAGTAAGAGCAGCATCAGTCTTTGGATAAAAATATAGCCACCTGTGAATGGTATTCCAGTATAGTTCATTTTTTGCAAAAGCTAGAAGTCCCTCCAGGGCTTAGCTCGAGTCAAGCCCGGGCCATTGAGCTTAGATCAGCCAAATTCTTCATTAATAAAAACCTGCTTTATTGGAAAGATCCATTAGGAATCCTCTTGAGATGTCTAGATAAAGGAAAATCTGTGGAAGTCATGCACCAGTTCCATTCTAGCATCTGTGGAGGGCATCATTATTGGAAAACCACAACCCACAAAATCCTGAGAGCTGGGTATTATTGGCCTACTCTGTTCTCTGATGTGTTTTCTTTTGTGAAATCTTGTGACAAATGTTAGAGGTTTGCAGGAAGACAACAACTGAAATCTCTGCCCTTGAAGCCAGTACATGTCAATGGTCCCTTCTAGCAGTGGGGCTTGGACTTCATAGGTGAGATTAATCCACATTCTAGTGGCCAGCACAAATGGATCTTGGTAGCCACTGATTATTTCACCAAGTGGATTGAGGCTATACCCACTAAGAATGCTAATCATCAAGTTGTCATAAAGTTCTTGAATGAGAATATTTTCACTAGATTTGGTTACCCAACCAAACTAGTCACTGATAATGCAACAGCCTTCAAGGTAAAAGAATTGGTGGACATGACTGAATCCATGGGCATCCAATTGGTGCATTCTACCTCATATTATCCTCAAGGCAATGGCCTAGCAGAATCATCTAACAAGAGTCTTGTAAGGATAATCAAAAAACTGTTGGAGGACAACAAAAAGAGCTGGGATTCCAAATTGAAGTTTGCACTGTGGGCTGACAGAGTTACCAACAAGAAGTCCATACGAAATTCTCCATTTAAGTTGGTTTATGGTGCTGAGGTTGTTTTTTCTATCCAGCTGATTCTCCCCGTGGCCAAATTCTTTCAAGAAGAACATGATGAAACGAATGACATGGTAAGGAGAATGAATAACCTGGTTGAACTACAGCAGATCAGAGAGCAACTAGTTGAGAAGTCAAAAGTTCATCAGAAGAAAATCAAAGAAACCTTTGACAGGAAGGCAAAAGTGGACAATTTCCAAGTTGGTGACTAGGTTCTCAAATGGGATGCATTGAAGGAAGAGAAAGGTAATCATGTTAAGTTTGACTCCTTATGGACAGGTCTGTTTGTCATCACTCAAATTCAACAGAACAATACTTTTATTTTGCACAGTCTGGAAGGAGAATATGTTCTTGGTGGCCCAGTCAATGGGTAGTTCTTGAAACTTTATTTCATTTAAGGCTTTAAAGCCTTGATATTGTAAATATGTTTTTTAGTTTTTATTTTCTATACAAAATAAACTCCATGCCCAATGGAACACTAGGAGATAGATTTGATTTTGGTTTTACAGGAAAGGCATCAGTCTGTGGTTCTTGAAACCTCACAAGGAGGATTTCATCCCCAGAAGGAGCCAGTGTTAGCCTTGTTGGCATGTGGCCCAAAATGGATCCAAATATGCTCTCTAAGTCTTCAAAAGTTAGTAAAATCAGGCCAAAGATCAAAACAATCGCAGGAGGAGAGCCATTAGAATGGTGGAAAAGCACTATCGGGAGGCCAAAAACACATAAAAATAGTGAAAAACAGAATATCGGAGGCATAAACAGTGAAATGCACAACAACCGTCATATCTGGCCGATCAATGGTCCCAATCTGATTGGTGGATTGAGGGCGGACCATATGAAACTTGCGATGGTGACCGACAGAGTCAACTAGGACCGTCGATCAAGCGCGCAGATTGACGACCCATGTTGCATCACAGAATCACAATCGGCCAACACAACAGAGTGCTCACCATGGGCCCGGGGCATGAGCGATATGCGATTGCGATCAATCGCATCGGCGGATCGCAATCGAGGAAACATTATGGAGCGGGGCCTTTATACATGTATAGGTGCGATGCGATTAGCCGAACAACGTCGATGCGATAAAACCCGGACCTGAAGGGGTTCGAGAATGAATATATATAATATTTCAGACCCGCCAGAGCCATTTTTCAGAGTTTTTAGTGTTTTCAACGTATTTCAAAATACAAAGGGAAGACTGGGAAATACCATTTGCGACTTGCAATAGCGATAAGGATGGACCCGATAGAGGAATAGACAGTGTTTAAGGACTTTTTAAGTCCGAAATAAACAGAGCTTGGCGGGATTTCACAGTGTTGCAGCATTTTTCTGTGTAAAATAGAAAACAATCATTGTTAGTATTTGAAAGGATTTCAAAGGCCCGAAGACCCATTCCATCACAGAACAGAGGCTGGGAGACAGAGACCAGGAGACAAAAGGCCGGAAGGGGAAAGGCAACAACGCAACACAGCCAAACCAACAAATGATCATGGAGCATCGCTGGCACGAGCGAGCCACCTGACAGCACAACACATTTACTAGAATTTGGTTACTATGCTGTTAGAAAAAGAAACCTCCGAGCTCATGTGTGTCTAGTCATGGCATCAAACAGTTAAAAAGACAGAGGGGATAGATTAAGACACCTCGAGCCTTTGAGAGCTTGGGAGCATTGTAAAAAGCCTATAAATGGTTGAAAGTTAGAAGTATGAAGGGTTCAACTTTTGGAG
This sequence comes from Pinus tabuliformis, assembly GCA_031772625.1. NCBI lineage: Eukaryota > Viridiplantae > Streptophyta > Pinopsida > Pinales > Pinaceae > Pinus > Pinus tabuliformis. The sequence continues at coordinate 1,042,550,005 of CM062816.1, read as the reverse complement.
ACTGTGGAGACTCTGCTCCTCTAAGCTTCTCATCTTCATTCTAGCAATATAAGCTTCTTTTGCTGTTACATGTTCAATTCCCATTTTCTCCTCTGTTCTAAGCTTGCACTTGAATAGGTTATTCATGTTTTCTTCTGTGTTTGATGCCAGATAACTGTCATTTTATCTTTGCGTTGATAAATTAGATTTGCAAGCTTCATTTACTTCCTGTAGCTAGCCATTCATATATGTTTATGTATGCATCTGCTGGTACAGTCAATATTCTCCATCTATCCATTGAATCTATAAAATATTGAGCATTAGTGGTCTAAAGCCTTGTAAAGCTGAGGGTGTTCATGCATGTCTTGAGTGAAAACGGAGTTGAAACAATCATCTGACTTGATCCAAACCATCATCCATTCCAATAGTTCAGAGAACAATATTGAAGATTTATATGTTACCAGGGATCTCTGAGCTACAACCTAGGAGAGCTTCCTGGAGTGCTAACAGGTAGATCTATTATCTGGCAGATCTATTGTTTGGCAAATCTATTATATGGTAGATCTATTGTTTGGAAGATCTATTAACTGGTAGATCTATTATCTGGAAGATCTATCGTTAGGCAGATCTATTGACAAATCTCATAACTCTCGTTCAGCTCTCGCACCAGTGGTTTCTTCTCTTGTTATTTGTTGTTGTTAATTCTCTCACTCTAGAGAAGTATTATTGCAATTGGCATTTCTCTCACACCGTAAGTATTTAGCTCTTCTATTGATCTCACTCTAGATATATTCTATTCTTGATATTTCTTTCACACTAGAGTTTGATTGTTGGTATATTACCCTCGGTTCAGTAGCATTTTGATCTTGCATTTGGAGAAAATTTCTCTCAGTATTTAGCTCTTGTACTTGTGCACTTTGTTCACACACTCATGTCTACTGCTCTTGTTTTGGAAGTCTTTGGAGGCTTGTGGTGTTATTTTGAAGTTGTCATATTTAAAAGGGTTGTTACTACTATTATTTGTAAAAGGGGTTTTGTACTTTGATTATATATTTTTGTTGAACATTTGAAGACGATCTAATAGAAGAGAATTTTAAAAAGGGTTTTACCCCATAGGGGAGAAGCTGCCAACACTGTCATATATGTATAGAACATGACTTCTCATCAAGCATTATATGACAAGACTCCTGAAGAAGTATTCATGAGAAAGAAACTTGACGTCAGTCATTTAAGGATCTTTGCTTGTCTTGTTTATTTTCATGTACCAAAAGAAAAGGGGAACAAGCTTGAGGCTTTAGGTAAGAAATGTATGTTTGTGGTATATTATGAAGATTCTAAAGAATCTAGAATTTATATACCTAGTCAAAGAACAATAGAATTCAACAGAGATGTAACATTTGATGAAGATGCAACTCTTGAAAAAGTAAGAATTAGTCCTCCTTCTATCTCTTCTAAATAAACAACTGATGATGTGGATCCCTCTACCCATGAACCTGATCATGAGGACCTAGATGAACATGTTGAGCCTATGTATCCATTAGATCCTCCTGCATATAGTAAAATGCCTCTATGGCTTCGTGATACTCTACAGGAAGCTGAAAAACATATTACTCCCAGGGGCACTTTTAGAGAAAGCAAGAAGCCTAGTCGATATCAAAACTATGTTGTTGCTATGAGTTTTATCATATAGAGTGAACCTCAATCATTTGAAGAAGTAGAAAAGCACCAAGTATGGAAGGATGTCATGAAAAAAATAATATGAATCCATTATGAAAAATGATGTATGGGTAGTTGTTTCTAGACCTCAGGGCAAATCAATTGTAACTTCAAAGTGGATGTTCAAAATAAAACATGACATGGATGGGGGTATTGAAAAATATAAAGCAAGGTTTCTGGCTCGAGGATTCTCTCAGAAAGAAGGAATTGATTATGAAGACAACTTTTCTCATGTTTCTCACTATACCACTATTCGCTCTATTATTTCTTTAGCTGCTAGTCAAGGGTGGATTCTCCATCAGATGGATTTCAAGACAATTTTTCTCCATGGTGCTCTTTAGGAGGAAGTATATGTTGAACAACTTAAAGGATTTGAGGTACATGACAAAAGAACCCATGTATGCAGATTGAAGAAATCACTCTATGGCTTAAAGCAAGCCCTCAGGGCTTGGTATTCTCGCGTTGACATCTACTTAGTAACGTTGAGATTCACGAGGAGAAGTATTAATCCAAACCTCTACTTCAAATTTGTACAAGGTGTGCCTTTCATTTTGGTAGTATATGTTGACGATCTATTTTTTATAGGTAATGAAATTATGATGATTCAGTGTAAGAGGGAGCTTACCTCTGAATTTGAAATTAAAGACCTTGGGATGATGCACTTATTTTTGGCCCTAGAGGTCTGGTAGAGACCGGGCCAGATTATTCTCTCCTAAGGGAAGTATGTTGTAAAGTTATTGGAAAGGTTTGGAATGGTATAGTGAAAATCCATGAGTGCTCCCATGGAGAGGAACATCAAGAAACTCTATGGTGATGAAGCTAGACTTGGTTTATCTGATCCATCTGAGTATCGCTAGTTGATTGGAGCATTGATGTTCCTAGTGAACCCTCATCCTGATATTTGCGATGTTGTAAACGCCTTGAGTCAATTCATGACCAAGATTTTACATAGTCACTGGGTTACTGCTAATCATGTGCTTAGATATTTGCATGGGATAATAAATTTCGGTCTTCGATATAATTCCAACAACATAAAGTTGCATGGTTATACTAATGTTGATTGGGCAGGAAACATTGTGGACAGAAAAAGCACTTCGAGATGTTGTTTCAGTTTTGGATCTGCCATGATCTCTTGGATAAGCAAGAAACAAAAATCAGTTGCTCTCAGTTTCACAGAAGCTAAGTATATCGCTGCTAGCTTAGCTAGTTGTGAAGTTGTCAGGTTAAGAAAACTCTTTGAAGAGTTATTTGAGAAAGTCCTAGATACTATAATGATATTCTGTGATAATATGAGTGGGATCTGATTGTCTGAGAATCCCGTATTTCATGACAGATCCAAGCACATTGAAATCATATATCATTTTATTTGAGACATGGTACAAAGAGGAGCAGTGAGACTCCACCATATTTAGATTGATGAGAATATTGTTGATACACTTACCAAAGCACCTCCAAATAAGAAATTTCTAGTCTTTAGAGATATGCTTGGACTAAGGGATGTACCTCTTACGGGTTTGAGACCTGGCTGATCAAGAACAATGAGATGTGTGCTCTTCCCCCTTGGTTGAGCTCTTAGGGATGAGGAATTGAGTTAATGAGCTCCTAGGGATGAGGAATTGAGTTAGTGAGCTCCTAGGGATGAGGGACCTCCAATAAGGAGTATGCCCCAGTCATGCATATTGTTTCCCACCCATTTGGCCAATGGGTGTTCGTTACTTGACATCATATGGTGATCCTTACCGGTCATGGTAAGATGTATCTCGCTCATGTTTGAAGATGTTGGTGTTCTTGAACAACATATACGTTAGTGTTCTTGAACAACATGGATTATTAGCCTTTGAGATGAGCTATTGTGGATTCTTAGCCTTTGAGTTGAGCTATTGTGGATTATTAGCCTTTGAGTTGAGTTATTATGGATTCTTAGCCTTTGAGCTGAGCTGTTGTGGATTCTTAGCTTATATGTTGAGCTATTATGGTTTCTTAGTCTTATTGGTTGAGCGGTATTCATTCTGGGTGGTAACACGAGTCTCCCAAATGGTATTTGTTCCAAGTCGTAGCATGTGACTCTCTGATGCCCAGTGGAAGCATTTGGCTCCCCGATGATTATTTGGACCAGGTTGAAGCTTGAGACTCCCTAGTGAAGGTTTCTTAGCCTTTATTTGGCTGAGCTTAGATTTAGGGTGGTAGCAGTATCTCCCGTGCCATGAGTATTCTTTGTTAGATTCAAGAATGTTCAACATGAGTCATGATGATTTGACAGGTACAACATTTTTGGCTTTATTGATGGAAATTCCTCCTAGTTGAGAGGGAGTGTGGAATTTTTGAGCAACTAAGGAAAAATTTCCCTGGAAATCACTTTATGTGGTTAACCCCTTTCACCCTTGAAGCGAATTATTTCTCAAGAGAAAATTATTTTTCATGAGAGCAAAAGTCATTTAAAAAATATTTTATAAAGCAGTTAGATATGTGAAAAATAAAATCAGTTAAGTTATCTAATTCGAATGGATCACTCTAAGAGCTTCCAAAACACTTAATTTGAGGAAGGGATTTTGCCTCAAATATTTCTATATATTGAAGAGAAGCCTTCACTTGCAACACATCTAATTTTCTCTCTCTCGCTTTGGTGATCTAGCTCTCGCATTGGTGATCAAGCCCTCACATCAATAATTTATCTCTCTTCTTATTTGTAGCATATCTATTGCATATTTGCAAATCCCTTATCATCATTGGAAGATCTCTTATTATTAATAATATATCTCTTATTATCAGTAGAAAATCTATTGCATATTTGCAGATCTCTTATCATTGGAAAATCTCTTATTATTAATAACAAATCTCTTATTATCAATAGCAGATCTATTGTAGATTTGCAAATATCTTATCATCATTGGCAAATCTCTTATTATTAGTAACAAATCTCTTATTATCAGTAGCATATCTATTGCAGATTTGCAGATCTCTTATCATCATTGGAATATCTCTTATTATCAATAGAAAATCTCTTATTATTAGTAGCAGATATATTGCAGATTTGTAGATCTCTTATCATCATTGGAAAATCTATTGTTTGGTAGATCTATTATGTGGCAGATCTATCATTAGGAAAATCTATTGATAGATCTCAAAACTCTCGTTTAGCTCTTGCACCAGTGGTTTCTAATCTTGTTATTTGTTGTTGTTAATTCTCTCGCTCTAGAGAAGTATTATTGCAGTTGGTATTGCTTTCACACCAGAAGTATTTAGCTCTTGTATTGATCTTGCTCCAGAGATATTCTATTCTTGATATTGCTTTCGCACCAGAGTTTGATTGTTGGTATATTTCCCTCGCTTTAGTAGCATTTTGATCTTGCATTTGGAGAATATTGCTCTCAGTATTTAGCTCTTGTACTTGTGCACTTTGTTCACGCACTTGTGTCTACTGCTCTTGTTTTGGAAGCCTTTGGAGGCTTGTGGTGGTATTTTGAAGTTGTCATATTAAAAAGGGTTGTTACTACTGTTATTTGTAAAAGGGGTTTTGTACTCTGATTATGTATCTTTGTTGAACATTTGAAGACGATCTAATAGAAGATAATTTTAAAAAGTGTTTTCCCCCATAGTGGGGTTTTTCCCCAGTCTTGGACCAAATCTCGTGTCTTGTTGTTCATTGACTGACTTCTATGGTTTATGATATCAGAATTTAAATTTTAAATTTGTAAAATTTAACATGAAAATGGTGAAGGCGAGCATAGTAGGCACAATAAGTGCATGCTAAAGGAAAATGAAAACTAAATTGTAGAAAATCAATTGCAGAAGAAGAAATGTAATGTCACAGATTAAGGGATGTGATTGGAAGAGTTTTAAATGGGAATGTTTAGTTCTTGTAAATTATTTGATGTTGATTTTGTTGCTAGTAGTGAAGACAATGTTAAAGATAAGAAGGAAATTGAATAATCTACTATCGAGATACAATAGTACAACAATTTTGAGGAAGACTATGGTATAAATGGAGTGATAAAAGGTGTGGAACATATCCAAGAAGAAGCCAATAAGAGTTTACCAAAAAAGTGTAGAATAAGACCACAAAGAATGTCACAATTTTTTTTTGACAAAACAAGGCTAAAAAAATTCTCGAGAAGAATAACAACAATTGAGTAGAGATGTATAGTGAGTTTGGAGATGAAGCTGATAATGTTGATGTATTTATAGAATTGTAGCAATTGCAAATGAAACTACTAAAGACTAAAGACAAAGGCGAACAACACGTGAGAAATAAGAGTGAGTTCAATGAAGGCAACTTAGTAGCAACGATGGCATCAAAGGAGTTGTAGCAAAGGAAAGTGTAATAAAGTCTAAGAAAAAAATATTATTGGAGATAAAGGAGGAAGTAAACCAAATCTGGTTAGGGTTGCATTAGTTTGGAGGAGGTAAGTACCATTACACTAAAGTCGCAACAAGTCGTAGAGATGTTGATAAAGACAAGCAAAGATAAGTTTCTTGAGTTGAAAGAAAAGTAGAAGAAATATTCTAGATAACAAAGATGGGGTGACAAGGCTTATAAAGTTTAGAGGAGAATAAAAAATAAGATAAAGACCAAATCACAAGTTATTGTTATATCAACAATCATGTGAGAAAGATGCTCATAAAATTTTAACCAAGGGCATGTGATACATGAACATCCCTAGGGATCATGAAATTCCTCATCAACTAAAAGGTTTCTTTTTTGTGTGTCTTAATTTAAGTGCATTTTTTAGTATTATTTAGCTTGTCATTTGTAAGGGATGCCAAGCATATCCAAATGAAGGAATCAACTTGTAGGGTATAAAGGGGTACAAATAACACACACATATATAAGAAGAAATATGTCTAAGTGTTCCTTGATCTTTTTAAAGACTACTCGAGGATATTTTTGAAATGTCCCAATTTGTAGTGTCTGGAGTTCCCATAAATTTTTTGAGCATTTCTATAAGTGTTTCATTTGTTCTACGAAAATTATGAAATGATCTTAGAATACCACCTAGGAGTTCACATGAAAGTCCCAATTGTACTATGCCAATATAACTAAGGAATGTCTAGGGTTGTCTCAAGGCCATGTGGGAAGGCTCAAAGAAAATCTATAACATATTATGATCTAGATTGTGTTGAGAACAAAATCAATATAGAAATAACATGCTAAGACGAACTTAGAAACTTGATATGATTTCCATAAATAACCAATCACATATTGAAACTAAAATGTTTACATAATAGTTATTCACATATTTGTTCGATTGATTGTGAGTTTTTCTAGCTACATATACATTGCAAATTCTTTGGTTGCATTTATTTCTTTGCTTTTTTCTCAAAAAGTGTGTGAATGGGTAGTTTAGAAAAGTAGGTATAACATGAATAATGTACAAGGACATTGCAGTCGGTGTATTCGTTGACTTTTTATGACTTAGGTGTTTAGGACTTGTAAATTTTAGTTATTTGTTTTCTCTTACAAGTGGAAATTCCTTAAAAAATACAAGGAATTCAACTACTTCAAAAAGAGTGCAAGATGTGTTATATCCCTTCACATAGTAAGAATATATTGGGAAAGGTTCAATGAGGGAAGAATATATATTCTTTATGCATTTTAGTTTTTCCCTTGACTATTCCAAAAATGAAAATGTTGTGTTAAGATGTACATAACTCTAGAATGTATTAAGTGTTTTTTTAGCCTTATTATTATATTTTCATGTCATTTGAAGCGTAGTTATTTTTTTTTTATAATAATACAGCTTAATTGAAGTGAAAAAATGGTGTTTCTTTTGCTCATAGCAGCAATGGATAGGGTTTATCCCTAGCCACTTGCAGCGTCCCTTCTGGGCCTACGTTGGTGTTCTCTTTTGATCCCTCTCCTTAGATAGAAATGGCATGCTCTTCTTCCATAATGGTTCGATCTTCGTTATCTATATCTCATTTTTGGCCCTCTGTTGGTGCATCCTCTAGAATTGTGTTGCTCTTGTGGACATTCAGGACAAATATTTTTGCAATATTGTCATGATGGATGTTTCTTCTCACCCATTTTTGGTGTAGGAGGCCCCAAGATTAGTGTGTTGTTGCAATGGATTTTGGCCTTCCCTCATTGGTCTTCATCATTGGATCTCCAAATCTTGGTTACTGAAAGCAAAGGTATTTATTTACCCCTATACAAAAATGGGTTTTATATTGCTAAGTTTTATCTCTTTGATAATACTGATAAGATCTACAGTTCTTGCCTTTTCTTTTGGGGAAGTTTCGGCTTATGCATGATGCATTGAACTCTGACCTTCAATCCCTCTGTCGATTCTTTCTCTTTAGCCCTTATTTGGGTCAAACTCCCAAATATATATCTACAGTTTTGGGTTTTACCCTCTCTTCATGCATTTGTAAATGCTCTCGGAAAATTTCAATGTATTAGTCCTGAAACAAAAGATTGTAGCACTTGCACTTATGCATGAATTTGTGTAGAAATGGACTTTAGCAAAGGGTTTCCAATAAAAATGAATTTGATCAAGAAATATTACGATGGACACAAAATGAGACTACAAAAATTTATTTATGATGGTTTTCTTTGATACAAGTCAACTTGTAGCCTAGTGCCCAAAGAATCCAAGGAAGGGCAACAAACCTAGGCATAAATCAACCTGGTGGGTTAGATCCAATCCTAAACATCAAGTTATTAAAAATAAAATTTCTCAATAAATGGACTCTCAAAACAACAATCCCTTAGAGGTATCATTGGAAGCCAATAAAACACCATCCAAGGAGCTATCCTCTATTTTGGACCATCTTTCAAATGGATTAAATACTAAAGAAGAACATATTAGGGACATGGAAACGAAACAATCTAATTTGAATTGGAAGATCCATTCTCATTTGATTTTGGTCATGGATCAAACAATTTTTCCAATTGTTGTCCATCAACAAGCCGGGTAGATGATCCTCCAGTTCAAGCTTAAGAGGAAATGGTTGAAGTAGTAAAACCTTGATCAAATACAAAGGAGGCATTGAAAACAATAGTGAAGAAGCACAAACTAACTAAAGGAACACAACAAATAATGACAAAAAATTGAACCCATAATGAAATCTATCATTTTCAATTTTGTAATGAATAAATAAGAAACTCGAAAGTCTGATTTTAACAACCAATTCAAAAGTGACAAGTCTCTAAGCCCTAATCTAGTTCTTGTTATCTTATACCTTCACATACTCATGTCAATCATAACATCATGCATGAATTTAACCTTTGAATATAATGAGTCCTAGTTTGAGATGTAAACTTGAACATAAATATAATGATCAACAAATATGTCTCTAATCTTCCAATAAAGTCATTTTGTAGAGGTATGGATGTTAGCATGAAAGCTCCACATATAGAACACCAACTTTTTTCCAATATTGACATAGTTTTTTATTTGTCATCTATGGGATTTATGGAAATTTGGGGGGTGTAGATGGAAAAAATTGACCATTATCAACATTGAGGATATCACCCGGCCAAGGCCCCAATTAGGCCCTTATCCGTTTGGGATGGTGATTCTAAATAGTTAAAATGGGTCCAGTTACCCTTTGTCTAAAACTAGCCTAAACTAATGTTAATCTAATCTAACTATTCTAAAATCTAAACTAAGTCTAAAATTGTTGCCTGTTTGTTAATGTATGATATTGCTTGTTGTCATAAGTGGACAAAAAATAAGGAATTACCTGCTTGCAGCTACTTGAAGAAGGTAATCTTTGAGTTGGATGAAACAAAGGCTCAACCAAGCCACATGAATGCTTTCTCTTGTGAAAGGAGACTTTTGAAAATGGATGTAATCAAACTAAATGCAAAATGCAATCTACTTTAATATGCATGCAACAAAAGTAATTCTAATCTATCTCGATTAGGAAAAGATATAGATCTCATCCCAATCAAGAGAAAAGATAAAAAAAGGGACCAAAATTGAACCTAAGATTAAGATGAACTAATAGATCACATGAATAGTTCATATGGTCTATAGCTAATAAGGTAGATGTACATATATGAATGTCTCCATAAAATAATTATGAAGATTCAAATGAGCACATACTTAAATTCAATTATGAATGAATTCAAAATCAATAGTGTAATTTCATTAAGGAAATAGTTCTCATAATACAATTGTAATTAAAACAAAGATAAACATGTCATCATGTTGGGTGTGAAGCCTTATTATGTTCCTGATTCAGAGGTATTGTTTCAGCCGCGTTTGGATCTCAGTCACTGATGAGGGGAAGTGTGGGTCGACTTGTCCCCCCAGTATTGTTGTAGGGGGAAACAACATGCAGAGGAGCCCCCCTTGGTGGAGGTTTGGGGGAAATGCCCATGAAAGGAAAATTTTAGTGAAAATTGCCTTGTAAAATATTGTAATTTCATAGTCAATCTAGACCATTCATTATGTGGAATATCTGACGGTTGAAGTTATGTTAATTTAGGGTTTTTGCCTTAGAAGGAAATCCTTGATCTCAATTTCTTTACTTATTTAGCACCATAATTTCATATATGATTGCAGATGGAGGTACCATAAATGGTTTAGGGAAGTGCCATAGTATTAAGCTCAATATGGGGAGATTTTTTTGGACAGTCCCATGATTGTAATAAAAATGGGTGGTGCTAATGTTGTATTAGGGTCGAATGGTTACATTAATTGGTAATAATGGATTTTAAATTTTAGGATCTTTTCATAAGATTTTCCCTAGAAGGAAAGTAAATTGAGCTTAGAGGTATCCAATGGAAACCCTCTAAAGTGATAAGCTCTAATGGAATGACAAAATTACTCAAAATGGGGAACCAAGGTTTAAGGGCACAATTATGTTCACTAAATGTTCAAATTTTAATATCATATATGTTAGGAGATCCCCATAAAGTTGTCGACAATCATTCCAAGATATTTGGATTAATGCCTCAAGGTATTCCACCTAATTGAGATCATGACCATGATATTCATTTGCAGCTAAGAAGCGTACCAAAGATAAGCGAAGAAGGGAAAATCATACTAGATGTAGAAACAATCCTTGAAACAAGGATTAAGCAATCGAGTAACCCAACAATTGTGGAATACATCATCAAAAAAAATAACCTACCAATGGAAGATATTACATGGGAATAAGACTTCTTATTGCCAAATCACTAGCAATTAGTAAAGTGTTGAGGGAAACACTTGTTTGAAGGGAAAAGGAAAGTTAAGCCCTATTCGAGCCCCATGTTAACCATATAACCCTTTATTAAGCCCTAGATATTGAGTGATTACATTTCTATTGTTATATTTTTATCTAGGCTAGAAATACTCATGGTCCCATTTTATTATAATTGCACCTCTTGTCTCCTATATATATATATATATATATACACCAAGGAGACCTAGTCTTAGAATCATCAAATATTGCCTTGTACATTGTATACATTAAGAAGGTTTCCCCCTTGAAGAGGACTGTAACTATTGGTTAATTATCATTTTTAAGGCACAAGGATCATAATAATAGTTCCATGCAAATACCTGAAAACCTTGTTTACAATTGTCTAGTGATCCTCCCCTGGTTTATATATATATATATATATATATGCTCAAAAATCCCAGTACATGTGTAATGTTTAGTTTAGCATACACCATTGCATACACCAAAGTTCTAACAAAACTGGCTTATGGAACATAGGACATGTCCTCTTCCTCTTCCCATGTCTCGGGACACTAATTTATAGATAGTTTTACACCTATAGGAACAATGACCTTAACTAGTATACATTCTTACATATTAAACCTTCGCTATGTCACTGGAAATGTATTTCCTATGATTCAACCAATATTTCCTATTTGCTTGACCTCTTTTTATTTCCATGCCCAAAATAAAATTTGCAGCACTAAGATCAACCATGTCAAATTTAGAGGACAATCAATTTTTCACTTCCTTAATGATTTCCATGTTCTTTCCAACTGGCTTCATATCATCCACATACAAGACCACATAAATAAAATGATCATCTACTAATTTGAAATAAACATAATGATCATCTTTGCTTCTTGTGAAACCAACTCTTGATACCACATCCTTAAAGCTTTCTTTAACCCATATAATGATTTTTTCATCTTGCAAACCAACTCTTTCTTTCCTTTCACTGTAAAACCTTCTAGTTGTTTCATGTAGATTCCTTCTTCTAGATTGCCATGTAGGAATTTTGTCTTCATATCCACTTTTTTTTCACTAATGTCAATTCTCTCTACGTAGAAATAACCTTTTTCTACTAACCAAGCTTTGTATTTCTCCACTTTACCTTGTGAATTCAACATCCTTTTAAACACCCATTTGTGACTAATGGAATCTCTTCTAGCTAGCAATTCGGCTAGATCCCAAGCCTCATACTCATCCAAGGCTGCTATTTCCTTCACCATGGCCTTTTGGTACAGTTTACCATCATCTTAATTCACTGCCTCCCTCACAATTCTAGGATCATCATCAGTAATAGACAAAGAAAAACCATAATGAAAATCAAGTAGAGTATACCTTTATGGTTGCCTTCTTTCTTGAGTCAATCTCCTCAATAACGAAGTATGAGGTTATTCACCTTTTGAATCATGTTTCTTTGTTGGGTTAGATTCTTCATCTTGCAAATGAGGCACTGGTACCTTGGTTTTTTTTCTCTTGGAACAACTTCTTGTTTAATAACATATTTAACCTCTATAAAGGTAACATTTCAACTGTAGACAACCTTAATAGTTCATGGTTTCCAAAGCTTATAACATTTTAACCATCTCTATAACCAATAAAGGTTAACTTTTTAGTTTTATTGTCTAGCTTACTCTTATTTTCCTTTTGATAATGTACATAAGCATTACAGCCAAAAACTTTGAGATGTTTAAGAGAGGGTTTCTTACCAATCCATTAATGTGCCATTACTCATGCGAAGTTTTTTCAACCAATGTTGATGGGGTGATTAATTTACTAGGTAACATGATGGTTCCACTGCCTATACCTTGAATTCATGTCCTAAGCTACCACCACTGAGCATTTCACTTTATTTTTGAATCAATGTCCTATTTATACTTTTTACAACCCCATTATCTAGAGGTGTGTATGGTATAGTCTTCTACCTTACTATACTACATTGCTTGTAGAATTACTTGAATTTATTCTTGAAAAATTATCCACCATTATTTGTCCTCTACGCCTTTATTTTCTTCTTTGTCTAATTATCCACAACGCTTTGAATTCTTTAATTTTTTTGAAGACATCATATTTCTTCCAAAGGAAATAAATCCATGTATTCCTCGAGACATCGTCTATGAATGAGACATAGTACATAGATTTTCCTAGAGATGGAATAAGTACAGTTCCAAACACATCACTATGTATTGACTCTAAAATTCCCTTAGCCCTTGTAGCACCCATTGAGATTCTTACCCAATTATATTTACCATAAATAAAATGGTCATAGAAATAATTTTCTACACTGCAATCAAATATGCCTCCAACCATACCTTTACTATGTAGTACTTGAACTCCCAACCATACCTTTAGGAACAATGTAATTGTTACACCCATCACTTATATTGCTTCCCAACAACTTGTACAAATTTCCAATCTGCAATCCCATTGGAAACACCATTTCTCCTTAAACCATCCTCCAAGTATCCTTTTCAAACACAATAGTAACATCAACATCACTCGTCCTACTTACAAATATCATGTTTCTAGCTAGACCTGACATATGCAGAACATTGATGTTTTTCCCCTTCCATCATTGAGAATCAAGTTGAATTTTCCTTGTCTATTACCCTGGCTATCAAGTCATCTCCAAGGAAACTGTCACCTCCATCATGCCTTTCACATTCACAGTATGGCTAACTATGGCGAGTCATATGAAAGGAGACACTTGAGTTAATGAACCATATGTCATGATCTACATGGGTGCTTGAAGAAGCCAAGTACACATCCCCTCATTGCTTTAAGAATGCATTCTATTCCTTGGAGGGACCATCATCAGATCCCTTCCTTTGCTCAATGCTCTTGGATCTACAATTCTTCCTAAAATTCTCTTCTTTTCCACATTTTTAACATCTTTGTATGAATTTTCATAGTGATTTAGATCTACCTCTATATTTAGGTGTCCCACTTGGGGACTTATTCTTATTTCTATCATATGAATTCCCTCGTATAGATAAGACGTATGTTCTTTGACTTTCCATGTTTTTCTGCTTCATCTCCTTTGAAAATAAGGATGAGGCCACATCATCAAAACTTATTTACGAATGATGAGGGACCTTCATCTTAAAATCTATTACTTAATTCTTCTTCTACATCCTTCTCAATAAGTCAACTTACCTCCTTTTATCACTTTGTTCAATGTTAGAAAATTTGATGAAAATCACTATCTTTTAAACAATAAGGATCCATGAAATTTTCACTAGGAAAAAGTTTTCCAAATTAATGTGGAGATGAAACCTTTTTCATATATGTTGTTTGGGTTGTTTTTCCTTCAAATATAGTTTCAAAAACTAAACTATCTAGAAATAATGGATTTGACCCCATTGATTTGATTGCACTCATAATCCTTTTGAATCTACCCAATTGCTTCCATGTGTTGTTTATGTCTACCCATTAACCTTTCTATTCAAATTTTATGAAGATAAAGGCTATTGGTAGGTAATAATATCTAGTCCATTGAAATCCATGTTTTGATATTTTCCTAGATTTTAGTGCTAAATTTATAAACTAGTCCTTAAGGACTCTTTCATATGCATTGTCACTATGGAACTCCACCTAAAATTTCAGCCCAATCCATGTATATTCTCAACTTATGCTTAAATTATTATTTTGGTTTGAGACCTTTAATTTTTTTTTTGTTTGTTTTTTTTTTTTTTTTAACACCAAATCTCTCTATATTTTGGGTTCCTCTACTTTGGTCCCCCAATTCCTCCTCCTTGAACCTTCTCATGTATTGACATATGGTTTTGGGTAACATCATTATCATTACCAATAATTATATCATTTTCTTGATTCATATTTATGTTTTGGATGATTCACTAAGCCCCATCTCAATGACTATTTTAGTCCTTCAAGTTTTCTCCCAAAATCCTTCATTAAGGTTCTCATACTTTATTGGTTCATTGACTATCCTAATCATTGACTATTTCACTCCATTAAGTATTCTCCCAAAATCCTTCTTTCGAGTTCTCATCCTTCACTTGTTATTGATTTTTTTGATGACTGATATGGTCTCATACAATGACCACTTCCAATGGCTACCCTGATGACTAGCTATTTTAATCCATAGGGTTTGCTAAGAAAATCCTTCATTAGAGTTATCTTCCTCCATTCGTTCTTAATTTTTCTAATGGCTAGTTTGGCCTTAGTTGATGACCACTTCTAATCATTATCCAAATAACAATCTTGATGACTATTTTCCAATGATAACTTTGATGATTTTCATATCCACATTTCTAATATATATATTTTATTTTATTTTATCTTTGACACTTTTACTCCACTGGAATTCCAATGATTATTTCCATGATTTTTGGATACTTATTCAAATTTTTAGATTTCTCCTTGAAATATTCAAATGGAACCCACCTATATTTGCTTGATTGGAATTTCATTACATATTTTAGCCCAAAAAAATTTGATGACTTTATTCTAATGAGCATTTGATGACTAAGTTTTGAAGATGAGACACTTAGTAGAATTTTTATTTTTCTTAGAGGATTTTCTAGACATTAATCATTATAACTCATTAGGTCTTCTCCTATCAATATTCTTGGTCTTAAACATGCTTATCAAAATCCCCTAACTACTTGCACAATCATTCCTCATGTCCATTTTATAAGTGCTTTAACACTTATTTATTTTTTAATTCCACACAAGAACCCTTTCCATTGGATATTGTTTGGCTTCTTTCCATTAGAAACTTGTTCCTCATATGCATTCAACATATTTATGATGATCACTCCTTTATGATCATTCTTGGTGGATATATTTGATCCCTAGTCATTTTCTAGCAACACATCTCATCACAAATTCTTCCTTTAATGATCAAATTTTTCTATCTTCTCGAAGTCTTTTCGATAACCAAAACTATGGTCATTTGATGACTAATTTCTTTATAGTTTCAAGGCCATACTTATGTTAATTAATATATTTGGGTACTTTTAGTTATCAAAATCTAGCTAATTCCTCTTCTTCTTATTTTGCTAAGTTTGCTCATTGATAATTGATCCTTTGACCTCAAAGTTTTCTATAGGAACATTTTCCAACAATATGAAATAAATTGAAGGCTTAATTCGTCATTAGAAAATTACAAGAATTTTCACCCCAAGAAGTTTAATCCTAAAACCTCATTATAAACCTACAAGTTTACATATTTTTAAGAAGTGGAACCTAAACCAAATTAATTCTCCACAACTTCATTCTCATTCCATAGTGTATTCATATATATGCCTTCTCAAAGGCAACATTATTGCACACCCAATGGATTTTAATACATAAATCTCATTGGTAAGTTAAAGGTAAAAGTATATTTTCCCTCCTCCATGAGATTTGATCATCAACCTCTTAGAATCATATTGGTTTCACTCCATAAGCAAGCCCACATGATTAGTGTTGGCCTAGCTTATGAATATTAAGCATCATCTCATCATTATGAGTAGTTAACTTGACAAAATCAGCATAGACCTCTTTTAGGCCTTTTGTTAAATAGTTTGCACACAATTGCAATTTTTTATTCAACAATTCACACAATCAGCCCATAATGGCCCCAATGTTGTACCTAGGATTTGATATGATTCTATAGTGTCCTTGGATGCCCTCCTTGGCCATCAACACTATCATAAGGATTTTCTTACTTCAATTCAACATTTATGGCCAAATTTAAGCTCTAGTTAACAATATGATATTAGAATTTATAAGCAAACATAAGTTAGCATTGGAAAGAATATTGGCTATACCAAATTCATTCATTTCCCATGTATGTAATGAAATAATATAAGTTATAACTCATATTGTGCTAATTACATTGAATATTAAATACTAGTCAAAGGGAAAACCGAAATTACAAATGTTTAGAGACTTTCCCCATGAATAAAATTTACAAGTCCCTCTTGGTTCTAGCACCCTCCTTAATAACCACAATTCCAATTGCATCTGTTTGACATAATTTGAGCTTACTTTATGGAATGAATGTAGAATTATGCCCTTTACAATACAAATGATGGTTGTAACAACATTAAAATTTGCACATGAATATCTCATTGACAATCCAAATGCATTGTTAAGACAATGATAAATTTCAAACTTGCATTTTCCTTGATTGAGCTTATCTTCCTTAAATACAATAATACCTACAAGCATTAGTAATAAAAAAATACGTAATCATAAAACATCAAGTCCAAAAAATTTCATTACCAACACATAAATAATAACAATGAAACCAATTATATATTTAGTGGATACACTAGGGGAAATGGCTCCATAGGAGGGATTTTCCTCACACAAATAGGCACCAACTTTTGTAGGTGCCATCTTTGTGCTAGGAAGTAAAAAAAGGTGGGTGAATTTACTGGATATGGGTCTCTTATTTCTCACTTTTCACAATTTTTAGATATCATAGACAAGAAATTGATATTACAATCCTTTCCTAAACACAATAATCCCACTTAACCATATCTCTTCGTCAACATATAAAACACAAGGAATGTGATCTTTTCTCTACTAAATAGTTCATCAAGTTATCCCCCTTCCCATTTGTACTCTAGTGGAAACTAGCCAAGTGTCCTACATTGCTAAGAACTAGGAATTTCCAGTTGTCACTAAGCTTCCTCTTCCTTAAGAAATTACCCACACCCATAGTTAATACAACAAAATGAACTCAAAGGAAATCTCCAATTGATAAAAAAATTAAGGCTTCCTACGATATACCTCTCATCACTCCATGGCATCCCCAAAGTTTATCATATCCCCCATGAATGAATGACTCCCTTAATGAGATGAATACCCTCAAATCATTGTATGAATTCGACATTTTCATGGAAAATATTGCAATCCCACAAACCTTGGAAAAATAAAACCTTTTTTAATAATTGATACAATAAATCAATTTCAACTCAAGAAACCAAAAATGCTACTATTGTAGTAACAAATTGTCGGGGGTGACACATATCATCCTCCTATTTTTAGTATTAGTATAGCACAAGAAGGATATAGCAGTTTGAGGGTCCCTTCTAGCTTCATTATTCAATCCTCCTAATTGTTTTACATGTTAATTATACAATCATTACTATAATATTGGAAAAAGGAGTAACATGCTTTCTAAAGTTCATTGTTTCTAGCATGTTACATAAATTCATGCATTTCTATGAACAAAATGAACATACAAATGGAACATATGAGGCACAAAAGGAAGAAAAAATCATGTTATCTTGAGTATAGGAGGATAGTCCAATGCACCAAGATTGATGAACCAATTTCACCCCTTAGTTTTTCTCAGAAGAATAGTTGCGACATGGAGTGCGTTTGAAGCCATGGAAGGTCCTTTGTAAGTGGTCATATTAGCCTTATAAATTATGTGCACATTAGCCACCTTTTCAAAGATAAAATTTGATCTAACATGGCAAGGTCCATTATTTCTTTCAAGAAGGATTTTTATTCCAAATGCACAACATATTGATTCAAGGGATGGTAAATATTTTCTAGAGTCCTTTTAAAATTTTCCCTATCACCTTTCAATCTTAAAATATGGTGAGAAAACCTTGGATAAATTAGATAAGTGATATTACACAATTTTTTCTCACGCGACCAACATATCAAACTCTACATAAGTCTAAGTTAGAGAGAGAAGGGAACAATCACCTTGACCTTCATAGCCTTTATTTACTCCCTACATGCCATTTTTCATTCCTATTGTAACTCAATAAGGTTAAGAGGAGTAAAGAGGTTCTTAAGGCAAGTGTTCTTTGCATAACCTTCACCATGCTTGCAAAGTTATATGATTTTTTTAGAATCTTATCAATATTTTCTATTTTTTATTTATTTTTTGTGTTTTTCAATTTATCACTATTAACAAAGATACAAAACAAAGATGAAAATCTTCCTTGAAAATAATTTCCAAGTTTGAAATAAAGATATGTTAATAAATAAAAACACGGGGTTGGTAAAATAATGCAAAAAATCCATAAAAAACACTACAACAGATAAAACCCTTCAAGTTGAGGTTAAAAGATGCTTCCTGTTAGGGCCCTATGATTCATAGGATCAAATAATGATTGGCTATTATCTTTCAGTTGATGAAATTGTAAATAATATTGTATTCTGCAAATTATTTCCAAGGAAAAAATTAGAAAAAGTAAATAATGGGCTTGCAAGACAAAATGTGCTCTTATGGTTAATTAGATATGTTTTAGAATAGTAATCCTACTTATAATAATTAATTGTGCCATTTAAACACGATTAACAATTTGTAATAAGGCGCTTGGCACTAAAGTTTGGGTTTTATTATAAAGTCGAAAAAGACAAAAATTAATTTGTCGGCTTGTGGTATAAAGGGCACATGTTTCAACCACCACGATCTACCCCACCCAGATCAACGACGGGGGATCAATTTTGGACCCCCCAATCCATTCTACCGTTATTAGCAGGGGGGTTCGAAAAGCGAGTTCGCTTTCCCCGGCCCCACTCTACGTGGTGGACGCTCATCATTTCACAACCCCCCACTCAAAACCCCTTACCGCCTACCCTCCCCCTCCGAAAACCACTCCATATCTCGCTAATAAATATAAACTCCCACCTAGATGACCTCTTCCCCCACCACATCTCCCTACACATCCACTCCCCTACTGCCACGTACCTCCTCCCGCTCGACCACACTCCTCTACCATTACTCCTTCCCTCGCTCCTACTCCATCCCCGCCTCCATTTCACCTCTCGCCTCCATGTCATATATCCATTTCATCCCACTCCCACTAGATCAATAGTGAACATTGGCAATTACAGTTAGCACTGAGTTGAAAAGATGGTCAGTTAAAACTATGTTTTTTCCTATACAACACAGTCATTTTGAGCATGGTTTTCAAACAAATGAGAATGAATTTATCAAAAAAGAAAGAGGATTTTGTCTAGAACGAACCCATTTAAAAAAATCTCTCTCAGTTTTCTAATAACTATTATGGTTTGGGAGATTCGAATGAATCTTGGAAGGCATATTTTCCAGAATTTTCTTGTTTTAAGTCACTGTTTTCAAATGAGTTTTCCGAACAGGTCGAAATGAATTTTCAAAAACTGAAAGAATTTTTTGTTTGTAACATCCTTGTATACAAAAACCTCTCTCAGTTTTAGCATAACTATCATGGATTGATATATTCAAAGGGATCACTGGACCCTAATTTTCAGAATTTGGTGAGGAAACAGATCATGGACAGTTAGTGACTTGAATGACACCTCATAAAATAAGACTTTCTATGAATTTCTAATTTATGTTCCTTATCACCAAAAATACTCAAATATAGTGCCAAGAAGATTCGTTAGTTTTGAATGTCCTATATTTTAGTCCTATTTTTGTAACACAGTTTTCAGATGTTTGTAATAAATATTGATATTTTCTATCAAGATATTTTGTGAGGAATTTGTATAAATACTTCATCAATTAAAGTAATAGTTGTTGGGACTTGTACTGAGAAAGACTACCATTATTGTAAAGCCGATCATTGAGATTTAGTGGCCATTTGCATTAATACAAGCAAGTTGTTGCAGGATTCCTATGTCATATCTATGTAGTGAAGTGCTTCTTACTGTAATTAGTTTTCTCTATTTTTCATATGTGTTGCTTTTCTCTATTGTTTTAAAGAAAATTATGTTCAGGATTTGTTTCAAAATCACCCTCTTCTGGCTTAAAACAATATCAATGTTTTCTTCTGAAGTTAAGTAATAGAATTCTTAATTGCTCTCTGCTTAATGGACACTTAATCATTTCTTCCTTCTCCATCTCATAAACTACAAGGGTCCATTAGTATGCCTACCTCACCTTGTTTCACTTAAGCTTGATACTTCTGCAAATTGATCACCCCAAGCCTCTTTGACTCCATTTCCCAATGAATTTTCCCTTACTGTTCCAACCAAACCAATTCATAAACCAAACCTTGAACTTTCACAACTAGCCTAATATCTCAATATAAACAGATCTAAATATGAAAGAGAGATCCGTCTTTGAAGCTGGCAGGGCTAGATCCCAGCTTCCAAAGTGGTTTTGTGGTTACCTTTGTATTTCTTTCACAATCTTAGGAAACACAGAGTGCTAACACTTCCTTTTTTAAACGTATAATTTTATGAGATTTTTTGTACTATATTATTGATAGAAATATTGAGAATTGAAATCAAGATGCTAAAAATAAATGAAAGAAGAGAAAAATGGCCAAAATTAGTTCCTTCTATTAATAATGATATCTCATGGATTATGTCTTTTTTGACGTAAACAAGCCTCTTCTGACCTCCTACAAAATATTATATCGTAGATGGTCTAAAGCTCATCTTTGATGTTTTCACAGACCATACAAATCCAAACTAGAGTGGGCTCATAAAAGAAGAGAAATAATTGAAACTTTTGATGCCAGGATGATTAATGATTGTGCTATATAATAGTTTCACTACTTTTGCATATTTATTTAAAAATTCATGCTTTTTCCAAATCTATACTACCAATCAATAACAAGGAATTATAAGAAGACAATATATGTGAGAAACAAAAGTAGGGGTTCAAACCCTTACATCTATGACACCCTACTATCAATATAAGATATTTAGTCTTATAAGAAATATTGAATGGAATATGAAAACAATAAAATGTCACTAACTTTAGTCCTTATCATACCTCTCCTAAATGAATTTGAAACCCCTTGCCCTTAACATCCTTCCTTTCTAATAGCTTAGAAAATTAGTTTGTTATTAGTCCCTTCCTCCCTAGGGACTATAGCACTCACCTCACAGTCAAATTCCATTGACTCTTAATTAGTTTGCGAAGTTTTTGTGGCTTTTTAGTAACTTTAACCAACATTTTCGGAAAATGCTAAATATTTGTATTTTTTTTGTAAATTCAAAACCGTTTTCCTAATTTTTGAAAATATTATTGTTAATTTTCCATTTGTTAAGAGAGCATCGATGTGACATAATTACCTTAGTGGACAGTGATTTAATTTTGGTATTTTTCAATGCTTTGCAAATCATTCTTAAATGAAAATTAGAGTAATTTTGTAAGTGGACATTCTGCCAATGAGTGCTCTAACACTGACACTGACATAGTCCTTTAAGAAAGTCCTTGCGTAAGCGAGGGGATGTGGGTTTATGTTGGTGAATGCTCTAAAACTAACATTGACATTGACACTAACATAGGGACTCCTAGTGCATTTACCTCTTATTTCATTTTAAACTTTTACAGCTTCAGATGTGCAAGAGAATAGGTGTTTGGAGCTGTGAATCTGTGTGGAATGAAGGATGTGTGAAAGAGGGGGTATGTGTAGGAGAACATGGGTGCAAAAGGAAATTTCTATAGACATGGGTTGGGGGGGGGGGGGGGGTTGTTTTGTCAGTGAGTGATTTGACACTGACATTGGCACTAACACTAACAGGGACTCCTAGTGTGTTTACCTCTTATTTCATTTTTTTTTTTTCATTTTAAAATTTTACACATTTAGATATGCGGAAAAAAGGTGTATGGAGCCATGAATTTGTGCGGAATGAAGGATGTGTAGAAGAGGGGCCCTGTGTGGGAGAATAGGGGTGCAGAGGGAACTTTCTTTCGCATACATGAAATTATTTTAACTTTAAGCAGAAACTTAGTATCTAATATTAAATGAAGTATCTTTTTAATGTGTGTGAGAAAGAAGTGTTGTGCAAGCGAATAGGTGTACAGAGAAAGGAACATAAAATTTCATTTGAAATGTTTTGCATCTCCACATACATTTATCCTTTGCACACTTCTTCTGCATATCTCTCAACACTTCAAACTAATACATTGATTAGTGGTTTGGGCTTATTAAAGTTTAGGGAAAGAAAATTTTGGTTTATGTGTATATTGGGTGTGAAATAAGGGTGGGTGATTAACTCTCTCCATTACTATGTCAACATGGGCTCATATTATTTGATATCGGGATGAAAATGAGCTATGGAAAAATTACATTGTTGATGATCTGATGTGTGATTTTCAAAACTATGTCCAATGGCTTAGATCGTTTAAAAATTGTATCAAAGTAGAAACAAAAAATCTTAGTAGTGCATATTTTTGGCGATTTCAAACTTGTCATTAATTGGTTCAACCTTCAGTCACAATGTCACGTGCACACACTCAAAAATTTACTGGATGAAATTATGACTTTAAAATCGTAGTTTGACTATATATATTGTCATCATATATATATAGGGAGAGGAACCAAATTTCCGATAGTCTTTCCATTGGAGCAACGCAACAACCTTGTGGTTCTTGGATGATACAGGATAAGGATGGACAAGAGTTATATCAGTATTTTCATAGACCTTTCATTGACTATCAGCTTCCGGCGGCAACAACTACATGATTCTTCACAAAGTATAGGTGGACCTCCTTTTTTGTATTTTTGTGTCGATTATCAGAACTATGACAATGTACATATCATTTTGTTTCTCACTTTATCAGTTACAGTTATGTAACAACTACTCATTAGACTTTGTATAGTAAGTGGCTTTCATGGTCACAATTTTGGCATATGCTCATTATGCAGCATCTACAACATGTAATTTTCAATATTTTATATAATGAAAGTTACGATTTTTCCTAGGGGCAAAACAAATCTTGGTATTCACGATTCTCGAACATTATGTGGATATGTGATCTTATATTTGTGAATTAAATACTTATTATCTAATATTAAACGAAGTGCCTTTTTAATGCGCATGAGGAAGAAGTGTTGTGCCGGAGAATAGGTGTGTGGAACAAGGAAAAAAATGTTTCTTCCGTAATATTCCATACCTCCACATACATTGTCGCACACCTCCCTCCTGCACAACACTTCATATTAATTAGTTAATTAATGTTTGGGGCATGAAAAGTTTAGGTTACGTGTATATTAGGTGCAAAATAATGGTAAAAAAGCTTTGACAAAACTGCTTTGTGGATGATTCGATGCAAAATTTTCTAAACTATACTCATTGACTCTGATCATTATCGTAATCAGTGGTTGATATCGAGTGTAGGGTCCCTCTTCTAATCTTAATAAAATTCTCACTTCGAAGACTAGTGTATATTAATATGTAAGTCTTTTAGGCATTTATTCAATGAATCGATGCATACTCAAGACATCATTTGAGTGCCTGATAGCATGTACTCTAATAACTTGTTTCATTACTAACTAATGTTTTACTTTGACTAGATTTGTGTTCAATATTTAGATGTTTATTTTGATGTTTCTTTCACAACTGTCCTCCTATTCATTTAAAAACTTTATCAAATTAGAATCAACGAATATTGGTATTCACAGTTCCCGAATACTAAGTGCATTTGTGATGTCACATTTTTGAATTAAATACTTATTATCCAATATTAAATGAAGTGTCTTTTTAATGTGTGTGAGGAAGAAGTGTTGCATGGGAGAACTAGTGTGCGGTGCAAGGAATAAAAACTTTCTTCCAGAATGTTCTGTATGTCTGCGTACATTCCCCCTCTGCACACTTCTTTTACACAACTAACTCCCGCACAACACTACATATTAATCAATTAATTATTAATTTTGGATTATTAAAGTTTGTGGCATGAAGAGTTTGCTTTACACGCATATCGGTGGGAAATAAGGGTGGACGATTAATTGTCCCCACTATTATGTCAATTTGGGCTCATTTTATTTGACAAGTATAATTAGCGAATATTGGTATACATCACATATACATGCTTCCCAAATACTCAGTGCAATTGTGATTTCACATTTATCAATTAAATAATTATTATCCAATATTAAATGGAGTGTCTTTTTAATGTGTATGAGGGAGCGGTGATGTGCGAGAGAACGAGTGTGCAAAGAAATGAACATAAGCTTTCTTCCACAATTTTCCGCACCTACGCATACATTCACCTTTCACACACTTCTTTCACACACCTTCCTCCCACACAATAGTACATATTAATTAATTACTAAGTATTTTTGGCCTATTAAAATTTTGGCATGAAAAGTTTATTTTCCTTGTATATCAGTGCGAATCTTGGTATACATGCTTGCTGAATACTAAGTGCATTTTTAATTTCACATTTGGCAATTAAATACTTATTATCCAATATTAAATGGAGTGTCTTTTTAATGCAAAAGAGGAAGAGGTGTTGTGTGGGATAATGGGTGTGCGGAGAAAGGAGCATACTCTTTCTTCTGCAATGTTATGCACCTCTTAATACATTCACCTTTCACACACCTTCCTTCTGCGCAATAATGCATATTAATTAATTAATTAACGATTTTTTCCTACTAAAGTTTTGGGCATGAAAGTTTGGTTTATGTGTATATCGGGTGTGAAATAAGGGTGGGTGATTAATTGTGCCCACTACTATCTCAACTTGGGCTTGTTTTATTTGATATTGGATGCAATAGTTATGTGGGTCAAACCATATACATTTCAATATTTGCTATTTCATTATAATTGCAACCTTGTTTAACTACTTATGTCAATTTGAATATTTATGGTATCCTATTAACTTACTAATATGGGGAATTAAGGGGTGGCAGGAGTGGGAGGGATTCTTATCAATCCCAAAGGAGAAACGAAAATAAGGTTGTCATGGGGACTGGGCCACATATCAAATAATCTTGCAGAGATGTATGGTCTTTTCCTAGACTTCATCTAGCTAAAGAGTATGATATTTCTCCTTAGTCAGTTTGGGGGAATCTCTAATCATAATTCGACACCACTTCCTAAGAACAACTAGCTTGATCTCCTACTCCAAAGGATATTTGGCATCCTCGACACTCTTTCTCATAAAACATTCTTTCATATCTTAGGCAGCGAAAATAAGGAAGTCAATCTTTAAACCAATAGATCTTGTTAGCTAGAAGAAGGAAAATACGAAGTCAATGGCTCCACCAATTGGATGGTTATTCCATGATGAGTTCCAATTAGATCCAAAGTCCCCCTCTCCATCATAGAAGCAATGAACACACTAGGATTAAGAGACATTCAAACAAAATGACCTGTCTTAAGGCAAAAGATCTAAGCATCACTTACAAATTAGAAGGAAAAAGAGGCAACAATAAAATGCGAATATCCATTGCATCTCCTCGACTTCCACCAACGATGGCATGTCAGCTCCAACTTGATGTGTGATCCAGGTGGTGTACGTCGCCAATCCTCTCACTTGAAGGAACAAATACATTATCTACTCAGGTCAACACCATTTATGTATGGTATGTTTATGGTGTCAAATCCAGTCCTTTAAACAAGAGCTTTGTACCTATTCAAATGAGTTTCAATATGCATAATTAAATGGACACAATGGTGATATAGACTCCAAATGCATGGGAATGAAAAAAGTTGTAGCTTTATCTCATGAATGTTGAGCTCAATAAATATAATCAGCACACGCTACCTTCCTATTTCCATGAATTTTTCGAGGAGCGAGGCATTGTTGAGAGTCCTCCTCTATCTAGTGTTTTAATATCTCATATCGATAATTGGACCTTTCTTGGAGAGCGCCTTATGTATTTCTCTGTATCTTTGAAGAGTAATATTATCTCCAAGCATGGGTGTCTCTACAAAAGTGGCAAAATCGTGTGGATTGGAAGGTCATCTCAACTTAAAACTTGAAAGGTGAAAACCAAACACTCTGTAATTTACAAATTGGTTTGGCAGTGGATGACACGCGCTTCAAAAGGACCACAACTCAAAAAATCAATTAATAAGGACGACATCTGGATCATTTCATTTCTCTAAGTAGCTAAATTGCTTCTTGGGATGAGAAAACGTTAGGTGGATGACCATCCAATAACCTGTAGTGAAGACTATTCTTCAAACACTCTGCCCGTGACACCTCTTCTTCTCCTTCCAACTTGGAACATCACTCAATGTCTTGATTTCCAAACAAGAATGTTTCATCAGTGTCAACAATTCCTTCGTCTGCCTTTGGATTGGTATGCAAAAATCCAAGAACTTTGAAATCAAATTGTTTCTCTCTCATAACAGGGATAGAAACAACAAGAAAGAATTCACCAACTAGAGGACAAATTAAGATGGGTGTGCCAATAATTGACATACCTCGAGGCTCATAGAGAAAATGAAGATAGCAGAAGCACCGCTAGCAATGCACTAGGTAGCATGGACAAGATATCCGTAGATCCCACATAGTAAGAGATGTCAATCCCTTACAAATTAATTTTGTTATTCAACCAATATTATAGAATCTATAGTAATAGTGGCCTTAGTTTGGTCTTCAAAATTCTAGTAAGCAAAAACTAAAAGAAAATTTTGATCTCATTCCTCCAAGTTTTCTTGAGGAGGCATACTTGTACAAGCTGTAAATCTCCAGAGTATTTTATTTTGACCAGGCACAAACTTAATAAAATCTTCTGTTTATTATTGTAAAAAAAAGTTCAGGAAGTACAATAAAAATTAATGTGATGTGTTAATTTGCTGAATAAATTTCAAAAGGACTTAGATTTATCATTAGCAATGCCGATTTCGATTGTCTAGTAGGTTACTTATCTATATAAGGATATGCGGAACAGGGGCATGTACATGAGACTATTTATTCCCCCATTTCAACACCCCCACACACAATCCCCTCCACACACTTCTCCTGCAGGCTTCGATCCCACACAACACTTATGAACGCTAATTTTCACGTTTTTTACATGGATATTGTGATCGTGGTATATGCGTAGTTAGAATAGCATAGAGAGAAGCATAATTTTAAAAAGTAACGTGTCTGTAATTGCATTAGCTAGCTGTTTATATGCACTCTTTGACATACACGTTGCCAACACATATTTGATTAGTTCTCCAGAGGGCTTGTTACAAATGGTTTTCTCAAAAGTGATTTACTAAGTGCTCTGCTAGGTTGTAATTTTTCTAGTTATTGGAATGAGAAGTAAGTAATGCTCTGCTAGGTGTCGTGCGCTTTGGTTGTTAGTGCAAGGAATATGTAAAGAAGTTGTTTTCAAGGTCATATTTTACGATATATTTATCAGGTACATGGTGGCTCCTTTGTTTATAATGCGAGTACTTAAAGAGTTTACACAATATACATAGAAACAAGTGGGTTTGATGAGATTCGTGGCTTAATTTTTTACAATTTAATTTCAAATCTGGTTACTAGTTATATAAAGACCAAAATAAAAATTGTACATGTACAGAATGGAACAATCCCTTTTGAATGAATTGAAAAGTTGTATTGAGTATGCAAGTTTATAGGGAAGATGCGTAATTACAGTAATTGTTAATTCATTTTCCCCATGAGAAGATTGAGTCATGTAAATTTAACAGGATTAGAACAAAATAACAAAAATTTTTCTTTGCTCTATTAAACTAAAGTTGCATCATCAATCTGGGTATATGCATATGCTATTAATGTATATATTATCTATTATCTTATGGCTTTATTGTCTATAGCTATATCATGTTGTTCGTTTTCTTGATTGTTCTTTATTCCAAATTTGTTGTCTCATAGATATTGGAGTTGCATAAACGATTAACCAGTGAATTCAAATTAAATTCTTTGAGACTGAGTACTAACTAAATAGTGGAATGATCAATAGTCACATGCGAACAAATCCCTAGTGTCCAATTTCTAAAAAGTAGTTGTGTACTGCTTATCTTGGAACGATAGGTCATAGTAAATTTAGAACATCTGTGAAGTGTGATTGCTAAGGTATCAATGGAGAAGCTACAAAAAGGGAATGTACAGATGCAATTCTATGCCAACACAATCTATTTTGTTTAAACAATTTTTCATATGCTGTAGGAGATTTCCTATTTGATACTATGCGATTCTATTGCATTTTAGATACACAAAAATAGAATTATGGGAAGGAATGATAAAGCACTTCATAAATTTTTTAGAGTGAGGGAATGCTGAAGAAATATTATCTTATCAAAATGAATTTAACATAGATTCATTGATAGAGATGTGAGGTATAAATAACCCAAATAATTATTTGGAAAGGATGACAAAATCAACTTCAACTTTTATAATTGTGGGAGAACAAGGACTATGGGGGGACATATTTTGTATACCTTGGTTATCAAAGTGTCTAAAAATACCGATAAGACTTTGGTAAAATACAAGAATGAAAATCTATTTGCATTTTAATTCAAATTTATGTGAAGAAAGTTACAACATATAGTTCCATGACAAAAATCCAATTGCTGGACATTTTGAGCCACTTTTGTGCGAAAAAAGAAGTTTAATATTAATTGATCATGAACACATGATGAATATAGAAAAATATGAAGAAACAAAATATAAATATATGCAAATAGAGGAAATGATGAGGAGACATGGGTTTGAGAGATTGTCTAGGTTCAAGAGTATTTACAATGAAAGCTATTTTGAAATAATATGCCAATTGACACTGAATGAATATGATGTACCTTGTTTACAATGCATAATTGCATAGAATTTTTACAATGCAATTATGCATAATGATTTGTCCACATCAAAGTGCATAGAAAGTACATGAATGGAAATGCAATCATGCGATTCCATGGAATGGTAGATTGGCAAGGATACATTATACAATTGTCAGTGACACATGAAATGATCTAGGTTTGAGTGTGAAGAAGGACCCTTCCAAGACCTTTTACTTTCGTGATGTATTAAATTGCATTTCTAAAAGAACATAAATGAATACATGTGCATGCTGTAAAGAAGAGTAACATGACAATCATCAACAACATAAAGACATAAGCCATTGATAACGGAGTTCGTCCAGGAGGGACTACGTCTCCGGGCCCCGGTGTCAAGATGGTGTAGGCCGCTGCATTAAGTGCTGTCAATAGTGATGATGTACATAAGAGGTGATGTTGCTACCATACAAGGAAAATTCCCTCATGCAGGAGTGGATCCAAGAGATGTTCCACTATAGTAACTCTCAGTCAAAAGAATCCTATCAGTATGACACAAACTCATGCATGATGAGCATCCCACCAACATGGCATGAAAGGGATCTCAATGCAAACATGCATGCCGACAACCTGAGTATCCCATAAACATACAACAAAGGGATCTCAAAACATAACATGACAAATCATGACAACAAGTACATCACATAGACGATTCCGCGTCACATTAAGAAGGAATCATGAAAACGAGTAATAAACAAGAACCCACATCAAGCATCAATAGGGATCTGTGCAACACAATGCATAGCAAAAGTACATGAACGCACTGCATATACCTCACAACTAAGGGCCATCTAAAGAAGTGGATGTCAAACTACTGAAGCTATTCGTGCCATCAATCTCACGGCATCAATCGCATGGAAATGGCGGCTCGCTCATGAATGCTTACACCTGCATTCCACTTAGAAAAATGGATAGAAAATGAAATGAGCGAATGAAAAATCTGAACACACCATCAAATTTGTGGCATCGAATAATGCAAAATCGATTGCCCAATTTTTGAATTTTGAGAATTGAGAATCTGGGGCTCAAGGAGTCTTTTATATTCCCCCTAGATTCCTCAAAGATTCTACTCCATGGGTGGACTGGAAATCTGCAACTCAAAGGGTGAATCTGACCTCATCATTGTGATCCCTACAAAAAACCATGAAAAACGACTGTAAACTTGACTATATTCCGACATGGAGAAAAATTACCTCCTTGGGAAAATTTCAAGGATCATGGTTCTGCTCCCTGTTTTTGCAGCGGTCATGGTTCCACTTGCATACTGAAAAATGGTTTAAAAATGAAGAACTCTGATGGAGAAATGGACAACGCCATTACGTTCGTGGCATCGAGAAGTGTTGAAACCATATAAAATTTGTCAAATTCTGACAAAGTGAAAATTTGACCCTCCTGCAAAATTTTTCCTCAAACGGAGTGTACTGCCTTCCTCTACCTCAAAATTCGTGCCCTATCCTGGTTCCTTCATCTGTTCCGGGTGCACTGAAAAACTGCATTTGAATAACAAATGGGTGGCAGATTAAACAAGAAGACGGTTGTGGCGCGTTGGTTGAGGCCCTGTTTAATAGGGAGGAGGTCAGGTGGTCAAACCCCGCCTCCTCCTTTTTTTACACATAACAAGATTTTTTTTTAAATAAATTTGGTTGGGTCGGGCCCACCTTGGGTGGCCCACCCACCATACCTCCGCTAGTCGTGTTTTATTTTGGGGTGTGGTTGGGTTCGTGCCCTAAGGGCCGACCCACCACCCATTAATGTAACGGTGCACGGTGGTTCCGTGGGAGGGGCCGGGGGTCGTGGCCCGCCCCTCCACAAAACATGTTATATGCGTTGGTTATGAGTGGAGGGGGTGGCGGGGTTGGTGGCCCCCACCCCCTTTTTTTAATATTTTTTTTGTTATTAAAAAAACAATATGCAGCTTTTTGGAAATTCAGTTTTTGACTAAAGGAGACAATTTAACGAGGCCGCGATTTTGCCCGAAATCTGGCTGGAGTTGGCCGGATTCCATCCACAGGAAAAGGTCAAAATTGTGGCCTCCTTAAGGCTGCCTAGTCAGCAAAAGTCAACCCAACTTTGACTGCCTCTATCTCCTTCATCCGGACTTGGATTGACGAACCGTTCACACCGCCGCGATCAGAATGACGAGATCTACACTCTGGTCTTGGTTCGAGCATAATCCAAACACTTTTATTTTTGAGCTTTCCTGAGTCCTCTTTGTCCTTGGATCAATCCTCCCCATTGAGGAGCTTTTGGTCCTCCAAAAGCATGAAAAACAATCTGCAACTTTTCTGTAACTTGTTTGCATCACAAGTGTCCTGAAAGGTCTCACTTCCATCACCTTCACCTTTGTTCTTCGGAGCCTTAAGCGATGAGCCAACACCTGCAACCTCTGCAACATGGAGTACATTGTTTTGCAAATTACGTGCTTGACTTTCATGACCAACTAATGACCCAAGCGTCCCATAATTGCCACGAGTTCAAACACATACTCGGTGGTCAAGTTTACATCAAGATGGACACAATACCCTAGCTACGACAACAAGGCCAACATATCATTGTTGCTTCAACAAGTGATGGAAAACACATCATCACTGCAACATATGATTTACAATCATAAGGCCAAACACCGTTGTCTTGACAAGTGATGGAAACACGACATCACTTTCAAAGTGTATCATGCAACACAAAATAAGACCAGACATCATTGTTGCTGAACAAGTGATGGAAAACACATCATCACTTTTACATTTTAAAATGCAACAAATGATCAACAAAAGCATGACCATGAAATGACAACATGTCTAGAAAACATTTTTCACTTATCACTATGAATGGGTCATCCCCCTATGGTGGTTTTGCTTGTCGAACAATTGTTTCACCTGGTTCATGCACTGACGCTTTGTCTTTAAGGTGCTCCTCTCAATGGAGCCTCCAACAAGTGGCTCTTTGATGGCCATTTCTGTCGCAATGACTGCAATAGGTCTTCTTCCTCTAAATCTACTTAACATGTTTCTTTACCTGTTGTTGAGAGGGTCTTTCACACCTCATCCTTTTGTGTGCTGCCATTCTTTTCCAACACTTAGAAAATGTGTGGTTATGTAATCCACAAAAGGTACATGGATTTCGATGCCATGTTTTACGTTCATCAATAACAACATGATCATAATTGAAATGAAGATTCAAATGTCCAGAGTGGTTATACCTTTCCTTTTTGTCTCTGGTGTCATTATGGCGATGAGATCTCGCCTAAGCTCTTTCTATGCAATGGGTGATGCCATGGGATGATGGGGATGTGTTCCCATCATTCTCTTTCCTCGACGATTTCGAAGATGTCTCAGAATAATCTGACACCTTCGAGCATTCTCCTTTGGTGTATCTTGAGCCTGCAAATTGAGGCCTCTGCATAACCTGCAATGGTTGAGTTATGCCTTAGTTATTAACACCAAGTTCTTTTTCCTCCTCGTGCCTCATCCTGGTAAGGAGCCTCATGTTTGTCCCTATAATTGGGATCTCTACATCTCCAACAGAAAACATACTATGTGAAGATGAAACCGAAAGGAAATCAACATCTTTTACCTCCTTTGTCGATTTGGAAAGAACTGATGAGATCTTCTCATTATCTGTTGTTGTTGGTTTGTTAGCTGTCTCAGCACATTCCCCAACTTCCTTTCTGACATATCCAAGTCCTTCCTGACAGGGTAATTCTTCTACTTTGATGGGGTTGACAATGCCTTGGCCATTAACGCCCAAGACTTTTCCTTCATACCCCATTTTCTTCAACAGTTTGGAGCCAATTCCTGTGGAATGATTTTCAAAAACAGCGAAATCATCATCAAGACACATACATGAATTGAGAGGATTACATTTTACCTCACATGGGTCATGCTGCAACTTTTCCAAGGCCTCGTCCTTTGCTTGCAGCTGTCGTAGCAAACTTTGTTTTTCCTCTTTCCCTTCATGTAGAAGCATCTTCAATTCAGTGTTTTCTGTTTGAAGGTTTTGGTTGTTGTGCTTCAGTTCTTGCAGGGCCTTTTTCATGGCTCGCAATTGAAGCTGCGACCACTTCTTTTCCTCTGTCTCTTTCTGTAGTGTTTCATACATTATTTCCACCCTTTTGGAAATGTTGAGCATGGTCTCGTACATCACTCTTTCATCCTCTGTCACTGCCTGTTCCATTGTTCACGTTGAAATTCACATCAACGCAAAGACCGCTCTGATACCACTTGATCCAAGTCAGGGTGTGAAGAAGGACCCTTCCAAGAC
Source organism: Pinus tabuliformis (assembly GCA_031772625.1). NCBI lineage: Eukaryota > Viridiplantae > Streptophyta > Pinopsida > Pinales > Pinaceae > Pinus > Pinus tabuliformis. The sequence continues at coordinate 1,042,516,444 of CM062816.1, read as the reverse complement.
CTTTTACTTTCGTGATGTATTAAATTGCATTTCTAAAAGAAATAAAGTAATACATGTGCATGCTGTAAAGAAGAGTAACATGATAATCATCAACAACATAAAGACATAAGCCGTTGATAACAGAGTTCGTCCAGGAGGGAGTACGCCTCCGGGCCCCGGTGTCAAGATGGTGTAGGCTGTTGCATTAAGTGCTGTCAATAGTGATGATGTACATAAGAGGTGATTTTGCTATGATACAAGGAAAATTCCCTCACGCAGGAGTGGCTCCAAGAGATGTTCCACTATAGGAACTCTCAGTCAAAAGACTCCTACCGATATGACACAAACTCATGCATGATGAGCATCCCGCCAACATGGCATAAAAGGGATCTCAATGAAAACATGCATGCTGACAACCTGAGTATCCCATCAACATACAACAAAGGGATCTCAAAACATAACATGACAAATCATGACAACAAGTACATCACATAGACGATTCCGCCTCACATCAAGTAGGAATCATGAAAACGAGTAATAAACAAGATCCCACATCAAGCATCAACAGGGATCTGTGCAACACAATGCATAACAAAAGAAGTACATGAACACATTGCATATACCTCACAACCAAGGGCCATCTGAAGAAGCGGATGTCAAACTACTAACGCTATTCGTGCCATCAATCTCACGGCATCAATCGCATGGAAATGGCGGCTCGCTCATGAATGCTGATACCTGCATTCCACTTAGAAAAGTGGCTGGAAAATGAAATGAGCGAATGAAAAATCTAAACACACCATTAGATTTGTGGCGTCGTATAGTGCAAAATCGACTGTCCAATTTTTGAATTCTGAGAAATTGAGAATTTGGGGCTCAAGGAATCTTTTATATTCCCCCTAGATTCCTCAAAGATTCTACTCCATGGGTGGATTGGAAATCTGCAACTCAAAGGGCAAATCTGACCTTGTCATTGTGATCCCTATGGAAAACCATGAAAAATGACTGTAAACTTGACTATATTCCGACATGGAGAAAAATTACCTCCTCGGGAAAATTTCAAGGATCATGGTTCCGCTCCCTGTTTTTGCAGTGGTCATGGTTCCACCTGCATACTGAAAAATTGCTGAAAAATTTAGAACTTAGAACGAGAAACAGACAACACCATTGCGTTCGTGGCGTCGAGAAGTGCTGAAACCATATAAAATTTGTCAAATTCTAACAATGTGAAAATTCGGCCGTCCTGCAAAATTTTGCCTCGAACGGCATGTATTACCTTCCTTTGCCTCTAAATTCATGCCCGCTCCTGGTTCCTCCATCTGCCCTGGGTGCACTGACAAATTGCATTTAAATAGAAAATGGGTGGCCGATTAAACAAGAAGATGACTGTGGCGCGTTGGTTGAGGGCCTATTTAATAGGGAGAAGGTCGGGTAGTCAAACCTTGCCTCCTCCTTTTTTTACACAACAATTTTTTTTGGGTTGGGCCCGCCCGCCATACCTCTGCTGGTTGTGTTTTATTTGGGGGTGTGGTTGGGTCCGTGCCCCAAGGGCTGGCCCACCACCCATTAATGTAACGGTGCGCAGTGGTTCCGTGGGAGGTGCTGGGGGTCGTGGCCCGCCCCTCCACAAAACATGTTATATGCATTGGTTATGAGTGGAGGGGGTGGCGGGGTTGGTGGCCCCCATCCCCCTTTTATATATATATATATATATATATATATATATATATATTTTGTTATTAAAAAACAATATGCAACTTTTTGGAAATTTGGTTTTTGACCGAAGGAGACAATTTAACGAGGCCGCGATTTTGCCTGGAATCTGGCCGGAGTTGGCTGGATTCCATCCACTAGAAAAGGTTGATATTGTGGCCTCCTTAATCCTGCTGAGTCAGCAAAAGTCAACCCAACTTTAACTACCTCTATCTCCTTTGTATGGACTCGGATTGACGAACCGTTTGCACTGCCGCGATCAGAACAACGAGATCGATGCTCTGGTCCTAGTTCGAGCATAATCCAATTTTTTTTATTTTTGAGTTTTCCTGAGTCTTATTTGTCCTGTGTGTGTCTCTGGAGCCACCTGGATCATGAAAAAAGGGAAACTAGATGGTGGCCTTTTTGTTTATGATTGGATATGCTATATCTTGAATATAACTATGTACATATGGTCTGCTAATACGTTGACTAGTGTGGTTGAATTTTACTCATTCAAGGAAGGGATAATGGTTATCCAAATTGGAAGGAATGTATAAATCATTTTCATTTTTAAACTTTGAAAGAAATAGCACAAGAGAAAAACATTTTACGTGGTATTGAAGCAGTTAACAAAGAGAAATATATAGAATAATCCTATAAAAAACATAATGGGGATAATGTGAATGGATTTAAAAACATGAACATAGATGAAGATATCATGGAACTTAATACAAAGCTTATCAATGCAAACAAGAGATCACAATTATCATTGCATCAACTCAAAAAACATATAAGAAACAAGGACGTTGTTGAAACAAGTCTAGTTAAAAAACCATCAAAGTGATCAAATTTTTGTATGAATATAAATCATTTGCATTTTGAACCTTTGAAAGAAATAGAGAGAGAGAAAAACTTTTTATGTGATATTGAAACAATTAACAAAGAACAATATATATAAGAACCCTATAAAAAACATAATGGGCCTAATGCGAATGGCTTTAAAAACATGAAGATATCATGGAACTTAATGCAAAGTTTATCAATGGAAACAAGAGATCATGCTTATAATTGCATCAACTCAAAAAACATATAAGAAACAAGGATTATGTCGAAACAATTATAATTAAAAAAGCATCGAAGTGAAAAAATAAAGACATAATGCGATATCTTCAAATAAACATAAGAAATCTTTACAAATGTTTGATTATACATTCGAAACAATAGCCAAACAACAATATTTAAAAAAAATACAAGATGTATCTATTTATGATTGTGTGATATGCAATCAAACTTGGTTTAAAAAAGATGTCATAGAAATACAATTAACCAATGTTTCCAAAAGTAGGTGTGTATGTAACAAATGCCAAAAAATATTAGACAATAACAATACTATCAATTTTTCAATTCCTTAGTGGATTAGGTGGAATAAACAAATATCCATAGTGAAAGAACTATATGAATTGGAAAATAAACTATATCACTAAGATTACCATTTTTGCAAATATGGGAACTTGGGCAACATTTTAGAAAACCACAATTGACATTGACAGAAGGACTAATCAATGTACTTGCTGACACATCTCGAATTCAAATTGCACTTCCTAGTGAGATAAATGAATCTAGTACAATGTTTGTTGCAATTAAAAGGAGTTTAGTGTTTAAAAGCATATTTTCTATTGGGAAAATACATGTTCATAAGATCATGAAGGCATTTAAATGATTGTGTAAAATTTTTCTTTATAAACTAGAGAATGTTAAGATAAATGAAGACTCAAAAGAAGCCTTTGATCAGAACAAGGATGCATATGCATGTGAAACATATATAGAAAGAAATGATGATAATGATGACTATGATGAGGAGCCAACGACAAAATCACTATTACATGGATTTAACGATTCATATAGTATTTATGATTTTTGTAATAATCAAATAAACATTACTCTCGGTGAAGACTATAAGCCTTTGGTCATATTCAGATATAGATATTTAGAAGATATGTTTTTTATGACATTGTTACAGGAAAAGAGACCAAAAAATGTTACAAAAAATTTTACATACCACGATATTGCTCGATGGGAAGTTTTTCATCAATATCATGATTTTGCATATCATATAACAAATGTTTTACAAAGCAGTGCAAATTATGCTCAGTCAAGTCTTTAGTTGTATTTGGATTCAAATAAGAAAAGGACAGTTGAAAGGAGAAAAACTAACAACTAAAGATGTTAGAACAAAGGAAAACTTGAAATTCATTCTAAAATTGAAAAATGGGTATATGGATCTTAGACGAATACAGATATTGCCAAACTATTTTTTTCATTTGTATAAGGACTTATATGCAATGATTTGACAATTGGGCCCATCAACTTTCTTTGTTTCATTTAGTAGTGCTGAAAATCTATGGGAGACTTTAGTAAAGGATTTGTAACAAAGAAAGCAAAAGAAAAAACCGTCAACTGAAAACAAAGTAGAGGAAGATGATATTGATATGTTTATTAGAAATGACCCGTTACTTGCATGGGATATTATAGAAGTAGAATGAATGCTCTATGCCAATTAATTTTAAATGAATGAAAGTAATTTGGTGACATCATTGGCTATTTCCTTATAATATAATTCCAAAATGGAGGAAGGCAACATGAACTTGGATTGCTAGGATAAAAAATGCTCCTATTTAAGGAACAAGTATAAACATTGAAATTGGAAATTTCATTTACAAGTACTTGTGTTGTGATTCAAGTAAACTTCTCGGAAATCTGAAAACATCCTACAAATCTTCGAAATTCTCTATGCATTTCGATCTAGATATGTGGTTCATCTTCAGGACAAATAGATGAACCACGTTAGTTGGTTCAAAATGCGTCGACGATTTAAAATCTTTATGTGATGGATTCAAAAGACAAATATATGAAGAAATCTATTCCCAAAATCCTCCATTCAGATAACTTCCTACAAATATGAAAACTATTTAACATCATCGTTATACAAAAACTTGTAGGAAAAGAAAATAGATGCATTGCAAGTTCAATTTTCCAATTCCACCAATATGAAAAACACAAATACTTGAGTTTATGGAATTCGACAATGCAAGAACAAAAGCGAATGCAAGGATGCTATTTGATGCACTAGAAATTATGGAACATGATGAGACATATACATTTGATAGTTTTCTTGAGAAATCAGGTAAAAGCGAATATGATTACATCCATTTAATCCAATGTACTCTGAAAAAAAGAACAACTATACTAAAAGGAGATCCAACAAACATATGGACTAATAGCTTTGCTCGATATATTCCATTAGTTTGGGGTGAAAATACTAATGCTTAATTTGTACTTGAATCATATGCTACGACTACTTATTGTGGTTCATACATGACAAAACTATCTATATAAAACAATGACATTGATGTTTAAAAGTATATGAAATGAATTTCAAAAATCGATGGTGGTGTCATAGAAACAATTGCAAGACTGGGTAAATTTTTATTGAACTTGCAACAAATGTTTGCATATCAAGTTGTATATATAGTATTGTCATTGCCACTAAATACTAGTTCAATAAAATGTATATTTATTAATACTTCAGCAATAGATGATCGAACATTTGTACTAAGAAGACCAAAAGAGTTAGAATGTGAACCATATGATTCAGAAAACATAACATGTTTATCATTTACCGATGACTATGTACAATGACAAAAAAACATTGAACATGTATGGTTAGCAAAATTTGCATCATGCTATACACTACAAGGCGAGAAGAGAAGAGGCGATAAGAAATCATACATTATAAGATACATAAAGTACAATAAACATATTGATCCTGATAACTATTACAGAGAGTGATTGATGTTGTATGTCCCATATCATATTGACGAAAACAATTTTAAAGAACAACATTCGACTTGGAAAAATGCATATCTATTATTTAAAGAAATCATAAAATGCAATGAACAAAAGTTCACGAATAAAAAAATAACACCGTGGGCTGATTTTGGAAACATAGTAGTTAAATTTGAAAACAAAGAGAGCAAATTGTTTGAAAGAGATATACCTACATATCAAGAAATAGATAATGAAAGATGTTATCAAGAATACAATATCAAATAAAATTTTGAATATTTGCAAAAGGTCAGAAATGCAAAATCAATAGTTGAGAGACCTTACCAAATCGTAAAATAACCACATATATTAAAAGAAACATAATTATGTCAAGTCATGAGAATGTTGAATAGAGATAAAGCAAAAATAATGAAGGAATATTGAAGAAAGAAAAAATACAGATTGATCAATATACGTAGTTGTAACAGGTGGTGGGGGCAATGGAAAAACATTTACTACAATAACATTATTCCAATCTCTAATTCACATGTACAACAAGATATTGGAATATGATCCAACTTAGCTAAAAGGAATCAAGACAACGTATAAAGGGAAGGAAAAGTTCAATGCAGGTGGTATAATGTAGCATTTTACATTTCCATTTTCCATTTAACAAATCATAATATCTTTCGCTTAAAAGTGAAAAATTAGACACATTAACAAAACATTGTGAACAAATTCGTGTGATGCTTATTGATGAAGCATCTTTGATAGGTGCAACATTATTATACCAAGTTGACAAACATTTATAGGAAACAAAGCATAGTCCATTATCTTATTCTGGAAATATAATATTTTCGGGTGACTTATTTTAAGCGCAACCCATCAAAGATTCTATAATTTTTGAGCATCCAATCTTAGGAAAGGAAAAAAACAACATATGATTTTTGGAAGGAAAAAGTAAAATGCTATGAATTACATATCACAATGCATCAAAAAGACAAAAAATATATTGAATTCCTTAACAAAATGCGAGTGAATCAACAATCTGATGAAGACATGGAATATATAACAATAATTGCTATAGACCTGCTCCACTAGATCCATTATTTCCATACCTACTTTATAGTAATAAGGATGTTCAAAAGCTTAATGAGAAAATGTTGTTGCATGGAAAGGAAGAACTAATAGTTCTTCATGCGATTGACGAAGATGAGAGTAAGGAAATAGGTTATGTACCATATGATAAAACAATGACATTACCACCAAAAATTCTTATCAAATGCAATGTTCTCATTGAGATATATGCAAGAAACTATAACATAGAGGATGGACTTGTTAACGAAACAGAAGGAATATGCAAAAAAATACAAAAAATAGGAAAAATGTTGACGTAATATGGATAGATTTTATAAATTTATACATTTGTAAACTACAAAGTAAAAAGTATCATGAACTAGATCATGAAGACATCTCACCGATTGGACTCCAATACTACGTATTTCAAAACCATTGGCATGTCATAGCAAGATCTCTAAAACTATAATATGAGAACAATTTCTGGTACATTTAGTTTGTGTTAAAACAATACATCAATCACAAGGCTTAATGTTGGATGGGCTTGCATTTGATCTGAGTGGTATATCGACACATGGACTAGTGTACACAACATTGTCACGTGTTAGAACCATGGAATAATTATATCTTCTTGAGAAACTAACACAAAAGAACTTTTGTGTGAATAAGAAAATATTAGAAGAAACAAAACGCTTAAGAAATCATGCGTCATGGAAACCATAATACATACACAAGCCAATAGAAAATGAAATTACTTTAACAATTGCAAGTTTGAATACATGAAGTCTATATGCTCATGTCAATGACATTGTATGTAATGAAGATATAATGATTGTTATGATTCTTTGTATCTAAGAAACACATGCAAACTTTCTACCGTCAAATAATGAATTTTGAAAATTCAATTTCAACATATCAAATTGTCTTCATGGAGTACTTACTTGCATAGAAGAAAACATAGAGATCATATCAACCAAGAACATTTGCAATAACAAAATCGAACTTGTTTTGTTAGAAATCTATTTCCAATATCAAATATGCATAATAAATGTATATGCTACGCACTTGTGTCTGTTTCAATAGTTATTGAAGCAATTGCAATAGCAAAGGCAAAATTCATGCATAGTGATTATATTTTTATAATTATTGGAGATTTCAATATTGACATCAATTCAGATAGCAAATAAAGTAGACAATTATTAGAGTACATGCACTCAGAATGATTACAAGAAGTAACAAGAAAGTTTATTCCTGGGAATAAAATGATTATTGATCACATTTGGACAAATTTTCTTGTTGAACAATGTCATGTCCATATTTCACATTCATACTAGAGTGATCATGATGCAGTTCATGCTTTGCTACACTTTATGTGATTCTAATGGTGCATAAGCTATGCATTTTGTTTTGAAGCTGTAAACTTCACTGTCAATTATTAATGTAATACAAAAAGTCTTTGTAAAGCTTACCTGTTTCATAGAGGCTGGAACAATACATTGTTTGTTTGTTCTCGACTGGAGTCCGAAATGGAGAAGTAATTAATTTAACTGTGACAATGCAATAAGGAGCATATATTGCAGGAAAAATAAGAATTAATAAGCTAATAAGTTCAATTATTGTGAATATTTATGAGGTGTAAGTATTCTTAAATCTTCAAACATTTGCTTTTGTTTTTTAATCTTTTTTTTTTTTACATTTTCAATGTTTGATGATTCAGGTTTGTTGGTTGTGTTATCATAACTTGAGCTAATTCATGGCTTTAGTCCATTGGGTGCAGGGCACCTTCCTTGTGACGTCTGTGTAAAATGTAGAAAATGCAGAAGTGCAATGCAAGAGATACATAAATGCAAGTGTCTCTTCGACATCTTTCTCCATCCACACATATGATTAACTTCACACATTCATTTCACACACCTCCATCTTGCCCAAAATTTCTTCCACAAATTCACAAACCCTTTCTTAATGTGATTTATTTTTTTAGCAAATTTTATTTAGGGATAAGTAAGGTTGAGTAGGTCAATAGTAAATTGGGGATTTACAAGCAAGAATGAAATATGGTTGACAGATAAGAGAGAAAAGCACTTTGCAATGATTGGTGAATGTTGCACGTGCTTCTGAGGTTTCTCTTTGCATTGGCATTTCTGAATTTTTCAATGTGTATGACCTTAGGTCTTATGATACAAAAATTCGACACCTGTTTTTGTTGTTCAAAGTTCCACTCCAACTCTTCATTTTTTCCATCTAAATTCTCATGTCTTTAGAAATCTGTTATCCGATGTGTAGCATATCTAGTAATTTTTTTCTTCCTAGTTTTCCTTGCTCGCTTTTCGATGGAGATTTGCTATTAATAGTTTATTCGTCAAGTGTCATGACCACACATATTTAACATTTATTTTACTTTATAAATTTATACCACTTAAGTATGAATTAAAGTTTACTCATATAATTAACAAAAAATACTTTTGTGGGGAAATATAAGTCTTTTAAACATTCACATAGGGCCAGGTCATCATTTTGCAGGTTGTTCACATCAGTTGAGTGTTAATTGCATTTACTATGAAAATTTATTGAATGATGGCTAGTTTTTGAAATTATTAATAAGAATTGTAGCTGTATACTAGATTCGTAATTCGATTCTTTTGTTCTCTATGTACTCAGGCTCTAAGCTCTTCAATCTTTTCAGAGTCTTTGTGTATTTTTGAAAATACAAGTGAAATAACACTTACTAAAGTACGAAGTGTTGAACATAAATCTATCAACATAAACTATTAGTTCACTATTGATGTCAAATCATTATGTAGGTGTGAGGAGGTAGAGACAAGTTACAGTTCAAGATTTTCAGTAACAAATCTAAACAGGGAATCCTTTAGTCTATCATGATAACTTTTTGTTCAATATTTCATATTTTGATGATTGCCAATTCTCTTAAGAGATAAGAGAATGAAGCAATTTATGGTTGATGAAATCTACATGCATTTCTGAGGTTTCTTTTTGCATTGACAATTCTAAATTTTCCAATGTATACGATGTTAGCACTTATGTTACCAAGTACAAAATGTTAAACATAAAGCTATTGGCATAAACTATTAATTCACTATTGATGGCAAATCATTATGTAGGTGCAGGAGGTGGAGACAAATTAGGGTTCAGGATTTTCAATAATAAGTGTAGTTAGGGAATACTTCAGTGTATTAGGATAAATTTTTGTGTAGTATTTTATATTTTGATGAGTCCCAATTTTTCCTATGTTCAAATTTTGGGTTTTTGGGTACCTTACATATGATGTTACCTGTTATCAAAAGCTAACACAAATTAGAGATGCCATTCAGGCTCAATTGGAAATTGAGGATGTAGTTTCCAGGAAATCATGAACACGAAAGAAAATCGTTGCTTCAACAACCACAGTTCTTGATTTCGTATGTTGTGAGTATTCAGAAATATTGAAGAATTTGTTTTTGTTTTTGTCTTTTTGTTTTGTTTTGTTTTTTTTTTCTTCAGGTTTGTTGATTATGTTACCATAACTTAAGTTGATTTCTAGTTATAGTCTATCGAATGTGGAGCCTCTTCTTTGTTACATTAGTGGGAAATGTGAAAGATGTAGAATTTTTGTGTGGAAGGTGCAGAAGTGTATGTGTCTATTCCACATCTTCCCCCTCCATACATATTTGCTACTTCACACATTTCTTCCACACACTTCCATCTCATGCAACACTTCTTCCGTACATTCATGAGTTCTTTTTTTAATGGGATTAAATTTTCAGCTAAATTCTATTTAAGGGTAAGTAGTGTTGAGAAAGTTGATAGTAGATTGCATATTTTTGAGTAAAGATGAAATATGGTTGACAAATAAGAAAGTGAAGCAATTTTCAATGGTTGGCGAACACTACATCATCTCTGAGGTTTTTGATTCCAAAGAAATTGTAATGTTTGTTTCTCTTTGCATTGCCATTTCTGAATTTTCTAGTGTGTGCAATATTACTAAATTAATGTGTGTCCAGAAATCTATTATACAGTGTATAACATATCAAGTGCAACAAGACAAGATTAACTCAACTAACTTAAACTCATTGTGATATCCAACTTTATCACCCTATTTTTCAAAACCACGTGCTAGGTTATTCGTAAATCAAATTTGGTGCAACCTATTTGTAGTCTAATATCAAATAGAATGAATCGACATTGACATAGTGGTAGGGACCAACCCAACCATCAAGTCGCTTTGTAGTAGAGGTAGTTGACCATGTCTCTGCACAATATTTATTTTCAATTGTCCCTGCATGCTTTTCAACTTAGAGTTATTATTGACATTTTGTAAGATAATTGTCATGATCAAAAGAATTCATATTTATTTTAGATCGTAAATTTATGTCACTTAGGGCACATATATCGATGATATTAAAGTAGGAGCAAAGTGCAAAGTAAATGCACGAGATTGTTATTGAAAAAAGAAATTAACTCAAACAAATAGATAAAGCATGCATAAAAACTAGACACAAAATATTGGCGGAAAAAGGCTGAAGCCTCATGCTTCGTCAGGTATTCTCACTCTCATTTTCATTCATTAAAATAATTGAATATAGTGTTACAAATAAGTAGATGAGAGACAATGTTCTCAAGATAGTGCGTGCTATATTAGACACTTTTGGTTGAGATAATTTCTCACCAGACACACACCAATATAGGAGTTACCTAAACTAACTCCTATCTTAGAGGAACAACCCAAGAGTTAGGCACAAATTCCTAACTTGGAATATTTAATTAATTTATTTATTTTTGGATTTATTATTGTTTTATGAGAGAGGCTAACATTCCCACCTTCAATGATAAATCCAAAATAAGAACGAGGAACCATCTTCCAAGTTCTCATGTTGATCCTAAAAAATATTGCCTGAAAAAATTGCCAAATATCGATGCTGAAGAAACTGCAATATGAAGACACTGAGTCAGCTGCATGACTCATTCATCTTTGAATGATGCTTCAAAACTCCATCATGTGCCAAGCTGCAAAAGGATCCAACTGTCCTTTTCTTGAAAACAGCATCTGGTGTCCACTGACACAATTTGATGAACACCCACTGGTGTATTTGCTGATGATGATTGCCCATTGGCTGAAGATGTCGAAAAACAACTCAATGTTGCTTTTGCTATGATGAAAGCTACTCACTATTGCTTTTTCTATCGATCACCCATCGACGAATTTGCCAATGCTCATTGTTGAAGAAAAATTCCCACTGGCTAATGAAGATGCCCACTGGCTGCTTCACTGATGTTGTCGAGACTTTCAGTCTGACAACCACTTGTCAATTTCATTGACATTTCCCCCCTTTGTCAGCTGAAAGGAGAGACAATCTTCTTCAAATTAGATCTGAATTCTGAACCCCCCCTTCAGGTGTAGGAGAGTTTCACTGTTGTACTCCCTCGTTTAACTGCATGAGAGTACCATCATCGGTTCACTGTTGGCTGCACTATGTGTGATTGTAGTCGGTTATAGAACTGAGACAATCTTTTGACTGTGGATGACCATGCCCAAGGATCGATCCATTCATAATGTATCTTCAATCTGGCTGATTTTTGTTGGTTGCGACATTTTTCTGAGGAATGATTCTGCTTTCCACAATGTTGACAAGGATGGAGATCAAAACATTGATCTTCCATATGACCGGTTCTTTGACAATGAGAACATTTCGGTTGGACTTCAACTTCAGGTTGCGTGCAATTCTGTTTGTCTGCAACTTTCTCAGAACCTGCTGAGTTGTGTTGTGAAAGAATTCTTGCACTGACGAACTTAATTGGCTTGGAATAATCTGGGATATGTAAGTTGGTGTCATTAGTGACATATCTTAAGTCTCGTCGATTCATGTTATTTTGAATCTCTTCCCAGGGCTTGATGATGGGTTTGGAAGAAATTTGAATTTGATCATGAACAACTTCGACACTTGAAGTTGTTTGGATGAGTGATTTGGAATCAACATCTTTATCTTCATCTGTATGGTTGAATGACTTGGAAGAAGCACTCTTTTGTTGCAGCTCATATTTTTGTAGTTGCGACTCTAGTTGAAGGAACTCAATTGTTTCATGTGTTTGTCGTAGATGCCGTGAAAGATCAGCAAGGGTTTCTTTGCTGATGTGCACCATGTCTTCATCACTGGAGATGATCAAACTGTGAAGAATGTTTAACAACTGAATATGTTGCGCCATCTGAACTTGCTCACTTGCCTTACTTGATGACTTCACGCTCACTTGATGTTGATCTCAACTTTCTTGATTGGTGTTAGAGTTGAACTTGTTTGGTTGCTTTAATTGTTGCTGCAATGAACTTCACTCTGGCTTGCTTGAAGGTTTGAACTTTGTATTATCTTGACGCAAATTGCTTGAATGAATACTCACGCTCGCTTGCAGGAGATGTGAACTTGTTTCTTGTTTTCTTTAGAGTTTAAAATTTGTGCATTCATTGATTCTGCTTAAAGGAAGGGTGTCAAACACTGTCGAAAATGCACCCAAAAAACACTCAATGATTTAATGACTGACTACAATGAATTCAATTTGACTCAATTCAAGACTTGGGTGTCGGTTTCAACCGAGAATGCACCCTTACAATTCAATGTAATTTGAGTTTGATTACAAGTTCAATAATGTTGATGTAGATTGTGCTCTGAAATGTTGAAGTTTACAGATTCATTAACTTGATTGTAGTGATGTAGACTTTGCTTTGAAATGCTGGAGTTTGCAGATTCATGAACTTGATTGTATTGAGTGAATTTGTTTGTTGAGGTAGAATGCCGATGTTGAAAACTTTGATTATTTGTTGTAGTGACGGAAATGCATGTGTTGAGCTTAATTATCCTTCCTTGAAGCTATTTTGGTATAAGTGTTGTGCTTGCTTGCATTGAACTTTATGTGTGTTAAATGAGATCATTTATGTGTCAAAACCAGACACAAATCATAAGCAACAACATGAAGCCATAAAAACACTCGCCATCACAAATACACATGGTGTACCTAAGATCCCCTTATTCAATTTCGGGTGGATCTAGGACACAATCACCACAAATAATATGTCTTTATTGAGTATTAAGGTCATCAATCTTTCATCTTTTACAACATTACCACTGAAGCTTTCTCAAACAATGAGAATCTGACCCTCGCAAATTTTGGAAGCAAATGCGTTCAAAGAAATGCCTGCATTGATTCAATCTCTCTCAAAGTAAAAGATTACTTTGGATTACAATAATGATTCTCACTCAAACCAATAGTCCTTATCTCTCCAAAATGTAGAAAGTTACTTCTTACTTCTCATTCCAAAAAACTAACTTATCTCTCCAAAATATTACAAAATATACTCATTTTTAAAGTTCCATAAAACACTTTAATAATTTTAAGGTCACTTTATCAAAAGTGAATTACGGTTTTATTTGTTTAAACTTTACATTTATCCATGTAATTTTTCATTGAAATCACTTTAAAAAAAAAATGATTGGCACGTTTCAATATTTATATTATAAAGCCATAGCTTTATGAAAATGGTTTTTTGGAGAAGTAAATTAACGCAACTTGCCTGGAAAACGTTGGTTCTTAGACAATTTTCTCTAGCAAACGCTGGCAGCTTCTTCTGGCAAACATTGATTCTTCAACACAGTTTTCTTCATTGTAATGGCTTTCTCCAGAAAGAAACTGTCTCTTTTGTAACGCCTTTGTCCTGAACTTTTCTCCTCAATGTTGAGAGTGTAACAGCCAGAATAAGTTTGTAATGGCTGAGAGGTACATTGTTTATGCTATTTATTTACTGCGCTTTAGTGCTTTAGAAGCTTCGGTGGGCTTCTTATTCACTTGGTCACTTTTATGCGGTAAAGTAAGTAGCCAAGTATCGGAAGGGTTCGGTGGTGGGTGATTGGGAATATAATGCACCAGTCTCAGCGACAGAGAAAACATCCATTGATTATGGGTACAATAATAGCAGAAGTACTTGAGCTGGTTGAGTGTGTAGAGCTTGAGGGTATGTGTGAGCAGGAGAAGAGCTAGTTGAGGTCGGGGTCGAGGGGTCAGCGAGAAAGGCTAAGTATTTCAGTGATGAGAGCAAGCAACACTTAATTTCAATATTAAAGAAAAAATGATGCTAACAATGACTCAAACTAAAAGCATAAAACTCAATTGGTGATCCAATGCACTTCTGAAACGTTGATTTATTCACAGTTCCTTCAACAAGCCAAAATGTGAGAGCTTGCATCACACTGTCCAAAGTCCCACATTGCAAGCTGAAATGGCAAACCCTGAGAAGCTTCTTGTCCACCATCTTCTGATTGCATAGAAATGGAAGCATCACGATCTTGTTCCCATACTAAACTGTGCTTGCTAGATTGTGTTGAGCGCAAATTTACTCTTCCTTCCTATCCTCACCTGAAGAGGACTGGTTTGTTGCTTGACCCTCAAGAGGTATCACGGTGGCTACAAATACATAGTAGTTAAGTCGTTTATACATACTATAAATGCCTTTCAAAATTGTGTGATAAAAAAAATGAAAGAATCCTCTTTGGATTTTCTATGTCCACTTCAACCTCATTGCTGGCCAACTGCTGCGATTTGGTTCTACCCTACCTCCTCTTGCAAAAACTGCGAAACTGATATCTTGACACAGGCTTATTTGGCACCTCGCAACAGCAACCAATTTCTTCATGAGCTCACACCAGTGGACACCAATGCTCCCACCGTGAATTGAAACCAAATCTCATGCACAGGTAGTAATCGTCTAAGTTCTGATACCACATATTGAAAAAAGAAATTAACTTAGACAAAATGATAAAGCACAAATAAAAACCAGACACAAAATATTGGTGGAAAAAGGCTAAAGCCTCATGCTTCCTCAAGTATTCTCACTCTCATTCAAAATAATTGAATATAGTGTTACAAATAAATAGATGAGAGACAGTGTTCTCAAGATAGTGCGTGCTATCTTAGACACTTTTGGTTGAGATAATTTCTCCTTTGGTTGAGATAATTTCTCACCAGACACACACCAATATAGGAGTTACCTAAACTAACTCCTATCTTAGAGGAACAACCCAAGAGTTAGGCACAAATTCCTAACTTGGAATATTTAATTAATTAATTTGTTTTTGGATTTATTATTGTTTTATGAGAGAGGCTAACAATCGTTTTGGATTTTCGAGATTTATTTCCACTACCCATAAATGTTGGTTTTGGTATCTTCACTTACCATTTATTAAGAGTGTCATGTATAACATATTTCACATGAAAAATAGTAACAACTAGTGATTATATAGGGAACCAAGAAATGTGCTGTTAAATGACATTGAGAATGCTATTGATTGAGCGAGTACTTTTAAGTTTAAAGCGGAAATGACTAGTAGAGGAAGGAAATAAGATATTTTCACCGATACAATTAACTCACATTCTCGTAAAAATGATAACTTTCAATAGTTGTCTGCATATGAGCGGTATGTGAATATTCCAATGGAAGATAACAACAACAACAACATTTAGATTAGCGGATTGATGATTGCTGCATGTGTTCCATAAGTCTTTGATTTCAGAGAAATCATTTATTTGTGTGTAAAGAATTCTGGTTTAAGAACAAGAAAAAATATGCTAGCAACAAAGAACATTCCTCTGAATCCCAAGGCAGTCAGATGGATACTCATGCTACCAAAATTGAATAAGTTCTTAAATTTGTCAAAAGCAGATAGTTTCCCGAAGTCACAAGAAGGCAGGGCTAACATTATTCAAGAATTCATTTCCCCAACTTCTCAGGTTTCTTATGATCTCTCCCTCCTAGACATTTATTTGTTCACACAACCATTTAGGGACTTATGTTGGCTCTATGCATTCGTGAGGGTGCGAGAAACTACAAAAAATGTTATATATTTAACTGGGTTGATGCAATTTCCAATGCATTAGATTTTCAATAAGTCAATTTGTTCAAGAGCAGTAGATTCTTTATGATGGCATACCTGATAAGAACCCTCGTCTCCAACCATGTCTTTCATGACTTACCCTATAATCCTAAATTCAATCTCAACCAAGAACCGATTCATTTTTGATATCCCATACTATGGAAGCATAAATCTTTTTAAATTTTTTGTCTAAGACAAGATGTCTTTGAAAAGCAAGTAAATTACATGATAATTGGACAATAACCCCATTGAATATCTATGCAAGGCCAAGTTTTCCTATGGGGAAAAGGGGTGCATGAAGAAAGAGAAAGTAATACAATAATTCAAATTTATGGATTTGAAGGTAAGCCATTGTTGTTGCCAAAATTTGTTATAGATAGGTATTTTGTTACTAAATTCTGCAAGAAATACCGTGAGTGGTTAGTTATATTTGAACACAAAAAGAGAAAAAACATTGACATTTATTGTTAGAGAATTTATTGTGAAGAATGTGACTCATGTTTCAAAGCTTACAGAGTCTTTAGATTATTTTAACTTAAGTGAAGTTGAAGACGTTGAAGCCTTTGATCTAGAAGGCCTATTTAGTGCACACCTAGATACTTTTAGGTAAGTGAATTTGTTTCCAAGAATTATAGAGCAAGGCAAGGAGAGTCAGAGTGCACCAAAATTTTTTTCAAGAGATGGTAATGGATACTGAATAAATTTTTGAAGAACCCAAAATGAGAACAATAGGAAAATATAGGCAAAGAGGCACAAATACTACAGAATTATCTCCACCTTACACACTAAGTATTAGTTCGATTTCATCTTCTAGTAAAAGGAAGGGAAAATCTATTGCAAGTGAAAAAATAGTTCACAGTGGACTGTTAGGTGGTGGAGATGACAAAGAGCCTCCTCGAAGATTCACTCCAGAAAGAGAACACATGGCTTAATCCACCAAATCAAAAATTCTCCCCAAAATAAGAAGCATTAAAGAAGCTATACCACCTAATTTGGTTATTTCTTGTTTAACATAAAATTAGAAAATAATGGAGCATATTGCCAAAGAAGTCACTACTTTCGATGATCGCCATGTCACATTGTACAATGAAAATTATGACAAAGGCAATAAAAAGTTGAGAATTGAAAAAGTTAAGGTTCATAAAAAAAAAGTTATTGATCAATCATAAATGGATGTTGATTTGTCTGAGGATGGAGCCATGTGGCTCATGAAATTGTATCAAGCTACTAGTGACGTACTTGCACAATCTATTAGTGAACAAGAGGTAGAAATCTAGAGACTGAAAGTAAGAATAAAAGAGTTAGAAGATGTTCTAAATCTTAGACCTTTGTTAATGAATCCAATGGAAATACGAGCACCACCATTGGAAATTTCTATCCCAGACACACCCCATAGATTTAATAAACCCATCAACCTCCTTAATGTAGTGAAGTCATATCTTATCAGTAGTATATTCAAAAGATTGGAAATTATTGAACATGCATGGAAAGAAACCCTTGATCTATGGCATTTAGTACAAAGAATTAAGTCATTTGTCAAGTGGGTTAAAAGTGATCTCGAGGGAGACATACACTTCGTAGATAATGACTTGCTTTTAGTCAAAATCTTGTTTTACTCTTTAATCTAGAGAGAAAAAAAAGTACTCCTGTTGGCTTAAGGGGGTCTGGACCCAGGTTCAGAGTTAGCTGTGCCAACCAACAAAACCCTACACTGCCGGCCCTTTCAGCAACAATCCGCGTAGTGCAGGTTGCAGTCTCACTTGAGGCAATATTGGGGGATGTCAGAACCAGGTTTCTGCATCCAGAGATCTGTGCGATGGGTTTATTTGATTCCTAGGGCTTTATCCCAATCTTGACGAACCCTAACCCTTGAATTGTGGAAATTAAGATAACTTACAAATAATTTTTTAGCTCTACGCCAATTGCGTTAAACATTCATATGATTAAGTAAAATAATAGATCTATTACGTTCACGCACCAATTAAGTGTTTCTTAAGATAATTACAGAAAACAAAGCAAATACACAGAAAAATGCATAAGTAAACATAAAGTCACAGATACAGAGATATGGCTCCAAAATAGTCTTTATTATGATCAATCCTTCTATTACAGACTCCTTCTTCCCTGTGCACATAGATTCAGGGGCCTGCGCACTCAGTTGCGAACTTACCAAGGTCTCTGCGCACACAGCTATAGGAGCGTTCCCCTTCGCCTAAGTACAAAAAACAAACTCTTCTGCCTTAGATTACTTTCCCATACATAGATCTTCAATGATTTAGGTACTTACCATGACTCGCTATGACTCCTTTATATAGTTTCTTTCATTACAATACCATGGTTGATGAACCATGGGCGGGTCACAAAACATCTTAAATACTAACAAACTAAGGGGTTTTGACCTTCCTAAATCCTCTTTGACTTCTATGACCTTCGTGCTTTTCTTCCTCAAAAGGCGGAGACTTTACAAAATAAACGAAAACTATTACAAAATCGACCCCATGGGACCCTGTCCCAACGGGCCCCGAAACAAAGTCATAGCTCTTCCTCGAGTCACTTTGCTGGTGGTACCTCAATCTTCTCCCGCAGCTCACTGAATTCAACCTTTAACACCTTCAGGTTTGTTGTCCCCTATGCAGTGGTCTGATGGACTTCTTCAACCAATTTCTTAGTGGTTGGGCCTTCGACTACAAGGCCCCTTGTTCTCTGTGTTTGCTACATGGCCTTTAGCTTGCCCTGCACTGACAACATCAACTAAATGGCCTCATCTACCCAAGGCTACATACTTGAAGATATGATGGCTTCCTTGCGACGCAACTCATCAATTTCACTTTGGATGAGTTTGCCTTCCTGTAACCTAGTGAACCTTTGCACTAGAGCTAAGGTTCACGCTGTCGACTTGATTTCATCGAACTGTCTCTGCTTCTCTCGGATTTCTGCTTCAATCTTTTGTAGAGTTGGATCCTCCTGCAGCGAGGTCCATAATTCCATGCCCTGTTCAAATAACTGAGTTCAACCCTTAACTACAACTTCCAAAGTGGCCATCTCTTCTTTAATAGCAGCTTCGCACTGCACTCTGATTTCAGGATGGGTAGTGGGTTGCAGCTTAAGTTGTAGCTTTGAGATTTGCAGCTGCAGCTCAAACCTGACTTTTCCGATGTTGCATCATGGACCACATCCCCAAATATCCGATGTTGCATCATGGACCACATCCCCAATTTCATCTAGGTCCACCTCTGTGAGGACCAAAGGCATCGCGCTCGCTGATTTATCTGATTTTTTCTTCTTGCGCAACCCTGTCGAACTCCTTTTCTACCTCTTCTTGACTATGAATGGGGACTCCAAGCCTATGCCCCCTTCTTCTTCTAACTCTATCTCTTCCTCTACATCCGTGCGCTCAGTGTCAGACTCACCGAGGTCAATGGTGGCCTGCGACGTAGTCTTTTCCTTTGCTGCTTCTTTTTCCCTGGCAACTGCTTCTTTCTCCTTTGCGACAACTTATTTCTGCTGCACAAACTTTTCCCTTGCCTTAGACTTTTCTTTAGTGGAAGCCTTCTGTGCTTCCTTCTTCTTTTCTGCTACCGTGGTGGTGGTGGTCTGCACTATGGTCTACGCAACTGCACCTTTAGCAGCCTTACTGGTACCTGCACTAACATAAGAGGGGGTCAACCAGTCACTTGGCCACTTATTGACAACCGCTATAATATCATCTTTGGCAACTAAATATGGAAACTTTTATCATATTCCCTTAGCATATTTCTTTGCCTGAATGTGTAGATTATGGAAATCTGCCTTGAAGTCTGCGACATTGACATACTATTCGTGCACACTTGGTGATAACCTTGGTCGCTAGTTAATCACCATCCTTAGCTCTGAATCAAACAAGGCTGAAAATATCTTCGTCTCCATCACTCGTGCGGGGTCTTTGGTAGCCCATAGCAAAGCGAACTTTACGGCCTCAGGTAGGTCTGAGTGTTGCTGAGGGAATTGGTTTTCTTTGGGCATCCTCTAGGCCACCAATGTGATCAATAGTAACAACCACATGTAGTGGAACGACCTGCCGTCATCCTAGGCCTCTCTTCAGTCCTCCATAAATTCATGACATAAGTATTGAGCCTAGCAATATTGGACTCCTTTGGAACACTATGTAGCCAAAGAGATTAGTGGTGCTGACACTTCATTGACGTGACATTTCCTCGTGATCTTACTAGCTAAGATCTGTGTAGCAAACTACATTGCGCTATCTAATATAGACTAAATGGAGTACCCACGCGACTTCTTGACCAGACCAAAATCACTCTTCATTTGGTTTGCCAACGTCTTCTCCTATGACTTTCCTATGAAAGCCTTGGGAGGGTTCACTCCTTGGTAAGGCAACATTGTTATTCTGTGGATCAACATGTTAGTGATTAGGATGCCCCCCCCCAACTAGAGGCACCCATCGTGCACTAGTCTCAACAATTGTCAGACATAAACTTTATTAATAGTGGTGTGACTAAAGTGAGACACCCACAACATATTTAGGAGCCCCGTACCCCCAACTCTAGCCACCCATTTCATGGGTTCAAGCCGCGTGACGTCTGACTCTTCATAGTAGACCTTCTTTAGGTACTTACTCAGCGCCAACTGTGGAAACCTCTCATGGTCTTGTTAGCCTTGTTGGCATTTGGCCCAAAAATGAATCCAAATATGCTCTTGAAGTCTTCAAAAGCCAGAAAAGTCATGCCAAATATCAAAACCAGTGTAGGAGAAGAACCATTGGAAGGGTGGAAAAGCACTATCGGGAGGCAAAAACCAGGAAAAACGGTGAAAAAACCAAGTATGGGAGGCATAGACAGTGCAATGCACAACAGCCGTTAGATCTGGCCGATCAATGGCCCAGATATAAGTAGAAAATCACAATCGCAAACACAGAGGAGGACTTAAGGATGGGCGAAAGACACCCCCAATCAGTGATCTCCAATGATCGGATCGGCGGGTCACAATCGGCGGAGGCAAGCCGGCGGAGTAAGCCTAGACCGAGTGGACTTGCGACTATGATTAGCGATGCAATGTGGACCGTTGATCAAGCACGTAGATCGACGGCCCACATTGTGTCACAAGATTGCTATCGGAGATAACCAAGGGATGCAGCCTAAGCACAGGTATATGCGCGACCCGATGAACCAACCCGACGACATTATAAGTATTATTGCATAATATTTCAAGTCCACAGAAAGGTTTTTTTTTTTTAATACATTTTCGCGTATTCCATTATTTAGTGAAATAAAAATGGAACCAAGGAGTGGCACCGATGTGATAAGCCCCAGACCCGAAAGGGTTTGGGAATGAAAATATATAATTTTTTAGGTCCGCTAAAGCCAATTTTTCATGTATTTTCAGTGTTTTTAAACATATTCCAAATACAAAGGGAAGCAAGGGACTAGGCCACTCGCGATTTGTGATAGCGATAAAGATGGACCCGATAAAGGAATAGGCCATGTTTAAGGACTTTTTAAGTCTGAAATGAACAGAGATGGGCGAGATTTCTCATTGTTGCAATGTTTTCTGTTTAAAATAGAAAACAATCATTATTTTTGGCGGAATTCCACAATATTGCAACATTCCTCTGTGTTAATAGAAAGGGGCCAATTGAAGGGATTTCAAAGGCCGAAAACCCATTTGGTTACAGTATAGGTGGCCAACCAACCTTAGAGGCATTTTGCAATAATATATTCATGCCAGAAGAGGGATTTGGCCAGGAGACAGCAGCTGGCGGACAGAGGCCGGAAAGGGAAAAAGCACAGTGCGACACAACCGAATCAACCCAAAGAGATCAAGGGGCATCTCTAGCATGAGAGAGCTCCTTGCTAGTGCAGCCAAAATACCAGAATGCGGTTACTCTTCCATTGGAAGAAGAAACCTCCGACCCATGCTTGCCTAGTCAGGGCATCAAGTTGTTAAAAACAGATAGGATAGATTAAGACACTCCGAGCCTTTGAGAGCTCAGGAGCATTGTAAAAGGCCTATAAATGGCTGAAAGAAGGATGTATGAAGGGTTCAACTTCTGGATACTATTGATACTTTGCTACTCAAGCTTCTCATCTTCATTCTAGCAATATAAGCTTCTTTTTCTGTTATATGTTCAATGTCCATTTTCTCTTCTGTTCTAAGCTTGCACTTGAACAGGTTGTTCATGTTTCTTCTATGTCTAATGCCAGATAAATGTCATCTTATCTCTGCGTTGATAAATTAGATTTGCAAGCTTCTTTTACTTCCTGTAGTTGGCCATTCATATGTGTTTATATATGCATATGCTGGTACAGTCGATATTCTCCATCTATTCATTAAATCTACAAACTATTGAGCATTAGTGGTCTAAAGCCTTGTAAAGCTGAGGGTGTTCATGCATGTCTTGAGTAAAAACAGAGTTGAAATGGTTATCTAGCTTGATCCAAACCTTCATCCATTCCAATAGTTCAAAGAACAATATTGAAGATTATATGTTACCAGGCATCTTCAAGCTACAACCTAGGAGAGCTTCCTAGAGTGATAACAGGTCCCCCAGGTCCCAATCTTCCATTTTAAAGTTTGGTATACAGGCCAACAACAGGCCCTCAAACAACACATTCTCCGGCACCAAAGGTGTGGAGACAATAATCTTCACGGAATCTATGTCTTTGGGCACTTTAGCCATGTATTTTCTAGGTGGTATATAGGGTTGTAGCAGAGTTATCGGCTCAACCTCTTCTGTGTCAATTTCCTCTACACCTCCACGCAGTTCTTCCTCATCTAGGTCTAGGGGCTCCGTTGGCTGTTTGGACCTATCCATATTTCCCTTTTGGCGGATTTTGATCAGGATCTTCTGCGGTGATTGTCGCACCGGTGCTTGCTGTGGCTTCTTCTGCTTCTTATCTCCCGTCATGGGAGTAGATGGCTTAGGCCTTGGTGACATAGGCACAGTAGTAGGCAAACTTGTAGGTATAGGTTGGGCCGCCTCTTTCTCAGGTTACGTTGCAGTTATTCTCTCGAGGATTATCTCGCGGTGCCAATTAGGTAAGTTTGTGAATTTTGGTTGTGAAAGAATGCTCTCCCAATCCTTATCAGACATACATCACTATTCTAGACACAATTGAAAGTGCAACAACTTAAGGAAAATTCTCAGGAAGCAAAGTGTTCGAATGTGGAGCAGGATGCCATATTTATAGCTTAATTTGAATTCAAATTTGTCCATTCCCTCCAATTCCCTATCATTAATTCGTTTTTGGCTGTATATTTCCAAAGATATGCATCTTAAATGCTCCCCCCTACTCCTCTTAATGAAAAATCACCATCCAATCAGCTACAGTATGTCCAACAGTCACTTTTTGTCCCTGCTACACAAGACCCACCATCCTAGCGCAACTCCTTCATCGCAGCTCTCCTCTGCGCCTTGCCGTGATATGTTGCGCAAACCCATTACTTCGTCCAACCTTTCTTTTGTTAGTGTAGTTTATAGTCCCACGTTCCCTTTCAACTGCCTAGAACACTAAGACTATCCTGCATGCATATAGTCATTGAGCACGGGTGGGATCACCCTTGTACAACTTTAATCGACTCCCATTGACTTTTCCCAGAAATAATTCCCCATTCAGCTTCGCGAGTTGAACTGCGCCTCCATCTGTAATCTCCTTAATAATATACAGCCCTAGCCAATGCGTTTGGAACTTCCTCGGAAACTTTGTGAACTTATTGTCATACAACAGTACCAAATCATTGTTCTTAAAGGTGATCTATTTGATATGGCAATCATACCATGCATTTTCATGATCCTTCTGCACCTGCTGATGAAAAACCACCAAGAAACGATCTTCCTCCAACTCAACATGCTATGCGAGCCGTTCTTCCATGGTATCCCGATCGACCATGTCCGTAACCGCAACAATCCGCAAACTAGGCATTATGTATTTTGTTGACATTATCGCTTCTTGTCCATAAACCATTCTGAATGGTGTTTGTCCAGTCAACTTCTTGCAGGTAGTTCTATATGCCCATAGAACAATGGGTATGTGCACATCCCAGTCATTTCGCTTCACATTGAAAATATTTGTTAAGGCATTCTCTAGAATTTTGTTAAATGCTTCTACAATGTTGTTCGCTTGAGGATGATATGGCATACTCTTTTGGTGATACATCTGGAATTCTTCGAGAAAAGAAGAAATTGTTTCATTTAAGAAGTGTGAACCTCTATCACTCATCAAGATCTTAGGAAAACTAAACCAAGACATGATATATTCAAAAATAAACTTTGCAGCTATAGTTGTACTATAATCCTTTACAGGCCGTGCCTCATACCACCTGGTTAGATATTTGGTTACTGTAATGATATATCTAGCTCCAATCTTCTTTCTTAGTGGCTGAATTGGCCCTACAAATTCTATCGCCCATTTATCAAATTCTTGTAATGACACTTGCGAGTTAAAAGGTAATTCATCCCTTCATGACGGTGTCCACGTTCTCTAACAGACATCCCATGCCCTGCAATAAACCTTGGAATCCTTATGCACAGTTGGCCACCATAGTCCTACGCATAGGATCTTCTACGCAGTTGCTCTTCCCACATAATGTCCTCCTCCAACTCCTCTATGTGCTTCAGTGAGGATGGTTTTACGTTCATACTTCGGGACATACCTCCACAATATTTCATCAGATCCCATTTTATATAGATGTCCGACGATAACAGAGAAATGTACAGCCCAAACCACCAACTCTTTCTTCTGTTGTGTCGAATACCCCTCAGGAGTTGTACCGGTAGACAAGAATTGGATTATGTCTGTGAAATGGTCGTTAAAAACATGCACAGTAAAGAGCTGCGCATCAGGCAATCCCTCCTCCAGATTTGTAGGTTCGTCACCATTCTCAATCCGTGAGAGGTGATCTGGTCCAACATTCAATCTTCCTAGCTTCACAATTACTTCAAAGTCATATTCCTGAAAGAGCAACAACCATCGACAAATTCCCCACCTCAAAAACAAGCTTGCAAACTAGGTACTTCAAAGCAGAATGGTTCGTGTACATTTTGAAGTGCGCACCCAAGAAGTAGTGCCTGAATTTCTGCAGTGCATACACCATTGCGAGTCCTTCGTGCTCTGTGGTAGAATAATTCTTTCCACCTTCTACAAATTTCTACTTGCAAATGCTATTGGATGATCGATATCACCTTTACCTGGTTGGGTTAGCATAGATCCTAGTGCTATGAAGGATGCATCTACATGTACATGAAACTCCTTCTTCTAGTCAGGGAACACTAAAATGGGCATGGCCATCTTTTCCTTCAAAACATCCAAACTCTTATGGCAGTCATGGTCCTAGAAAAATGTTGCATCCTTTTTTAGCAATCTTTCCATGGGCGTAGTGATCTGTGCATACGCCTTGATAAATTTCCTATAGTATCCTGTGTGGCCCAATGTCGCGCGTAGTTGTTTGACATTCTTCGGAGGTTCCAAATTAATAATTGCTACAATTTTGGTAGGGTCTACCATCAACCCCTTGTTACAGACTACATGACCCAACAGAATCCCATATGGTACACAGAATATACATTTCTTCAAATTGAGGGAAATCTGATACCTTCGACAAGTGTCCAACATGAGGCACAGTCTGAAAACATGTCTTTTACTAGCCCAAACACTATCCAATCATCAAAGTAAACCTCCAAAAACTTGTGAATAAACTCTTTGAAGGCTGTGACCACCACCCTAGAGAATATTGCAAGGGTTTTCTTAAGTCTGAAAGGCATATATGTATACTGAAAACAACCCCATTCAGTAACGAAGGTAGTCTTACTTCTATCCTCCGGCGCAATCTTGATCTGATGGTACCCTGAGAATCCATCAGTAAATGAATAAGCCTCCTGACCTCCAACATTTTCCAGTACTTCGTCTGTGAATGGCATAGGAAATGGATTGTGGACACAAGCATCATTCAACTTCCTCAAATCTACACATATCCAAATTTCACCCTGCGTTTTCTTCTCCTGAACCACCATGGGACTAACCCAGTCTAATTCTTCGACAGGTTCAATAATCCTGGCTGCAAGCATCTTATTTAATTTTTCGCACACCTTTTATTTATATTTAGGATTCAACTGGTAGGGGTTCTGCTTCACTAGCTTCACATCTGGCTTTAAAGTGGTCCTCATGATGCCCAGATCCCCTACTATCCCTTTCAGATCATAATACTTGGTGGGAAATAAGTCCTGATACTCTCGTAGTAGCTCCGTGACTTTGTCCACTCTATCTTCATCCCAATAGTTGCTGATGTTTGCAAACTTCGGCTGTGCTTCCGATCCAATATTCACTTGCTTGGTCTTAAAGGGTTGTGAAATATCAGGAACTTCCTGCTTAGGCCCTACGACTTCACGTTGTCCTTCCGACTCAGGAATATTGATGTTCCTAGGATCTTGTTCGCTTTCGTCAGTGGTAAAATTGTAACATTCAAGTGCATCGCACAATTACGTGCTCTAATCTGGTTGTACCTATGTAACATGTTCTTAAGGAATTTTGAATATTGCAGCTTTAATCTCCTGTAATGCCTCATCAATGCATTCAAATCCATCTTCAAAGCTAAACTTTAACAAAAATTTCTTTCAGAACATCCCATTCTGCGGTTCCATGTCACAAATCCGTTTCCAGATACCAATTCATTGGAATCGTATCCAAAGTGTGGAAAAACATATGAACCCATTCTAGCTACAGTTCTTCTCCCCATGCTTTCGTTCATCGATCCAGATGCTCATGAGGATCATCCTTCCCTATGTATTTCTCCATAATGCGGGTATGGGCATACCCAAATCGTAGCTTCATCATCTGTTGGTTTTCCTTCCAGTCTGCAAGGTTGTTCTTATGTGTACCCCACCATCTGGAAGGTGTAGCTCTGAGCGCGAGGTCTAACACCTGGAACTAATGTTCCTCTCGTACATTTCTTTCAAATTTATCCAGAAATAAATTGACATATTGTAGATCATCATAATGCGTTAAGTTGCATACCTCAGTGGATATACATCAGAGCGACTTTGTAAGCATGTTGCATCACAATGAAGATACCTCATGCAACCTGTTTTTACAGTGTTCAAGCTCCTCATCTAAATCTGAATTACAGGAGCTATCCTTCTCCCACGTAATTCGTCCATCCACCATAGGGTTGATCCAATCTTCATCTCGCACAGTCAGCTTATAAATATGCTCAATATCATCGTCCTCCTCATAATCGCGGACTGGTTCAATATATCACGCACCCTCAGCTAGATTCAATGGCACAATAAACCTTAGTTCTTTCTTTTCAAATGTCATACTGTGCTTCTTTAGGTTGATGACCGCGTTCATATAAAATGGCCAATCAAGTCCAAGAAGCACTGGGTATGAGTTATTGTTGTCTACTATTTCGATTACTTCAAAATTGGCTATGGCGCGCGCCCCTTCAATATCCACGTCACCCCATGTAGGTGACGCATAGGAATAATGTTTTGCTAGTTCACCACCTTAGCTAGATCAGGGACCACTGTAGTTCTGGTATTCCCATTGTTTCCCAAGTTTTCTTTCGCAGAAAAATTGCATCAGACCCCAAATGAAGAATCACCTGGTCCATTTTGTATTCTCTAATTTGGGCAGTCAATCGAATTTCGCTACCAGTCTTCTTCTTACTTTTTCCCACCTTATGTACCACGTGCTATTCCAGCAGTGGCTTATTCTTTCCAGTGTAGTTATATATCAATTATTGCACTCCTTCTACTACCTTCTTATCATTTAGGAGCTTCATGCAGGTTTTTAAAAATGATGCTAATAATGACGGGTCTGCCTCCTATGTAGTACTGGCATCTTCAGGATTTCTCGTACTTTGAGTCCTTAACGTAGAAGCTCCTTCATCCACGAAGCTCCTTTTTCATTCCATAAACGTTTCCTTTACCTTATTTACATCGAATCCAATATCCTTATCAACAGCCTTGCGAACCCATACACTTTCTTCTGGTTGCTTCTCTTTATCTTTCTCTGTAGCTATGCCACTTCGCGTGACAATATTTGTTGAAAATTGGCAACAAGAAATTGCTAAAAATAGAAGTGCTAAAAATCGCAGTTTGGGCATCAGTGCTGGATTGGGCAACAGGGAATGAAAAATGGAAGTGCTAAAAATAGAAGTTCTATTTTTAGCAGTGCAGTGTGGATTCCCATTTTAGTCAGTCCCTGGACTAGAAATAGAAGTAAAATTCGAATTTGGTCTTACCAATAGTTTGATATTAATTAATTAATTCAGTTTGAGTTAATTAGTTAAGGAAAATCAAACTTGAAGTCTTTGTGAGAACATGCAATAATTTCTCCAATAATTGGGGAATGTGTCCTTGATTTGCTCCACTGATTGAGGAATTAAGGATGAGTTCTATATTGATAGGATTAGTTGACTTATTTTAACTTAGTCAAGTCCAATTAGATTAATTTAACAAGTTGTTAAATTAATGAGATATAGTTTGTTGATGCTTGCATGCATGTGACAACTATTATTTTTAGATAACTGTGTATTCACTCATGGATAACTGATGCATGTCAGTTCTGTCAGAGACCCAGTTGAGATCAGATGTGGGACAATGTACTATCAGATGCTAGGATATTTCTAGTAAGTATTCCTTGCATGGGGAAGGAAGCTTCTTCCTTCTATGACTGCGTAGTTGGACCTGAGGTGACAGTAGGTATGATCAGGCCAATTTACATGTGTTTTGTAATTGGACCCCAATCAAAACTGTGCAAGGAAATAGGAGCTTGGACTTGAGGTGCAGCCTTTATATACAGGGCTAGGTAGTCCATGAGCTTCATCATCAGAGTACAGAGAGAGCAGGATAGCTTTTGAGCTGATTCTTTTTGTATGTTTTTGAGGATTTCCACTTGATTGATAATACAAAGATGGGGTTTTAGGTTGGTGCTTTTCTCGGATAAATTCTTATGTGTTATGTGTGATTGATTCCTTCTTATCTGTTATATGTGTTCATGCTTGATGTTGCCCATAGTTGATTAGCTTCTGCAAATTTTATGGTAGATGTAGATCTAGTATTATGCTTTAGTACATTGCATATATTAGTTTGATCTACAGGTGAAATTTCTACATGATATCAGTCAGCTAGCTGATTTGTAGAGAAAATATTACATGGTATTGGAGCACAGGTGATCAAGGAAGAATAGTATACAAGAAGGAAGAAGTTTGTGGTTTCTAAATATTGAATTGAGTTCTTATCACATCTATTTCACCGATGGCATTCTATGGTTTGAGACTCGAATATGCCCTTGATGGCAGTTCGAATTATATAGCCTGGAAGGATTGCATGGAGGTAGTATTAGAAGATAACAGTCTAAAGGACTTCATTGATCAAGAAGTCCAGAAGCCGACTGATGCTACTCAACTGGTGGAATGGAAGAAGTGTGTGGCTAGAGCTAGGAGAATCATCCTGGAGGGAGTTCGAGATCACATAGTCTTGAGCCTCCATGGGAAGGAGACTCCGTTTCGATGTGGAAAACATTGAAAGATCTTTATCAGAATACCAGTGATCAGAGGAAGCTGGCATTGAAGGACAAACTTTGAAAGATCAAGTGTGAAAAGGATGACACGGTCTCTATGTATCTAAACAAGCTCACCTCATGCAGGGATGAACTTGCAAGTGTAGGGGTCGTGACATCTGATGATGACATGGTGAGTCTAGCACTCCTTGGCCTTTCTAAGAGCTGAAATAGCTACCAGGACTCGGTTAATGGAAGGGAGAAACTTCCAGATTGGGAACGACTATTGTCGGATTTGATGCAGGAGGAGATCAGACGGAGCACCAGAGACGGTTCTTCATCCATGGAGAATGAAGAGAACAGTGCCTTAGCGAGTAAGGCAAAGAAGGGCAAGGAGAAGGTTTCTCTTTCCGAGTCTAGTTCTTCCCATGGTGGGAAGAAGGTTGACAAATCGAAAGTGCGATGCTTTCTTTGTCATGAGGTGGGCCATTTTGTTACAAATTGTCCATAAAGAAAATCCAAGAAGGGATCCGGGGAAGGATCTGAAGGTGAGGCACTTGCTTCACAGTTCGAGTTGGATTTCACACTCCTCGCATGCATGGTTTCATCCATGGTGGGAAGTGGTTGGTTTCTTGACAGTGGAGCTTCTTTCCACATGACCGGCGACAAGAGTTTGTTCAGTGCTTTGGAGGAGAAAGATCTCCAGATACTCATAGCGATGGGTAATTATGAAAAGTATAGTGTCTCAGGTGTAGGCATGGTTATTTTTCAGAGGGAGCATGGAGCTCGCCTTATCTTGACCGATGTCAAGTATGTACCAGGACTGAAGAGAAACTTGGTGTTGATCGCGATGCTGGAAGATAGAGGCTATGATGTAATCTTCAGTAAGGGAAAGGTTTTCCTTAGACACATCCTCACTAGATAGGTGACGCAGATCGGTTCACGGGTCAAGAACTTGTATGCTCTTAAGGTTCAAGATGCATGCAAAGCCACTGATGGAGACTTGGTGGTTGAGAGGGATGGTATATTACCTCTCAACATGCAACACCAGAAGAAGTCTCAAATGATTATGGAGGAGCCACGATTGGTGCAACAGCTTCAGGAGGTTGTGGAACAGCCACAACAGGAGAAGCTGTGTGGAGATCGAGTAGAGACATCTACTCATGTAGAGACCTCAAGTAGGGGGAAACTTCGAGCCAGGTGGGCTAAGGGATCACATGCAGCCATACCTCCAAGTAGGAGGTGGGGCGATGTAGAGAGATCGTCCCAAGGAGGAGGGACAGGATCCTTGAGGTACCCAACCTCTTTGATTCAACTTTGCTACGGAAGCCTCGATGAGGAGTAGCAGAATTGACTGATTGGGTAGAGATAGATGCGGATGGAGCAGAAAGAGAGCTACAGTGCAGGGAATCCCATGACAGCGCAGAGCATGCAGGCTGTCGCAATGCGAGAGGCACAAGTGTGTTGCACAGTGCAGGGTAGCACAGAGAAGGGTGCAATGATGCGAGATGCATGGAGATGTTGTAGTAGTGCAGAGGTCAGAGAGGGAGCACTTGTCAGCAGCAGGTAGAGCTTCAGCATCAGAGTATGTTTCTAGCCCAACAGAGAGGCCAGTTGGGAGTTTTTTTGTTCCGAGAGTTGCTGGAGCAACCACACTTGGTAGATGTGTTGCATGCAGAACATTCCAGAGGTACAGGATTGGGTTCGATATACAACATATCACATAATTTTAATAACATAAAAATATTTATATATAAGTTTTTTAAATTGAAATTTATTTATTAATTTAATTTAATTTTGAAAGATAACATAATAAAATATTTATACATTTGTCTTTTAAATAAAATTCTTTTATTCATAAAATTAAAAAAAAAAATAAATTAAAATAATTATAAATTAATAATAAAATAAATTAATAAATAAATCAAAATAAATAAATAAATAAATATATAAATATTAAAAAAAATAAAAAATAAGTAAATAAATAAAATAAAATAAAATATAAATAAATATTAATTTAAATTGATTAAGAATTATTTAATTAATTAATTATTAAATGTAAATCAATCAAGCCGACATCACAAGCTAAAATGATATCTTTCTATTCTTCTATTAATAGCTTCTTATTCTTCTCGACTCTCTCTTCTCAAAATTCAGATGTCATTACCCTGATGATGGACTCACCTTGCTAGTCCGAAACGTCGGTTTCATAAATTGCTCACAGGTTTTTCCATTAATTAAGAAGCCTTTCTTGTTGAGAGGGAGTGTTAAAAATTGGCAACAAGAAATTGCTAAAAATAGAAGTGCTAAAAATAGCAGTTTGGGCATCAGTGCTGGATTGGGCAACAGGGAATGAAAAATGGAAGTGATAAAAATAGAAGTTCTATTTTTAGCAGTGCAGTGTGGATTCCTATTTTAGTTAGTCCTTGGACTAGAAATAGGAAGTAAAATTCGAATTTGGTCTTACCAATAGTTTGAATATTAATTAATTAATTCAGTTTGAGTTAATTAGTTAAGGAAAATCAAACTTGAAGTCTTTGTGAGAACATGCAATAATTTCTCCACTGATTGGGGACTGTGTCCTTGATTTTCTCCACCGATTGAGGAATTCAGGATGAGTTCTATATTGAGAGGATTAGTTGACTTAGTTTAACTTAGTCAAGTCCATTTAGATTAATTTAACAAGTTGTTAAATTAATGAGATATAGTTTGTTGATGCTTGCATGCATGTGACAACTATTATTTTCAGATAACTGTGTAGTCACTCATGGATAACTGATGCATGTCAGTTCTGTCAAAGACCCAGTTGAGATAAGATGTGGGACAATGTACTATCAGATGCTAGGATATTTCTAGTAAGTATTCCTTGCATGGGGAAGGAAGCTTCTTCCTTCTATGACTCCATAGTTGGACCTGAGGTGATAGCAGGTATGATCAGGCCAATTTACATGTGTTTTGTAATTGGACCCCAATCAAAACTGCGCAAGGAAATAGGAGCTTAGGCCTGAGGTGCAACATTTATATACAGGGCTAGGTAGTCCATGAGCTTCATCATCAGAGTGCAGAGAGAGCAGGATAGCTTTTGAGCTGATTCTTTTTGTACGTTGTTGAGGATTTCCACTTGATTGATAATACAGAGATGGGGTTTTAGGCTGGTGCTTTTCCCGGATAAATTCTTCTGAGTTATGTGTGATTGATTCCTTCTTATCAGTTATATGTGTTCATGCTTGATGTTGCTCATGGTTGATTAGCTTCCGCAAATTTTATGGTAGATGTAGATCTAGTATTATGCTTTAGAACATTTCATATATCAGTTTGATATACAGGTGAAATTTCTACATGATATCAATGAGATAGCTGATTTGTAGAGAAAATTCTACAATATTAACACTAGGTCCCTCTTTGCGCGGTTCATATCTCATCATCTGGATGTTCTGGGTAGGCTGTTGAGTCTGAGTCTTCTTTTCTTGCATCTTTGCGATGAGCACAGGGAAATCTTCTATGACATGATCAAACTGGTGACAATATTGACATGAGGGGTGTGTTGGATTTTGACAATCTCGTGCAAAGTGACCTGGTTCTCCACAATTGTAGCAAATGATCTGGCCATGATCTCTTTCATCTCCTCCTCCTTGTCCTCTTCCTTGTCCTTGAAACCCTCCACACGCTATAGTTGCGCCTTGATCCTAAGGACGAGCCTCCATATATACTCTATATGTTGGTGTTCTGTCCATCATCAATTTGTAACTCCAGAAATTGTGCTCATCATGATCCACAGACTTACAGAAATTACAGAACAACTATTGTGGAGCCTGCACAAAATTCTGTAGTAAATGACAATTATCCATCGTATGTTTTCCCTCAATTTGACAACTAGCGCACCATGGTACCACTCACGTACTTGGCCCAACGGTGTTCTCTGGTTTCAAGGGGAAAAGACCCCCTCCATCTAGATAATTCTTGTACATCGAGCAATGATCCTTATCATGACCCCGACCCTTACATTTCAAACACCATACTTCCACGTAGAACTCATTTTGGACTTCTTTTCCTTTTTTGAGGCTCTGCAACTCCATATGTAGGCTAGCCAACTGTGATTGAATTTGCTGCACTCCTAGATTCATATCCTGAATAGGTGAGGCTTCCAATTTCATGGCAATCTCCAGTGCTTCATCCTGTGTTCCAATCTTCTATTGTGACAGTGGCAATCCCAAATGGGGCAGTAGTGAAGCAATGTACCAGTTCTTATGTTGGTCATCCGTGATCTACATATTAGCTTGTCGCAACAAACATTTCAACCTCTGATCAAAGTCCCATGCAGACTCATTCACCTTCTATTGGATCTCTTTGACCTCTGTTACTGATTGAGCTTGAGACTTAGGCTTCTTGAATTCATTATTGAGCACTTTCTTCGTTTCATCCAACGTTGCATTTGGATGAGACGAATAATACTTAGTATACCGGCTTAGTGCTCTATCTTGCAATGCTATAGCCAGCTGCACTTTCTTCAAATCATCATCTGTAATTTGCTGTGACTTCCACAAAACATCAGCTACAAACCAAAATTGTTCAGGGTCCTTTGTCCCCAGACCCTTGAATATGGGAATCTTCATAGCATTGGCCATGTTGAATAGTGGAGGTGGAGGTGGAGGCAAAGGTGTAGGTGTAGGTGTGTGAGGTGGAGGTGATGGTGGAGGAGGAGTGGATGGATGTGGTATCCCCATGATGCCCTTCTTTACCATTTGCAACGCACCTAGAGGTGTCTTCAGAACACTACTTTCTTCGTCAACGTCAGACTCTCCCAATGGAGGATTATACTCAACACCTGAATCTAGATCTCTTCTGAACATTTTTCCACTTCACGTAGTTCCCGTTAGATCTCTTCTAGAAATTAATTTAATGGCATAACCCTTTTCTCGCACAATAGCATTTTAATCCAAGTCTTTAGGGATTTCAGATACTTACCTCTTGGTCCTTTGAAAAATCATCGTTCAGCTTGCCTATAACTAATAGTTGTATCGATCATGAACTCAATCATGAATCTTCCCAAAATGCTATTGATCTAATAATCGACAACCGTCATGATTTTCTAAAGCTTCCAGGTGCTTGACCAATTATGGAGTCCACACAATAGGGTTGTCCAACTTCCACGTACCTTGACCATCTGCCAATTTAGACAACCACTGGTGTAATTCACATGGAAAGAGCAAAAGAAAATTTTGTGCTCATCTGTATATAGGTATCTATTCAACCATTCTTCCTTCGATAGGTGCAAATTCATGTTTTCCTGGGTTGCAAATTTGTGCAGCTTCTGATCTATCCACTTCTCGATTTCCTTCTTAGTTGGGAACCATTTATTCGACATCACACATTCCTTAGATATATCCCGGTCCTAGGAACGAAACCATTTGTTTCTTTAAGGGGGACTGGACCCAGGTTCAGAGTTAGCTGCGCCAACCAACGAAACCCTACACTACCGGCCCTTTCGGCAACAATCTGCGTAGTGTAGGTGTTGCAGTCTCACCTGAGATAGTATTGGGGGATGTTAGAACCAGGTTTCTACATCCATAGGTCTGTGTGATGGGTTTCTATGATTCCTAAGGCTTTATCCCGACCTTCACGAACCCTAAACTTTGAATTGAGGAAATTAAGATATCTTACAGATAAATTATAAATAACAACTTCTAACTCTGTGTCGATTGCGTTAAACATTCATATCATCAAGTAAACTAGTAGATCTATTACGTTTGCACACCAATTAAGTGTTTCTTAAGATAATTACAAAAAACAAAGTGAATACACAGGAAAATGCATAAGTAAACATAAAGTGACAGATACACAGATATGGATGCAAAATAGTCTTTATTATGATCAATCCTTATGTTACAAACTCCTTCTTCCTTCGCACATAGCTGTAGGGGCCCACACACTCAGCTACGGACTTACCAAGGTGTCCATGCACATAGCTCCAGGAGCGTTCCCCTTCATCTAAGTATAGAAAAAAAACTCTTTTGCCTTAGATTACTTGCCCATACACAGATCTTCAATGATTGAGTTACTTCCTATGACTCGCTATGACTCCTTTATATAGTTTCTTTCATTACAATACCATGGTTCACGAACCATGGGCGGGTCACAAAACATCTTAAATACTAAAAAAATAAGGGGCTTTGACCTTCCTAAATCCCCTTTGAATTCTACGACCTTCGCACTCTTCTTCCTCAAAATGCGGAGACTTTACAAAAATAACGAACAAAATTTACCCCAGGGGACCCTATCCCAACAACTCCCGAATGCTAATCAAATGAAGCAAGTCAAATATGGATGGTCCAATAGAATAAGAACATTAGAGAACATTATTTCTAAATGTGAAAACATAGATAGTATAAGAGCTAATTCCTATGTCAAGGAAGTAGAGATTGTTCAGGATATAAACAATTCACGCATCACATGTGACTCTGGATTAATTTCTAGAGACACGTTAATGGATGAATTGGAGAAGCTAAAATAATTAAAGGAAACATACTTTGATAGTATAACTAATTTTACTGTGGAGGAAATTAGCGAATGGATAATTACTTTTGTTAGTGTTAACAAATAGAATTCTGTCTTAGCTACCCAATTGTAAGAAGAGGCTAGGGAAATTGATGAGGATGTATTCAATGAATGTCTCAAATAGGAGATTAAATGCCTTTGATGAAATATTTTATTCAAGCTAAACTAAATAAATTCCTTCAAGAAATCGTGAATCCAAAGGACAGGTGATAGTCAAATAATCACTTTCTACGCTTTCACATAATGTGAGTGTTCTTAAACCTTAGAACATCTGTTTTTTTACTAGTGTTTAATTATTCAGGTTTGTTGTATATGTTATCATGAACTAAGATAATTACTAGATGCGGTTTCTTGTTTTTCCTTGCAGGTACCTTTTTCAAATTACAGTTCAGAGGAGCCCAATCTCACCCCCCATTGGGAAGAATGTATTTACTTTTGTGATTAAGTATCAAGATTTTGATAAGTGATTTATGCATCAAACATTATTCTCTGCACCAAAAACATTTGAAATAGTTTAATATCTAAATGTAAGTTCAGTTACATAATGCCTTCCATCGACACATGCCTTCTTTTATCCATATTTCTTTTTTTAAGAGTCAAATTATCATCTATTAGGTGTACTTAATTTATTATAGAACAATTATTGCTATTTTTTCGAAATGTAGGGGCGAATAGTTAAAAAGAGAAGATGTTAGATCAACATAGTGAATGAGCTACTGAGCTGACATATCATAATATTATCATTACCATAAGAACCTCCATGATAAAAATATTGATCACCGTAAATCAGGGGCTGCGAAGTTTATATTCAATTTTGGTTCCAATTTTGATTACTTTGATCCAATTTTGAGTTTGTTTACCAATTTTATAAAGAATTCTGAGATAATATTTTTCATAAGATCTTGTATAGGTATGAATCTTGTGGCATTGTCCAAAAATATTAATTGAATATAAGTTATTGAATTGAGACTTCTGTGGTCCATATCAAATTTTTGAAGAATTCTTCGGCGAAAATCACATGGAGAAATTTTTGTGACGCGTTTCGAACCAACTAGTTTGGTTCATCCTCAGGAACCACACTAGTTGGTTTGAAACGCGTCACAAAAATTTATCCATGTGATTTTCACTGAAGAATTCTTCAAAAATTTGAATATAAGTTTTCAAAGATTTTCCTTGAGCCTTTATATTATATCTAATGTTCTGTAATTGGTCATAATGAAAATGAAATTCTGATTACTCTATTCCAATTTTGAGATTGTTTACCAATTTTTCGAAGAATTCTTAGATAATTTTTGCGTAAGATCTTGTATAGTTATGAATTTTGTAGCATTGTCCAAAAACATTAATTGAACATAAATTTTCGAGCATATGCTTTGAGCTTTTATATTATATCTAATGTTCTGTAATTGATCACAATGAAAATGAACATTCAACAACAGTTTTGGATCTCAGATATCTGTTCCATTTGTAGTATTTATTTTAATCATAGCTATGATTATTGGAATTTTAATTTGGATAAATTTCTTGTTATTGTAACTATGTTGGTTACTGTTCAAGACTTCTCAAGCACAAAGACTGATTACTCTGTTCTAATTATGAATCTATTCACCAATTTTGTGGAGAATTTTGAGATAATGTTTTGCATAAGTTTTCGAGGATATGCTTTGAGATTTTATATTATATCTAATGTTAGTTTATTGATAAAAATAAAAAAGAATGTTTGATAACAGTTTTGGTTCTCATATATCTGTCACATCCGTGGTATTTATTTTAATCATAGCTATGATGATTGGCATTTGAATCTGGATACAATTATTATTACTATAATTGTGTTGGTTATTATTCAAGACATCTCAAGCACAAAAACTCATTACTCTATTCTAATTCTATTTTTTTTAACAATTTTGCGAATAGTTATAAGATAATGTTTTGCATAAGTTTTCGAGGATATGATTTGAGCTTTTATAAAAAATATAATGTTTTGTTATTGATCAGAATGATCTAAATTTTTGTAATTAAGTAATTAATGTCAATTTAAACTGAATTTACTACTTTCGGATCTATGTTTATGTTGCATGCATCAATTAGGTGTAAGACTAAATTCCTCTATGCTTCTACAATTGTGGAAGGGGTCAAATGATGGTTATTCCTTTAAATCAACACATGCTTTACTTGTGTACATTATTTATTTTCTTACAAACTTTAGCTTGTCACATGACTTGCTTTTGCATAATAATTGGCTCGACACATTCTTGTGCAACACAACTATTTCCCTTCGCTACACATACTCACTTCTGCATGTTCGCACACTTCTTCTGTGCACCTATATATAACATAGCACTTGTTCTGCACCTATGTACACATTCTCCCCTTCACACATTTGTTTCACACATTCTCATCATGCACAACACTTTTACCGAACTCGATTATAAATTGATTATCTCCATATTGGTTCCAGCTTTTGCAAAGCTATGAAACATAAATTTTGTCTTCGCACATGCAATATGAATTGTTCACATATGTGATTTAGCTCTACACACATCTTGGTTTGACAATCTTTAATTCATATATGCCTTATCTTTACACATGTCTTATTTCACACATCCCTTACTTGAGAAACAACTGCAATAATATTTTCATTTTTTAAGGGGCAAGGGATTCTCTAGGTGCTTGGGTCAATAATCAAAGACACATGTGTAAAATATTTAGTTGAATTCCAAAAAAATACATTGGTTCCCATTTTATCCTCCTCACAGTCTTTAACTTGTAGATGTGTTAGCTCTGCACATGCCTTTTTGCGCACATCCCTTACTTTCACCAATGTTAGTGTTAAGAAGTTTTATTAAAGTGGAGGCACTTGCAACATAGTCAAATAGGCATTAGCAAATGAGAAAGGCTATCATTGTTCACTTTGTTTATATATAAATGGCATTGGAAATCTAAATACCGCCATCCCTAAGCATTTTCACCTCCACACATGTTGCATACATATATAGTTGACTTTGGACACTTTCAGACACATAAAAAATGAGATCAAGCCTGGAACTTGTTGCAGGATTCTGTTCTAGATCTTCTGCAGAGGGGAGAATTGATAGGCATAAGAGTAGAGGGCTTGAAGGAGTTGCAAAGTTCTGGTGAGTATGATTAGCAGTAGTAGGAGAAGAAGTAACCTTTGAATGTGCATGAGAAACATGCTTTCTAGAAAATGGAAGAGCTACATGAGTGGTCGTGCAAGAACTAGAAGCAGGGTTAGGAGTATAGAGATATTACCCCAAGCATCATGATCATGTTTAGGTGGTTTTTGAATGGGGTTCCAACCATCATTTGGATCCACAAGTGTGCTAACATGTGCATGTTTTGGAATTTCCTGAATATTAGGGTGAGGGTAAATGGAAGGTGTTGAGTTGTTCCAATAAACAAGAGGAACAAATGACACATTAAGGGACCATAGATTGAGGTGACTAGTGGTGGAAAGCTAGTGAAATTCATCTGAATCAATATTAAAGTGGACAGATAAAAAATCTTTTTATTTCTTCTAGAATCCTAGTAGCCTGGTGGCTTGCTTCTCCTTCCTCTTCCTCTACCCATTCCTCGAGAACTTGAATTCTTTCTATAATAATCAAATTAACACTAAAATCATTAAACAAGAAGAAAACAATAACAAATTTCTCTTTAAAATTGTTACAAATTCAAAGTGATAAACTAGAGTTAGTTTATCTTACATGCTTGTACAATTAATGTGCATGGACAGGCTGAGGGGATAGGTTGCAAAAGGAAAATGAGGTAGACCCAACTTATAATAAAGAAAAATGCGAACATAGTTTGCGTACAAATACTTGTGACAAGTTTGCCAATACTTTGTAGTAAATTTCAAAATAATAAATAAGGGTTTAGTGACTATAGGATGTAAAGATGATAGGGGAAAAGGGAGGGTTTTTGTGAGATAAAGAAAGAGAGGACTGAAATACGTATGAGAGTTTTGTTTTCAAGGGTTTTCTTCTAATTCCCATATTGTAGTAATAAACAAATTTACCCTTTCTTTAAAATTTTTTGTAGTCCTCATCGAACATGAAAATTATTTCTAGGATTTCATTCACATTTGTGGAATAAACCCCTGTATGCAACAATTATTTCGTGCAAGGGAAACACACCGTTTAAGATTGACACCTTGCATATAATTTTCTTTTGCGCTTACGAAATATGGCCATATATTAAAAACAAAACCTATAACGAAATTTTGAATTACATATAGTGACAACGTGAGTAAGGGTTTCATGCAACCTGAATAACAAGATTTGCATTATTACTATGGCTTATAGGATTTCCAATGATCATTTTTGCATGAATTCACACTGCAATGGAGGTTCTAAACATTTTTTACAACGATAGAGTGAGCTCTCGAATATGGGCACAATTATTTTTGCACAAAGTGTAAGCAAGACTTCAAAATTTTTGCATGCGTTTAACAACACGTGAGGGCATGTAATAGCTGTATAATAATGCAACAGTTTCGTGCCCTTTATGAGTTATTGCTAAGGATTTACAGAGAATAGGGTTTTTCCATTCTTACTTTACAATATAGAAAGGTGCAAAAGAAGGACAGATTGAAACCAAATGAGGAACAAGGTATTATACCCTTCTTTCGCATGCGTTAGAGATGAAAAAAAGGTAAATGGTGGCCACAGACTGACTGAGGAATTGATGAAGGGAAACTAGCAAGTAGAGGTAAGACAACAAACTATCGATAAACACGATGAATTGCACAATTAACCATATGCTTTACCTGTGCAACACCCGAAGTCGACAACAATATCTTCCACAACTTCACTTTGATCCAATAATCCAACTCTTGTAGCTGGGTATTTCTAGTAGTAAAAACCCTCAGTAAAAACCAATTTCCAAAAAAATGAAAATTCTCTCAAAGTCGAAAAATGAGCAATAATCGTAGCAGGAAGGCGTTGTAGGGTTTGTGAGGGTGGTGCATTAAAAACGCTGGACAATTTTTATTCTCCAAAGTGTTTCATTAAAGACTGAACATAGATATTTCCAATAAATCAAATGAATACAAGTCCAGTTCAACATATCCATGTGCCAATTGTCAAATAAACGAGCAATGAATGGACACATCACCCAATTCAACCATTGTTCTAACTAAATAGCATAACTCTATTCAAAGTCATTGTGAAAATGTCCCACATTGAAAACATTGCATATCAAAACAAATCATATAACGTTTCACCACCTAAACGATTATCACAACTATATACATGCCAAGGTTGACAGTATAACAATGTGTAGTATGCTATCATAGTAATATCTATATCGTGTATAATACACAATGGTTGCAATGTATATAACACCAAATGTACGAACCATATATTAACCAGTATTTTCAACATCCAAAGTACTTTAGAGTGGGCCTAACATTGATATATATGAAACCATTGTGCTTGTCGTCCTTTGGGAACTTTATAATGTAAATGCCCCAATTTTTTTACTAAAACCATGATAAATGAAAATATACCAATTATATTTGTATCGAAGCTACTACCATAAGTGAGTCAATAAATCATAGTTGTAAGATTGACATTTTTTTTTATAATAGGAATAACATGTAGGACATGAAATGTAGGTGATGCATATGAATACAATTTATAAAAAAAAACTTTGTGATCCTCCCCATCTGGTCATGACAGTGAAACACATTAATGAGACAGAGTTACTCGTGGTAAAATGGAGGAATGACTGAGCACAACATAGGTAAGTAAAATTTTGTAGCATATTACAAAATCAAAGGATCAAAATTAGGTATCAGCATTTGGTAACTCCATACCGAAATATACACAACTATATTGAACTTAGTATCTGTGGTTTCGTAGAGTAGAAAGAAAACATGATCGCCCAATTTCCCTCCCTCTCTCATGAAAATTTATAGGAAAATAAAACACTCTACTAAGATTATTATTTCCGCGACATGTCTCTTGGGGCAAATTTTTCCTAGGGCAGAGGGAGGTAAATATAGATTCTTTATCTCGTTGTAGAAAAAATAGTTACCGTATGTGTATTCAAGCTTAAAATCATGTAATGATAAAACTGTGGCAGTAATACCTCTGTGTTTCTTTCACGTTGAGCAGGTTGCAACAAGAAAATAAAACTATTGCTCTTGTGTCAAGTTTCTCCGAAAAATGAAAATATGACTTTTTTTTTATGTATCAACAAAGGAATGACATACCAAATGTAGAAAGAAAAGAAACAAAATAAACCATCGAAAAAGAAATAGACAAAAAACAAATGAAAATAAAAAGAAAAACACAAGTGAGGACGAGAAAAGTTTCATAATTGAACAAATCCTTCAACATGATCTAAGTAATGTATGAGATAAGATCCATTGGTCGGTTAAGATAACAATTTTCCATCATAATCCTTCAAAAAAT
This sequence comes from Pinus tabuliformis, assembly GCA_031772625.1. Lineage (NCBI taxonomy): Eukaryota > Viridiplantae > Streptophyta > Pinopsida > Pinales > Pinaceae > Pinus > Pinus tabuliformis. The sequence goes on along the minus strand of CM062816.1, from coordinate 1,042,473,478 downwards.
AGGAATTGGAACCCACTTTATTAGCAATTTCATATGGGCCAATCCAAAGCTTTTGGAACTTCAAATGTTTACCTTTTTTAGCATGATCGAAATCACATAAAATCACCTTTTGAACAATTTTCAAAACATAATGTTTAGCCCTTTTATCATGATATTTTTTAACAATGTTTTGTATTTTGAGAACTTTATCAAAGGATCCAGTTCTTTGTTCATCCAGGGCTGGAAGTGCATGATGGCGATTGATCATATCATAGTCTTTAAATTCTTCAATCTGAAGGGCCAGGTGAAAAGAAACCAATTTTAACTCAACTTGCATAATAGCTTCCTGCCCATAAACAAGCTAGAAGGGTGTGACATCGATAGTTACTTTAGTCATAGTGTGATCTGCCCATAAGGCCTTGAAATGTAAATGATGCCATTCCCTAGGATTGCCTCAAACAATTCTTTTGAGGATTCTGAGAAGATTTTTATTGGTTGATTTAGCCAAACCATTTCTTTGGGGGTAGTAAGTGGATGAAAATGTATGCTTGATATCATACTTGCTGCAAAAAAGTGAAAACTTGGCAGAGATAAAGGTAGGTCCATTATTAGACATAGTATGGATAGGTGTGCTACATCTAGGCATTTAAGTTTCTTCAAGGAACAAAACAACTTGTTCATAGTGGCCCTTTTTAGCGGGAATACTTCAGACCATTTCGTGAAATAATCTATTGTGGTCAAAATGAAAGTGTGACCAGCAGAAGAAGGCAAATTTATTGGCCCTATGAAATCAAGCCCCAATTTAGTGAAGAGATAGGTAGCAATAATAGGCTCTAAGGGCATAGATGAATATTGTAATATTCCAGCCACATATTGACTTTCATTACATGATCTAAAAATTTGAAAGTGTCTTTAAAGATGTGTGTCCTGTAGTACCCGATTATTATGATCTTATAGAAAGTGGCTCTTGCAAGAAAGTGACCATCAATGTGATTAGACTATTTAGATGAACCATGTAAAGAGTTTAGAATGTGGTTTGCAACTTTGTCATTTATAGATCCGAGGAGTGTTCTGTAAGGAGATTCTCGGAATAAGACATTTCCTAAAAAACAATACTTTGATGCATCAAGCCTTAACTTTATTTTTTGGATTTTGCTCAAGTTTTTTGGAAATGTTTGGTGAATTCAAAAGAAAATCACATCATGATATCAGGGATGTGAATGAAGATCATTTTGATCATCTCGTACAAAAAATAGATCAACAAAGTATTGATTCTAAAAGTCGAGATTATGAACTTGTTCTAAATATTGTGCAAGATTAAGAGCTAAACCTTGACCTTTGATGGTTTTAGTAGTGACTACAGAGAGATCATGTTCTTTGATTTTAGTCAGCCAATGTGCAAATTTTACAGACATTAAATTTTGTGAAAGTGGAAATTTTGTAGTTGCAAGAGGATTTCTCACCTCAGTGTGATTTCCAAGTATAAAATGTCTAAAATTTTAAATAGCCTTAATGAGTGAGTAAGCATATTTCTCAATTAATGAGTATTTATTAACATCATCAAATAGGATTTGGCTAGAAAATGCTATGGGTTGTTCCAGTCCTTGATTGTTTTTTGCATTAGAATCATAGAAATTGCTTCCTCTGTTGCAGTAGTATATATGATGAAATATTTAGAAAAATAAGGAATAACTAAAACCGGGGTTGTTGAAATAACATCCTTGATCTGTTAGAAAGCTTGCTGAGTAGAAGGATTCCAATTGAAATATTGATTGTTTGTTAATAATATATGCACTGGCTTAACAATTTGGGCGAAATCTGGAATGGAACGCCTAATGAAATTTATTTTTCCCATGAAGGATTGTATGTCATTTTTATAAGTAGGGGAAGAGAGAGATTTAATAGCAAATAGTCGGTAAGGATCAATGCTTATACCATAATCAAATACTATATGTCCAAGTAATTTACTTGATTTGATGCAAAAAAATGATTTTGCAGGATTTAATGATATCCGATATATCCTGTGATGAGTAAAAACACTTGCAAGGTGATCAAAATTGTATATCCTCTTTTTAGAGTAGATTGTCAAAAAATATAGATATACTTGAACAAATTTTCCGATTATATCATCAAAATAAATATTCATAGCTCTTTGAAATGTGGCTAAAAAATTAATGAGACCAAAGGGAATGTGATGAAAAGCGAAGGTTCCCCACTTAGTGGTAAAAGTTGTCTTATGTTTATCACTTTTCTTGACAAATTTTTAATCTAATAACAAAATTATAGCAAAACCAACGACTTGTTATGAAATTAGTTCCATGTTCGGAAGAGGGAAGTTATCTCTCATGCTGGCCTTATTTAATGATAAAAAATCGGGGCACAAACGAATTTGGCCATTTTTCTTTTGATCAAGGACTAAGTTAGCTACCCATTCAGAATATTTGATAGGATAAATGCTATGGGAAGGGATCTTTTTGTTCAGTTCAACTCTAATAGTTTCCTCTAAAGCTGTATTTATAAGTCATTGCCTTTTTCTAACAATCGAACAATCAACCATAATTGTTATGTCTTGAGAAATAAGGCTAGGGTCAAAACCCTTCAAGTCACTATAGGACCATGCAAATATATCATAAAATTTCCGAAAAGTTTGACAAATTTATCAATCTCTTCTTGAGTGAAAGATTAAAAAACATGCAACATTTTTGGATCATCATTAGTTCCAATATTCACTTGTACAATTCTATCAATGGTCTTATGAAGTGATTTGTTAGACGAGGGGATTTTAGCCACATCACTAGGAGAAAAGACATTTCCCAAGGGAACTAATCCTTTCAGATATTTATTCTGATCGAGATTCATGATTTTAGAAGATTCCTTGGTAGCATTTGTGAGAAAATTCAAAATATCATGATCATCATCAAAAACTTTCCAGGATTCTTCATTATTAGGAAGGTGGGGCCTATACAATTTCACCATGGCACAATCAGGTTTGTTCGTCGAATCAAAATATGTAGGCCTTGTAGCATACATTGCCAGGTGGTTAACAATCACATTCATGCTCCAGTTTATGTGTGTGATATTAAAACTTTTAAGTTTTGAGATTGTGTCCGAAGAAAGTGTTGTATAATGCCTCATTAGCTTGTTTGAAGGAGTAGAAATTCTTTTGATTAGATTGACAACTAGCTTAAAATCTCCCAAAATAGTAAGATTTTCAATTCCAAGAAAAAAAGGCATTATTTAACCCAAGTAACAGAGTCTCAAATTCTGCTACATTATGTGTACATGAGAAATTCAAATGGTATGAATAAGAATATGGTTTTCCAAAAGAATTTTGCAGAAGAATAGTAGTCCCATTGCCCTCTTGTGACCATGCCCCATCAAAGAACACATGCCAAATTAAATTTGAATTGAGGGTTACATTTGCAATATTTTGTTGGCTAGTTTCTTCTTCACTGAAGATTGAATAAATTCCAAGATCTTCTTTGATATAATTGATTGATGGTTGGGGAAGATTTTTAGTATAAGGTATTATTATTTCCTCCCTAGATATGATTATATTCTTAGATCCTCTAGGAACAATGAGATACAATCCATCCATAGAACAATAACCACTAGTTAGTGATTACCAATCTCAACCAAGAATAATTGAATAATTACCAACTGGCATGTCAATGACTTGAACATTACTGGTTGTGTGTATCTTAGGATGAGAACATAATACCACGGTAAGATCTTTAATTTCTCCAATAGTGGTTTGTTTTTTCTTGTTGAAGGATAACATATTTTTGGGAATTTCATTTGAACAAGAAAGTCCTAGTTCTTCCATGATAGTTTTGAACATAACATTTGGACTAGAACCCCCATCTATAAGACAACAATGAGCTATCTTATCAAAAAATTTCATAGAAACGTAAAAGGGTGGGTTCTTTGGTTGTCTAAAATTTGCTACTGCTTCAATTTCTGGCTCTTGGGAAAGCTCATCATCGTCTTTAATTTTAGTTGTAGATATTGAAGGGACTGGTGATTTTTGTTGTTTTTGAAGTTTGTTGTTTTTTTTTTTTTTTTTACATTAGCCTTGATTTTGGATAAGTCTTATATGATGTTGTAATTTCCAACAATATTAGGTAGATTATCACTTTGATTAGTAGGACTGTTGTCCTTGATGTTAGAAGCAAATTTCTTAGAGGAAAAATTGTGATTAGGAGGATTATTTTGAAATTTTTTTATTATAATTTCGAGAACGAGTATTTATAATGTTTACATCATCGTCTACGCAATCCAAGGTATTTACAATATAATTTGGGGGTAGAGGGGTTGACTTCTTTCCAAATATTCTCTCTTTGCTTGCCTTCATAATTTCATGAGTCCTTTTATCATGATGATCCTCACAAAAATTGCATGAAGGATGATTGAAAAGAAGGTTTTGTCGAGCTAAAGAAAGAGGATGAGGTTGAGAGATAGATGTAAGGGAAGATTGAGGAGGTGTAGGTACTACCTTGCGTTGAAAATAAATAATGTGATTGTTAATATCTTGCATTAATTGTAAAATCACATTCATTTCACGGATTTTGTTGGATTCATTCAAAGGAATACTGGTTCTCAGATTTTGATCTTCAAGCCGATTCATGTAAAGAGGAGGAATGCTGTTATAATAATGGATTAGGGAAACTTGACTGTGAGGCCTTATAGTGTTAGGAATTTTGTTATAAAGCTTGTTAAATATGAGATTAAAATATTAGATAGTTTCTCTAGGCTTAAAGACCAAATTATTGTATTCCTTGATCCAATTAGCAAGACTTTACTATTTTCCAAAAGTAGATTTGAACCAATAAGATAATTCAACCCATGTTGAAAAATATTTAGGACGTAAATCATAGAAATCATAAGTAACCTTTCCTTCTAGGGTATTGAAAAAAGGTCTAATACAAACATATTGAGAATTTGCCCCTATATTGTTGTAGACATTTGAAAAAGTGCTTAAATGTTCCCCAACGGTGCGGGTTCCATCTCTAGATAACTTAGGTAAGTAATATTTAAATTTAGGTTGGCGAGCGACTGCAGGGGTAGATTCAGTGGTGATGGCACATACTAAGGAGTTGTATTTAAATATTCTTCAATTTTGAAAAGCCTGAAATTTTTGATTATGTTGTTAGGGCCATTGGGGTGTGGAGTAGGTTGATATTTTCTAAAAACACTCCCAAAAGGAGGTGCAACCATTTTGATAGGAGGAATAAAACTGGGATTTGATCAATGAAAGCATTGTTAGATTTAGATAAGGATATTTTAAGAGAACTTTTAAGAGTTTCCAAGTTCCTCCTTCTACCTCTAACAACTGATACGAATGAAATTCAGAGGATATTCCTCTTAACCTATGGGATTGACGAGGGGTTTCAGATGGTTGATGTGGTGATTTAGATTGTCAAGGAGTTTCAATGTTATGCTGAGAATATCGAGATGAATGAGAAGGAGTGTTCATCTATTAGTCAAGAGGCTGAATTCTTATGAGGCGTTGTAATCGTTCTTGATCAACAATTTCAATGTATTGTGAAATAACGGTCCAAGTCCTCTCAAGTTCCTTATGATTTTTTGCAGTGTCAATAACAAGATTGAAAATATTGACTGCAATACTACTCAGATTATTAAAATTAGGAAACATATTGGGCTGAAACAAGATGGGTTGTGTCATTATTTATTAAAATTCAGTTGACTTGTTCAAGTAAAAACAACCTTTCATAAAGATATCTTAATAACAAAGTAGTAAGGGTAAGTAATTGACCTTAAATGTAATATTTTACCACTGTTGCTTTAGCTCTGGATAATAATGAAAAATCTATATCATCTTGATTAGTGCTTGGCCTAAAAGGCTGAACTCTGGTCATCAATATTGTTATATATTAAACAATCATAAACAAGAAGCAATAAAATCAACAGTCAATGCAAAAGAAAAACAAAGAAAACCCAACAGGTCGAAACCATCAACTAACTATGAAGTAAAAAATATCTGCTCCCTAGTATGGTTTCCAAAGAGATGTTCATGAGTTTTTGGTGAAAATCCACAACAATCCTCGATTCCTTATACTCGCTAGGCCAAGGATATGGGAACGTTATCGAGTTTACAAGCCAAGACAATATGATACAACCTCAGAGTATCAAAATGAAAATAAAAAAAGGGAAAATAATAACAAATCCCTTCTAAAACAAGAAAATCCTAAACTTTACAAGTCAGTAAAGTATGCTATTTAAAATAACAATGATTAAAAATTGTGTTTCATGCCAAAATCACAAACATATAATAAATATTTACCAAATGCAAATAAAATCACTGCTTCCCATTGAACTTACATCATAAAGAAACAAATTGTCATATACAAAATATAGGTCACCTATAAAAATAAAAAGAAAAACATGAAAATGATTATTAAGATACAAGATGGTAGAAACAACAAATGACTCTTCATTAATATCATAAAAGAATAATGTTCCGATAAGGTATCCACAGACTTGGCAGATTGAATTATGCTCAAGGAAACTTCTTTAACAAATGACCTCGTTTACAAGACCGTGTGGTCATATTCTAAAAGGAAAAACAACTGAATGAAACAAATATCGCTATAGAAAGCTTAAAGGGACACACTCAAAGACTAGTATATTAGTGCACAAAGATTCAACATTAGAATTGATAAAAACAGTAAGTTTCAACATTCAGTAACTGAAATCAAATATATCTCTGACAACCACAAGTATTATGAACCTTTGTCAGTGATGCTACTTAAAAGAAGCCTTGTAAAACAATGTCTATGAATAACAATCACCTAAACACATAAAATAATGAACCCAAATGAAGAATAACACTTAAATCATGCCACTTGTGTTGTAGCCAAAGGATCCCTTCTCTTCTTAGTATGCCTAATTTTATATTCTTGGTTTTCCAGACAATTACATAAATGTTATGTTAATTAAGATAATCAGGCTTAATTAAGTTTGAAGGCGAGACTGAAAAGGTGGGCTCCTAAAAATTAGGTAATGAATCAGAGAGGGGGAGGACCCACGTGCATATTTTATATTAATCATAAAATAATGCCTTAAATGCATGATTATCAACCATATAAAATAGGCATGCATCACATAATTGAATTAGCCAATTAACTAAATTTCCATGGTCAATATAATATGTGATGGATAATTATAAATAAGTCCAAAATTGTGCAAATGTCCTCTTTTCAGCCAATCAAATGCCCAAAAATATATCACCATAGTACTCCTATAAAAAACCAAAATATTAAAAACAAACCGACAATATCTTTGTCAAAAACTTTACAACTGTCCAAAATATTGTGAAACTTCATGAGAATCTCTGTCAACATTTAACATCAGCATATATTAAAAGACTATAACCAAATGGAGAGGAATTATTCTTAAATTCTAACAACAACCTTCCCATAGAAAGATTGAGCTTCTTTTCCTAATTCTGTAGTTGACTTTGGACAACTTCAGGCACAAAAATAGTGAGATCAAGCCTGGAACCTATTGCGTGATTCTGTTCTGGATCTTTTGCAGAGGGAGCATTGGCCGGGGACAAGAGAAAAGATCTTGAAGGAGTTGCATATTGCTGGTGAGTATGGCTAGAAACAGTAGGAGAAGAAGTAGCCTTTGAATGTGCATGAGCAACATGCTTTACAAACAATGGAAGAGGTCCATGAGTGATAGAATGAGAACTAGAAGAAGGGTTGGGAGTCTTAGAGATATTACCCCAAGCATCATGATCATGTTTAGGTGGGTTTTGAATGGATTTCCAACCATCATTTGGATCCACATGTGTGCTAGCATGTGCAGGTTCTGGAATTTCCCGAATATTAGGGTGAGGTTGGAGGGAAGGAATTGAGCAGTTTTGGTAAACATGAGGAATACATGACACATTAGGTGACCATAGATTGAGGTGACTAGTGGTGGCAAGTTGGTGAAATCCATCTAAATCGACATTAAAGTGGACAAAGAAACAAATATTTTTGTTTCTGCCAAAATCCCACCAGCTCGGTTGCCTATTTCTCCTTCCTCTGCCTCTACCTGTGCCTTGATAACTTGAATTCATTCTATAATAATCAAATTAACATTAAACCCATTAAACAAGAAGCAAAAAACAACACATCTCACTTTAAAATTGTTACAAATTTAAAGTGCTAATCTAGATCTAGTTAATCTTACATGCTTGCAGAGTTAATGGGTAGGGATAGTCTGAGGGGATAAGCTACAAAAGGAAAATGAGGTAGCCCCAACTTAGAATAAATCATAATGAAAATATGTTACGTACACAGAGACTTATGACAAGTCTGCCAATGATTTGTTGTAAATATCAAAATAATAAACAAGGGTTTAGTGACTGTAGGGTGTAAATATGACATGGTAAAAGGGGGGGTTTTTTCGAGTCAAAGAAATAGAAACAGAGGACTGAAAGTTGTATGAGAGTTTTGTTTGCAAGTGTTTCGCTTTCAATTCCCATATTGTAATAATAAACAAATTTACCCTTTCCTTTAAAATATTTGTAGTCCTCATCGAACAAGAAATTTACTTATAGGATTGTATTCACATTTGTGGAATATACCCCTGTATGCAACAATTATTTTGTGCAAGGGAAACGCACCTTTTAAGTTTGAGACCTTACATATAATTTTCTTTTGTGCTTACAAAATATGGCCATATATTAAAAATGAAACCTGTCATGAAATTTTGAATTACATATGGCGACAATGTGGAAAAGGGTTTCATGCGACCCAAATAATAAGATTTGCATTATTACCATGGATTACATGATTTCCAATGAGAAATTTTGCAAGAATTCACATTGCAATCGAGGTTCCAAACATTTTTTACAATGACAAAGCAAGCTCTCGAATATGGGCGCAAAACTGTTTTCTAAGACAATAAGAAAGACTTCAAATTTTTTGCATGCGTTTAACAACTCGTGAGGGAATGTAATAGCTATATAATGGCACAAGGGTTTTGTGCCATTTATAATTTTTTGTCAAGAATTGTAGAGAATAGGGTTTCGTCCTTCTTACTTTACAATATAGAATGGTCCAAAATAAGAACAGACTAAAACCAAATGAGGAAGAGTGTATTATACCCTTATTTTTGCATGCATTTGAAATGGAAGAAAGGTAAATGATGGTCACAAAGTGACCAAGGAATTGATGCAGGGAAACTAGCAAGTAGAGGTAAGAAAACCAACTCTCGAAAAACACGATGAACTGCATAATTAACCATATGCTTACCTATGCAACACAAGATATCAACAACAATACCTTCCTTAACTTCACTTTGAGCCAACAATCTAGATCCTGAAGTTGGGTGTTTCCAGTAGTATAAACCCTTAATACAAACCAATTTCCATAAAAATGAACAATTCCCTCAAAGTCGAACAATGAAAAAAATCATAGTGAGAATGTGTTGTAGGGTTTGTCATGGCGGTGCATTAAAATCATCAGACATTTTTCGTTCTTCAAAGTGTTGCATTAAAGACTAAACACATAACTTTCCATATAACTACATAACATAACTCTATTCCAAGTGATCGTGAAAAGGTCCCACATTGAAAACATCACATATCAAAACAAATCATATAACTTTTCACCACCTAAATGATTATCACAATTATATACATGCCAAGGTTAAAAATATAGCGATGAGCCATATATTATCATGGTGATATCTTTATTGTGCATAATACATAGTGGTTGCAATGTATATAACACCAAATTTTTGAATCACATAGTAACAAGGATTTTTAACATCCAAAGTACTTTAGAGTGGGCCTAACATTGAAGCTTATCATTGTTATATATGAAACCATTACACTTGCCATCATTTGGGCATTTAATAATTTAAAGGCCCCCAAATTTTTACTAAAACCATGACAAATGACAATACACCAATGATATTTGTATTAAAGCCAATACCATAACCGAGTCAATAAATCAGAGCTATAAACATAACAATCTCTGGACATTTTTTGTAATATGAATAGCATGTATGTGATGCATATGAACAAAATCTATATAATTTTCTTTTGGTCGTCCCCATCCATTCATGATAGTGAAACACATTGATGAGACAGGGTCATTGGTGGTCAAATGGAGGGTTGACCGAGCACAATAGAGGTAAGCAAATTTTTGTAGCATATTACAAAATTAAAGGATCAAAGTTAGGTATCAACATATTCCACATGTCCATCCTTCTGTATACACCTACACTTCTCCACCTCTGCATACGTTCACACTCTGTCTACTTCTTCCACATATCTTCATTCTGCATAACAAATAAAACTTTTATGATTAAAACTTCCGTAAGTATAACTTAGAACACTGTTGTAAAGAAATTGTTACATATAGCCTTCAACTAGGTCTAATATATTTAATCATGAGGTGTTCGAGCAGTATGAATATATTTCTCTCGAGCCATGGCAAATTATTTGAGGCAACAATTTTTTGGTGCATAAATGATCCTTTATATTCTATTATCCTCATCACAGTCAAACAGTATAAGTAAAGTCATTGGATGGGAAACTCACTGGTTTACTCGAATATACAGCTTCATGAAACTTGACAATATTTTTAGTGCTATTTTCTTTAGTGGAGAATCTATTGCATTCTCACATTTAAGAGTAATAAGAAACATGCTCACTTTCAATTCTTGGCCATCGTTAAATAAAACATTTTTCTTCAAAAAAAGTAAAGATAAAAGTAGGTGATAAACTATAGAAATACAACATGCATTCACTGGTTACTCTTGTGGACCGATGAGTAACAAGCATAACACTAATTATTGTTATATACATCGAAATCCAATATAAGCCAAAGCACTATGTTATGTATTTACATTGCATAATAGTAATTCAATGGACATTCCTTCACACCAAATGAATTACCGTTTTAATTTTTTATATTGTAATATGTTTGTAAAAATTCAAATGATTTTTATTATTTGCATTTTAATGGTACAAAATATGTGTTTTATTATCAAAGGTCAAAGGTTAGAGGTTTTTAGTGTGTGGAATAAAAGATGTGTGGAAGAGGATTATGTGCAGGAAAACCTTTATTCCCCACTTCTGCTCCTCCACACTCATTATCCCTATCCACACTTCTTCTGCACATCTCCATTGAGTACAACACTTCTGCTACACACATCCATCATGTATCTCTATGTTTTGGGTTAGTAATTTGTATTTCATTTCATTCCCTTCATAAACTCAGACCAATAGTATTACAAAGATCTACTCTTTCTCTATTTTTTGTGCATGTCGCCAAAGCATCATTTTCCATGATATTTGATAGACGTGAAATGTCACATAAAATTAATCAATATTGTTGTGGTGTGGACTAACTTCTATTGAAAAATTAATTATTAAGGCTTAATTCTACGACTATCAAAAGCTAAACTGTCCGTAAATGTAAATATAATTCTTAAATGTATATACAGATGATACAAGAGATGTGATAGTGCAAGTAATACTTAATCGATGTGTAATTAGGAAATTGTTCAAGTGCTTAATAACATTTATTCTGATGCAATGTGTAATGATTATTGGATGTAAACAAATAAAGAAGGTATAGAGGACTCTGCACCCAGTATTAAAATAAGGCTTCATTCTACTATTAACAAAGGTTCCACTATTGGTAAATTTAATATGTTTTGATATTTTTTTCAGAAAATCAAAAACTTGACACTAATCAGATCATCATGTGCTCCACGACCAATATCTGTCGAATCAAATTGTAGAAGCGAGAGGTGTCTCCACATACAAAAAATCATTTTTATCAAAATAGAGCAAGCTGACATCGACATAATGGTGGGTACCAACCCAACCATTAAGTTGCTTCCTAGTAAAGGTAGCTAACCACGTCTTCGCATAATATTTCTTTGTGGTTGTGCTTGCACACCTTTTGACTTATATTTATTATTGAAAACCTATATGGTAATTGTCTTAATCATAAAGAATTCGTATTTGTTTTAGATCGTAAATTTATATCACTTAGTGTTGGGTGTGGAGCCTTATTATCTTCCTCATTCAAAGGTCTTGTTTCAACTGCATTTGGATCCTATTCCTTGATATGGGGGTGTGGGGGGGCTTCCCCCTACACTATTATTGCAGGGGGGGTTCAGGGGGGTGGCAACATGCTTTTAAGCCCCCCGGTGATAGTTTCCTTGAAATATTTTTTTTATTATAGAAAATTTCATTGCAAAATTTATATTTCGTAGTCAATCTAGACAGTTCATTAGGCAGATGATATGACGGTAGAATTATGTTAATCGAGGGTTTTTCCCTAGAAGGAAACCATTGGTTTATATGTATGAGGGAATTATATTGCTTTTGTGAGAAAAAGAGAGGAAACTATGTGAGAGAGAAGAGGAAGTTACAACAGATATGTTGTAAGTTGTATCCCTTTAGTTTGTTGGATAATATAAAGGAAGGATTGGTTATTTCTCCATTGACGTATCCCAGATTGGGTGAAAAATGCATATCTATGTCTCATTTGTTTTATGCTTTTCTGTGTTTCCAATATTTTCATTTCATTGCTCTATTATTTAATCTCTAACAACTAGTATTAGAGCCAAAGTTCTATTTGGCTAATAAACTTGTAGGAAAGAAGTGTTCTTGGTTCAAGGGGGAGTAATGGTAGAATATGGTAGGTTTAGGGTCGATAAATTCAACAACCAAAACTACCAACTACGGAAGATGCAAATGGAGAACCATTTGTAATTGAAATATATTTATCTACCATTAAGTGGAAAAGCAAAGAAGCTGACGAGTATGGCGAATGAAGAATGGGAGGTTCTTGACAGAAAGGCACTAGGAACAATATGAATGTGTCGGGAAGTGTTAGAGGCATTGAAAAAAAAATGTCTAATGAAGGCATTCAACAAACTATATGAAAATACCTCAGCCTTAAATAAGGTATTTCTTATGAAGCGTTTATTTAATACAAATATGTCAAAAGGTGGTTTTGTTTTTCTAGAGAAAAAATCGAACTTTCTGTTAAGGCAATAAAAAGTTACATAGTATATGCACTAAAGCATTTTGTAAACTGTATGTTCATCGACTAAACATAGAGTGTAAAGCTGAGCTGGTAAGAAAAATAACATACTTTCCCATCCCAATGTAAGAAAAAATGAGCACTAATTCAATTTCCCGGGCCTCATCATATGAGGAAAACAACCCAAACAAGAAACGAACCAGTTTACTGTTCAATTGGTGATGTTTTCATTATGTTTAAAGAGAATAATAAAGAAAAAACATAGGTATTAATTGTCTCTTGCAATATCCGTATTTACATTTTCCGAGTAAAGAAACTAAGGACAAAAACAAAAACAAGAACCCAAAAAACAGGAGCAACTGGATATGTAACTTCAAAGCACAAATGGAGGTTGATCCGACACACTGATCACATCTTGATATGTTTCTCTTATGCTCCATCCATCCATAGCCTGTTGTACACCCTCCTTAGGTAGGAGGTCTGCAACCATGTTCTGCTCCCTATAGATATGGCACACAGTAATAAAATTAAAATGATGTTTCATATGTAGGACTTCTTCTAACAAACGATCCAACATATAGTTTTGACATCTGTACTCTCCAAATATGAATCGAACTCAAACCCAAGTGTATAATCCAACATAGTAAGAGTTTTAAAGTTTGTAGTTCTGCAAAATTGTTGGTTTCTCCTCCAAGCCCCACCGAGGCTTCTAAGGATTTTTGTGCATTTAGGTGGATTACGACTCTTGCCCCACAGCTATTCCTCTGATCAGAGGCCCCATCAAAATAAGCCCAAGGGATATCATCCCTAATATGTTCCTCCCTTCTCCCTCTCTCATTTGTTTTTGGGATTGGTACTGGTATGATTTCATAAATTGATGTGCATTCAATCACAATTTGTTCATAAGTTGGATCCTGATCCTTGAATATTTTCTTGTTCCGTGCTAGCCAAGTGCCCCAAGATATTATTAGAGGTAAGTTTCTCAGGTTTTCCTCCGAAGTGTCATTCCACCATTTGTGCCACACCTCTCTAATAATTTCTCCATCCCATCTCTGAGTTTTCTTTATCAACCTCAAAGTCTCGAGCCATACTCTTATATTGAAAGGACACTTTAGGAACAAGTGTTGTATCGATTCCTCTTCTTTTTTGCACAAAGAGCACCAGCCTAGTCCCATCTTATTTCTCTTCTGAAGATTGTCCCATGTTGGAACCTTGTTCCTTAGTATACACTAGAAAAACATTCTTGCTTTAGCTGGACATTTTAGTTTCCAGATGGATTTAACCCACCACTCTGGGTTAGCCCATCCCTTCTTGGACATGAGATAGTTGTATCCATACTTTGGGGAGTATCTACCTGTGGGAGCATGAACCCATCTTAGGGTGTCTGGATGGTTTCCGAGTCGCACATTCGACCTCTGTAGTTCCTTAATAAAATTCTGCCATTCCTCCCATTGGGGCTCAAGATTTGGATCCCACCCTATTAGCGAGGCTTGATGCCAGATTGTTGAATGTCCCACCTTATCTATATGGCTCAAGTTATAAACCCCTCTTACTTTCAAATGATCAATGAGCTCCTGAGAAAGGGCATATCCTTCGTTACAACCCACCCATGGGTCTTGCCCCACCCTTGCTCTCCATTCCCCACCTGCTAGGAGGGGCCTTGTTCGATAATCTTGATTGAATCTAGTGTTATTTTCCACACCACAGATGCTTGGGAGTTTCTCTTATTCCGCTTTCTAATCCACTCATCTATTGGGTTTTGATTAATGCATTTCCTTTTGACCACCATCGTCCATAGATATTCTATTGATAAAATGATCCATCCCAATTTTGCTGCTAGAGATGGGGAAAAAGCTGTGAGATATTTTATACCTACCCCCCCCCCCCAACCCATTCCTTTGGTCTTGCCACTTTCTCCCAAGCCACCCATGGGAGGACAAAGTCCTATTTTGAGTCGGCCCATAAGAATCTGCTGCAGAATTTCCCTACCCTTGCAAGAATTCCTTTAGGCACCAATGTTAGGGCCGACCAGTAAAGTGGAATTTCCATGAGGACTGATTTGATTAATACCAACCTTCCCGCTATGGAAAACCATTTATAACTCCAATGCTTTATCCTATTCTCATTTTTTGCAACCAACCAGAACCAATCCTGGGTCATTTACGAGTATGGATTTAAGTGGAACCATAGATATTTGAAGTTGTCTGACATCTTCTTTTCATCATAGGGGAGGTCCTCTGCTATCCTTATAATCTCAACCCTTGAGAAACCATCAAGTATCAAGGAGGATTTTTGTGTATTAATACACATGGTAGTAGCTTTTAGAAACAGATCTAGGATTGATTTTAGCTGATGAGTTTCACTCCCGCTTCCATTACTGAAGAGAAGTATGTCATCAACAAATAACAAATGGGATATATGCAAGTTGACAACCACTTCAATTCCCTTAATATCGCCTCTTCTCCTTGCTTCAAGGATCATATGACTGAGTCCCTCTGCTGCTAGGAGAAAGAGTAGTGGGGAGAGGGGACAACCTTGATGAAGGCCTCTCTAACTCTAAAAAAAAGATGTGGCCGCCACATTGATCATGATTGCAAAACTGATATTTCTCATACATCCCATTACCCAGTTTATGAACCCAATGTTGAAACCTAGGTTAGTCAATAGCATTCGAATGTATATCTCGCTAATACAAACATATGCTTTGGAGAGATATATTTTGATAATGTCTCCTTTCCTTCGGCTCTTTTTGATGCTATGTAATGTCTCCTGTGCCACCCCCACTGCTTCATGGATTTGTCTTCCATCCAGGAACCCGAATTGCTCTTTTGATATGTTCCTTGAGAGAATAGGTTTCAATCTGACTGCGATTACTTTTGCAATAATTTTGTAAATGCAGTTACACAATGATATAGGTATGAAGTCCTCAAAATATGAAGGATCCTCCGTCTTTGGAATTAGAGCTATAAATGTGGTGTTGAAAGGTTCATATATTAGCCCTTTAATCTAGGATTCTTCAAAAACCCTGTAAGTTCATTCCCACTGGACTCAAAGAAATGTTGAAAAAACTCCACATACCAACCATCTGGGCCTGGGCTCTTATCCTTCTGCATCAACCTTAAGTTTCCTTCGAGTTCCCCTTTTGTCACTTCCCCCATGATGACTTCATTATCCTCCTCCTCCATATACCTTGGGAAGTTTTGAGCTGTCTTGATCACCTCGACGATAGAAACCTCATATGGGGCTTTGAATAGATTTTTAAAATGATTCTTCCGAGGAGGGACAGTTCTTCAAAAGACTTGGCTGGGTTGCCTTCCTCCGATTTTAAACTACAAATTGTGCTTATGTTTTTCTGGCCTTTTGCATAGTTCTGGAAAATTTTTGAATTTTCATCCCCGATTGTCAACCAAATTTCTTTGATTTTTAGTCTCCATTGCTCTTTCTTGATTGTGAGAATATTCCTTCGATTGGATTCCATCTGCTTGATCCCATCCCTCTTCACTTCTATTTCATATATATCCTCTTTTGGGCTCTCCAACAAAACTAATTCCTCTCCTATCTTCTTTAATTCCACTTCTTCCTTGTCTTTCTTAATTTTGGCCCATTCAATAGTTTCCTTTTTCATATGTTTCATATTCTCTGTGAACAAAAATGATTTATCCCTGTCCTGATCATCAACCCCTGACTTCCAAGTGGTTTTGAATAGATTGTTGTAAGATTCATCTTTAAGCCATGACAGATTGAACTTAAATGGGGAACTAGGATTTTTGTTAGGGCCTTTCATCTCTAGCAATATGGGAAGATGGTCTGAGTCTCCTCCTTCCCCCACCCAATGTCTAAAGACTGGAAGCCTAGCCACCACTTCTTCTCTAAGGAGGAAACGATCCAGCCTCTTAGCTACCCTTGCTTCCCTTGTTCTCTTATTCTTCCATGTTGGCCTGTGCTTGATCATGTTGAAGTCCATAAGTTTCCTTGAACTGATATATTCCATGAAGAAGTCTGTGAGAGGGTCTACATGAGCTGAAGGTCCCCAGGTTTCTGAAAGACCCAGCGAGAAATTCAAGTCCCCCTATAAATAAGTTCGTATCCTCCATAAATTACTTTGAGAACAAGTCATTCGGGTAAAGAGCCTTGTCTTGACAGGGCCCATATATGTTTAGAATTAAAATATTGGTGCAGAGCTCCAATGAGTAAACCTCTACACCCAAATCTTGTTCTAGTCCCCAGGTGGATAGGACCTTCAACCTTCCTTCTTTCACTCCTGTAGCCAATCCCCCAAATCTACCTTTAGCATCCAGTGACTGAAAGGCCCACCTAGGAAACATTTTATGTAAAGCCCTACTAATCTCCTCACCAGATCCTAGGGTTTCTTGCAACAGTAGCACATCAGGGTCATAGGATTTTATTAGGGCCTTCAAGGCTAGTTTTTTAGGAGCACTAGAAAACCCTCGACAGTTAAAGGACATAATGATCATTTAAGACTGAGGGAGGGGTTTTGCGCTACTCTAAGCACCCCTGAAATAGATAATTGTTTCCCATCGACAATGTCAATATTTGCTCTTAACTGAGCCTTTGAAATGTTTGTCTTCCTTCCTCTGGATTTTCGAGGTCCAACTGATATTGGTTGAACCCCCAATCCCCCCACTACTTCCCAAGGGATAATTTTCTTTTCTCGAGGCCTGAGGTTATAATGGGGCTTCTCTGAAAGGGCACAGGGAAGACTAGGAGTCTCAATACTTGACCCAGGAATTCGGTTCAGATGAATCTCAGGGATAGAAGTGATAATGCTATCAAGGGTTTCATTTACATTTTTAACATGGATATTTTCTGAGTTCAGTAGCTTGGAAGGACTAGCCCTTGATAAAGAATTGAGAATAGACAACAAGGATGAATTGAAAGAAGGGATAGGTTCCAAAACCGTACCCTTCGGATGATTAGCAAAAACCACTCCTTCTCCATCCATTGCCTCTGCCCGAGCTGTCTCCCTATGAAGCTCTTGCTTCTGGACAGGTCTCTCCTTAATTTGCATATCCTCTGCTTCATCTACACCCAACTACATCTTTTCCTCTTCCATCCTTTCCCCCTTCACCTCAAGATTTTCCTTCCTCTTTTCCTCCACATGATTTTGTGACGTTCCCCGTCCTTTCTCTACCTTCTTCTTCTTCTGAAGCCCAGAGGGCATTCTCTTGCAAGGTGGTCATATTTGTGACATCGATGGCATCAGAACAACAACTATTCATAATCGATCATTTGATGATCTAAAATGGAGCATATTAGTAATGCTGTACTAATTCCCCATTTAGAATAAAACCCAATATGCTTATCATTTTCTTATCAAGTTTTTAAGGATTCACCATTTTTGCTTAATTAACTATTATGAAAGTTTCTTATGTAAATGTTATAAACAATTTAACATAAAACATATGCTGAACAACAACAAAATAACAACAAAGAACATCAAAATGCAACACACAACATAGATATTTGATGAGGAGTTCACCTCTCTTGGGCTATGTCTCCTTGGTCCAACGTCCAATGCTTGGGCCTCTCTATTATGCTCAAAATTACAAAAAAGGTGTGTTTACAATGCTCAAATTCCCCTAAAACCTGTCTCAATGAGTTCAAAATACTAAAAAATGGCTATCTAGCCTCTTTTTGCATCCAATTTGGTGAAAAACTGAAGAAGTTATGACTTCTGTCAGTCTTTCCATAATTTTCTCCTCCAAATCTAGCTCACTGCCAGTTAAATTCATTATATGGAGTTAATTATGGAAATTCCACTGAAATCGACGGTCCCGCCATCTTCCTCGCCTATCTTGCGGTTACGGCCGAGTGGTCACATATAAAGTGGTCAGTCCGGCGGAAAAGGCGACGGTTCGTAGCTCTGTCGCAAATCACAATTGACTTTACTGGGGGTGATTCTTATATTCGATACTTAACGAATTTCGATACGTGATCTGGCGATCTAGCGGACCTGACGAGTTATAAACTATGACTTTGAAATGATACCGTGTCTGCAAATTGCATTGACGAGTCCCTCGGTAACATATATATCGGCGGGGTACTGGTGCGATATGCGATTATTGCAAATTGCAACCTGGCTTTGCAATTGCGATATATCACATGGCAACCTTGACTGCTCCGGGGGCCAATTTCCTTAACTCCTCTGATATGTGATATGCGATATCGTAAATCGCAAATCGACACTGCTAGGGGATGATTCTTAAGTCGCGACCATTGTTTTTTTTTCCTTGATATGTGATATGTGGGACCCAATGGAAACCTTCCACTTGGCGCTTCCCTATTCGTTGGGACCTTTGCCATGTCATCCAATCCTGCCACGTGTCCAAGTCAAACCTGAACTTTGACTTGCTCTAACTTCTGCATACGAGCTCGGATTTGAGTTCCCTTCGCACTGTTGGATTCAGCATGACGAGCTCTTAGATTTGAAGCTAACTTTAACAAAATTATAACACTTCAATTTCTAAGCACCTGATCACTCCTCCCCACTGGAAGTCTTTTGGACCCCAAAAGATTATATTCAGCTATTGAAAAGATGAGGGTACTGTTCCCTCACCTTCCCCTCTTCAATCCATTTTTCCTTTGATAGATTTGTATCTTTGAGACCTACTCGAAGATAATCAACATTTCCCCTCTTTGATGACCTAGTGCTTCTGTTAAGTATGGTGTCTTGCTGAAGTTCATTAAGAAATTCTGGAGAAAAATCTTCAATTGATGGAATCTGTACACTTTTTCCTTGATATTCATTCAAAGGAGGCTCATACAATCTCAAATTTTCAACATTAACAACGGAATAAATTTGCATATATGAAGGCAAATCAAGCTTGAAAGCATTATTACCAATCTTTTCCAAAATAAGAAATGGACCATAATGGATTGGTTTCAGCTTTTTACCTTCACCATGAAGCCTTTACTTTCTAATGTAAAGCCAAACTTCATCACCTACTTGAAACTGGCGATTCACACGATGCTTATCATGCCTTACCTTATACTTGCCTTGACTCTTTTCTAGTTGTTCTTGAACTGTTTGGTGAATCAATTGAATTTTCTCAATGAATTTCTTTGCTCTGTCTATGTCGCTATGTCCATCTACAACTACATTCTTCTCAAAGATGAAATCCAAAGGATATTTAGGCAAACAACCAAGACATGCATCAAAAGGCGAAGTTAGAGTAGAAGAGTGTTTTTCTCAGTTGTAAGCATGCTGAATATAATGCAACTATTCATCCCACAACTTAGGATGTTTGTTGCAATATCCTCTTAGCAAATGAATAAATGTTCCGTTAACCAATTCAGTTTGACCATCTGTTTGTGGATGGAAGGCTGTACTTTTCTTCAACTTGGTGTCCATCAAGTTCCATAAATTTGAAAAAAAATTCCTAACAAATCAGGACCACAATCACTTACAATAGAAGTAGGTAATCGAAAATGAACCCATACATTTTGAAAGAAAATTTGAGTTGCTTGTTCAGCTGTAATTTGTTTTTTACAAGGCATTAATATGCACATCTTGTTGAACCTATCCACAACTACGTAGAAATAATCATGACATTTTCTTGATAAAGGAAGACCTCCTACAAAATCCATAGAAACACTCTCCCATGGACGTGAAGGCACTGGAAGTGGCGTGTACAATCCTAGTTTCCTATTACTAGGCTTACTAATTGCACATGATGAACAACCTCTGATAAAACCTGACACACTTTCAAGCATATGAGGCTAGTAAAAATACCTCTGAAGATTTTCCACTGTTTTACTTACACTGAAATGTCCAGCAATAAGAGAAGTGTGCGCTTCCCTTGTGACATTTACTCTCTCTCCCTGTGGAACACAAATTTTTCCCAAATGATACAACATATTATCATGTACATGGTAGTCTAATTCCTCAACTTGGTGGCCTTGAATCAAGTTTGAATATACCTCTTGAAAGTCAACATAATTTGTGTATTGTTCAACATAACTTTCAGGCAAAATAGAATGATTCTTGGGTACAATGGCTACATTAACAACCGGTCTAGAAAGAATATCAACGACTTTGTTATAAATACCTTTCTTGTACCTGATTACAATGGCTGCAATTTTGTTTGAGATTGAAGATATTGCAAAGGGTGATGATCGGTGTGAATAATGGTTTCTTTTCCCATTAAGTAATGCTTCCATTTCTTCACACTTTGCATCAATTCGTAAATCTCTTTATTATATGTAGGACAGTTAATAAAAACACCATTAAAAATATCAGAATGAAATGGAATGGGCCTACCATGCTGTACAAGAACTGCACCCATGGCGTAGTCACTTGCATCTGCTTGTTTTTCAAATGGTTGTTTCAAATATGGCAATGCTAAAACTGGGGCTGAACTGATCTTTTGTTTTAAAGCATCAAATTCTTTTTGTTGTTTGCCTCCCCACTGGAAGAAAACCTTCACGCTAGTGAAAGCATGTAGTGGAGTTGCTATGGAAGAGAAATTGGCAATGAACTTCCTCTAGTACTGCGCTGCTCCCAAAAAACTCCTTACTTCTGTGACTGATTTAGGTATTGGTCAATTCAAAATGACCGAAACTTTAGAGGGGTAAATCTTCAACTCACCTCCTCCAACTATCTGGCCCAAATAACTAAGGAAGTTTTCCCGAATTCACATTTAGACATCTTCAGAAATAAATGTTCTTTTTTCAAGACATCCAACACTTTCCTCACATGCTTGACATGCTCTTCTTGTGATTTGTTGAATATCAAAATATCATCTAAATAGACAATTACAAACTCATCAAGAAAGGATCTTAAAACATCATTCATAACTCTCATGAATGTAGATGGAGCATTGCAAAGACCGAAAGGCATAACCAACCACTCAAACAATCCCTATTTGGTATTAAAAGAAGTCTTCGAAATATCCTCCTCAACTATTCTAACTTGATGATATTGACTTCTCAAGTCTAATTTAGTGAAATATTTTGCATTCTTCAACTGATCTAGCAAATCATCTATTCTGGGCAGTGGTATCGATTCTTTATGGTAATTTTATTCAAAGCTCGATAATCTACACACATGCGCCAGGTTCCATATTTCTTCGGTACCAAAACAATTGGTGAACCACATGGTGAATTAGAGGGACGACTTACACCTTTATCTAACAATTCATGGACTTGTTTCTTAATTTCTAGACTTTCTAGAATTGACCTTCGATACATACCGATATTTGGGAGTGGACAGTCTTGCTGTAGCTGAATTTCGTCCTGAATTCCTTTTTTTGGTGGAAATCCCTTTGGTTATTGAAACACATATCCATATTGATTGACCACATCAACCAATTTGGCTTTCAAATTCACATCACAACCAACAAAGGATTCACACTCCATGTCATTCTTCTACTTAGTCATAAGGAGCACGAGATTCTTACTGGAATTGACCAGTCGCTTCATTTGACCTGCGCTTGCTAGAGACAAATTAAGATTTATATGATGGGATCTCACAATATCCTCCACTCCATCTTTGAACAAATGATATTTTTTCTCAAATCATTGGAAAACGACTTTCCGGTCATACAAATACGGGCTTCCCAACACAATTCCAGAAATATCCAGCGACACTACATCTTGTTACACAGTATTTTGTCACGCCTCTTGCACTTCCCTATGACATACCCTGAAGTGCCCGAAACATGATCATTATATAGTATACTCATAAATGTATACAACTCAGATCCCTCCTTTAAATTTTCCTGGAAAATATATAGAGATTTCCCTAATAACTCATGGAACCCTAAAATGAGAATCATCACCCCTATGAAGCTCAAAACCGTGATGATCGTCTGTTGCACCTTATCAAGACAATGATGGCATCACTCTGCTCTCTCTCATACTCATGATGGTCTCAAAAAGGAAGTTTTCCCAAAGAGGATGAGAAGCTTCCAGAGTGGCGAGTTGGAGGTGGTTTCACATACATGAGGTCGAATCCTCCTATTTTGACCTCTTGGTCTCATCCCTATGAGATACCTCCTTAAGATGTGGGCCCAATCCTTTCTTTGGAGGAGGTCCAATTCCCTCTCCTTGCCTATAAATTTTCCCTCTACCTTTCCCAAATGGTTGATCAATGTCCATTTGCACCCTTATGCTGAGCTTATGCTAGAGGCCATTCATTAGACTTGGAGAAGGAGTGTTGGAGAGTTTCTTGGTTTGGACTTGGATTACCACTCAAGGATAGACTTTCAAAATCAAGGCTATGGTTGTAAGCTTCCCCTTTATTCTTTAAAGAATAATACAACTGCTGGTTCATATTCCCAATATATATGTTCATGTATGTATTCGTTTGGCATTCCTTGATCAACTAAATAGATTATTATTGGACTTGATATTGGTTTTGGTATGCTTTGTTGTCTCTTGGTTGTTTGTGCAGGTACATAAGTGCTGAAAGAAGCAGGAACAAGACCTTGAAATAAGCAGTTCAAGGATTTCAACAAAGGGAATCAGATTAGCTTTAGAGCAAGGTAGGCCTCCTCTCTTGTTCTATTTTTCAATCATAATCTAGGAATATGTCTAGTTGATTGTCCTCTCAGGTTGTTAGACCCACTCATTGTGCTAGAGGGATCATCTCTGTCCAAAGAGAGGATTAACCTTGACAACACATCTAATTCGACTTCATCAACGAAATTGGAAGTAATAGCAAACCTGAAAACACATTTCCTTGTGACCTGAAGATTTGCATCCTTGGTTATCTAACCTTGTGGATACGGTTTATAATGAGGCACACTTTCTAGATTCAACTTCTTGACCAAGTTTGTAGAAAGTAAATTTGACTGGGATCCACTGTTAAACAACGCATCAATCTTGGTGTGTTTGGAAATAACTTTGATATGGAGCAACTCAATTCCGTTTTCTTCATTTGAAGTGTATTGAAGTTATTTGTTGCGATGGTTCTTGCCACAACTTCCTCTTTTCTTGTTTTTTCCACTACTTTTCCTTTAGTGACTGTGGCTGCAATCTTTGTTTCATCACTTGAGTCAGAAACCAAGTCTTTTTGTACATCAACGCTTGTCTTCTGTTTCCCTTTATTGTTAAATTTCTTTGGTCTTAATTCAGGATGAAGCTTCCAATAATGCACTTCATCATGGCCCTCTTTGGAACAATTCTTGCACACAGGTTTCCCCCCTTCTTTCTTAACAAAAGCATTTTTCTTCTTCTTTCCCTTTTCACCACTTTGGAATGGCTTCTTCTTACTTTCTTCTTATACATTTTTCCCTCTTGCTTCGAGGTGTGTAGCTTGAACACAAACCTCATCAAGATTCGTGGGTTTAAACATAAGAATGGTGTGTCAAAGATAGGTATGCAAACCTCCTATGTATTTCAGCAAAGTATCTTGTGACTGCAAGTCTACTCTTAGCATAAGATCTCTTCTCCTAAACTCCTGAATATACTCT
Source organism: Pinus tabuliformis (assembly GCA_031772625.1). Taxonomy (NCBI): domain Eukaryota; kingdom Viridiplantae; phylum Streptophyta; class Pinopsida; order Pinales; family Pinaceae; genus Pinus; species Pinus tabuliformis. The sequence goes on along the minus strand of CM062816.1, from coordinate 1,042,449,036 downwards.
TGCACATTTTGACCTTTTAACTGTCTGAAATTTTGCCAATGCATGATAGCTTTTCGCATATGAGCTAAAGGGTATAATTGTCTTTTTATAGCAGTAATAAAATCAGACCAAGTAATAGAGATCTTACCATGTTTTTTGATCTCGTCTTGAGTCCTTGCTTCCAACCAAATGAGTGTTTCACCCTCCATTCTTAATGAAGCCAATTGAATTTTGATATCATCCTCTTGAAGGTTCTGAATTCTATAATACACCTCCAACTGACGAATCCAATTATCAATCTTCTCTGCATTCACTTCACTATTATACATGGGAAACTCAAATTTTGCATCAAGCTTTAAAAACGATGATTTACCAGTTCCTTTTGAAGAATGATGATGAGTATGAGTAAGGGTTGTATTGGTGGAAGAGTGTGAAGATGCTTGTGAAGAAGAATATGAAGAAGATGGTGGAGAGGGTGGATATTTGTCTCCATTCCCATTACCTCCTCCTGAAGGGCCTTCTCCTTTGGGAGGTTTGGAAATTTCTCCTTGCCACCTGCTATTCCTCTCTTCATAGAGGACCTTCACCATCTCTGTCATATCAAAGAAAGCCTTTCTAAAGGTCTTCTCATCTTCTGTCATGTTTGTAGGTTCTCCTTCATGAGACATGATCTCTAGAGTCTCAACTGCAACTTGAGGATGTATTGGTGTAGAAGACTTTGGAAACCTTGCTCTTCTTCCACTTGAGCCAACTACAGGGCTTTCAACCAACTTTCCTTCACCTCTTTTGAGTTTTAACCTTGTTAGCATGACACAAAACTAGCAAACAATATTCCTTCTTTGCACAAGAAAATCTAGTAAGAAAAAACCAGTGCTCTGATACCAACTTGATCTAAAATGGAGCAGATTAGTAATGCTATGCTAATTCCCCATTCAGAATAAAACCCAGGATGCTTATCATTTGCTTATCAAGTGCTTAAGGATTCATCTTTTTTTCTTAATTAACTTATTCCCATGAGAGTTTCTTATGTCAATGTTATAAACAATCTAACATAAAACAATGCTGAAGAACATCAAAATAACAATGAACAACCCCTCCTGGGCTACGTCTCCTTGGTCCAGCTTCTAATGCTTGGGCCTCTCTATTATGATAAAAATTACAACAAAAGTGTGTTTACAATGCTCAAATTCCCTTAAAACCTGTCTTAATGAGTTCAAAATACTCAAAAATAGCTATCTAGCCTCTTTTTGTATCTAGTTTGGTGAAAAGTTGAAGAAGCTATGAATTCTGTCAGTATTTCCACAATTTTCTCCACATCTGGCTTACAGCCAGTTAAATTCATTATCTGGAGTTAATTATGGCAGTTCTGCCAAAATCGGTGGTCCCTCCATCTTCCCCACCTATCTCGCGGTTAAGGCCGAGTGGTCACATACAAAGTGGTCGGTCCGGCTGAAAAGGCGACGGTTACACAACTCTGTCGCAAATCGCAATTGGATTTACCTGGGTTGATTCTTATATTCGAGACTTAACGCATTGTGATATGTGATCTAGTGATATGATGGACTCGATAAGTCATAAACTACGAATCTGAAATGATACTGCATCCGCAAATCACATCGATGGAGTCCCTCAACATATATATTAGCGGGGCACTGGTGTGATATGCGATTGCGATTATCGCAAATTGAAACCCAACTTTGCGATTACAATTATCAAAAATTGCAACTCGACTTTGTGATTGCGATATATCACATCGCAACCCTGACTACTACGGGGCTGATTTCCTTAACTCCTCTGATATGCGATATGCGATATTGCAAATCGCAAATCAGCACTCCTGGGGGCCGATTCTTAAGCCGCGACCACTATTTTTTTTTCCCTCGATATGAAATATGCAGTACCCAATGGCAACCTACCACTTGGAACTTCCCCATTTGCTGGGACCTTTTCCATGTCATCCAATCCTGCCACATGTCCAAGTCAAACTTGAACTTTGCCTTGCTCTAACTTCTGCATACGAGCTCAGATTTGAGTGTCGTTCACACCATTGTATTAAGAATGACAAGCTCTTTGATCTGAAGCTAAGTTTAACAAAATTCTAACACTTCCATTTTTGAGCACTTAATCATCTGAGTATAAGACAAATCCTTATACCTAAGGTGGATTTCCTCTTCCCAGTCCTTCCCTAGGGTTTAATATTACTAGTATTCTAGTTATTCCTTTATCCCCAGTGTGCAAAAATGACATGTCACCGTCCAAGAAGCATCGCAAATTATTCCCAATTGCTCGGAACACCGACTCCACCCAGAGTTGAGGTGGTAGTCCTGGAAGTCTTACCAATACCGGGATTTCATCCACCTTCTCTATTTGTGCATCAAATAAGAAATTACATCTTTTAAATAGAATTTGACTTTTCCCAAAGCTCGAATTCCATTCCCGCACCCATTCCAGGGTTTCCCCTTTAGAAAATTGGACCATGAACCAACCCCTAGCTAGGTTTGATACCTCATAGAATTTGTCTGGTGCCTCTTGCCAACTTTTAACAATCCATTCCTGTATGTAATTAGATGAATATTTTTTCCCCTTAGCCCTCCCAACCAAAGTTACTTCTACTGCCTCTATAGCTTCGTCGATTTGAAGATCAATTCCTAGGACCAGATTTGGGGTTATCTCTTTTTTTCTTATTAGCTTATTTTTCTTCCGCTTCTCCCCTATCTTCCTGTGCCTTCCCCCTTCCCCAAACCTAATTTCTCCTCCACATTGATATCTACTGCCTAGGGTGGATCTGACTGCCCCTCTCACCAAATGTTCCTGAGACTGTTTAGACCTCCTTCCTTTCCCACCAGTACCTCGCTTCTGAAAAGCCCTCTACCCGAGTAAAAACTTCCTGGTCCACTGAAAAGGGAGGAGAAAGAAACCTCCCCTGTTGTTCATAGCTTCCCCCCATCCCAACCTCTAAAGTCTTCCAGAAACCATGCAGAGCCTCCTCCTGACCATTTTACCCTGGAAGCTCCGAGAATGGACTCCCTTCTTGGCAGAAATATTCCCCACTTCGCAATTGCAGAGGGCTTCTGCATGCGATAGTACTGTCCATCCATTTCCCTCTTATAGCTTTTGATGGTCCCAAATATTCCACAAGGAAGGATTTCAACTCCTCCTGTGCCTTAATCCCACAACCGATGACAATGTCTTCTAGCCCTCCCTAGAAAAAAAAATATTCTTTGAGTGGACTAGAGTACAAGTTACTTACTTAGAACCTGCCCGCTTCTCCCGTTGTGCATCCTGTCAACGAAACTAAATATTCCTGCCTCCCTTCTGCATCCATGACTCATCCTCAACTATCCAGTTTATACATGCATATGCTTTCCTCCAGTAGCCCTAATGCTCTTCCCTATCTCCATCCCTCCCACGAGCCTCGCCTCTTCCCGCCTGGCGGTCTATCTAGATGGATATATTTCTCTATATTCTGGTTCGTGAATTCCAATCCCCACATCGACAGAATGTCCCTAGGTTCGGGGTCCAGATCAATAGAGTTCCATTGGTGGACCATGGTTTCTCCCGCTGATAGCACTTTGAAATCTCCCCAAAACCTAGTTTGCGATCTCACCTTCTGCGGGCGCGTGCATTGGCTTACTGTCAGCAGTACAATGGTTTACAAAAACAAACAGTAAAACCCTGACTCCATCCTCCTTACTCCCTATACCCCCGTTTCCCTTTCTTACCATTCCCAATACGTCCTGTCTTCGTGACCAAAGATGGTTTTCTTGCTGATCATTTAAATGGATTTAACACAATTACCAATCAGTTAAGTTCTGTAGGGGTAAATTTTGATGATGAAGTTAGGGCTTTATTTTTCTGTGCTGATTGCCAAAGTTGGAATGGCTTAGTCATGGCTATTAATAATTTTATCTCTGGTTCTATTACTTTAAATTCTGAAGATGTTGTTGGTGCTATCTTTAACGAGGAAATGCAATGGAAAAACTTAGGTGATACATGAGGTAATGTTGTGATTGTAGAGAATAGGGGAAGAAAAACATAGGGAGGAAAGAGACTAGGATATCGTAGTAAGTCAAGGAAAGGAAGATCCAAATCCAGATAAGGGCTAGTGTGCTATAAATGTGGGAAGAAAGGACATTTGAAGAAATATTACAAGTCTTAGAAGGGAAAAGAAGGAGATGGACAACAAGAGAACAATCAGGAAGCGAATGTAATAGGTGATGTGTTGTAAGATGATTTGGTTCTTTCATTAGAAAATATTATCAATGCATAGGTGGTAGATTCATGGGATTCATTCCATGCCACACCCCATAGGCAACATTTTCATGACTATGTTTAGGGAGATTTTGTGTTAGAAAATTATATATTACGGAGCAATGTAACACATAAAATATTGCAGAAATATAAACACATAAAACACACAAAACAAGAGAGACACAGATATACGTGGTTCACCCAGTTTGGGCTACGTCCACCCCGAACAGCCAGTCGTTCCTTTCTATTATCCAGCAAAATGAAGAGACAAAACCTACAACAAATCCGCTGTAATATCCTCTGTTTTCTCTCACAGTCTCACCTCTCTGTTTCTCGCTCACAGAATACACATCTATTTTCACAGCCTCAAATACAATACCCTCATACAAATAGAGGGGTTGCCTTCTAGGGCAAAAAACCCTAAAATAAACATAAGTTCTACCGTCATATCATCCGCCTAATGAACGGCCCAGATTGACTAGAAATTACTATATTTTTACAAGGCAATTTTACATTTATTTTTGGCTTCAGGGGTGCTGCCCCCGAGCCCCCGCCGGGGGACCGCTGGCCCTCGGACCCCCGCGGGGGGGACAAGTCCCCCCCGCACCCCCCTGCGTGGAGGGGTGTACAAAACTTCCTGGGGTATACATCCGGCTGAAACAAAGACCTCTGAAAAATCATGCTCCACACACAACAATCTCCCACTTGGAGAATGATTGTGGCAACTCCACTACTGCTTCATTTGCTGGACAATGACTCCTCTTTGGACCTGGCTGTTTCTCATCTTCATCGTCATCCTTGAAGACCAATTGAAATTGAGCATGTTCTCAGTTTCTCCCTGGTTACAACTTTTGTTAGCATATCTGCAGGATTCTGGCTAGTGTGTATATTTTCCAGCTTCAACTCTCCATCTTCCAACACTGATCGTATGAAATGATACTTGAGCTGTATGTGTTTAGTCCTAGAATGAAATGCTGAGTTCTTTGCAAGATGAATGGCACTTTGGCTATCACTGTATAACGTGACCATATCATGCTCCTTACCCAACTCACCCATAAACCTTTGTAACCAAATCATTTCTTTACTAGCCTCTGTAGCAGCAACATACTCTGCTTCTGTTGTTGAAAGTGCAACAACACTTTGGATTTTTGAAACCCAACTGACAGTTGTTCCTCCAACAGTAACTACATATCCTGTAGTGCTCCTCCTGTTATCTCTGTCACCTGCCATATCTGCATCAACATATCCTTGTAGGGAGATGTTTGAACCACCAAAGCATAATGCTTGATTTGTGGTGCCTTTCAAATATCTGAGAATCCATTTCACTGCCATCCAATGTTCCTTTCCTGGATTGTTCATGTACCTGCTTACAACTCCCACTGCATGTGCAATATCAGGCCTTGTGCAGACCATTGCATACATTAAGCTTCCAACCGCTGATGCATATGGAACTTTAGACATATAATCCATGTCTTCTTGGGTCTTTGGGCACATTTCCTTACTAAGTTTGAAATGGCTAGCAAAAGGTGTACTAACTGGTTTTGCATTGTGCATATTAAATCTTTTCAACACCTTTTGTATGTAATCATTCTGAGACAATGTTAATTTGCGATTTTTCCTGTCTCTAGTGATTCTCATACCAAGGATTTGTTTTGCAGCTCCCAAATCCTTCATTGCAAATGAATTTGCTAATTTTCTTTTGAGTAAATTTATTTCCTGCATGTTAGATCCTACAGCAAGCATGTCATCCACATACAATAACAATATAATATAGCTGCCATCATTTTGCTTTTTTAGATAAACACAATGATCAGAGTGACATCTAGTATAACCTTGTTCAGACATAAACTTGTCAAATTTTAGATACCACTGCCTTGGAGCCTGTTTTAAGCCAGACAGGCTCTTCTTCAACCTGCACACTAGTTTCTCCTTCCCTTTCACCTCATATCCTTGTGGTTGCTGCATATATATCTCTTCCTCCAAATCCCCATGGAGAAAGGTTGTCTTTACATCTAACTGCTCAAGATGCAAATCTTCAGCTGCTATTAGACTTAAAATAGTTCTGATTGAAGTCATTTTAACAACAGGAGAAAATATTTCATCAAAATCAATACCTTTCTTCTGTGCAAACCCCTTTACCACAAGTCTAGCTTTGTACCTCTGTTTTCCTCCATCTTCTTCCTTCAGCCTATAAACCCATTTATTCTGCAATGCTGTTTTACGTGCAGGCAACCTGACTAAGTCCCAAGTCTGGTTATGTGCTAAGGAGTCCATCTCTTCCTTCATGGCTTGCTCCCACTTCTTCCTGGTTTCTACCTACACTGCTTCTTCATAACATTCGGGTTCACCAGAATCAGTCAACAATAAATAATATAATGAAGGAGAGTATTGTTCAGGGGTCTACTTATCCTGGTAGATCTTCTAACACCACTTTCAGGTGTTTGGGGTGCCTGTTGCTGTTGTGGTGGTTGCTGTTGTTGTGGTTGTTGATTATTATTATTTTCAGGCACCTTTACTTTTTCAGTGATTTCGTCAAGAACTGCGTATTCCTTGTTTTCTTTTTCTTGCTTCTTTTCCTGCAACTGATTCTTATACAAGACCTTTTCATTGAATATTACATCTCTTCTCCTAATGATTTTGTGATTTTCATAATCATATAAGCGATAACCAAAATCATTAACACCATATCCAATAAAGGTACATTTCTTTGACTTTGCCTCAAGCTTTGTTCTATTTTCTTTATCAATATGGACAAAGGCCTCACAACCAAAAGGCTTTAAAAAAGAGTAGTTTACCTTTTTACCTGTCCATGCTTCCTCTGGAACACCACCATCCAAGGAACTTGAAGGCCCTCTGTTTATTAGATAAACAACAGTATCTACAGCATCTGCCCAAAACTGTAAAGGCAATCCTGCATGCAATCTCATGCACCTTGCACGCTCCATGATTGTTCTGTTCATCCTTTCTGACACACCATTTTCTTGTGGTGTTCTTGTAACTGTCTTCTCTCTGCGAATTCCATGCTCTGAACAGTACCTATCAAACTCTTTGCTACAATATTCACCTCCATTGTCTGATCTAAGACACTTCAATTTCTTTCCTGTCTCAATCTCAACCAAAGCTTTCCATTTCTTGAAAGTATCAAATACATCAGATTTATTCTTAATACAATAAATCCAAGTTTTTCTAGTTGCATCATCAATAAAAGTAACATAATAACGAGAGCCACCGAGAGATGATACCTGAGCAGGTCCCCATACATCTGTATGCACAAGCTCTAATTTTTCATTCTTCTTTTCTTTCCCAACTCTAAGAAATCTGACTCTCTTCTGTTTTCCATAAATGCAATTCTCACAGAAGTCCAAATCAACATTCTTCAAACCTGGCAACAAATTCCTTGAGTGAAGAATCTTCATCCCCTTTTCACTCATGTGTCCGAGCCTATGATGCCATAATGTTGCATCTGCTCCTTTGGAAGTTAAAGCATTAACAGAGTTAGAAATACCATTGCATAAATACAATGTACCAACCTTTTCGCCTTTTGCTATTACCAGGGCTCCTTTGGTGACCTTCCAAGCTTTATCTGTGAAAGTTGTCACACAACCTTCACCGCCTAACTGCCCTATTGAAATCAAATTTTTCTTTAGATCTGGAACATGCCTTACCTCCTTTAATAGCCATTGGTTTCCATTCTGCCGTTTTACAAGAACCTTACCCATTCTAACGATTTTACAGGGTTTATCATCACCCAGACGAACTTGTCCAAAATCTCCTTGAACATAGTCATGAAAGTATTTCTTATCAGGTGTGGCATGGAATGAAGCCCCTGAATCTACCACCCAGGAATCAGTAATATTTTCGAAAGAAAGAATCAAAGCATCTTGTAACACCTCACCTGTCACATTTGCTTCATGATTGTTTTCTTGCTGTGCATCTCCTTCTTTTCCCTTCCGAGATCTACATTCTTTCTTTAGGTGTCCTTTCTTTCCACATTTCCAGCACACTATCCCCGATCTGGACTTGGATCTGCCTTTCCTTGATTTACTGCGATATCCTGAGCTCTTTCCTCTTTCCATTTTTCTTCCTCTAAACTCTGCACTCAAAGCATTTCCCGATGTCTCACCGGAGCTTTTCCGTCGCATTTCCTCGCTAAGGATAGCACTGACAACATCATCAAACTTTAAAGTACTAGATCCAGAAACGGAGTTACTAATGGCCATTACCAAACCATTCCAACTTTCTGGTAATGAGCACAAGAATAACAGAGCTCTAACTTCATCATCAAAGTTTACCCCTATAGAACTTAACTGACTTGTAACTGTATTGAAATCATTTAAATGGTTTGCAACAGATCCACCTTCCGACATATTCATATTAAATAACCGTTTCATAAGAAATACCTTGTTTGAGGACGAGGGTTTTTCATATAGTTTCAACAACGTCTGCATCAAACCCTCTGTCGTGGTTTCCTTCGAAATGTTGAAGGCGACTGACGCAACAAGGCACAACCGTATTGTTCCGACTGCCTTTCTATCGAGAAGGTTCCATTCTTCGTCTTTCATACCTGTCGGCATCTTTGTTTTTCCACCCAATGGTAGGTATAGATCTTTCTGATACAGATAATCTTCCATTTGCATCTTCCACAACGAGAAGTTTTGGCCGTTAAATTTCTCGACCCTAAACTTACCATCTTCTGCCATTGCTCCCACTCGAACCAGGAACCCTTCTCTCCTGCGAGTTTATCAGCCAAATAGACCTTCGGCTCTGATACCAGTTGTTAGAAAATTATATATTACGGAGCAATGTAACACATAAAATATTGCAGAAATATAAACACAGAAAACACACAAAACAAGAGAGACACAGATATACATGGTTCACCAAGTTTGGGCTACGTCCACCCCGAACAGCCAGTCCTTCCTTTCTATTATCTAGCAAAATGAAGAGACACAACCTACAACAAATCCGCTGTAATATCCTCTGTTTTCTCTCATAGTCTCACCTCTCTATTTCTCGCTCACAGAATACACATCTATTTTCACAGCCTCAAATACAATACCCTCATACAAATAGAGGGGTTGCCTTCTAGGGCAAAAAACCCTAAACTAAACATAAGTTCTACCATCAGATCATCCACCTAATGAACGGCTCAGATTGACTAGAAATTACTATACTTTTACAAGGAAATTTTACATTTATTTTTGGCTTCGGGGACGCTGCCCCCGAGCCCCCACCGGGGGACCGCTGGCCCCCGGACCCCCGCGGGGGGGACAAGTCCCCCCGCACCCCCCCGCGTGGAGGGGTGTACAAAACTTCCTGGGGTATACATCCGGCTGAAACAAAGACCTCTGAACAATCATGCTCCACACACAACATTTTGGACAAGTGTTTCTAGGTGATGATAAACCATTTAAAGTTATTGGAATGGGTAAGGTACTTGTAAAACAAAAGAATGGAAATGAATGGATGTTAAAGGAGGTATGAAATATTCTAGATTAAAGAAAATCCAATTTCAACAGGGTAGTTGGGAAGTGAAGGTTGCAGAAATACATTTACCGACAAAACCTAGAAGGTCACTAAAGGAGCCCTAGTAATAGAAAAAGGAGAGAAGGTAGGTACATTGTATTTGTGCAATAGTATTTCTGATTCTAGAGTTTGATAATTACTTTCTCTACGTGCCTTTGACCTTGACAATCATAACCTAGTCAACGTTTTCACTGTAGTTTTTTCTACTTCCAAGCGGAAATAGTACGGTGGAAGTACTCTCTGGGGAGACTAGGGGAGAAGTGAATATCTTTCTAATAAACGATGTATCTTTTGCAGTGGTGGACCGTAAAGCGCGTGCAACAACTGATATTGATTCTCGAATTCTCTCTATAGGAATTTTCAAATTGTTTCCCTTGCTCATGTTACACAGGGTGGGAATCAAGTTTGAACCACTTTGATTTGATGATTCTCTAATCTTATCTTGAGTTACTACCTAGTTCTCTCCTGATGAGCTAATGCCATGGAATTCGTAGAGAGAAGATAATTCCAGGAACATCACAAGAAAGTCTCGTGTTAGAAAGGATGAACAAGACATCATGGAGCATGCAAGGTGTATGAAATTGCATGCATGATTTCCCTTACAATTTTGGGCAGATGTTGTAGATACTATTTTTTACCCGATAAATGGAGGACCTTCAAGTTCCTTGGATGGTGGTATTCCATAGGAGGCATGGATAGGTAAGAAGGTAAACTACTCATTTTTAAAGACCTTCGGTTGTGAAGCATTTGTCCACATTAATAAAGAAAATGGAACAAATCTTGAGGCAAAATCAAAGAAGTGTACCTTTATTGGATATGGTGTTAATGATTTTTGTTGCCGCTTATATGATTATGAAAACCACAAAATCAATAGGAGTAGAGATGTGGTATTCAATGAAAGGGTCTTGTAAAAAGATTAGTTGCAGGGAAAGAAACAGGAAAAGGAAAACACAAAATACACAGTGCTTGATGATATCACAGAAAAACAAAAGTCAAAGGTGCTAGAAAACCATCATCATCATCATCATCATCACCAACAACAACAATAACAAGAACTACAAAAGGCACCTCAAACTCCTGCTAGTGTTGTTAGAAGATATACTAGGTTAAGTGGACCCCGTGAACGATACTCTCCTTCATTATATTATGTATTGTTGACTGATTCTGGTGAACTAGAAGGATATGAAGAAGCAATGTAGGTAGAAACTAGGAAGGATTGGGAGCAATATAAGAAATAAGATATGGACTCCTTGGTACACAACTAGACTTGGGACTTAGTCAGGTTGTCTACAGGAAAAAAAAAATCGCAGAATAAATGGGTTTACAGGATGAAGGAAGAAAATGGAGGAAACAAAAGGTACAAGGCTTGTTGTGAAGGGGTTTGCACAAAAGAAAGGTATATAATTTGATGAAATATTTTCTCATGTTGTTAAACTGACTTCCATCAGAACTATTTTAAGTCTACCGACAACAAAATATTTGCATCTTAAATAGTTAGATGCAAAGACAACCTTTCTCCATGGGGATTTGGAGGAAGAGATTTATATGCAGTAGCCACAAGGGTATGAGGTAAAATGGAAGGATAAATTAGTGTGCAAGTTGAAGAAGAGTTTGTATGGCTTGAAACAAGCTCCAAGGCAATGGTATCTAAAATTTAATGGGTTTATGTTCAAACAAGGCTATAGTAGATGCCATTCTGACCATTGTGCTTATCTTAAGAAATAAAATGATGGAAACTATATTATATTTCTATTGCATGTAGATGATATGCTTGTTGCAGGGTCTAACATGCTGGAAATAAATGTGCTCAAAAGAAAAATTGGCCAATTCATTTGTAATGAAGGATTTGGATACTGCAAAACAAATCCTTGGTATGAGAATAACTAGAGACACGAAAAATCACAAATTAAAATTGTCTCATGGTGAGGACATAGAAAAGGTGTTGGAAAGATTTAATATGCATAATGAAAAACCAGTTAGTACACCTTTGGCTAGCCATTTCAAACTAAGTAAGGAGATGTGTCCTAAGAATCATGAAGAGATAGACTATATGTCTAAAGTTCCATACTCATCAACATTTGAAAGCTTAATGCATGCAATGGTGTGCAAAAGAATTGATATTACACATGTAGTAGGAGTTGTGAGGAGATATATGAACAATTGAGGAAAAGAGCATTGGATGGAAATGAAGTGGATTCCCAAGTATTTGAGAGGTGCCACTAATCAAGCATTATGTTTTGGAGGTTCAAACACTATTCTGCAAGGATATGTCGATTCAAATATGGTTAATGATAGAGATAACATGAGGAGCACCACGGGGTATGTGTTTAGTATGGGTGGAACATCATTAATTTGGGTTTCTAAAATGCAAAGCAATGTTACAATTTCAACAACAAAAGTAGAGTATGTTGTTGCACCAGAGGCTAGTAAAGAAATGATTTGGTTACAAATATTTATGGATGAATTGGGAAAGAAGCGTGAGATTATCAAGTTATACAATGACAGCCAGAGTGCCATTCATCTTGCAAGGAACTCAAACTTTCATTCTAAGACTAAACATAGGTACCATTTCATATGGTCAGTTTTGGAAGATGGACAATTGAAGTTGGAAAAGATACACACAAGACAGAATCCTGTAGACATGTTAACAAAGGTAGTAACTAGGGAGAAACTGAGTTTCTACTTAGTTTCAATTGGCCTTCAAGTATGATGGTAAATATGAGAAACAACTAGTCTAGTGGAAGCATTGTCTAACAGTTGAAGCATTGGTGGAGTTGCTATAATCAGTCTCCAAGTGGGAGATTGTTGTGTGTGGAGCTTGATTATCTTCTTGGTTCAAAGGTCTTCCTAATTTAGAAGGTACAAAGGTCTCTGCACCTAGTATTAAAAATTTAAATAAGGATTATTCCTATTATTAACAAAGGCCCCACCATCGATAAATCTAATAAATTTTGGCTTTTTTTTTGGGTGAATTGGAAAATTGACATGTAATTAAGGCATTGTGTGCTCTACAACCAATATCTGTCGAAGAAAATTACAGAAATGGGAGGTGATGGCACGTACACATTTTTTTTGTATCAAATAGACTGAGTTGACATCAACATAGTGGTGGGTACCAACCCAACCATCAAGTCGCTTCGTAGTAGAGGTAGTTGACCACGTCTCTGCACAATATTTCTTTGTGATTGTGCTTGTACGCCTTTCAACATAGAGTTATTATTAATAGATTGTACGATAAATTTCATGATCACAAAGAATTTGTATTTATTTAATTTAATAATTTTTTGTCACTTAAGGTACGTATATCGACGATATTAAATTAGGAGCAAAATGTGAAGTAAATGGACGAGACAATTTTGGAATTTTGAGATTTATTTCCACTACTTCCTATAGACGCCACTTTTGGTATCTTCAATTTGTATTTATTGAGAGTTTTTTATATAATAGATTTCACATGCCAAATAGTAAAAACTAGTGATTATATAGCCCACTGACAAATCTATAGTTAAATGACATTGAAAACATTATTGATTGAGAGAGTATTTTTAAGTACAAAGAAGAAATGGCTAGCAGAGGAAGGAAAGAAGATATTTGCAATGTTATATTAAATAACTTGGTATAATCGTTGAGAACTTTCCTTGGTCTATTGCATATGAGAGGTCTGTGAACCTTCCAATGGAAGAGAATAATAGAAATATGATTTAGACTAGTCGATTGGTGAATGTTGCATGTGTTATAGAAGTCTTTGCTTTTAGAGGAATTTGTTTATTTGTGCGCAAACAATTTTGGTTCAAGCACAAGAAAAATTATGTTAAAAACGAAGAAGACCCTAATTCCTCTGATTCCCAAGGCATTTAGATGTATATTCAAGCTACCATAACCAGATATGTGCTTAAAATTGTCAGAAGAAGATAGTTTTTTGAAGTCAAATGTAGGTGGGGTGAACATTATTTGAGAATTCATTTCTTCAACTTCATAGGTTCCTTTTGATCTTTCTATTCTAGATATTTCTTTGTTTATATACTCATTTAGGGACTTCTATTGGATATGTGCTTGCTTTATGGGTTGAAAAACTACAATTAATGTCCCAAAATCCATTCTCTATCTTCTTGATTATTCATACAATTTTTTTCCTTCGACTAGGCTGATCTCATTTCCAATGAATTAGCTGTTTTGTTCATCAATTTGTCTAGGAGCAATAAATTCTTTATGATGGTATACCTGATAACAACCCTTATCTCGAGCCATGTCTTTCACGACTTACCCTATAAACCTAAATTCAATCCCAACAAAGAACCAATGCAGTTTTGGTATCCCATACTATGGAAGAAGATGATTCTTTAAATTTTTGTCTAATCCAAGATGTCTTTGTAAAGCAGATCATTTACATGATAACTGGACAAGAGCCCCATTGAATATCTACACAAGCCCAAGTTTTCCTATGGGGAAAAGGTGTGCATGAAGAAAGGGAAAATAATACAGTTATTTGAATTTATGGATTTAAATGTAAGCCACTGCTGCTGCCAAATTTCGTTATATATAAGTATTTTGTTGTTGACGTGTTGACGGTGCTAGACCTACCAACATGTCAGGGGATCTCCCCAGTAAGAAGTCCCAACTAGAACTTAGACCGTTTGGTGTAGGAGTCCCAGCAGTGGGTTGTACGGTATCGCCTTGACCGCGGTTGCGCGCAGAGGCAAGTACGATGTACTTGTTGGTAGCAAGGGTGTGACATGCGCAACAAGCCAAGGAAGGTGCATGAATGGTTCTAACACATGGAAAGTGAGGTGAGTGCGCCCCTTGGAAACTTGTGGAAGCACGTGGCTTGGAAGGGAACACATGAGCGAAGATGCATCACAAACTGGAAAGCAAGTAAGCTAACAATCCAAAGTGATGGTTAAACCAACAACACATCTCAGTAAGATTCATACATACTTATACATAAAGAGTCCATACATGCATGCGTAAGCAAACATATACATATATCATTAGAGTAACCAAGATAGTTGAAATACAATAATAACATATGCATGAAACGTGTTAGCTCTGTTATATTAAAAGTGAAATTTCCAATCATACAGTACAACCATGACCAACCATTAGTCCCAGTAGTGGAACGTTACAGTCACTGCCGCCTGCTCCTCCAAAGAGATGTACTAGCTCTGCATTGTGGAGAAGCCAAGGCTCATTACAATACTCTCCAATATTTCTCTAAGATACTCCTATCGAAAGCTTGGCTGACCAAAATCCCTTAAAATGAGTTATTAGGTATTATAAATAGCAAAGGGTTGGGTGACCCTTGACATTCCCCTTTGTGATTGTTCACCTACCCTCATGACTCTTTAACTACTCTATGACTGTTACATTCAACTATCAACACTTGGACTTCCACTTTACAATATGTTACATCCAATCTTCACATGTACCCATGTGAGACAAAATAGGCTTAACCAAGCCATGCAAGCTATAATTAACACTCGGACAGTTGTGGTAAGACAAATTCTTCGACATTGTCGCAATGATCGACGATGGCGAATTGATGCCAAGCTTGGTCATTCACGATGGTTTCCGTGCGCTCAATGGTGACATCCTGCTCTAAGCGAAATATTTCCTCCATTGCATACGGGTACACTGATATGGCTCCTCTATCCAACTTGTCTGCTAAAATGCACATCATTGTCTTGAGTGCAGCTAGACCAGCAACATACTGATGCATAGTGTCTGTGCTGATCTCCAAGTATGTGCTAGTGACCATGAACATCAACTTGTCGAAATACATGTTCAGCTCCAGTCAGACTTGCTTCTTGTTTTCGCCTCCTTGAGTGTGCCAAATGGGTGGGATCGCATGTGTGCGCACAATGACATCCATGCTCATGAACACCCTTGCGTGCAATTGACAACCCTACTCACCATGTCTTCTCCGTGCCAGCTAATGGGATGGGTCTATAACCTGTGTGGGCATAGTTTCATCAGTCTGTGCATGTTGCACCTCGTGTACCTATTCCTGTTGCAACTCCTTCTCTCGTCTGTGCAACTCCTGTTCTTCCTTGAGTCGTCGCTTTAGCACCTGCAACTCCTTCTCTATTTCTCTCTCTTTGCCTTCGCGCAATTCTCTTGTCGCACTGTCATCTCATAGCCTCAATATCCAAAGCTGCTTTCGTCACAAGTGGATCTGCTTGAGCTTACAACTTTGCTCTGCCTCTGCACTGTCAACAACCTTCCTCTTGCATTTGTCGCATGCAGGTGTGCTACCTTCTGTTGCTGCTGATGGTGTTGCTCACTATGATGCCACTGCCATTTCATCTTGATATCCTTGTCCATGAACAACTTGATGTATTCATAGATAGGCAAGTTCATAGACACTTGATTGACTACATCCCTAGTTGCACTCTCAACGGTGTCTTTGACTCTGCTCTCCTGGAAACCATTGTACCTGTGCTGCTGAAAGGCAGACGAACACCTACGATACCTGGAGACATAACAACACTCATGACAAGCAATCTGTTAGTCAAAAACCAAGACAAACTGGAGGATTGACATGCAACATACCTGTATGACTGTCTGTGAAGATTGCACAATTTTCATCGGGAGGCTGGGAGACTAACTACCAAAACTGCGCAAGTCATAGTCCGGGCTATCGGGAGGCTGATTGACTACTGGAACTGCGTAATGGATAGCCCAGCTTGGCCTGCTGAGGACTGAAACTACACAATGCGCAATTTTAGTCAATAGTGACATGTAAACCAGCAAACTGCATTGCGCAATTTTTGGGGCCAGCAAGGTACTGCCTCCCAGAATTGTGAAATGAAAGCCTAGAGGTCATTGCTGGCCAAACTTGCACAATTTCTAGAGGGAAGGAAGAGCCTTCACTTTCAGAAATGCGCAATGCTAGCTGGGCAAGGCAAGGTCTGGGCCAAGGCAACCGAGACCCGCTGACGGACGACTAAAACATGAGAAGTTTGAATGCATGGTGAAACTGAGTGTAAACAAAAGTGAATGATCATGCATGCAAATAACACGTGTAGGATTCAAAAAACGGGAAAACATGCATGTGTGCGAAACGGGTCACCGCAACGGAAACCGTCGGTGCAAAAATAATGTCATGCATGCGACAGTAGTTAGATGCGAACGAAAACTGAAACAATGATTCTACAAGCTAACATACATGAAAATGACAACAAGTGCTCATTGAAATCAAGCAGAAAACACTCACACAAAGTGAAACACAAAAAGTGACAGAAACGCAATGCAAGCCATGAAAAGTAGAGTTACCCTAAAACAACTAAGCTGAAAGTGCTGAAGACTCCTTGATGTAATGTGGGATGTCAGAGCTGCAAGGTTGATGTGAGGAATAAGCTCTGTAGTGTTTGGTTCATGAATTTGATAAGATCGAGGTTATGACGTGCACGCCACAAATCTATGAAAAAGCAACACTTGGCGAGAGGTTTCTAAAATGAGCTTTGCATGTAACCTCCAGCTTCTAAAAGTAGTTCCCTAGATCTAGGGATGCCTTTTGCATGCTTCCTTTTGCTATTTCGAGAAGAGCAGCCCATGCATGCAAATCAATTTTACTTGGTCCCAAAGGGACCTGATCATCTTGAAGGAAAATTCAGCAGCCTGCTTGACTGAGAGAGGGATTTGTGCAGTTTCTGAGAGGAACCGGGCTGAGTCCCAGAGGGATTACGCAAATTATGGGAGGAGTAGGTGAATGTTGCCTAGAATTGCACAATTTTTGGGCTGAGCTGTAGTGTTGGGCCAGATTGCGCAATTTTCCCAAGGAAGACTGTTTGACTATATTACGCAATTTCTAAGCCTAGCAAGTTGGCCCATAGATTTTCGCAATTTCTGGAGAGAAGGCTGGTTCCCCTCCAGAATTTCACAATTTTCTGAAGGAGATTCTCATCCAGAAACTAGCCCAAGTCTGGAATGGCAGCCTATGAGGGGAGTGAAGCAAACTAACAAGCACAGGTTGGAAAGCTGCTGAAAAACCAATGAAGCCTATGTACTTGACAATGCAAGACATGTTGCTAATGATGGTTGGTAGGGAGGCTCCAAAACAAAGCTAAGGAAAAATTTTGGAGGGTGGTTGTAGCTGCTACAACACTTGGTGACACACTGGTAGAACTCTAGCTCTCTGAATGGACCTTGTTTGTAAAAAAACAAGTCTAACACCTCCAGAAGTATTGTTCAGTTCTCCGTTCATCTTGGTTTCCACACTTACTTGATTGTGAGAAGTAGCATTTTCCAAGCTCTTGGTCAGTCGGAACACATTCTAAGCCAAGTCAAGGAAACTATTTCGATTGGGGATGAGGGGTATATTGGTGCACAAGCGATATGGTCATCAAAGTTTTAATTTCATTTCTAGTGTTGCTTTGTTGCAAGTAGGCCTAGACAGTACCACGACAGAGTCACGCAGGAACACAAGCATCGCTCTGCTGCCAATGAGCTTGGTTAGTACCCTAACGAAGTTACTTGTATCACCTGTCTGCGCAGGAAGCCTTTCTCTTCTTTTTCCTTATTCATTTTTCGCAATGTTTTTTTTATCACATTTTCATTTTTTTCATTTTCATTTTCATAACTGTGCATAGCACTTATTCATTTCAGAGGAAGAAGAGGGATCTCGAATTATTGAGAGCATAGGAGGTTGATCCTTCAGAGAAGTAGTTTGTATATACCTCTGACGTGATTGTTAAAGTAATCCCCCTCACCTTACTCTACTTGACTGAGACGAAAAGGAATAACCCAAAAAAAACCGACTAGAGTAGGTGACACTAGTTAGCGCGCAAGCATTGTGTTCTTACCAAGGTTCACTTCGAACAGCACGTATTTTCCATTGATGTATCATGGACTGAAAACAACAATTTCTTCATACAGAGGCAGGATGACAGATAACCAGGTATTGGTAACTGTACAGATCCTCTTGTACTTTACCCAACTTGTTTCAAGAGTCGCACATGGTGTCATGCGAGACTAACCTACACATGTAAAGAAGCAAACAATGAAAAAACAAAGCAAAAGCAGAAGTAAATGCATAAACAAAGCGAGTAAGAAAACAAGCAGGAAAACAAACAAACATGCAAAGTAAGAAGCAAACATGCATGCAAACAAACAAACCAAAAGAAAACACTATTCCTACTCCTAAGCTAACGGTGCATGGGTCTGCTTATGTAAAATGATACTTCTAATGAAACCATTGATGCATTGGTCGACCCATGTTGGTTAAGGCATGGTTCGTGAAAATCACATCTGTGCAAACCAGCAAACATGAAAGATATAACAGTGAAGTCAAACACACTCCGAGTTTAAATGTGTCCATAGAACATAAGTGAGTGCAAGTTCATGACATGCAATCCGTGGACTTACCATGGTGCTGTGCGAAACTACGTGCAAATGTTAAGTGTACACATACTCTTGACTGTGACATGCAATAAAATGAAAGAAACAAAGACAACTTGCGTCGTGCATGTGTGCTTTCTATGTAAGATTCCTCTAATGCACGAGCGATGGGATCGTGTAGTTCGAGTGGAGGAAGCATAATCTGTATGTGAGATTGATCTTCAATGCATACATATGAGTGATGAAGAGACTCAGGTGATTCAACAATTTCCTGATCAAAAGTGAAACCAACCTTAGGACATCAAGGACCTGACATAACCATCATCTTGGGCTGAAGTGCCTCGACAGTCTACGGGGTTTCGACTTCGTCGACAGATAGATCATCATAAACAGGTGGCTTGGAAAAATCAACTGTGATAAAATCATCATCGTGATCGAATACAGGGGTAAATAGATCACGACAGCTACGATCAACAAAATCAATGATTTCATTGACATCCTCATGATCTGATGAATCAAATAGAGGGGTAGATGAGAAGCGGAAAAATTCACCCTTTGTGTTTCCGGAAAAGGTAGATGAAAAATCGAGTGGATTTTCAATGAATGATTTGTCCTCTTCGTTGTCAGATGATGGAATGACATACGATGTGTTCTGTGAATGATTAACAATGGGTGCATCCATAGACGGAGATACACATGTGAAATCATGGATGGAAGAATCACCAAAGATATCAGGAAAAAATGGAGGAGGCTCAGACGGAAGGAAGTCATCCTTAGTTGAGGGTTGATGCTTAAGCTCTCAGTCATACTCTCCATGAATGATAGCGCAGGTTGGTTGCGCAACACAAACTCCATCGATAGCTTGATCCTTGTTCATAACAGTTGTAGAGTTCAGAATGGAAGAACACAAGACAGTGCAATCTGGAGGATCATCAGAATATGAAGACAGAGGTTGAGGTACGAAATACATGTGACAACCCATGGGATTCGCAACCAAGTCTGTGCGAAAAATGAGAGAAGTGGTGTTGGGAGGGTGTGATAGTTGAACGGATGTGTGTGCCTATTCTCCCACATCAATTTGCTGTGGTGGATCTATTTGATGAGGGGACGACAGACATTCACTTGTGACAGCGACTGTGTCCCTCTGTGATTGTGTAGCTCCATCACCGAAGTATGCTGAGTGGGGTTTGGGCTTAAACTTTCTTTTAAGATTGACAGATTTGGTAAGGAAATACTCAAATCTGTCCATGAGATACTAGAATTTCATATGACTTTTTAGAGCTTGAAACTGCAACACACGAAAGTGGTCCCAAAATTCCATAGGTGATCCATGTGGGGCCTTTTGTTGTTGTAACAATTTTTGTCCAAGAGGTTCTGGATTAAAATGATGGAAAGTAGATTCAATGAGATCACAGAACTGCTCAAGTGAGTGCATGCTACTGGGATGCAGACTCCAACACCACCGTAGTGGGGATTCACGAAGTGTGTATGAAAGAAGCAGGCTGGCCTCTTCATCATAACATTCATCTGCCTTGTCAAGCATGGAAAAAAAGTCTTGTAAGAACACAGGCTAGACCACTTCGCCTTCACCATCATACGTGAATTCAGACAAGAGATCAGAAAACTCCCTCGTGATGTCGAGAGGTTCGACATGCGAAAAACATCATGGAGGGATGAGTATGGCAGAATCCATGATAGATGTGCAAAGGTTCAAAAAAGGATGAGAGGACACATCTTGTCATCTGGATTTCCTGCTAGCGCTAGAAATGTTGACGTGCTGTACCCGCCAACATGTAAGGGGATCTCCTCGATAAGAAGTCCCAACTAGGCCTTAGACCGTTTGGTGCAGGAGTCCCAGCAGTGGGTCGTATGGTATCGCCTTGACCGTGGTTGCGCGCAGAGGCAAGTATGATGTCCTTGTTGGTAGCAAGGGTGTGACATGCGCAACAAGCCAAGGAAGGTGAATGAATGGTTCTAACACACAGAAAGTGAGGTGAGTGCGTCCCTTGGAAACCGTGGAAGCACGCGGCTTGGAAGGGAACACACGAGCGAAGATGCATTCACAAACTGGAAAGCAAGTAAGCTAACAATCCAAAGTTATGGTTAAACCAACATCACATCTCAGTAAGATTCATACATATTTATACAGAAAGAGTCCATACATGCATGTGTAAGAAAACAAATACATATATCATTAGTGTAACCAAGATAGCTGAAATACAATAACAACATATGCATGAAATGTGTTGTCTCTGTTAGATTAAAAGTGAAAGTTCCAATCATACAGTACAACCATGACCAACCATTAGCCCCGGTAGCAGAACGTTACAGTCACCTGCTCCTCCAAAGAGATGTACTAGCTCCGCACTGTGGAGAAGCCAAGGCTCGTTACAACATTCTCCAAGCTTTCTCTAAGATACTCATATCAGAAGCTTGGCTGACCAAAAGCCCTTACAATGAGTTATGAGGTAATATAAATAGCAAAGGGTGGGGTGACCCTTGAGATTCCCCTTTGTGACTGTTCACCTACCCTCATGACTCTTCAACTACTCTATGACTGTTACATTCAACTATCGACACTTGGACTTCCACTTTACAAGATGTTACATCCAATCTGCACATGTACCCATGTGATACAAAATAGGCTTGACCAAGCCATGCAAGCTATCACTAACACTCGGACAGTTGTGGTAAGACCAACTCTTCGACATCCTCGCGATGATCAACAGTGACAAACTGATGCCAAGATTGGTCATCTATGATGGTGTCCATGCGTTCAATGGTGACATCCTACTGTAAGGGAACTCTTGCCTCCGTTGCGTCCGGATACATTGATATGGCTCCTCTGTCCAACTCGTTTGCTATCATGCACATCATTGTCTTGAGTGCAGCTGGACCAACAACATACTGATACATAGTGTATGTGCTGATCTCCAAGTGTGTTCTGGTGACCATGTGCATCAACTTATCGAAATACATGTTCAGCTCCAGTTGGACTTGCTTCTTATCTTCACCTCGGTGAGTGTGTCAAATGGGTGGGATCTCATGCGTGCGCACAATGAAATCCATGCTCCTGAACACCCTTGCATGCAATCAACAATACTGCTCACCTTGTCTACTCCGTGCCAGCTGTTGGGTTGGGTTTATAACCTGTATGGGCACAATTTCATCAGTGTGTGCATGTTGTGCCTCCTACTATACCTGTTCTTGCTGCAACTCCTTCTCTTGTTTGTGCATCTCCTGTTCTTCCTTGAGTCATCGCTTTAGCACCTGCAACTCCTCTATTTCCCTCTCTTTGCCTTCATGCGATTCTCTTATCGCGTTGTCACCTCATAGCCTTAATCTCTAAAGCTACTTTCGTCACATGTGGATCTGCTTGAGCTTGAAACTTTGCTCTACCTCTGCGTTGTCAAAAACAACCTTCCTCTTGCATTTGTCGCATGCAGGTGTGCTACCTTCTTCTACTGCTGATGGTGCTGCTCGCTATGATGCCGCTTCCATTTCATCTTGATATCCTTGTCCATGAACAACTTGATGTCTTTATAGATAGGTAAGTTCATAGACACTTGATCTATTGCATCCCTAGTTGCACTCTCAACGATGTCTTTGACTCTGCTCTCCTAGAAACCATTGTACCTGTGCTGCTGAGAGGCAGACGAACACCTATGATACCCAGAGACATAACAACACTCATGACAAGCAATCTGTCATTCGAAAACCAAAACAAATTGGAGGACTAACATGCAACATACCTGTATGACTGTCTGTGAAGATTGCGTAATTTTCACGGGAGGCTGGGAGACTGACTACCAAAACTACGCAAGGCACAGTCAAGTCTATCAGGAGGCTGACTAATTGCTGGAACTACGCAATGCACAGTCCAACCTAGCCAGTTGGACTGAAACTGTGCAATGCACAATTTCAGTCAGTAGTGACATGCAAACCAGCAAACTGCATTGTGTAGTTTCTGGGGCCAGGAAGGCACTGCCTCCCAGAATTGCGCAATGCAAGCCTGGAGGTCAGTGTTGGGCCAGACTTGCACAATTTCTATAGGGAAGGAAAATATTTCACTTCCAGAAATGCGCAATGCTAGCCAGGCAAGACAAGGTCTCAGCCAAGGCAGCCTAGACCTGCCGACAGGTGACTAAAAACATGAGAAGTATGAAAGCATGGTGAAACTGAGTGCAAACAAGAGTGAATGATCATGCATGAAAACATCAAGTGCAGGATTCAAAAAACAAGAAAACATGCATGTGTGTGAAACAGGTCGCCACAACGACGATCGTGAGTGCAAAAATAATGTCATGCATGCAACAACGGTGAGATGCAAACGAAAACTGAAACGTTGCTTCTACACACTAACATACATTAAAATGACAACAAGCACTCATTGAAATCAAGCAAAAAGCACTCACATAAAGTGAAACACAAAAAGCAACAAAAACACAATGCAAGCCATGAAAAGAAGACATACCCTGAAACAACTAAGCTAAAAGTGTCGAAGACTCCTCGATGTAATGTGGGATGTATTTCAGAGTCTTTGGATTCTTTTAACTTAAGAGAAGCTGAAGCCCATCGAGGCTTTGATCCAAAAGGCTTATTTACCACACACTTAGGTACTATTAGTCACGCGAATTTATTTATAAGAGTCATAGAGGAAATCAAGGAGAGTCAGACTGCTCCAACAAAAAATCAAGAACTGATAATGGAAATTGAAGAAATTACTAAAGAAGGCAATGTCAACGCATAAGAAAATTACAAGTAAAGAGGCACAAATCCTATGCAACTATCTGCACCTTGCACACCCAGTATTGGTTCAAATTCATCCTCCAGTTAAAGGAAGAGAAATGCTACTGCAGGTGAAAAATTGGTTCATCGTGAGATTTCAGGTGGTGGAGATGATGAAGGGCCTCGTATAAGATTGACACCATACCAAGCACACACAATTGAAACAACCAAATCCAGAAGTCCCTCGAAAACAAGAAGCAATGAATAAGCTATATATGTGGAAGTTGAAAATGTTATACCACCTGATTGGATTAGTTCTTATTTAGCGAAAAATAAGAAAATAATGGATCAGATTGCTGAAGAGGTCACTACTTTCGATGATCTCCCTATCACATTGCAAAATGAAAACTATGACAATGGAAATAAAAAAATGAGAGTTGAAAAAGGAAAGGTTCATAGTAAAATGGTTATTGATAAAGTAGAAACAAACGTTGACGTGTCTAGTGTTGGAGCCACGGGGCTCATGAAATGCATCAAGCTACTTGCAACACACTTGCACAATATATTAGTGAACATGAAGTAGAGAACCTGAGACTGAAAGGAAGAATAAAATAACTAGAAGATTCTCTAAATCTGGGTCCTTTAGTAATGTCTGCACTGGTAATACGGGCACCACCATTGGTAAGTTCTACCCTCAGTACACCCCACATATCTAATGAAGTCATCAATATCCTTAATGCAATGAAATCATATACTATCACTAACATATGCCAAAGATTGGAAATTATTTAAAATGCATGGCAAGAAACTTTCGATAAGTGACGTTTAGCACATGTAATTAAGTCATTTGTCGATTTGGTTAAGAGTAATATTAAGGTAGACATGCATTTCGTTGACAATGACTTACTTACTTCTAGTCAGGGGCTTAATTTACTCTCTGATATAGACAAAAAAATAGAGGACTCCCAAATGCTAATCGAATGAAGCATGTCAAAGTTGGATGGTCTTAGAGAATCAAGACACTAGAGAAAATCATGTTTTAATGTGAAAGAATAACCATTCGAAGAGGTAATTCCTTTCTCAAGGTGGTAGAGATTGTTTAGGATCTAAACGATCCATGCATTACATGCAAGTCTGAATTAATTTCGAGGGACACACCACAGGCTAAATTGATAAACTAAATCAGTTAGAGGCACCAAAGTTTGATGATATGACCGATTTTACTACAAACGAAATTAATAAATGGCTAATTAATTTTGGTAGTATTAGTGAACATAAGTTTGCCTTGGTTGCACAATTGCAACAAGAGGTTAGGGAAATTGAGAAGGAGATATTCAATGAACATGTAAAAATGGAGATTATAGTCCCTGCAATGAAAGCTTTTATAAAAAATATGCCGGAGAAATTTCTTAAAGAAATAATGAATCTGAAAGGCAACTCACAGTCAAACGATCACAATCTATTCTTTCACATACTATGAGCGCTCTTAAATCTTTAACATTCGTTTTTATGTTTACTAGTATTTAATTATTCAGATTCGTTGGTTTTGTTATCATGACCTAAGCAAATTCTTGGACGTAGTTTCTTGTTTTTCTTTGCATGTACCTTCTTTCACATTATGGTTCATGGGATCCCAAGCTCAACCCCATTGGGATGAATGCATTTACTTGCGATTAAGTATTAGGATTTTGATGAGTGATTTAGTAACTAAACATTATTCTTTGTACTAAAAACATTTGAAGTGGTTTAATATCAAAATGTAAGTTCAACCACATAATTCTTTCCATCTCCACATGCTTTCCTTTTCCCAGATACCTTTGTTTCAGAGATAAATGATCATTTATTATGTGTACCTAGTTTATTCAAGAACAATTATTTCTATTTTTAATTTCAGAATTCAGGGGTGGATAGTGAAAGAGAGAACATCCTAGAACGTCATTGTATATGTTTCTTGAAGGCAATTTATTGGTTGGAAACTACGCCAAGAAACCAACTCAACCACTTTAGGTCCAAGCTGTCCCTTGAACCATAGGGGTCTCCCTTAATTTTTACAAGGCTTTAATATTGTTCACTATCACTAAACAACAACCTATGAAGCACAATGGCCAAATCTAGGGGTTTTTGATGGGTGGTTGATAATGAGTCAAAAATCCGTGCTTAAATGAATAAAACCGTACTTGCAAAGACCTAATAAAGGTGCTGACATTCAACTATGACATACTATAACTCTTTAAAGTTTTTGATAGAAGAATGAAGTACACATTAGAATGAATATCCAATTATTTAATAAGAGCATAAGCGTATAGAAGAATCCATATAGCGAACCATTAATACATATAAGAATTGATATAGAAGCAACAATTTAATGATTCGAAGGGATCAACAGTGACACACTATCACCTTGATCTACTCAATAAAAAACATAACTTTGTGGTGGGATGTTAGAGAGGTTGACACTCAACTCAACCTTTCCTAGATATCTATACAACATCATATGTATGTAGAAAAGATATTGAACACTAGAAATCACTTACATATGAAACAATTTCTGTCATCAACTAAAGCCAAAAGCTTTTTATTAAATTCTGAAGTTACAAGATTTACAAAAAATACTAGTGTTCTAGGTCCAAAATCCAACCCTTCTACATTCAAAATCAAAGAATATATAGAACAATATCTTCTTCAAACAATTACACACAATCTCTAATTAGTTGCAAGAGATCTAGAATAATAGAAAATTCTCTGCCTTATTGTGGATATGGATTCACTGATGCTGATTGTCCTCCTTTAAAACTAAAGTTGTTGAAGTTGTCCCCTAAAATATGCCAACTTCCGTTTAAAAATGATCAATCCCTGCCCATTACAACTAACAACTGATAGTTTTTATAGAAAATACACTCTCGAGTTCTCGAGTTATCACTATCTTCTAGGAATCAAACTCAATTAATAATTCTAAATAAATCAATTCTTGGAAATAATTGTGAAGTGTTCTGGAAATAATAATGCATACCCTATTTTTTAGCAATTAAAGACTCCTATAATTCCTATGTAGGAATTCATGTTCCATATCTTCAGCAAGATTTTAGAGTCAACAGGTTTGTCACTAATATAGACACCCTATTTAAGGTTTGAAATTTATGAAGGATGGATAATCATATCCACCAATACCAACTGCTCTTTCAAGGGTAGACTACTTTCTTGTTGCCGCCCACACGTAGAAAATATATTGCTTCTTTAAAACACTTGGGTTTAATGCATCTATACCTATAAGCTTCACCACTTTTGAAGGAGAAGCTTCACCACTTTTGAAGGAGAACATTCATCTCAAGTTTCTCAAGAGCAAAATATTCAATCATAGAAGTTGTTCTTTGCACCTTCATGAGGCACAATGCTCTCCTTATAAAAAAAAAAACACACACACACCAAGATTATAGGAAATCATAGTACACTGAACTTCATCAGATTCTTCTTCGAAACACAATTGACTTGAACCATATTCACAATCCATTTCATCTATAGATGTAATCTTTAGAAGTAATGTTGTTGGTTTCACTAGTGTGAATGTTGGGTATACCCAATGACATACCAATCTTGATAATCTTCCAAAATAAACACTCACACTTCTTACAACTAAATATAATACATTTTTTTCCATTGCTTCATTTGCTGGAGGAATGGCCTTTCAATAATGAAATAAAGGTTACCTCTCAATTTCAACAGCAAGCACAAAGTATATTTCAACTACTTTCTTAGAATAAAAACATGCAAAGTAGAAACCAACACCAAACCATCCCAATCATGTTGACATTAGCACCAACTTCATCTCGGGGATTTGAATTCATTAAATAATAGTTCTCATGACATTAAAAAATAATTCTTTCAATGTCTCCTTTGTTATGGATCAGGTCAAGCAATGGTTATTATGGACTCACCCTTTGTGCCTGCAAATGACAAATACTTTATACAAATAAACAGAAGAACAGAGAGCATAACAAAAGTGGAGTAATAAAAATTGAAAACACTACAACAAGATAGGCAATTTACGCCAGATTTAGCACCAGATTTTAGTGTATTTTTCTCTCCATTGGGATGAGCAGCCTGGCGCTAAATCTGGCTCTATTGTACAATTTTTAATGCATCCTTTTTTGCGCCAAATTTTGCATCTTTTTTATGCCAAATTTTGCATCATTTTTTGCAGCATATTTTGCACCAAGATTTGCACTTGGTTTTACAACAAGTTTTGCTTCTAGTTTTGTGCCATTTTTTGCATCTATTTTTGCATCATTTTTTTCTTCCTATTTTGTGTCATTCTTTGCTTCTATTTTTGTGTCGTAATTTGCATTGAGTTTTACACCATCTTTTGCATTTGATTTAGTGTCTTTTTTTGCATCAAGTTTGTGCCACTTTTTGCATCTAGTCTTATCCCATTTTTTGCTTCTAATTTTGTACTTATTTTTACATCTATTTTTGCACCATTTTTTCTGCCTTTTTTTACATCAGTTTTTGCATCTAATTTTGCACCATATGTTGAATCTAATTTAGTGCCAAAATTTTCATCCATTTTTGCACCATTTTTTCATCCACTTTTTCATTTCATTTGTCTCCCTTTTTTGCATCCTATTTTGCATCATTTGTTGCATCCAATTTAGCATCATTTTTAACAACATTTTGTGCATCCAATTTTCATCCTTTTGAGCATCTAAATTTTCACCCTATGTTGGACCATGTGTTGCATCCACCTTTGAATCTCATTTTGTGTCTAATGTTACGTTCAATTTTGAGCATTTTTTTTGTCTACTTTTGAATTTGTTTTTGCACCAAGCTTTGAATCATTTTTTGCACCTCATTTTGTATCCAATGTTGCATCCAAATTTGAGCCATTTTTATGCCCATTTTCGCACCATTTTTTATGTCCAATTTGCATCCTTTTTGGTGTCTAATTTTGCATCCTTTTTGGCATCCAAATTTGCATCCTTTTTTCTGCCACATTTTGTGTCCACATTTGCATCTCATTTTGCACCTAGATTTCAATTTGAATTTTCATCTAGTTATGCATCATTTTTGGCATCCTTACTTTCACCCTTTTTTATTCCCATTTTGCTTCTTGTTTTGTGTATTTTCTTACATCCTTTCTGCACCCAATTTTTCATCCTAATTTTACACCATTCTTTGCATTCTCATTTTCGTCTCCATTTTTGCATCCTTGTTTGTGCCCAATTTGGTATCTTTTTGTATGCCCTATTTTGTTCCCTTCTTTGTGTCTAGTTTTGCACCCTTTTTTAATTCTACTTTAAAACCCTTTTTGTCTCATTGTTTGCATCTTGTTTTGATGGCTAATTTAACATCCAATTCTACTCCCAATTTTGCATCGATGGTTACATCCACTTTTGGCTTCTTGTTTAGAGTTTTACTTTTACTTCCATTTTACTAATTTTATTACATAGTGAAATATATTATAGTTTCTAAATATCATTTTGTTGTAGGATTTAATGCACAATTAGATGAACATAAACTTTGTCAGTTTATCCCAGAAACCTAAGATAGACTGATTAAGAGAAAGTTTGTTCTAAGGCTCAGGATTCTTAGTAGATCAAGATGTAGAGTATAGATTAAGAAAAGAAGAATGAATTCATGTGAGTCCTCGCATGCATGTCTTGTTGAGTTTTTAGTGTAGAGATAGCTCCAAATCTTGGTCCTACACACAAGAGAGAGAACAAAGAAAACTTCACAACATAATATCTTGATAATTGAAACTATCATAAACATATAAATATTACTGAATAAATAAATATAAACCAAAATCCCATACATTCATTAGTTAAATAGGATAAGTAAAGAATGAATAGTAGCATATGGAAGGAAGAACAACTAATCTATATTAATAAAGGAGTTGAAGAAAGTTACAACCATGAGATGCGGTTGCAACAACACCTCCCCCAACTTCTAGCTCCAAAACTCTCCCTCTCAAGATAGATCTGAGCAGCGTGACAATACACGAATTCCCATCATTTCCTCGATGGCCAAGCCTCTATAGGAATGTGAAGGCTATGAAGATTTCCCAAATTCCTCATTAGTTCAATTTTGGCAAAATATTTTGGGTGAATAATGTTTCATCATATAAAAATGGCATTTTCCACTTTTTAGATGCTTTTGTGCTTAGGAAAAAGCTTCCCCATGCTTTATGGCTCTTTCCCACTTTTGTAAGCTTTTATTTTTTAGGAAAAATCTAAAGATGAGGATAAAGAGATCACATTCACCATATGAGTTTCCAAAAGTGAACAAGAGTGTCAAATTCTAGTTAACTCGAGCTTTTTGAGGAATTTTCATTTTAAAATGTTAACATTAAATTTCCATGTCATAATGTGTAAGCCAATCAAAATCCTTTAAAATTTAAAAGACATACAGGTGTGACTAGGAAGTGGTTTTTTTTTAATAATATAACTTACCTAATTTAACTGTAAATGGTGGCTAAGTGACCCAAAACCATATTAAATATTAAAAATAAAATTAATATCTTAATCTATAAAAGTTAGAATATCGAGATGATTTTTAATGAAGGGTAAATCATGGCCTGTTAAATAAATAAATTTAAATATAAAATCCTAAATCCTAAATTTAATTTAAATTATATTAAATATTGTATTGATAAATTAATTTAAATATAAAATATAAATATATGGTTATTCTGATAAAAGTGCATTTATTTGGGTAACTTAAATTTATATTTTAAATTTAAATTTTCTTAAGTCTTGTGTTAATAAATTAATTTCAATATAAAATACATGTAGATGGTTATTTTTTATAAAAGTGATGTTTATTTGGGTAATTTAAATTTCCTTTAAATTTTGAATTTCCGTTTTTAATTTAAATTTTATTAAATCTTGTGTTAATATATTAATTTAAATATAAAAATACATATACAATTATTTTTGATAAATGTGACATTTATTTGGGTAATTTTGGTAAAAGAATAATAAAAATGATATATTAAAAAAATGTCTACATGGCATTATTTTATTAGTTTCTTAATTTTTTCTTATGTGGTTATTCTTTTAGTTGAAAATTCCTCTAATGTGAGAATTTTGGTAACAAAAGTTAGATGAAGGGGACAACTTGTTATAGACTAGGATACCATGGTCCTCATGGTACATAACTTGTATTATAGGCTTATATAGTTTAGGAGAAAGGGGTTTTCAACCAACAACACAGTATTCTCCTCCAAGATGATGAGGAGGTATTTTCATGTATAACACATTTAAGAATATATCACAATTCAAATTCATAACTTAGTATTTGTAAACAAATTTAAGGGTAATTGACAACATTCATAAAAAATATGGCAGTATCCTCATATATAACAATTCTCCATCAAAAAAACATTGACAATTTTCAATATACATATATTACTACTAAATCAACATTTATCACATATATCATTATTCCAAGGTAAATTCACAACATTACATCCAAAACTAGTAATATCATCATACATAATCATTCTCCATAAAATAGCATTGACAGGTTTCAACACATATATAAAGTAACAAGATAATACTAATAATATCCTTATCATATTTAATAAAATCAACTAAGATTGAAATGTGTGATTATCATATCAAAATATTTCATGAACACTATTATTCTAAGGTAAATTCACAACATCCATCAAAAGATAGTAATATCATTATACATAATAATTATCCATCAAAATAATGTTGATAATTTCAATATATACATAAAATAACAAGATAAACATGATAATATCATCATTATATTTAATCAAATCAACTAAAAGCCAATGTAATATCACCAAATAAAAATGTTTCATAGATATCATTATGCTAAGGTAAATTCACAACATCCATAAAAAGATAGGAATCTCATCATACACAATAATTCTTCATAAAAAATTTGTAAACAATTTTCAACATAATCATAAGGTAACAAGATAGTACTGATAGTATCATCATCATTATTCAGATATACTAAAATTCAAATGTATGATTACCGTATTAAGACATCCAAGTAAATATAAAAATAACGCATGGCTAGCTGGCACCACGAAAATCATAGTCAAGCTCATCCTCATGATCATTTCCATGATCATCATCCCGACCATCCTGATAATATCATCCACATAATCATCACCAATGTTATCGCCATCCTCATCCTGATCATCTCTGATATATGATGTAATATAAACATAGTCTATATCATCATCTTAGTGGTCATTACCTATAGCGTTCTGGAAAAAAATCAATATTACATGTTAGTACTATTTCTATAGCAAAATGCATATTTTTATTACGATGCTAACAATAAAATGAGGTATGACATAATAAAATTTAATAGTACTAAAAATAAAATGAAAATGTGGCTTAAGAGATATTGGAGATCCAGCTAAGATTACACTTGTAATTCACATTAAGTAGTAGAAGCATTTTTTAATCCATATGAAGTAGGTACCCATTTGTTCTTCATATTATATTGTGAATGTTTCTTATGATTTCCATGCAGAATTGGTAAATTAATATTTACTGAAAGCTTTATTTCAAATTACAATTGTAATTCAGATTAGAAATAGAAGAAATTTTAACAAAAAAAAGAATGTCACATGAAAAAGTAAATTGTTTTTAATGAAAAATAAGTCACATACAATATGAATGTCACATGAAATATTGAGCTATTTTTAATGCTTGTAATTTTCTCTATAATAAAATGGATCCTAATGTTCATTGAAGAAAAAATGCTCACAAATAATTACTTCATTTTATCCATTATCACACTTAATCCATTATACCTAGTGATGACAATGATTCCATTCAAATTGTTTTGAACTCCCTAAATACAATTTAAAAGAGAAAAATCCACGACCACGACCATGACCACAACCCCCTCCCTTGCCTCGCCCACCATTAGAGATAATGAACTTGGAGTTATGACCATGATAGCAACCCCTCCCTTGCCTTGCATCCACCATTAGAGGCATTGAACTTGGAATTAAGAGTAGTCATGTTTTCTTTGCTCTAATTAATCTCCAAGGAATCAAAACTTGATCAATATATCAAGGACTCCATCAAGGAATATATATATCATAAGAGAAGCTCAATAGGATTTGCCAAAAGAGTGTGAAATAACACTTATCTCTGTTTTATGAAATAACTCGAGCGAGTGGAATGAATGGTGGGAAACACTTACCAAGGAAAAGAATATTTTTGGTCCGTCCTTATTTCTATTATTATTTTTGCTTCTTAGAATGGAGGGAAGTGTTTAAAAAAATTCTAAA
The DNA here is from genome assembly GCA_031772625.1 of Pinus tabuliformis. Classification (NCBI taxonomy): domain Eukaryota; kingdom Viridiplantae; phylum Streptophyta; class Pinopsida; order Pinales; family Pinaceae; genus Pinus; species Pinus tabuliformis. Next base: position 1,042,415,930 of record CM062816.1, on the reverse strand, counting down.
AAATATTTTAAATAAAAAAATAAAAATTATCTGCTTAAGTTTAGTTTTTTTTTTAATATATATTTAGTTTAGTATTTTTTTATTTTCTAAAAAAATATATTTAGTTTCTGGTTTTTTTTATAACAAAAATTATATTCTTTTTATAAAAATGGATTTTAAACATCCATTCATGCTAAATTTGTGATTTTATGATATAAGTTTAAATTATATATAAAAAGGTAACTTAATGCCATGTGTTGTGTCACTGAGATGGGTATTATACATCTCTTCCTTGCTAAGTTATAGAATGTGCTTGGGTTTTCTTAATGCAATAAAATTGATTCTTCTCTTCATTATATCTTGAGATGTTCAACTTCCACCTAATAAAACAATAAAGTTAAAATAGGTTTGCCTTTGTCATTTGTAGATTTCTTTCCCCATTAATCCTTGTCTTAATAGATTAATTGTCTTATGGTGGCCTTGAGTGGTCACTCCCATTAGTTGCATGCTTTTTAGTTTTATGTTAGTGACATTTCTTATGATTGATAACATGTTATTTAATTAATGAAAATGTGTTATTTTCCATATTATTGTTAAATATTAATATTAAATATGTTGGTTTTGAACATGGTTTACCAAAAAGTTCCCAAAAGGTTTATAGATTGTAATTTATAATGTAATGCTTCATTGCTTGATGAAATTGTTTTGGATATTTTTTTTAAAGATTCATTGATTGATGAAATTTTTATGGATATTTTTTAAGTATATTAACTTGTATGTGATAAAGTCAAAAGTCACCTCTTTTTGAGATTTTCATTGCTTAATTTCCCTTAAGGCTATCAAGTTCACCATTCAGTCCCAGTTTAAGGAAATATAGGAGTCATGAAGTGGCATTGTCCAGTAACTTAAATCATGGAACATGTTTTTTTTAGTCAGATTATACTTCCTTTCTATGTAAATTATCCATGAAAATAGTCTCATGGAACATGAGGGACCTTAATAGTAAAGGAAAACAAATACTTCTAAAAGAAAAATGGTACGCAAAGCACCCATCAATAATGTTGATATAAGAAATAAAAATATTAAGTGAGGTTCTACCTCATATAATTAGAAAATGGGGGAGGAATTTCCAAGTAGTAGTGATTGATGAGTAGATATACTTGGGTGGAATGGCTATTATTTGGAATGATCAGGACATCAAGGTTACCAATATGTTTACCTCTTTTCTCATTATGACAACATAATTTTAGTTAATTGACATCGAGGACTACTACCATATATCCAATGTCTATGACTCCAATATCACAAATGGAAAACCTCTATTTCTCAATTCTATTTCTAGCACAAGTAATTTACACTCCCCATCTCCGTGGATTATTGGGAGTGACTTCAATATTATCAAGTGTCTCGAGGAAAAGAAAGGATGAATCACAATGTTTACCAAGAGATTTTGTAAGATATACCATCAAGGCCCTAAAGTAGTATCCATTAAAGTTCTCAAGCAATGAGTCTCCAACCCACACATGTGGATCAATGACATGTAATACATGTGTGTGTGGTGGCTAACTTAATACATTGTTCTAATAACTCCACAAACTTAAGTATTTCACTCCGTCACATGATTGACCGTAGTGTGACATAAATAAACCAAGAGTAGACATGAAACCCTTAGGCAAGAAAAATTCCCTAGATCCTCAAATAGGTGCTTAAATGATGAAGTGAAAATGAAAGGGGAAAATAGGACTTTATGATTAAACCATCACAAACATGTGATCAAGTGTGGCTAGGAGTGTATATATTCATATGTTTTCCAAAGAGGGTGTCAATACATGAGTTACCATTCATTGGGCCTCATTTTTCTTTCTTTTGATTTCTCTTATATATAGGACTTAGGGAATAAGGTTTTCATAAGTTTTGAACAACTCATAGATATAATATTTACATAAATTTTCGCTTTAACCTTAGAGTTTAGACTTAGATAAATCATTATAGTGTACCTTTAATGATTTTGGATTTCACTTTTTGAATTTCTTTCATCAAAAATGACAAAAGGGGAGATATTTTGCCACAAATCTATGAATGCTTAATCATAAAGGCGTCATGCAATGAAAACAAATTAATGATGTTATTCCCTATGAAAATGATGGGTATTCTTGAGAAACGCTTATGCTTGTGGATGTCTCCTCCTTGGTTGAGAGGGAGTGAGCACTAACACCATATTATCCATTTGTCATGTACTATGGTCGAGACTAACATTTGTAAGCCTACTAAAGACACCAGTAGTGAGAATGGTAGATTAGATAAACATCTAGGACCAATATTCTTTGAGAATTTGTGATTTGACTAGGACTAACCGCCATAAGTCAAGTACATTAATCCAAGATAAGAATAGTCATGAGGATCGACATTTCCTGGTGTTAAATATTATGACAATGGATTAGAAAATGATCATGCGAGGACATGCCTAATGAACATCCTAGTGCAGTAAGTGCCTAAAGAGGGAGTAGTGTCCAAATTTATGCCTCCCAACATTGTGCTATGATCTAATGGAGAGATATAACTTGTTAGTCAAGGCCTTTCTATTTTGACAATGTTGGCTATGATGATGTAAATCCTCATTGATGCTTATCAATCTAGATCCCTTCTTATATGAATATTTCAACTTGAGAGTACTTTTTTGTCTCATTATGAGTATCTCCCTAGTTTAGAGGGAGTGTCATCATCTTCATCATCATCATCATCATCATGATTATGGACATTGTTGTCAATTGTTCATAATTATAGGTGTCATAAGAAATATCATCAACCCAAAAAATATTACGAGTGCTAAAAAAGGGTTTTAGGACACTTGATATATGCAAGAGAAATGACAACTTTATTTTTTAGAGATGATCGATGATCAACATCATCACTACCATTATCATCATCATTATAATTTTCATCATCCCCATCATCATAATTAATGTAATTTCTGTCATCATTGTTGTCAACTTCGTCATGAACATCATAATCATCATTCATGCCATTATTGTTGTTGATTATGACCAAGATTAAAATAATGATAATGATAATCAAATGATGATGACTTGGAAGATGACTCTAAAGATAATGATTATGATTATGAACATGACAACATTTAAAAATTGGGAAGATTGTCCAAGGTCATTATCATCTCCATCATTGTTGTCATCATCATCATTGTAATTATAACCCCCATCATCTTTATCATCATTTTGATTATCATAATAATCACAATTCATGTCATCGTCATCATCTTCATTATCATCATCGTCATAATTATTGACATTGTCATCAGTTGTTCATAATTGTTAATGTCATAAGAAATATCATCAATGCAAAAAATATATGAGTGTTGGAAAATGGATGCAAAAGTAAAAAAAAATGGGGGCAACAATAGACGTAAAATTGGATGAAGAGTGGACACAACATAAGTAGATGCAAAACAAGACAGAAAAATTGACACAAAAGTGGATGAAAAAGGAGATGCAATAGTTGATGCAAATTTGGACACAAAATAGGATGCAAACATGGATGAAAAAGTGGAAGAAAACATGGATGTAATAGTAGGCATAAAACTTAGCATGAATTTTTGTCGAATAAATGTGGATACAACAATGAACGAAAAAAAAAAAAAGACACAAACTTGGATGCAAAAAGGAGGCAAAATTGGATTAAAAAATGGATGTAAACATGGAACAAACATAGGTGCAATAGTGGACACAAAATTAGATTCAAAATTGGATGCATCAGAAGTGGATGTAAAAGTAGATGAAAAAAATATCAAAATTATTTGATGCAAACTTGGAGACCAAAAAGGATGCAAATGTGGATGCAAAATTGGAAGAAAATGTGGGCTTCAATGATAGGCACAACAAAAGTGGATGAGAAAGTGGATGTAATAAAAAACACAAAAAAAGATGCAAAATTGGATGCAGGACAAGATGCAATAAGGGATGCAAACATGGGTGCAATAGCAAAAACAAAATTGGATGAAAAATATGGATGCAATGGAAGTAGATGCAAAAGAAGACACAAAATGAGATGCAAAACCCAACACAAAAGTGGATGCAAAAATAGATGCAATATTTTGATGCAAAAGTGGATGCGAAGATGGATGAAAAATTTGAAACAAACGTGGGTACAACAGTAAGTACAAAACATGGTACAAGTAGTGCCATAACAAAAGTGGATGTAATGATAGATGCAAAAAAAGAAGCAAATGAAGATGGAAAATAAGATGCAAAAAGGGATGCAAAAGTGGATGTAAACATGGGTGTAACAATGAATGAAAAATATGATGCAAAAGTTGATGCAACAAAATTCGATGCAAAAGTAGATGCTATATGAGACACAAAACCTGATGCAAATCTTGATGCAAAGGGGATGCAAAAAATGATGTAAAAATGGATGTAAAAAATGATGCAAAAGAGGATACAAGAGATCATTGAAAAGTTCATGCAAGTGTAAGCACAAAATGTGGATGCAATAAATGATACAAAAGTTGGTGAAACAAAATTAGGTGCCAAACTTGATGCAAAACATGGTGCAAAGGATGGCATAAAACTTGGCATAAAACCTGGCATAAAACCTAGTGTAAAACCTGATGCAAAACTTATTACAATACTTGGTGCAAACCTTGGTGTAAGACTTGGTGAAAAACTCGGTGCAAACTTTGCATCAATTATTGCACCATATTTGATAAATGGACACAAATAGCACCAAAAATGGGCTCTAGATGCAAAAAAGGAAGAAAAAAGGGACACTAACCACAGGGTTTTGTTGTAGTAAAACATGTGAGGCACTCTCTCATTTCTTTGGTTTATGAACTCAAGGTTTATTTTGAAATATAAACTTTTATTTATCATGCAACCCCAACAACAGAAGATAATTTTCCTCTGTATCACCTCTGCGCACATTTGCAAGTTGAAATCGTTGAGCTGCATTAATTTCATTCATTGCCCTGTGTATTGAAACATTGTGGAAACAAAAATTTAATTGGATCTAACTGTGATGATATACAAACCTTTGGAAATTTATTCCCTATTCCCTCAGCAAGATCAAACCTGTTGTTGAATTGAGACTTCTGTGATCCATAATAGTTATAAGAAGAGCTTCGGCGTAAATCACATATAGAAAGACCTTTGTCGACGCGTTTCGAGCCAGCAAGTGTGGCTCATCGTCAGGACAAGTTGAAGAAACATATCCAGCTTTGCGTGTTAAATAGTCTGATCAGGGCCTCCAACAGCTATCTAGATTAACGGCTAGCTTTGACTTAGGGACAGTCAAAAAGTCAAATTGATTATTTCAAGGAAGATAGTAATGACCATACCTATATATAAAAATATAATTATATAAATGAAATAATTTAAGAAGGGGTTTACTTTAATAATTAGTTAAAATGTATAATTTAATAATTAAATTTTTTTATTAAATGGGAATTAGTTACATTGAAGACCAAACTTATTTATAAATAAGGTAAATGTAATTAAATAAAATAAATAATAATAATACAAATCAGCAAATAAATAAATAATAATAATATATATTCGTTAGATGAATAAATAAATAGATAAAAATCTATATAAAAAATAAATAATAATAATAATAATAATAATATATATAAATTAGTTATGAAAGAAATAATAAAGTAAATAATAATAAGAAAATAACAATAAAAATAATACTAATATAAATTACCAATAATAACAATATATAAAAATTAGTTACGAAAAAATAATAAAATGGATAATAATAATAATAATATATATTGCTTAATAGATAAATAAAATTAATAAATTAAAGTATATAATATATATAAAAATAATAATAATAAATATAAAAATTAGTTACAAAGAACTAATCAAATAAATAAATAAATAATAATAATAAAAAATAAGTAAATAAATATTTGTTATAACAATAATAATTAGGGAAAAGGGGACGACTCAACAATAAAAATAAGCAAATACATAAATAATAATAATAATAATATATATTATTCGTTAATAGATAAATAAATAAATAATTTATATATATATATATATATATATATATATATATATATATAAGATAAATAAATAATAATAATAATAAAATATTAGCTATGATAAATAGATACCAATATCACTCAGGGAAAAAATGAGCGACACAAAATAAACAGGAGAAGGACTGGAAAGAGTCCAGAGCCAAAATGGATAAACCCTAGGAGATAGGAAGGCTCCAGGGGAATGACGAAAGCGAAACAAATGAAAGAGGGGGGGGGGGGGGAGACTAAGATGAAAGGGCAGGGATCCAACATCTACTGATCTTCCAGCCGTCATCTCTATTGAGATTGTTAGGCCTTCTTTCGATCTCAATAGCTTCCCTGAGTTTCCGATGATGGAACTGGGCAACCTTGGCAACAACCTTAGCCTCCTCAATACAAACGAGATGCTTGGTCTTATCCACATGCTTTGCTAGCGCTGAAGACTTGGTTCTCCCATGTCTTAGGTCAGCTGCATGTTCGCTAATCCTCTGATGGATGGAGCGCCCTGTTTCCCCGATGTAGGGGGTCCCACAAGAACAAGGGATCAAGTAGACACCCTTCATGTCCTTGGGGTTAACGGGATCATTACCCGATCGGAGGGAATTACGAATAGCTTTGAGGGGTCTAAATGAAGAGGGAATATCATACCTCTTAAGGATCCGAGCAATCTTGTCCGTGGTTCCTTGGACATATGGAAGGTGGACACCTAGATGGACATAATTTGACTTCTGCAAAAAATGGGCTTGAAATTGTACCCAAAAATCCATTTGATATTCTTACATCAATACACCATGTCTTGCCACTATATTATCATTGACACTAATCGTTTGTGGAACATGACCAACTACTACACCCTTGGTATCTACTGAGTCTGAAATACTTATAAAATGTCACATATTTGGTAACCCTCATTCAATCAACTGTGTTCTGATCCACCATTGTAGCATCTTGCCAACGCTTTGCAAGGATGTTTCAAATCTAAATAAACCATGAGGTTTGGGTATTCTAATCTACACTCTTTGTATTATTTTTATTGGCATTTTAAACCTTTTAGGAAGCTCGAGAGTGATTGACATGATAACTGAGTGAAGATGGACGACACTTTGATTTTATTACCGAATAATTCATTTGACAGTAGGATGCCCACCTACGCAGACTCTCCCTTTACATAATAGAATTGATATTTAAAGTTTTCCATATTCTAATTGTTCCCTCTAAAGCTCCATAGGACCATGATTCACCATTGTGAGCAAAACACACAACATTACTTTTCCCTCTAAATCTCCATAGGACCATGATTCACCATTGTGAGCAAAACACACAACATTGCTTTTCATCTAGATCCATTTGTATCCTATCTTGGAACATCTAAATCCATTTGTATCCTGTCTTGGAACATCTCAAATCTTTCCTGCTTGAGAAATTTCACCATTTCATGCCATACATCTCATTCATCCATTTGTAGATGAACACACTCAACACAATTCTTTATCAAACACTTCAACAAATCTGCAGAATACCTTATCAATTTGGGACAAAAATTTAATGCATTAGACCACTAGTCATTATTGTAGGGTTTTGAGAATCGTCAATATCCAAGATACCCTTTGTTTTTGCGTGTTTTCTTAAAATCATTGTGTCATCACTATGGCGATCTTGATGTCATAGAGACATGATCCGTGATGACAAACATCAATACACATGTTTCCCAAACAATTCAAACCCTGTAGAAGTTGACAACAACAAATTGTGGTGTGAAGAAAACCAAAAATGGATTCAGAGGGGGTGTATAGGTATAAGTAGTTTCAATGAGGGAGGTTTCACAATTAACCTGGAGTTGCCACGTATAACAAGGTGGTTTCAAAAAACAATGAATTGCGGACCCCATCATTTCGTTAAAACTTGAGCACACAATAGGGTCCGTAATTAAACGACACTAATTCATTTTACACCTGCAACGGGATGCTGACATGTATCACCTTTTAAATCCACGAATGTGCAGTTTCTTCATCTTTCTAGCAACGAGAAGCTCCCATGGCGCTTATATGGACACTATCTTTCTTTTTCGATGAATGGGAATAATAACACATTGGTAGGAGGAAAGTATCTTTCGGAATTTATATGCACCATTACATACATGTTATGCACATATTATACTACACTCCCTTGTTGGCTTGGCACTTGGTGCACTAGGCTTTGTCTTGCATGGAGTGCTTGGTAATTGGAATAAATTTTAGCGATTGGGCTTTGAGTGCAATAATTTGTTACGCAAAAACAAAACTGTGTAAAACACTCGAGAGCATAGTTTTATAATTTAAATAAACAATTTTATAAAAATACATAATAATATTTCTATAAAATTAAATTTATTTAAAATTAAAACTATTATTTATAATAAAATCTTAGCTTTGTAAACAAGATAGAGGCTAGCCAAATTTTGAGAGCTTTATAACTATTTTTAGGCACTAAAAGTATATTCCTTTGAAAAATAGAAAAGGCTTAGTTACCATTGAATAAGTCAATAACGGATAGCACAATTTTTGTGGCAGCCCTCAACTTATCTAATGTGAGCAATTAGAAGGTTTTGAAGCTTGAGATATTTTCCTATGTTTAAAGGTATTGATCTATTTCCTTGTTTCGATAAACTTGTATCCCAAATACATTCATTATAGAAACCTGTCATACGTGATTAACAAAGCAGACATCACAATGATAAACATGAGAATATCGAAGAAATATGACAAATTTTTGGCATTGCTAAAAAAAAATGTGTGACATTTTTCTAAGAATATGTTACAACATGGGCTCCAACTGGGGACTGCTTCCCCCTGTCGGATGAAGAGAACTTGTAGAAAAAGTGCCTAGAGTCCTTTGGGCATGAATTCATCTCATTGAAACTAATTCACATCAAATTAAACTACTCTGTAAATGACTCTACAATCTTCAATATTTAAACCAACTTGTCCATTTCTTGCAGCCTGCAGTATGAAAACTATTATTTGTCATCTGCAAAATGTGAATTGAGGAGTCTCGCATCCTGTGATCAACTTCAATCCATCTATATCCTAGAATTTTTTCAAATGTATTCCATCAGCATTCCCTCGTCTTTGCAACACTATCACATCTTCCAGTTTTAGCTTGTATTTTAAAAAGAAACACACACATTTTTTACATTTAAAAAAAATTGACACGTGTTCTCTTTAAAAACATACTTTTAGAACTGAAAATGAAATACTAATGCCTTGTAGGATGAATTGAAAATTTAATCTATTGTACTTCAAACTGAAAAAATTTACCCACTTCAAACTTAAATTCCCGAAGAATAATTGCTTTATTTGAAAAGAAATCAACAATAATATCTAATTCTTTGGGATGTGGAGTCACACATATCTCCAACAACAAATAATTCTCCTTTGAATAACCTGCAATCTGTGACCTAAAATCTGTAACTTACGAATTGTAACCTACTCATACTTAAACTATCCACATACTACAAACTAAAGCAATTGCAAACTCAAACCATTTTGTAAGATGAAGCAAATTTGAAAAACCAACTAATCTATTTGCACACCAAATGCTCAAAATTAATTTTATTCAGACAAACTAAATCAATCCATATACTTTTCACCAGATGCTAAGAAAACAAACTTATTTGATTTCACACTCCTACTCTACTCGACTGGAAGTCTACCTGTTAAGTGTAGTCATACTTCAAGTGCAACCATGTGAAAAGTGGATTACCTAACTTAGAATATACATTATGAAAACTTTACATGCAATTAAAAACTTGAAAATAATATACAATATGAAATTCAAATTCCATTGAGAACTTATACTTAAAGGTGCAAATCATTAAGCTATTGAAACACATATTGTTCAAGAACTTTGAGAACTTTGTCCATTGTTGATATCTAAAATTTATGATTTTTGCTAAGATTCAGAAAATTATATTGCTGAATGTAACCATTACCAAGCATTGAAAAAACACATCAACAAATGTACTTGACATCTTGAACCAATGGAATCTAGAACACATGGAATCACCAAATAAACAAAGTGGAGTTTCCAGGTAAAAAAATGTAGCAAATATTCAAATGCCTAATCTTTGTTCACCACCAAAGAATAAATGTAATCAATTATCGTTCTCTTGGGAAAAATATCTCGTTATTGCGCTCCCTAGAAACGATGCCAAATGTTGTATCTATTTCTTGAAGTCAATTTATTGGCTAAAAACTATGCCAAGAAACCAACTCAACCACTTTAGGTCCACGTTAGTCCTTGAACCAGAGGGGTCTCCCTCAATTGTGACGAGGTTTTAATTGTTTTCACCATCACTGAACAACAATCTATGTAGCACAATGGCCAGATCTAGGGGTTTTGGTTGGTTGGTTGCTAATGAGTCACACATCCCTGCTTAAATGAATAAAACCCTACCTGTGAGATACCCAATCAAAGTGCCGACATTTAACTATGACATAGTACAATTATTTAAAGGTTTTGATAGAAGAATGAAGGAGAATTTAGAGAATCAAATATCCTCGATGAATATCCAATTATCTAATAGGAGTAGAAGCGTATAAAAGAATCTCTATAGCAAAATGTTAATACATATAAGAATTGTTATAGAATCAATAATCAAATGATTAAGAGGGATCAATAGTGACACACTGTCACCTTGATGTACTCAGTAAAGAACATAAGTTTGCGATGGGATGTCAAGGAGGTTGACACTCAACCCAACCTTTCCCAAATATCTATACAACCTTAGATGGATGTAGAAATATAATGAACACTAGAAACCACTTACATATGAAACAATTTATGTCATCAACTAAAGCCATAAGCCTTTTATTAAATGCTAAAGTTACATGATTTACAAAATATACAAGTGTTATGGGACCAAAAGCCAACCATTTTACGTTAAAAATCAAAGAATATATAGAACAATATTTTCCTCAAGTAGTTACAATATTTGAGGAATAAAATCATAAAAAAAAACTAAAAATAAATACAATCTCTAGTTCTCCTCCTTTAAAACTAAAGTTGTTGAAGTTGTTCCCTAAAATCTACCAACTGCCCTTTAAAAATGATCAATCCATGCTCATTACAACTGATAACTAATAATTTATATAGAAAATACACTCTCGAGCTATCACGATCTTCTAGGAATTGAAATCAATTAATAATTCTAAATAAATCAATTATTGAAAATAGTTGTGAAGTGCCTTGAATTGCTCAAGGGGATAAAGTTGAGTATCGTCATATCCTGGAATATGCTATCTTTGACTATGCTAAGATTGGAACATTCTTTTTCCTCCTTGAAATACGCAAATAATCTCCAACTGTTGATTTTTACTTATTAGGATCTTGATGAGCCAATTCCGATTCTAGAAATAAGAATGCATACCATGTTCTTTGGAAATTGAAGACTGCTATAATTCTTATGTAGGTATTCATGTTCCATATCTTCAACAGGCTTTTACAATCAATAGGTTTGTTACTAATATAGTCACCCTTTTTAAGGTTTGAAAGTTATGAAGGATGGATAATCATAGCCATCAATACCAAGTTCTCTTTCAAGAGCAAGATGCTTTCCTGTTGTTTCCCACACATAGAAAACAAATTGATGCTTTAGAAAACTTGGTTTTTAATGCATCCAGACCTATATGCTTCACCAATTTTGAAGGAGAAACATTCATATCAATTTGCTCAAGAGAAAAATATTCAATCGTAGAAGTTTTTCTTTGCACCTTCATAAGGCACATGACTCTCCTTATCAGAACCAAAAAAACCAAGATTATAGGAAAGCCTTGTACATTGAACATGTTCATCATATTTTTCTTTGAATCACAATTTAACTGAGACATATTCACAATCCATTTAATCTATAGATGTAATCTTTACAAGCAATGTTTTTGGTTTCACTAGTGTTAATGTTGGGTGTACCCAAAGACATACCAATCTTGAAAATATTCCAGAACCAACACTCACACTTCTTACACTTAAATGTAATATATTCTTGCCATTACTTCAGTTGCTGGAGGAATGGCCTTTAGATAATGAAATAAAGGCTACCTCTCAATGTTAGAATCAAGAACAAGTATAATTCAACCACCTTCTCAGAAACCAAATATGCAGAGTAGAAACCAACGCCAAACTATCTAATCATGCTGATATTAGCACCAACTTCATCTCATGGATTTAAATTCATTAAATAGTAGTTCCCATGACCTTTGAAAATAATTATTTCAAAGTCTCCTCTGTAATGGATCAGGTCAAGCAATGGTTATTATGGACTCACCATTTGTTCCTGCAACTAACAACTAATTTAGACAAATAAACACAACAACAGAGAGCATAACATAAGTTGAGTAATAAAAAGTGAAAATATGTGAGGCACTCTCTTGATGTCTTAGTTTATGAACTTAGGGTTTATTTTGAAATATAAACTTGTCTCTATTGTGCAACCCCAACATCAACAAGATAATTTTCCTCTATACCATCTATGAGCACATTTGCAAGTTGAAATCATTGAGTTGCACTGATTTCATTCATTTCTTTGTGTATTGAAACATTGTGGAAAGAAAAACTGCATTGGATCTAACTGTGAGGATATACAATCCTTTGGAAATTTCTTCCCCATTCCCTTAGCGAGATCAAACCTTTGACTTCTGCCAAAAATGGGCTTGAAATTGTACCCAAAACTCCACTTGATATTCTTACATCAATACGCCATGTCTTGCCACTGCATTATCATCGACAGTAATTGTTTGAGGAACGTGACCAACTACCATGCCCTTGGTATCTACTGAGTTGAAAGTACTTGTAAAATGTCACATATCTGGTAACCCTTATTTAATCAATTGTTCCCTGACCCACCATTACAACAGCTTACCACCACCTTGCAAGGATGTTGCAAATTTGAAAAAACCATGAAGTTTGGGTATTCTGATTTACACTTTATGTATTTTTATTGGAATTTGAAACCTTTTAGGAAGCTCAAGAGTGATTGGCATGATAACTGAGTGAAGATAGCTGAAACTTCTATTTGATTACCAAATAATTCATTTGATAGTAGGATGCCCACCTATACAGACTCTATCTTCACACAATATAATTCATATTTAAAGTTTTCCATATTCTAATTGTGTTAAAGAGTGCAACTAGGGGAAAATTCCCATTCCTAGAAACCTGTTATGAATAACATATATATATATATATATATATATATATATATATATATATATATATATATATATATATATATAATGAATAATTAACTAATAATTAGTGTTGAAGAGTCATGTCTCCAAGGACATGTTGAAATTGTAGTAAGAAAAGGCTTCATTTGACTTGTGCTTTAGTCAAATGGAGAAATTTGATTTTCCACATAAGTAGGATGACTTGGGTTGCAGTTATTTAGAGTGACATGGCCTTTCCTCCTAGTTAAATCAGTAAATTCGAGTTTGTAGGCTAGAAGTAGAGTTGTGCATGAGTTGATTGCTAAGATATAGCAATCTAATGGAGTTATAGTTAGTGAAACTTAGTTATCTGAGCTCTAGTCACGAATAGAGTCAGTATGAGTTCAATTGTAGTTGTAACTATTGTTAACTCACCGATCTCTCAATTAACTAGTCAATTTACTAAAAATAACCATAGTTGTGCATGCAATTTGAATTCCCTAGATGAGTGGAGGGAAAATACATAATTGTGTTTTTATTATTGTATACTATTGAGTGTATAGAGTTGGTATGTAGAAGATGAGCTAATTTCCTCAGAATTACGCAAGGAAATAGGAACGAGTGCAAGAATGTGAGTCTAGGTAGAGCAAGTGCAGGCTCAGTATTGTGGAGCATTGGAAAGGTATGTTTTTGACGAACAATTTAGTGACTTTTCAATAACAATTGTAACCCTTTCTGCATAATGAACTTAAAGAAATAAAGAATTTTAATAGAATGTGTGAGAATTAGTATGGAAAACTTAATCGCTGATAATTGTTATTTTTCCATGCAGAAAAGGGTGAAAACGAAGGGCTGCCATTCAAAAGGAAAAGACAAAGGAGGAATAACTGCTGTCCCTTTAGAAGGGAACCAGATGCGAACAAGATCGAACAGATCGAAGCAGAACGACCCTGGAAAGAAAGAAGGGTTATCAATTCGGCGGAACAGGGGAAGAAAAGTAAAGGATTAACGGCTTGGCGAATCCCTCAGGATCTTTGATCCTGAGGGATCGCTGTTTTGCTTATTTTTGCTACCTAGATACCTCCGCCGTTACTTTTATAAAAAGGGACAGCATCGTTAAGCAAAGGGACCTTTTTTTCATATATGTAACTGTGAATTTCAGACTCAACTTTGATCATCGACTCTCACTAAGACTTGTTTTGTTGTACATTTGTTGATGCATTAATACAAAAGACTTGGTGTTTATTTCATCTCTGCGTCTGGAGTAATCTAAGGCGGTGTACCGTTGGAAGCTAAGGGCCCGGCTCCGAAGGACACTTGCTTTTGTATCATTATAATTTGGTTTCTATGTGGTTTGTTTATCTTTATAGTTTGGTAATCTGACATGTTTTTCATATGCTATTCCATGCTCTGTTACGATTAATTCATTAATGGTTTCTTTCAAGAGATTTATGTAGTGACTCTGCATTGTATGAGTGAATCTTTTCAGAGTTGATTGCATGTTAACAATCTAAGCCAACTGTTTCTGTTACAGAGCCTTCATGTTGGATTCATTTGAAATCTCAATTATTGGAATCCGGAAGTAATGTTATTCTATTTGGAAACATAGTCATATTCTCTTTAATCATTAGATTGCTATACTAAGCGTGTTGTGTATATATGGTTGATGATTGCTGTCCCATAATTCATTTGTGAATATTGTTCCATAAAGTATAATCCATTGAAGTTGCTTTAAGAGAGGAGACTGCTATTTTATTACAGAGTGTGAGTTTGGTTCAATAGGACAAGTTTAGTTCGGACTCGCAAGGTTTAGTTCCATTTATTGCTGTTCCATTTACTGCTGTTCCATTTTAGATTTGTTGTTCCATTTCCTGTTTGCTGTTCCATTTCACTTTTTGCCGTTCCATTTACTTGCATTTGTTGTCTTGGTGTGAGAGAAGGTCTAAGGTTGTAGTGAGCCTCAGCAGTCGCTGCCTAGCTCCCAGACCTATGGTCCATGTTCTAATTTCCTTTCCATCAGTTTCTAGAGGGATGGGTTATCGCTTCCGTACCCTTGACTGATAAGCTGCTTTGTGTGATTTTATTCTTTTAGAGCAATTTAGTCATAAGTTTAGCATCCGTTTACTCTTGTATTTTCTAAACACTGTACTACTAAGCATTACTCTGACGAATAGCCTTGGATTGAGATACTCTTTGCAATAACAAAGCGTTCCCGGATTGACTTATTAATGTGGCATAACTAGAGGTGAAAGAGACCCTTGTTACAGCTCTACATTTTGGCGCCGTTGCCGGGGAAAGAGTATAGCCATTTGTCTTTTACAGAGTAGTGTACGAATTTGCTAGGGGAGAGTTGGATTTTAAAAACGGAAGGTAAGAACCTGCGTACGGAGCATGTAAAAGCCCTGCTCCACCGTCCGCTTTCCTGGCAGAATTGTGGGTTGAATAGAATTTGGTAGTTTATAGAGTGCATGACTAAGCAGAAAAAGCCAGAAAAAATTATCAAACCTCCGTTCAAACCCGAAAAAGCCAAAGGGCCAGTGACCCTTGGCCGAACAACCTTCATAGACGAAATCTATAAGAAAACTGAATCTCAGCCATCAGTAGGGTTCAGGAAAACCAATTCTAAACAACCTACTAGCTCCCTTCAGGCCGCAGGATCACCATCTGTAGCCTTCGCTGAGGTGCATAGTCAGACTGATGAACAGGACTTTCAAGAAATTGAAAACTCTATTCCAGAACGACTGCACGAAGGGAATCTAAGCAATCTTTGTGAAGGAGAAGGGGAAACAGGAGAAGTTGAGGAGCCAAGATCCCCTCCTAGGATAATTCAGCCATTAAAAAGCCCAGATAAAGGAAGCGCTGTAAAAATCATTGTTGAAGGGATTCAATCTCCTCAAGCAACAGGGACTCTCGTTATTCCAGATGAAGGAAGTGCTATTAAAACAATCCCTGTTAAGGTCGTTCCTTCTCCGCCTAAGAATACCCTCTTAGAGATCCCGGAAGGTTATTGGCACATATTCGATCCCATGGCACAGAATCAGCCAAACACTCAAACTTCTACATTACAATACCCTATAGTGGATTCCGCAGCAAATGCTCTTATGAAAGAAATTCCCCTTCAACACATTCCTACATTTCATGGACTTACGTCAGAGGACCCCGATGCATTCTTATTCGAATTTGATGTATTATGCAGGGGATATGATTACACCACTGACCCCCAGAAATTAAAGTTGTTCCCCTCCACTTTGAAAGGAGCAGCTTTAAGATGGTTTATGGGTTTAGGTGGTGGGGTTATAAATAACTGGGAGCAAATGAAAGAATCTTTCCTAAAGAAATATCAAGATTATTGTAGGTCTAGAGAACTGAAAGATGAAATATTTCAGATGACAGCTAGACCAAATGAAACACTAGAAGAATATGTAGAACGTTTTCAGTATAATTTGCAAAGATCTCCATATGCATCACTACCTCTGCCTGATAATGTGTTAAAAACAACATTGATTAGAGGCATGAAGGAACAATGGATTGAAACATTAAATATCATGGGAAAAGGGGATATTTATCAAGAAAATTTTGCTGACATCATTGATTTATGTATCAGGAGCTCGAGAGGTAGCACAAGGATAAAACCAGCAGAATATGATCGGTTTGTTAGAGATAACAAAATATCAACATAAGGAGTAACACATTTAGAACTTGGAAATTTATTAGAAAATTTTAAAACTGATATCCTGGGGACATTGACTACACAACTTGATATTGTGCAGGCTAAATAGAAGCAGATAGAGGCAGAACAGAATTTGGCAATCTTCTGCCCCCGATGTAGAAGAAAACATAGCCACAAGGAATGTCCACTGGATGCAGTTCAAACATGTGCTATCTGTACAAAAGATCACCTTACTGAAAGTTGCCCCTCACTTCCTGGATTGAAGGCAGTATATAAGGAAGCAGAAGAAGAGCCAGAATCAGCATACTTCGTTAACCAGCGTCGCCAATGGCAACCAAGGCAATCGGGTATGTTTTCAGACCCAACTTCTTCTTTTCAGCCTCCACAGTATAACGCTCAACAATATAGTATGTGGCAAAACCAATCTCAACCCCCATTTCCGAACTGGTCATCACAACCATTTCCTTCTCCAAATCCATGGATGAATCAGCCAAGCCAATTGGGTTGGCCGAATTTTCCTTATGCCCCACCATATTGGCAGAATAGCTCATATCCTCCACAATGGACCCCCCCCACTTCAGAAAGTTCACCCTGGCAGACAAATTGGCCAAGATCGACATATCAGCCAACATGAACTATTCCACTCCCTCAACAGACTCTGCTAGCTTTGCAACAAAATCCCCAGTCTAATCTGAGACCGTAACTCCCAGCCCAACCCAATCCTAATCCTAATAATAGGCCGGTCCAATCCCTCCAAATTATAGAATCAACAGAAATCGGACCTGAACTGAGGGAGTGCAATGATCTTCAGTTAAGATCTGGACGTATAATAGAAACAGAGGGAGATAAAACAGTTCACATTGAAGATCAGTTACCAATAGAACAGTCGTTACAACAAGAGGGTGCAAATAAGGAGCAGACTCATCATCAAGCGAATACACCCTCTCCTCCCTTCCCAGAACGATTAGTCATACCACGACCTGTACAATATCCAGACTTTGACATTCTGGGAGAGCTACAAAACCTATACATACGAATTCCTTTCCTCCAAGCCATTCAAGACATCCCTATATATGCAAAAACTATAAAAGAATTGTGCATAAGAAAAACCAAGGAGGAATGTAACCACTAACCCAAGAGTCCAAGTAGTCGGTACTTTATCTGACCTGTTATCAGGAACACCCATTAAATATGAAGATCCAGGAAATCCAATCGTAACTATTCAAATATATGGTCAGACTTTGACTAATGCTTTAGTTGATTTAGGAGCTGCAATTAATATTTTGACAACTTCTACTTGCCAAAAGCTCGGTATTACATCAGTAGAACCCACTTCTACTTTGTTAGAATTGGCTGACCGATCTGTAGTGCGACCGGAAGGAACTCTATACGATGTCATGGTCTCTATAGATTCTTGGGAATACCCAGCTGATTTCCTGGTAATTAATCCAAAAACTCGACTGGATGGACACCCGCTAATTTTAGGTAGACCTTGGCTTACTACCGCCGATGCTTACATTGGTTGCCGGCAGGGGAATATGACCATAACCAGAGGACCAGATATTAAAAATCTAGTTCTATACCCTCTAGCACAGCCAAGTCTTACAATGATAAAAACTAACCAGCACCTTGTATCATACCTTACTGACAATATCAGATCACCATTGACTATACAGAAGGCCCTAGACTTTAAAGACCAAACAGAAGATGATGCCATCAATAACTTCGTTAGTCAAACTGAATCTAGACCTCATGCACAATGTTTCATGATAGAAGCTGCATTCGATAGCGAACTAGAAGAAGATCCCTTGAAAGATACACATGACCAAACGATACCTGTGACTTCTGTTGCCAATAGTAAGGAAGTGGAAATTGAACCGGGAAAAACTCTAAACATCAATGCCAACCTTACACCGGACCAAGAAATAAAACTCATCCATATGTTACGGAAGCATCAAGAAGCATTTGCGTGGGATTACCCTGATATGAAAGGGATTGACCCCCAATTGTGCACCCACCATATTTATATAGAAAAAGATGCAAGACCTGTCCGTCAACTGCAAAGAAGACTCAACCCTCATCTAAAAGATGTTGTAAAAGCAGAACTTCAGAAGCTTTTAGATGTTAATTTTATCTATCCTATTTCTGATAGTAAGTGGGTCTCTCCACTTGTGGTTGTACCCAAGAAGAATGGGAAATGGAGGATTTGCGTGGATTATAGAGAGTTAAACAAAGCCACACAAAAAGACCATTTTCCCCTCCCATTCATAGACCAAGTATTGGACACTTTAGCAGGAAAGAAATTCTTTTCTTTCCTGGATGGCTTCAGTGGATACAATCAAATTCAGATTGCCCCTGAAGACCAGGATAAAACTACCTTTACTTGTCCTTGGGGAACGTTCGCCTATAGAGTTATACCCTTTGGCCTATGTAATGCTCCTGCCACATTCCAAAGGGATATTCTTAGCATCTTTGCAGATTTAATAAATGATGGACTTGAAGTATACATGGATGACTTTACACCATATGGAGATGATTTTGATCCAGCTTTGGACACCCTAGAGAAAGTCCTACAGCGTTGCATTGCTACTAGGCTTTGTTTAAGTCACGAAAAATGCTATATGATGATGACTGAAGGGCTCATTCTAGGACATTTCGTCTCAGCAGCTGGCATTCAGGTAGATCCGGCCAAAATTCAAATTCTTTTGTTTATCCCCATCCCCACTACTCAGACAGAGGTACGCAGCTTTCTTGGATTTTCTGGGTATTACAGACGATTTATAGAACATTATTCACACATTGCTGCACCTTTATATGCATTAAATGGTAATGTTGATTTCATGTGGACAGAGAAATGCGACCGCGCTTTCCAGGAATTAAAGAAGCTTGTATCAACAGCTCCAGTCCTTCAAGGACCAAACTGGAATTTACCATTCCAAATCTCATCTGATGCCTCATACACAGCAATCGATGCAGTCCTTGGGCAGGAGGAGGATAAAAAACCATATGCTATTTATTATATCAGCAAAAATTTATCCCCTGTTGAATTAAATTACACTGTCACCGAAAAAGAATTCCTCGCTGTAATACATGCTGTCAATAAGTTTAGACATTATATTACAGGCTATCCCGTTGTTTTATATACAGATCATTCTGCTATCAAATATTTAGCGAATAAGCCTGTTACAAATGCTAGAATAACGAGATGGTTGATCTTATTGCAGGAGTTCGATATCACAATCAAGGATAGACCCGGCAAGGAAAACCCTGTAGCTGATTTTCTCTCACGAATACCAAAATCAATTGAGGCAGCAGCAGTGGAAGACCAATTTCCGGATGAGCACCTGTTTGCTGTTGCTGTTCAAACACCTTGGTATGCTGATGTTGCCAACTACCTTGCAGTAGGTAAGCTACCAAAACACTTAACCCCTAATGAACGTAAGCAGATTGTTCAGAAGAGTACTCGGTTTTCGTGGATCGGGGGTTATTTGTTCCACACAGGGGCAGGCATGCAAATTAGGAGGTGTATTCGAGAAGATGAAATTTTCGACATATTAAAAGCTTGTCATAACGGACCATGTGGGGGACACTTTTCCGAGAAAAGAATAGCACATAAAGTATTGCAGACGGGATACTACTGGCCTACAATTTTTAAGGATTCGAAGAAATTCGTTCAAGCCTGTGACAGCTGCCAGCGAGTAGGACGACTTGGTCAAGCCGACGAAATGCCTCTGAGGCCACAATTAGTCATTGAACCATTTGAACGATGGGCTCTTGATTTCGTTGGACCCATCAACCCATCATCAAATTAGAGAACATATATCTTGGTAGCCACAGAATATGTTACCAAATGGGTTGAGGCCGAAGCATTGCCTAGAGCTACAAAAGATTCGGTAATACAGTTCTTGTTCCATTTGTTTGTACGATATGGCCTTCCGAGAGAAATAATTACAGATGGAGGACCACAATTTTCCGGAAACAAATTAGCTGCAACACTTAACAATTATCACGTCCAGCATAAATTTACTACCCCATATCACCCGTAGGCGAATGGGCAAGTAGAAAGTAGCAATAAGGTAATATAATCAATCTTAACAAAAACCATTGCTTCACATAGGCGTGATTGGGCCGCCCGACTACCTGAAGCACTCTGGGCTTATAGAACCACCTGGAGAAGTACCACTGGTTATTCACCCTATCAATTAGTGTTTGGGAAACAACCTATTTTCCCCATAGAATTTGAAATCCAAACGCTACGAACTGCACAGGAAGTTGGCCTAGATTTAAGTGAGGCACAAATCAATCGACTACAACAGATTAATGAATTGGACGAAATAAGGCTCTCTGCATTACAAAATACAGCACTTATTCAGCAGCAGCGAGCTAAATGGCATGATGCACTTATCAAGAACAAAGTCTTTCATGAAGGAGACTGGGCTCTGTTATATGACTCTCGGTTTCAGGATTTCCCGGGGAAACTGCAGACTCGTTGGCTGGGGCCATACGAAATCCAGAAAGTACATGATAATGGGACCCTTACTCTCATCACAATCAATGGTTCTGGATATGCATTCAAGGTAAATGGCCACCGAGTTCGTCTCTATCGTAGGCCACTCACTCGGGAATCCTTCTGTCAGAAGCTACGTCAAGACACTGACATGGAAATTTTATGAGAGGAAGTAAAATCTTCCTCACCTATAATTCAGTAAGGAACACATTTTTTGACTTGTACATAAGTTCTTGTATATACGTTTTCTTAATATTTCTTTGATCTTTCTTTTTTTAAGTTTGTTTTTTACAGTCAGCATGTCTTTGCTGTTCCTTTTCCAAAAGGAACAACAATTGCTTGTTTTCGTGTTTTTGCTGTTCCTTTTTCAAAAGGAACAACATTTATGAATTTTTGCTGTTCCTTCTCAAAAGGAACAACATTTGTCAGTTTTTGCTGTTCCTTTTCAAAAGGAACAACATTTGTGAGTTTTTGCTGTTCCTTTTCAAAAGGAACATCATTTTTGGGTTTTTGCTGTTCCTTTTCAAAAGGAACAACATTTGTGAGTTTTTGCTGTTCCTTTTCAAAATGAACAACATTTTTGGGTTTTTGTTGTTCCTTCTCAAAAGGAACAACATTTTCGTGTTTTTGCTGTTCCTTTTTCAAAAGGAACAACATTTCTGAGTTTTTGCTGTTCCTTCTCAAAAGGAACAACATTTGTGAGTTTTTGCTGTTCCTTTTCAAAAGGAACAACATTTGTGAGTTTTTGCTGTTCCTTTTCAAAAGGAACAACATTTTTGGGTTTTTGCTGTTCCTTTTCAAAAGGAACAGCATTTGTGAGTTTTTGTTGTTCCTTTTCAAAAGGAACAACATTTTTGGGTTTTTACTGTTCCTTCTCAAAAGGAACAACATTTTTGTGAGTTTTTGCTGTTCCTTTTCAAAAGGAACAACATTTGTGAGTTTTTGCTGTCCCTTTTCAAAAGGAACAACATTTTTGGGTTTTTGCTGTTCCTTTTCAAAAAGAACGACATTTGTGAGTCTTTGCTATTCCTTTTCAAAAGGAACAACATTTGTGAGTTTTGCTGTTCCTTTTTAAAAGGAACAACATTTGTGAGTTTTTGCTGTTCCTTTTCAAAAGGAACAACATTTTTGGGTTTTTGCTGTTCCTTTTCAAAAGGAACGACATTTGTGAGTCTTTGCCGTTCCTTTTCAAAAGGAACAACATTTTTGGGTTTTTGCTGTTCCTTTTCAAAAGGAACGACATTTGTGAGTCTTTGCTATTCCTTTTCAAAAGGAACAACATTTGTGAGTTTTGCTGTTCCTTTTTAAAAGGAACAGCATTTGTGAGTTTTTGCTGTTCCTTTTCAAAAGGAACAACATTTGTGAATTTTTGTTGTTCCTTTTTCAAGGGAGACAACACTCATGATCTTAGGCTGTTCCGTCTCAAAGAACGGCATCTCAACTAATTGTTTGCATGGATTCTTCTCTGTTGTTCCTTTTTTCAAAAGGAACACCATAGCCATGTCTTTGCTCTCTGTGATGATTCATATTGAGGATGCTTTTCGCCCATCTTCTCTCCAGTCTTTAAGATACAACTATGCACTTATGCAATGAACATAAATTACGACATACCGAAATCAGCAGATCATAAGATCGCTACCTTTATAGAGCCTAGTATTGATAAGAGGACAAGAGGAGGGACATACTTACTTCTCATCTCCGTTGTCATTGACTTATTCCCATTGTTCTGGTTGGTTATCTTTATCATGGCGATTTCCCTAAATTTTTTTTTGATTATTACTCAGGAATAAGAACAGAGGATTTATATCTTCCTGTTGGGATGATAAGACTTTTTCCACCATTCCCACTCTTAAGGAGGGCTCAACCACCCTTATGTGTAAATAAATAAGAAAAAGTGTCGTGCAAAGAAAAAAAAATGATGAATATATTGTCAAATGCAGGATAGGGGGTCTCATCAAGAGCCAACCTACCATGATCATCAGGTTGGAAGTGAAGTGACATTCCTAGTATGGCCACCACACCAGGGATATGGTCCAAAAGGTACACTAAATAAACAGACCTTGGAACAGGGGGTCTCATCACGAGCTGGCCTGTCCACGTTTCGCACCTTCCTTGTGAATGGCATTATGGCTAACTGGTTACGAAGCCAGCATAATGGCCTGCGTTTTGACAAAATACTTTTTATACACATAAAGGATCATGGTTCCGGGGGTGAAATAAACAACTCTGCCAAGGTTATGAACACCTGTTGGCAGCAGAGCTCTGTTAATGGTATCGAAGTCATAATGGTTACACCAACAGGGATGATATTAACACCTCTTTGTCTCTTCTATCCTATGAATAATTCATATTTTATTTCCCGATGAACATATCGCACGAACACTCATTACTACCAATCATGGCAAAGGAACTCACAATGACCTCTGGGGATTTCGTACAATTGACAGACGTCCCATCCCTCGGCCTCGCATCATATTACGTAGGCTCTTATGTAAAACGCGATCCACCTTTTTGCCTCGATTTCGGTATTTCGTTGTCCATCTAAAACATGGCGTAATTTTATATGCTGTTCCTTTATGACTGGTTACACGATGGCTGCTGCTCCTCTATTTGACGGCTGGGCAGCCTATCACATCACGGGGGGGAAGGTAATCTCATTACTCCATGAGTTACGTGTCAGCACATCATTCGGGGTAGATAGTGTACGAAGGTATGGCATGGTTCAACGGTATGATAATTCTATTTTACGCAAAGTTGCCATCCACAATCCATTTTTGTTGCATACTCTGTTTTTTTTTTTTTTCGCAACGATCACCTTCTCTGCGTCTCAAAATAGCACAGGAAGTTGTTGTTCCATTGGAAATCCTTAGTAGAACCATGGGAGGAAAGGCAGTCCGAAGCGAACCTCAGGAATTGACAGTCTCTACTGCTGCCCGGGAGATCCTGGAAAAGGCTGGATGGCTGAATTATTTCAGTCGCCTACAAGAATCAAACGAGACAGTGGCGTTGGAATTTCTGCAAAACTTGCAGGAGGACTACTCCATAGTGAGAGAAAGGCGGATAGCGGTCACTGACGATGTAATTGCAGAAGTCTCAGGACTACCAGCCACCGGACCTGTATGGACGCTGAGGAAAGAAAGACTACAAAAGATTATGGAGATTTTTCAGGATGAAGGCCAAAGCTTGACAGTGAAGGGGAAGGGAGTTCTGCCAGCAACGTTAGGAGAACCCTGGACCGAACTAGCAAGGATAGTACAGAGCTACATTACTTGCGAAGGAAGGAAGGACGTGGTAAGACCACGCCATCTTAAACTCTTAGCTGTTTTGAAAGAAAAATGTTCTGTAAATCTGCCTGCACTTTTAAATTCACTATTGCATGATGCGGCCTGAATCCTGAAAATGGCACAACACGTAGAAGCAGTTGTTAGCCACCATGGATTGATTCGATTGATAGTGAGCCATAGTCTCACTCAACAGTAGAGCAGCTGGGAGGAGCTCGTTGCATTGATTGAGGGGAGATTGGCTGCACCATCCCCAAAACCTAAACATTCCTCTAGCACACCAGAATGATCAGAAAAATGCAGAGAAGTGGCAGCAGGAAAACGTGTTGCTCCAAAACGTAAGCATTCTTCAAGTACACCGGAGCGACCAGAAAAACGCAGAGAAGTGATAGCAGAAAAACCTGTTGCTTGTACACCTGAACAACCAGAGAAACCAAGAAAATCAGTCCGGCTAGCTCGAATACGAGGAAGGCTGGAAAAGATTCAGGAAAGCACCAGCCAACCAATTGAGATTATAGACGAACCTCCAGAACCAGAAGGAGGACCTTCCGAAGGAAATGCTGGACAATCTGGGGGCGAGGCTGAGCAAGCCGGAGAAGGATGTGAGGAGAGAGAAGTGCACTCCGAAACAGAAACAAAAGCTGAACAGTTGAAGGAACAAACAGTCACCAGGGAGAAATATGAAGAATTGCAACAGCAACTTCGGGATATTAGTCAGTCCGAGAGCCAGGCCTTTGAAGGCTGGCAAAAGGAGCAAGAAAAGGTTGCAAAGGTAACTCGTCGATTAGATATTGTTGTTAGGCAGATGGACACTGTGTGTTCTTTGTATAATGACGTTCTGGCCTGTAGGGCCCCTGCTAAAAACTATGCTTTATTTTTGCTTGAACGATATTTACGATTAAAGATAAAAGCTGTCAGGGCAGGTGCCCCTATACAAATCAATACTGTTAATGATTTCATAGATTGTTGCAAGCATTATGAAATTAAGGTTCAAAGATTATTATGTGAATTTTACTTGCATAACCTCGTGCTAGACCAGGAAACTGATTTAAATCCTGGCCCTTTTGTTGGGGACATCCAATTGCAAGCCTTCGTTTCATTCGGGGTTAATCAGCTAAAATGGCTCAGGGCTTATAACACTTTTCAGAGACAGGAAAATAGCCTAGACTTGTGGGTAAGAGCCGAGCCTAGAGACCCAGTACTATTATGGAGAGCACATAGGAACCTTATGAGAACCCCGGGTGTTATGGAGACATTAGGACCCATGCACGAGGACCTAATCCGACAAAATCTGGAATATTTTCTGACTATTAAAGACCTCGCCATCGATGCTGCAAAATTTCGATACCAGATTTCAAACCCAAACATACAGCTCAGGGAACCATTCAGATATGAAAATTTTGAGCTAACTGCCAGCCGATTGAACCTTTATGGCGAGCGTATTTTGCAAGCAGGGCCATCCTGGTTAGGGTATCGATTTCGTAGTCCAATTATTTGGCACCCTGCACCCGGATATCAGGCCTTGTATGAAATGCCTGAAGGTCAAACAAATCAGTTCTTTGATGATCTAGTTGCTCATCACGGCTGTAGGCCTCCACACGAGGTTCCCTCTCCAGCCTATCTCTTACCGCCTTGCATGTCAACTATAATGTTTTCATGAGGGCATGAAACAGGGTAAGCAGGGGGGTGTGTGGAGCACTGGAAAGGTATGTTTTTGACGAACAATTTAGTGACTTTTCAATAACAATTGTAACCCTTTCAGCATAATGAAATTAAAGAAATAAAGAATTTTAATAGAATGTGTGAGAATTAGTATGGAAAACTTAATCGCTGATAATTGTTATTTTTCCATGCAGAAAAGGGTGGAAACGAAGGGCTGCCATTTGAAAGGAAAAGGCAAAGGAGGAATAACTGCTGTCCCTTTAGAAGGGAACCGGATGCGAACAAGATCGAACAGATCGAAGTAGAACGACCCTGGAAAGAAAGAAGGGTTATCAATTCGGCGGAACAGGGGAAGAAAAGTAAAGGATTAACGGCTTGGCGAATCCCTCAGGATCTTTGATCCCGAGGGATCGCTGTTTTGCTTATTTTTGCTACCTAGATACCTCCGCCGTTACTTTTATAAAAAGGGACAACATCGTTAAGCAAAGGGACCTTTTTTTCATATATGTAACTGGGAATTTCAGACTCAACTTTGATCATCGACTCTCACTAAGACTTGTTTTGCTGTACATTTGTTGATGCATTAATACAAAAGACTTGGTGTTTATTTCATCTCTGCATTTGGAGTAATCTAAGGCGGTGTACCGTTGGAAGCTAAGGGCCCGGCTCCGAAGGACACTTGCTTTTGTATCATTATAATTTGGTTTCTGTGTGGTTTGTTTATCTTTATAGTTTGGTAATCTGACATGTTTTTCATATGCTATTCCATGCTCTGTTACGATTAATTCATTAATGGTTTCTTTCAAGAGATTTATGTAGTGACTCTGTATTGTATGAGTGAATCTTTTCAGAGTTGATTGCATGTTAACAATCTAAGCCAACTTTTTCTGTTACAGAGCCTTCATGTTGGATTCATTTGAAATCTCAATTATTGGAATCCGGAAGTAATGTTATTCTATTTGGAAACATAGTCATATTCTCTTTAATCATCAGATTCTATACTAAGTGTGTTGTGTATATATGGTTGATGATTGCTGTCCCATAATTCATTTGTGAATACTGTTCCATAAAGTATAATCCATTGAAGTTGCTTTAAGAGAGGAGACTGCTATTTTATTACAGAGTGTGAGTTTGGTTCAATAGGACAAGTTTAGTTCGGACTCGCAAGGTTTAGTTCCATTTATTGTTGTTCCATTTACTGCTGTTCCATTTCAGATTTGCTGTTCCATTTCCTGTTTGCTGTTCCATTTCACTTTCTGCCGTTCTATTTACTTGCATTTGTTGTCTTGGTGTGAGAGAAGGTCTAAGGCTGTAGTGAGCCTCAGCAGTCGCTGCCTAGCTCCCAGACCTATGGTCCATGCTCTAATTTCCTTTCCATCAGTTTCTAGAGGGATGGGTTATCGCTTCCGTACCCTTGACTGATAAGATGCTTTGTGTGATTTTATTCTTTTAGAGCAATTTAGTCATAAGTTTAGCATCCGTTTACTCTTGTATTTTCTAAACACTGTACTACTAAGCATTACTCTGACGAATAGCCTCGGATTGAGATACTCTTTGCAATAACAAAGCGTTCCCGGATTGACTTATTAATGTGGCATAACTAGAGGTGAAAGAGACCCTTGTTACAACTCTACAAGTATTTTCCAGAGAAGTCTTAGGAGGAGGAGATTAGTATTGCAGTGTAGGCTGAGCTTCAAGGATTGAAGGTGTCCTTGTAATAAATCAATATTCTCATTTGATATACTACAAATAGAGAAGGGGCATTTCCCATTTGGGTTCCCTAGTAAAAATAATGTGTTCATTGTGATTGAATGATTGAATGTGCTTCTATTGTATGTTTTCCCTTCCACATATTAAGTGGAAGAATTTTGTGTCTATTATTTTTAGGCCGAATTCATTAGCATATGCCAATTTCGAGTTATTTCTACACGGTATCAGAGATATTGAAAACTACATAGAAACAAGGTTCTAGATCTTCTCTCAAAGAAGTTTCAAATAACACATTTGTGGTGTAGGAATTTCTCTAGTGCAGGGGGACAATGTGAGTTTCCAAGAGGGAACATAGAGATTTACCATAGGGAGATAGAGACTCAACGGGAGTCTAGTTTCAGAGGGAGCAACCCTATGGAAGCTAGTACATAAGGATCTTGGGAGATCAAACTCATTATTGCAGTAGTTGTAGTAGTAGTGCAGAAGAAACAATAAATAAGTAGCAACAACAGTATGAGTAGATCATAGTTTGTTTTGTATGCATCTATACCTACATGAGTGAGGTGGGGTGATGTAAAGCCTTAGTCCCAAAGTTGCAGAGATTTGGGTAGGTTCCATAAGAGAGAAACAACAGTTGCAGTATACTCTCCTCATGGATCATTACCCTTACTATAGGGGCCCAAAGTATTCAATAGAAGAAGGATCAGTGTCAATTGATGCAGTTAGATCTTAGGCGACAATTGCAGGCTAGTAGCAGTTGGAGACTCAAGAGACAGTTACAGCTTAGAGACACAATTGATTTAGTATTTTGGATCCTTCTCAGTTGCAGTAGCAATAAAAACAGCGATATGAAGTATTAGTTTTATTATAATACATTGCTTCAGAAGCATAATTGGGGTTGTGCAAAACTCTTTTCTTTCTAAGAGGGAGTGTTGAAATTGTAGTAATAAAAGGATTAATTTTATTTGTGCCTTAGTCAAATGGAAAAATTAGATTTTCAACATGATGAATTGGATTGTAGTTATCTAGAGTGACATGGCCTTGTCTCTAAGTTAAATCAATAAATTCGAGTTTTTAGGCTAGAGGTAGAGTTGTGCATGAGTTGATTGCTAAGATCTAGAAATCTAATGGAGTTATAGTTAGTGAAACTTAGTTATTTGAGCTCTAATTATGAATAGAGTCACTATGAGTTCAGTTGAGTAGTTATAACTATTGTTAATTCACTGATCTCTTAGTTAACTATTCAATTTACTAAAAATAGTCCTTGTCATGCATGCAATTCAAATTGTCTAGTTGAGTGGAGTGAAAAGACATAATTATATTTTTATTATTGTATACTATTGAGTGTACAATTTTGGTATGTAGAAGATGACCTAATTTCCTTAGAATTTCCCAAGGAAATAGGAGTGAGTGTAGGAACGTGAGTGCATATAGAGCAAGTGCAGACTCAGTATTTTCCAGAGCAGTCTCAGCAGTAGGAGATCAGTATTGTAGTGCAAGTTGCGCTTCAAGGATTGAAGTTGTCATTGTAATAGATCAATATTCTCATATGATATAATACAAACAAAGGAGGGGTTTTTCCCAGTTTGGTTCCCTAGTAAAATTACTATGTTCATTGTGATTGAATGATTGCATGTATTTATATTGTATGTTTTCTCTTCTGCAGATTGAGTAGAAGAAATTTGAGTCTATTGTTTTCAATAAAAAATCATTGGCAACTGCGAATTTCAAATTATTTCTACAGGACATGACCATTCGTGAATGGGTACCTACCTGGGCATATAATTGGGATCCTCAGTTGTAACCGAATCATCTCATATCTTCTTTATGTATTGTTAATGTTCTATCTACAATCATTTTCAATGATGATAAGACATTGAAGTAATTGTTGCAATCATAGAACATACCATAAAAATTAACATGGTATTAGAGTTTTGGTGGAGAAAGACTTCAACGAAGAGTTAAATTTTTGGGGTTGTTACAATCTTTACGTAGAACATATTTAAGTTTTTACTCCTACCTAAATATTTTAAAGAATTCCATAAATTATGGTGGGCAGTAATTACTGGTAAATTTGTTGAAATATAACGAATGCAAAAAATTCCATGAATTATGATGGCAATAAATATTGGTAAATATGTCTAATTACCATAATTACCAAAATATAAAGAATGGAAAGAATTCCATGAATTATGGCAGGAAATAACTACTAGTAAATATGTCTAATTACCAAAATATAAAGTATGTATGCTAATAGTATTTTTTCTTTAAACTTTTGTTTGAACGCTCTTGAAGGCTATATCTGTTAGTATGGAATAAGGCATAATTGAAAGTCTAGGACAAGCATATGTCTTTTGAAGTTAGTTTGCTCAAATAAAATTGGTTAACACCCTCTTTCATAAACCTTAAGTGGCATTGGAAATGTAATGTCCCAAAAAGGAATAATAATGCTAAACAAGTAAAATACACATAGAACACATAAAAATTCAGACAACAATTAAACACCCATATAATTGCAACAAAACTGCGCCAAACTGAGCCATTGTATTACCAAAGGAGAGTACAATGTATGGAACATGTGCACCTAGCTTTCCAAATCAAGCTAGACAATCCCAGGTGAGAAAAATGCTGCCCGGATGCAAAGAAAAGTCTTCTCCTCAATGTTCCGCGTCGACCCTAGAAATTCTGCAACTGTTGGCTGGAAGAAGCCCCTGTTCGAGCCTCCAAAAGTGCTAAGAAAATTCCACTAAATTAATCTTTAGGTCTCCACCAAAAGTCCAGAAAAACCCAGAAAGGGTTCAACCTATCTCCAAGTCAAACTCGAACCCACAAAATGGTGCAAATTCCCCAGCTAATCAGTAATTCACCCTATTATAAGAATTAGAATTTCAGGTCCAGATATCACCCGATTTTTTTTGAAATTTTAGCCACGGACTCCTCTCGCAAAACCCACAAAAACCTAGAAATGGTTTGGCCTGATTTTGACCTCCAAAAATTGACCCCCAAAGGCACTGTGCAATCTTCAACAATTCTATACTGTATGCTGCAAATAGATGGCTTAAAACCCCACCTTAAATGCTCAAAAAATTCTGCAAATTTATATTTGGGGTCCTTGTCAAAAGCCCAGAAAAACCCAGAAATTGTTGGTCTGGTTTTGACGTTCCAAAATAGACCCCCAAAAGGCCCTACACCCGCCAAAACTGCTAAAGCACACTGTCTGCCAATACACCAGCAAAATCCTCCTCAAACACTCCATAAAGGTAGCAGTCAACTCCACTAATACTTCCCTTATTTATCCCGGTAAGAAATAGTCCTCCGGTAGAACGCTGCAATGGTCACACTAGATACACTACTAGGTCCTCCAGAAATACACACTGCTGGGGCGAATTGCATACAAATGCTGGAAATTTCTCTACAAATCTCCTCCGAATGATAATGGATGAACCTCTCTAGGGTGGTACTCGGAGTCCCCCGAAGAAAGGGTGAGTTCTCTCCTTGGAAAACTCTTGCTAAACAGCAAGTGACCTCGCTAAACAACTCAAGCAACATAATAAAATTCAATAAGCCAAGAATCATGAAATGAGGAGTTCTACCTTCATTTTATAGATTTTGTAGAGCCTTTTTCCCTCCCTTTTTCCTCCTTTGGGGGTCCCTCACTAAGTCTTCGATTTCTCTCTCATGCAATTCGACCCATTGGCTTTGGGAGTATGTATTTCTTAGTGTGGTGGTCCCCACACGCTACTAATGTATGTATTTCTTAGTGTGGTGGTCCCCACACGCTGCTAACAAACCAAAATAACTTACTTCTAACTCCTAAGTCTTCTAAATAAAATTGAATGGGCCCCATCTCCTCCAAAATTGGCCCCAAAATGTAGAAATTAATCCTATTCCAAAATAATTTAGGAAGGGACATTACAGGAAAGAAATAGGTGGTAGGATTGAGGAGCTTTCAACTTGACATATTTCTTGGTTCCTAGCTTGATAAAGGTTGCCATGCATAACATGCTATAATGCGAGAACTAAGTTTAAAGATTGATGAATTCTTGAATCATTGGAATGAGAGCTATGCATCATCAATACAATCTTGTTTGAAGTATTCTTAGATAATCTCTTATCATCGTAAGAGAAGCTCTGACAGAATTCTGAAGACTTCCCTTATAATATTATGATATACCAAAGTGTGATCCTACATTGACTAGAACAACAAGTACACCAGAGAGATGAATTGGTTCAAATTTTCATTGAGAAGGATGTATTTGAAGTCTCCCTAATTGATGAAGAGGCTTCAGAGGGAAGATAAGATCCTTGCATGAATTGCTGATGTTTATAATTAAGAAGCACATACTGTGAAGCTACCTTTGGGTCTTGAAGAAGATGAGTAGGACTCATGGTTACAAATTGAAGAATGTTTTATCTCATTAGTCTCAGAGGGAGTTCTCTGTTGAACCCTCCTGATAATTATAACAAATGAATTCTCTATAGAAGTGAACTATGAGAAGCATGGCATGCTAATTGGTAATTCTTCAAGTTATTGTATCCCATGATGAGCAAGATGCCAGGTGGATCCTTTGTATTATAGCATGCACCTTAAACCAAAGAGAGCATTCGTATGAAAGAAAATTGTCTAGAATAGGCACTAGGGCACCTTCATGAATTAGACAATCTTAGGCTTGTGGTCTCCCTTAGTGAGAGGGAGTAAGGTTATTTAAATATTTTCTTTAACATGATTTTTGATTTGGTATCCTGGATGTATAGGAAACATAGGATTTTTAAAATCGCTAATGCTAGAATGATTAGCCGTAAGATAGTGTGATTTGAAGAATCTCTTTAGTGAGACGTGTCCCATCATCTATATGCTATTAGGAGGAGCAATGAGGCTCCCATGGACGGATGGTCAGGTTGTTGATATCACCGGAAAGCCTTTGGGAAGGAAAAATTCTTAGCCTTTAGAGAGAAAAATTCCCTATATGGAGGGATCTTGATTGGGTTAAACATTGAGCTCTGGTAGCTCCTAGGGGCCTAGGTTACTTCTTGAATTTATATGAGCATAGGTTGGGTGGTTCACCTTCCTGTGTGGACCCAACATGTGAACAAAGGGTGAGTGGTTTACCTTACCCTATGGAGTTCATACCCCAGTATGTGAACATAGGGTGACTGGTTCACCTTCCCCTATGGCGTATGCTATATGAGAATAGGGTGAGTGGTTCACCTTTCCCTATGGAGTATGCTATATGAGAATAAGGTGAGTGGTTCACCTTCCCTATGCATACCCCAACATACATCCCACCCTTGCAATTTGTGACTCTTCGGAAGTACCTCTCATATGTCCAATGGACTGGGAAAAGTGGTTAGGGTCAATTAGTACTATCGACAGACGTGTCAGGCACTATTGTATTCCCTATGACAAGGATACATGATGTTCAATAGCTTGATCAATAAAGGATGAAGCCTAGTAGGGATTCTATTCCTCAACATGAACACTTGCCTCTATCATTTTGGCGAGGATGGTAGGGTCTTATGATCCACTCGCTTTCAATCCTTTATTAGTGGACTATTATTTCAATCTTTAGGAGAGACGAGACAAGTTACAAAAATGGCACATGATGGACACGATGGCATAATAGTTGATAGATGTTGACAGGTGGAATTCCTCCCTAGTTGAGAGGGAGTGTTAAAGAGTGAAACTAGGGGCTAATTCCCCTTTCTAGAAGCTTGTTATGAATACAATATATATTAAAATAATATAAATAACTATAAATAAAAAAATAAGAAATAATGAATAATTAACTAATAATTAGTGTTGAAGAGTCATGTCTCAAAGGATATGACCATTCGTGAATGGGTACCTACATAGGTATATATTTGGGACCCTCGGTTGTAATCAAATAATCTCATATCTTCTTGTACATATTGTTGATGTTCTATCTATAATTACTGTTAATGATGATAAGACATTGAAGTAATTGATGCAAGCATAGAACATACCATAAAAATTGATATTCCCTCTATAGATCCATAGGAATATGATTGACTACTTCATTGATGCATTCAGAATTGCATTTAAAAGAGAATGTAACCACAAATGCATACACATAACAAAAGAGGGAAATAAAAGGCAACCATAAAGAGAAAGAGACACCAAAACTTGATAACAGATTTCGCTCGATGTGGGCTACATCTCTGGGTCCTAATCAAAGTAGGGAGGCCTCTTGCATTAATTCTCAGTGAAATCAAAATGCATATAATTCAAAATTCACACCTTATACCTCTACTTTTGTGGATGGCCTGAAAAGCACAGATATGCTGAAGAAATGGATAGCAAGGTTGAAATCGTGGTGAAATTTATTGAAATTTGAATATAAACTTGACTTGTTTATGTCACAGTGACCTTGGAGCCTCTAGGGAATCTCAAATATTCCTTACAGATTCCCTTAAATGAATATTCCTAGAATATAGAAAGGAACATTCCCTTAGTTTTCATGCCCACTGTGTGGCCATATGATGCCTGGAACTCAGTCTCGGCCTCCTTCCGCTGGATGTGTGTCTCCTCCCTCATTCTCTCATCAAGTGGATTGAGTTTACATATGTTGGAGGGGTGGACCTATCAAAGGCCACCCATGTGGTGCGTTGGTGGCTAGTCAAAATGGGCCTCGAGAGACCCGGGTTCAAACCTGCATGCGAACATATAATAGTTGGTGGTTATGTTAATTTTGGGTGTCATTTTTGTTTTGGCATCAAGTTTGGAACTATTGGTGGTTTAACCGGCAACTGCTCAAGGCAGTTCAACACATGTTAGTGTCATATTATAAAATATATATGGTGGTTGGATGGGGGCCGATGGGTCCGCCTAATGATCGACCTGCCGACCATTAATTTTTTTTGTTTTTAATTATTAATTTGAACATAAGAGCCTACCAAACCGTTGTCAGATTTTTAGGGGTCATTGGGAAAATTAAGTAGGTGACAATTTCACTCTTTATATCCCTTGCAAAGTGCCAAAATGTTACTCCATTAAAAAACTGACCAACTTCCAACTGGGCGCCTCATGGCACATTCTAATTTGTTTGTACTGCTGACTAGGATGTTGACATCATCTTCCATGTGTAGTCCACTGATTGGATTCCTAGTGACTGTACCACCACATCATCATGCTGACATCATCATCTGTACTACTGACGTCAACTACCACGTGGCATCCTATGGGTCCTACCTGCAAATTTTTTAGTTGTTTCATGAAAACTTCAACGAGCCATAACTTTCACATATACTGTAAGATTGAGGTGTCGTTCACATCGTTGGATTAAGAACGACGAACTCTTTAATATGAGGTAGTTTTTTTCCAAGTTTTTAGGATTTAAAAAATTTGGTCCTTTAGGATCTTGTTGGATCATTCCTCCCCACTGAGGAGCTTTTGGTCCTCCAAAAGCATGAACACAATTTGCAATATTTTGTACTCCCTCCCAATGATTGCCCAAACAGGCCACACTTCCTTCTCCTTCAACTTTGTACTTCAAAATGACAAGTGATGAACTTACACATGTATCCAATGCAAACATGGGTTATAAATTTGCAAAATACATTTTCTTTTACAAGACCAAACATGACCCAAGAAAATTCCATACTTTCCAAGAGTTTAGAAAACACTCATTGGTCAATTTTATGTCGTAATAATAACATAAATCAATACCCCAACTATAAACTAAAAAGGCCAAAAATATCATCATGTTGCATTCATAAGCGACGACAAACACTTCATCACTTTTGCATCATTTCGCAACATCTGATTTACAAAATGTGGCCATGTTGAGCTACATAAAAATGCTACCCATTTCTTACCCAACCAGGTTAATGGGTTCTATCCCTACGGTGGGCTTTCTGGTTGAACAACTTCATTGACTTGTCCTTCTTCCTTCACAGGTTCTTTCTAGTCCTCCTTCAGTTGCTGCTTTGGATGGAGCTTCCAACATGTGGCCCTCTGATGCCCCCCTTTGTGGTAATTTTTGCAAAAGTTCTTTCTCCTCTAGACTCTCCAGACCTTGTTTGAATGATTGTTCCTGGTGCATTCCTGATGAGGAGGACTTCCTATGGAAGCCTCACTATCACTGGAATTTTGTGATGTGATCCCATCATCCGTCGTTGATTGCTCACTGGTTGTCTTAGAGCATTCTCAAACCTCCTTTCTAACATAACCAAGTCTTGCATAATGAGTAAATTCCTCGACTTTGATAGGATTCAGAATGCCCTGGCGATTAATGTCGATGCATTTTCCTTGATACCCCATTTTCTTCATCAATTTTGAACTGATTCCCGTAGTATGTTTCTCAAAGCAGTGAAATCATCATCATAAAGAGAACATGAAATTGAAGAATCACATTTTACCTCAGGTGTTGGTGATGATGGATTGTCACGTTTCAACCTTTCTAAGGCCTCCTCCTTGGCTTGTAGGAGTCTCCTTAGTTCAACATTATTTGCTTGAATTCTATAGTTTATCTCCTCAATTTCCTGGAGCCATGTAGTCTTTGGCAGCCTTCTCATCTTCAACAAAAAATATACTATAATATTCATCTCATTCCCTGAATCAGAACCCAAGTCAATAGTTCCATCACCTACAATCCTGAGAGTTGCAATATTCATCTCATCACCCGAGTCAGATCCCAGGTCAATTGGTCCAACACCTACAAATTCGATAGTTGTGATATTCTCCTCATCCTCTAATTTAGATTCTTGGTCTTGTTGCATGATAGCGACCATATTTTTCTTCTCTTTTTCACCATTCGTCTTTGTCCTCAATTCCATATGTAGTTTCCAGCAATGTTCCTCATCATTCCCTTATTTCTCATAATGAGTACAAGGAGGCTTTGCTTCCTTTTTCCTTGTTGTCACTATCTTCTTTGCATAGTTGTCTTGTTCACACTTTCCCCTTCTTTCAAGGTGAATGAATTTCACACTAGTTGAGTCAAGAGTAGTGGGTTCAAACAACAACAAAGAATGTCAGGGATAATCATGTAAACAACTAATATAATTCATTAAAATATCAGGTGAATCTAGAGGAATTCCCAATTTTAAAGCTTGTTTTGTAAACTCTTTTGTGAAGCTTTGCACATCTTGTCCTTTGCTTTGTTTCAAATGTTTCCATTCTATCATGGCTCTCCGTCGATATGCTCATCAATAAAACTATCCTTTTAAAGCAGAAACAGATTTAGACTAGGAAGAGATGAGTTTACCCACATGATTACTGCCTTTTGAAGTTTTCTCTCCCACCATACGAGAGCAGTGCCTACCAATCAAAGAGATGCTAATTGGACCCGAGCCTCATCTTCTTCAATTTGTCGAATCCAACATCTTCAACTGAGTCACTTATCATTCTTTCTATTTCAACAGGAGAACAACTTGTTGCACAAGAACTTGAGATACCCACTGAAGGAGAAGAAGAAGAAGGAGGAGAAGGAATCTTCTTTGGAAGACCAGTAATTGAATAACTAGAATAAGGGAATCCAATTGAAGAACCTTATTATCTCAATTTTGAAGAATCAATGGCAGAAGGTCAAGAAGAAGTATTCCCTCCTCCCAATGGACATGAAAAGATATTAGGAGGAGGAGGAGGTGAAATGCCATGACTTGGAGGTGGATGAGGAGGAATAAGACCACCTCTTCGAGGTGGAAGAGGTGGTAGAGGAGGTAGAGGAGGTAGAGGAAGAGGTGAATATGGAGATGATAAAAACAAATAAGATCCTTATGGATTTACTATCCAAGATACTGATACACATGTTAACATGAAGAATGTTTCTCCATTTGTACTTCTTAACTTCCATGGCATGTGTTATGAAACCAGATCAAGAAAAAGATAGAAAAGATAGATCAACACCTTAGAATTCAGCCTCTTCGAGGGGGCAACCTCCTTTACATTACATAAATGAGAAATTCTTGGATGATTCAAATGAAAAAACCTCCTTTCTATATATAGGAGTCTAAGGAGTCACAATATAACCCAGC
Source organism: Pinus tabuliformis (assembly GCA_031772625.1). Lineage (NCBI taxonomy): Eukaryota > Viridiplantae > Streptophyta > Pinopsida > Pinales > Pinaceae > Pinus > Pinus tabuliformis. Next base: position 1,042,377,901 of record CM062816.1, on the reverse strand, counting down.
CGACCTAACAATAATAATATAAAGCCACAAAAATAACAATAGAGGGATTCTATGGGGCACAGTAATAACAATATGGGGATAATAGGGGCACAACAATATTAATAAGGGGTACAACTACAATAGTAATGGGGTAATCACTAGTATTATAGGGACCCAACATGCCCCTCTCCTTCAAAAAAGTGTTGTCCTCAATGCTTGAGAAGTTATGGATGCTTCTGTATAAAATTCTCATCCTCCCATGTGGAATCTTCAGCGGATAAGTTCTTCCACTTGATAAGATACTCCAAAATTGATCGATTTCGTAGCTGTCGAGTTCTTGTTTCTGTGACTGCTTCTGGTTCCAATATAATTTTTCCTTCCTCGTCAAGTTCTGGAAATATTTTTTGAATTGGGAGCTTGTCGCCTATAACCTTCTTTAAACATGAAACATGGAAAACTGGGTGCAATCGAGAAGCTGCAGGAAGCTCCAATTTGTATGCCATAGTACCAATCTTTTGCAACACCTTGTATGGACCATAATACTTTGGTGATAATTTATTATCCTTCTTAGCTTGCTTGAGGGACATTTGCTTATATGGTTGTAGCCGTAGGAATACCCAATCAACTACATCAAAACTTCTTTCGCTATGATGTTGATCTGCCTGTTGTTTCATTCTATTTTGTGCCAACACGAGGTTATCCTTTAAGAGTTGGAGGACTTGTTGTTGATGTTCAATGTGATGTTCCACTGCTTGAACCTTAGAATTTTCTCTTAAATATGATGTGATGGATGGTGGCTGATACCCATAAAGTGCCATAAATGGGGTCATTTTTGTTGTTGTATGGAAGGAAGTGTTATACCACCATTCAGCCAGAGGCAACCATTTGACCCATTGTGTCTGTTTATCAGATACAAAGCAATGAATATATCCTTCCAAACATTTGTTTGCTATCTCAGTTTTCCCATCAGATTGAGGATGATAAAATGAGCTATGAGCTAACTGAGTACCAAGACAAGAAAATAATTCTGTCCAAAAATTTCCAGTGAAAATGGGATCTCTGTCACTTACAATAATCTTTGGGTTTCCATGTAGCTTTTGAATTGTTTCCATAAATGCAGTAGAAGCTGTACTAGCTTTAAATGGATGTGATAATGCACAAAAGTGTGCGTACTTGGTAAGTCTGTCAACTACCACCATGATGACACTCTTTCCCTCAGACTTGGGTAAACCTGTGATAAAATCCATTGAAACCTCCTCCCAATGTTGGCTTGGAATGGATAAAGGTTGTAATAGACCCGGTGTCTTAATTGTTTCAACTTTATTTTGTTGGCAAACCAAACATTTCGCCACAAACTTTTGAATATCTGATTTAAGGCCATCCCAAAAAAACTCCTTCTTAACCCTGTGGTAAGTTTTTAAAAATCCTAAGTGCCCTCCTAAGGGAGAAGTGTGCAATTCCATAAGAATCTTTTGTTTTAGCTGGGAATTCTTACAAAGGTATAAGCGATCTTTGTACCATAACGAATCATTTTGCCAGCTAAATGTATTAGACATACTGGAATCTTGTTGTAACTTTCGAATAAGTGCCCACACTTCTTCGTCATTCTTCCATTCCTCCCTTGCTTTGTTTATCCAGTCTGGTTGGATAATAGAAATGGTGCACAACAATGCTTCCACATCCTCATCCTTTCTTGAGAGAGCATCTGCCACCACATTTTCTTCCCTTTTTTGTAGATGATTTCAAAGTCATAACCCAACATCTTTTTGACCCACTTTTGTTGCTCTTCAGAGGATAATCTTTGTTCTAAAAAGTATTTAAGGCTATCATGATCCGTTTTTACCTTGAAGTGTCTTCCCATTAGGTAGGGTCGCCATTTCTTAAGTGCATGGAGTATTGCCAACATTTCCTTCTCATAAATAGCTTTGTGTAAAAACTTTCCCTTGATTGGACGACTTTCAAAAGCAATGGGTCTTTCATCTTGCATTAAAACAACACCAATTCCATTTCCTGAAGCATTACATTCCACAATAAAGGTTTTTGTGAAGTCCGATGTAGCTAAGACCGGTGCTTGGCACATTGCCTCTTTAAGATGTTCGAATGCCTTTGTTGCTTCTGGAGTCCATGAAAATGCATCTTTCTTCAATAATGTTGTTAGAGGTGCTACTATTCTCCCATAATTCTTAACAAACTTGCGATAATACCTTGTCAACCCGAGAAATCCTCGGAGATGCTTTATGGATGTGGGAATTTTCCATTCCTTAATGGCTTTAATTTTGCTAGGGTCTACCTTAACTCCTTCATGAGATACAATATGACCCAGATATTCCACCCCTTGTACTCCAAAGAAACATTTGGATCTTTTTGCATATAATTGTTTCTCCTCCAATAGTTGTAACACCCTGTCAAGATGTTCAAAATGATCCTTCCAAGACTTGTTGTAGATTAGTATATCATCAAAAAATACTAACACAAATTTTCTAAGGAATGGTTTGAAAATTGAATTCATCAAACCTTGAAATGTTGAAGGTGCATTGGTAAGGCCAAAAGGCATGACCAAAAATTCATAATGACCCTCATGAGTTCTAAATGTTGTTTTTGGAATGTCTTCAATCTTCATTATGATTTGATGATATCCTGAACGAAGATCCAACTTGGTGAAGTAAATTGATCCATGCAATTCATCCAGTAATTCATTAATGACAGGAATGGGAAAATTATCTTTAATAGTGAGCTTGTTGAGCTCCCTACAATCCGGACACATGCGCCACGATCCATCCTTCTTGTGCACCAATACGACTGGAGCAGAGAAAGAACTTTGACTTGGTTGAATTATACCAGCCTCTAGCATTTCTGCAGCCATACGTTCAATTTCACTCTTTTGGGAATAGGGATATCTGTACGACCTAATGTTTGGAGGAACACTTCCTGGAATTAGATGAATAGCATGATCATGATCATGAATAGGTGGGAGACCTTTGGGAGTCTCAAATACCTTGGAATGATTGTCCAAGACTTTTTGGAGATCTGGAGAAATAGATGATTCCAATGTGGACACATCTAGCGAACATAATTGTGCACTTACACCTCTTTGTTCCTTTTTTAGAAGCTTTGTCATACCGTTATAGCTAATTATCTTTCCCGGTTTCCCTGCAATACCCCTTAATTCAACTTCCTTTCCTTCCACAGAACATTTCATGAAAAGTTCTTGAAAATTAAAAGCTATTGTACCCAAGGATTGTAGCCATTGGGCTCCTAGTACAACATCAGCACCTCCCATTGGAATGGAAAGCATTGAGCTAGTCAATACATATTCTCCCATGGATAACTTGATATTATGGCACTTTCCCGAGAAATTTATTGTTCCTCCATTTGCAACCATCACTTGACACTCTGGTGCTGGATATAAGAAGCAATTCAATTCTCTTACTATCTTACAATGAATAAAATTGTGGGTAGTTCCTGAATCAATCAACACTATTACCTTTTTCTTCTTGATTTGTCCTTCTATCTTGATGGTTTGAGGAGTGGTAATTCCCGCCAATGCATTACAAGATATGGTCGGATTCATTTCTTCTTTATCTAGGCTTTGTTCCTAGAGTATATCCTCTTCTTTTGACCTTTCTTGCTCCTTTTTTTCTTCCTCTTCACAGTCTATGTAGAATAATTTCTTCTCAGCACACTTATGACCTTTAGTGTATTTGCTATCACAACTGTAACAAAGCCATTTTGCTCTTTTTTCTTCCAATTGTTTTGGTGTCAAACTTATACGTTGTGGAAGACTAGCGGCAACAACACTTCTGTCTTTATAGTTGTAAGTGGTATGCTTCCTTGTTGCCATAATTTTGCTTTCCATTTTTCTTGCTAACCTGAATGCCTTCTCTAATGAATTAGGTTCCCAAAGGCGAACATCATGTTGGATATTATCCTTTAAAGACCCTATGAATTTTTGTGTGTGGAGCATGATTGTTCAGAGGTCTTTGTTTCAACCGGATGTATACCCTAGGAAATTTGTACACCCCTCCACGCGGGGGGGTGCGAGGGGGGGGGGGGGGGGGGGACGGGGGGGCCGATCCCCCCCGGCTGGGGGGTCCGGGGGCCAGCGGTCCCCCGACGGGGCTCGGGTGCAACGCCCCGAAGCTAAAAACAAATGTAAAATTGCCTTGTAAAAGTATAGTAATTTCTAGTCAATCTGGGCCATTCATTAGGCAGATGATCTGATGGTAGAACTTATGTTTAGTTTAGGGTTTTTTGCCCTAGAAGGAAACCCCCTCTCTTTGTATGAGGGCATTATATTTGAGGCTGAGATATAGATGTGTATTCTGTGAGCGAGAAACAGAGAGGTGAGACTGTGAGAGAAAATAGAGGATATTACAGTGGATTTGTTGTAGCTTGTGTCTCTTCATTTTGCTGGATAATAGAAAGGAAGGACTGGCTGTTCGGGGTGGACGTAGCCGAAACTGGGTGAACCACGTATATCTGTGTCTCTCTTGCTTTGTGTGTTTTCTGTGTTTATATTTCTGCAATATTTTATGTGTTCCATTGCTCCGTAATATATAATTTTCTAACAACTGGTATAAGAGCCGAATGTCTATTTGGCTGATAAACTCGCAGGAAAGAAGGGTTCCTGGTTCGAGTGGGAGCAATGGCGGAAGATGGTAAGTTTAGGGTCGAGAAATTTAACGGCCAAAACTTCTCGCTGTGGAAGATGCAGATGGAAGATTATCTGTATCAGAAAGATCTATACCTACCATTGGGTGGAAAAACAAAGATGCCGACGGGTATGAAAGACGAAGAATGGAACCTTCTCGATAGAAAGGCACTCGGAACAATACGGTTGTGCCTTGCTGCATCAGTCGCCTTCAACATTTCGAAGGAAACCACGACAGAGGGTTTGACGCAGACGTTGTCGAAACTATATGAAAAACCCTCGGCCTCAAACAAGGTATTTCTTATGAAACGGTTATTTAATATGAATATGTCGGAAGGTGGATATTTTACAAACCATTTAAATGATTTTAATACAGTTACAAGTCAGTTAAGTTCTATAGGGGTAAACTTTGATGATGAAGTTAGAGCTCTGTTATCCTTGTGCTCATTACTAGAAAGTTGGAATGGTTTGGTAATGGCCATTAGTAACTCCATTTATGGATCTAGTACTTTAAAGTTTGATGACGTTGTCGGTGTTATCCTTAGCGAGGAAATGCGACGGAAAAGCGCCGGTGAGACATCGGGAAATGCTTTGAGTGCAGAGTCTAGAGGAAGAAAAATGGAAAGAGGAAAGAGCTCAGGATATCGCAGTAAATCAAGGAAAGGCAGATCCAAGTCCAGATCGGGGATAGTGTACTGGAAATGTGGAAAGAAAGGACACCTAAAGAAAGACTGTAGATCTCGGAAGGGAAAAGAAGGAGATGCACAACAAGAAAACAATCATGAAGCAAATGTGACAGGTGAGGTGTTACAAGATGCTTTGATTCTTTCTTTCGAAAATATTACTGATTCCTGGGTGGTAGATTCAGGGGCTTCATTCCATGCCACACTCGATAAGAAATACTTTCATGACTATGTTCAAGGAGATTTTGGACAAGTTCGTCTGGGTGATGATAAACCTTGTAAAATCGTTGGAATGGGTAAGGTTCTTGTAAAACAGCAGAATGGAAACTAGTGGCTATGAAAGGAGGTAAGGCATGTTCCAGATCTAAAGAAAAATTTGATTTCAACAGGGCAGTTAGGCGGTGAAGGTTGTGTGACAACTTTCACGGATAAAGCTTGGAAGGTCACCAAAGGAGCCCTGGTAATAACAAAAGGCGAAAAGGTTGGTACATTGTATTTATGCAATGGTATTTCTAACTATGTTAATGCTTTAACTTCCAAAGGTGCAGATGCAACATTATGGCATCATAGGCTCAGACACATGAGTGAAAAGGGGATGAAGATTCTTCACTCAAGGAATTTGTTGCCGGGTTTGAAGAATGTTGATTTGGACTTCTGTGAGAACTGCATTTATGGAAAACAGAAGAGAGTCAGATTTCTCAGAGTTGGGAAAGAAAAGAAGAACGAAAAATTAGAGCTTGTGCATACAGACGTATGGGGACCTGCTCAGGTATCATCTCTCAATGGCTCTCATCATTATGTTACCTTTATTGATGATGCAACTAGAAAAACTTGGATTTATTGTATTAAGAATAAATCTGATGTATTTGATACTTTCAAGAAATGGAAAGCTTTGGTTGAGATTGAGACAGGAAAGAAATTGAAGTGTCTTAGATCAGACAATGGAGGTGAATATTGCAGCAAAGAGTTTGATAGGTACTGTTCAGAACATGGAATTCGCAGAGAGAAGACAGTTCCAAGAACACCACAAGAAAATGGTGTGTCAGAAAGGATGAACAAAACAATCATGGAGCGTGCAAGGTGCATGAGATTGCATGCAGGATTGCCTTTACAGTTTTGGGCAGATGCTGTAGATACTGCTGTTTATCTAATAAACAGAGGGCCTTCAAGTTCCTTCGATGGTGGTGTTCCGGAGGAAGCATCTACAGGTAAAAAGGTAAACTACTCTTTTTTTAAAGCCTTTTGGTTGTGAGGCCTTTGTCCATATTGATAAAGAAAATAGAACAAAGCTTGAGGCAAAGTCAAAGAAATGTACCTTTATTGGATATGGTGTTAATGATTTTGGTTATTGCTTATATGATTATGAAAATCACAAAATCATTAGGAGAAGAGATGTAATATTCAATGAAAAGGTCTTGTATAAGAATCCGTTGCAGGAAAAGAAGAAAGAAAACGAAAACAAGGAATACGCAATTCTTGATGACATCACTGAAAAGGTAAAGGTGCCTGAAAATAATAATAATCAACAACAACAACCACCACAACAGCAACAGGCACCCCAAACACCTGAAAGTAGTGTTAGAAGATCTACCAGGATAAGTAGACCCCCTGAACGATACTCTCCTTCATTATATTATTTATTGTTGAATGATTCTGGTGAACCCGAATGTTATGAAGAAGCAATGCAGGTTGAAAGTAGGAAGAAGTGGGAGGTAGCCATGGAAGAAGAGATGGACTCCTTAATGCATAACCAGACTTGGGATTTAGTCAGGTTGCCTGCAGGAAAAACTACATTGAAGAATAAATGGGTTTACAGGCTGAAGGAAGAAGATGGAGGAAAACAGAGGTACAAAGCTAGACTTGTGGTGAAGAGGTTTGCACAGAAGAAAGGTATTGATTTTGATGAAATATTTTCTCCTGTTGTTAAAATGACTTCAATCAAAACTATTTTAAGTCTTGTAGCAGCTGAAGATTTGCATCTTGAGCAGTTAGATGTAAAGACAACCTTTCTCCATGGGGATTTGGAGGAAGAGATATATATGCAGCAGCCACAAGGATATGAGGTGAAAGGGAAGGAGAAACTAGTGTGCAAGTTGAAGAAGAGCTTGTATGGCTTAAACCAGGCTCCAAGGCAGTGGTATCTAAAATTTGACAAGTTTATGTCTGAACAAGGTTATACTAGATGTCACTCTGATCATTGTGTTTATCTGAAAAAGCAAAATGATGGCAGCTATATTATATTGTTATTGTATGTGTATGACATGCTTGTTGCAGGATCTAACATGCAGGAAATAAATGTACTCAAAAGAAAATTGGCAAATTCATTTGCAATGAAGGATTTGGGAGCTGCAAAACAAATCCTTGGTATGAGAATAACTAGAGACAGAAAAAATCACAAATTAACATTGTCTCATAATGAGTACATACAAAAGGTGTTGAAAAGATTTAATATGCAAAATGCAAAACCAGTTAGTACACCTTTTGCTAGCCATTTCAAACTGAGCAAGGAAATGTGCCCAAAGACCCAAGAAGACATGGATTATATGTCTAAAGTTCCATATGCATCAGCAGTTGGAAGCTTAATGTATGCAATGGTCTGCACAAGGCCTGATATTGCACATGCAATGGGAGTTGTAAGCAGGTACATGAAAAATCCAGGAAAGGAACATTGGATGGCAGTGAAATGGATTCTCAGATATTTGAAAGGTACCACAAATCAAGCATTATGCTTTGGTGGTTCAAACATTTCTCTACAGGGATATGTTGATGCAGATATGGCAGGTGATAGAGATAACAGGAGGAGCACTACAGGATATGTATTTACTATTGGAGGAACAGCTGTCAGTTGGGTTTCAAAAATCCATAGTGTTGTTGCACTTTCAACAACAGAAGCAGAGTATGTTGGTGCTACATAGGCTAGTAAAGAAATGATTTGGTTACAAAGGTTTATGGGTGAATTGGGTAAGGAGCATGATATGGGCACATTATACAGTGATAGCCAAAGTGCCATTCATGTTGCAAATAACTCAGCATTTCATTCTAGGACTAAACACATACAGCTCAAGTACCATTTCATACGATCAGTGTTGGAAGATGGAGAGTTGAAGCTGGAAAAGATACACACTAGCTAGAATCCTGCAGATATGCTAACAAAAGTTGTAACCAGGGAGAAACTGAGAATATGCTCAGTTTCAATTGGTCTTCAAGGATGACGATGAAGATGAGAAACAGCCAGGTCCAAAGAGGAGTCATTGTCCAACAAATGAAGCAGCGGTGGAGTTTCTACAATCATTCTCCAAGTGGGAGATTGTTGTGTGTGGAGCATGATTGTTCAGAGGTCTTTGTTTCAGCCGGATGTATACCCTAGGAAGTTTGTACACCCTTCCACGCGGGGGGGTGCGGGGGGGGACTTGTCCCCCCCACGGGGGTCCGGGGGGGCCGATCCCCCCCGGCTGCGGGGTCCGAGGGCCAGCGGTCCCCTGGCGGGAGCTCGGGGGCAGCGCCCTTGAAGCTAAAAACAAATGTAAAATTGCCTTGTAAAAGTATAGTAATTTCTAGTCAATCTGGGCCATTCATTAGGCAGATGATCTGACGGTAGAACTTATGTTTAGTTTAGGGTTTTTTGTCCTAGAAGGCAACCCCCTCTCTTTGTATGAGGGCATTGTATTTGAGGCTGAGATATAGATGTGTATTCTATGAGCGAGAAACAGAGAGGTGAGACTGTGAGAGAAAACAAAGGATATTACAACGAATTTGTTGTAGGTTGTGTCTCTTCATTTTGCTGGATAATAGAAAGGAAGGACTGGCTGTTCGGGGTGGACGTAGCCCAAACTAGGTGAACCACGTATATCTGTGTCTCTCTTGCTTTGTGCGTTTTCTGTGTTTATATTTCTGCAATATTTTATGTGTTCCATTGCTCCGTAATATATAATTTTCTAACATGAACACATCAATCCTATGCTCCTCTGGAATATCTTTTACCCTTATGTTCAATTTTTGGAACTCCTCAATGTGCTCCATTATTGAACCCTTTTGTTTGAGACTTATCAATTGGCTAAAAAAAGTGTTGCTTTCTGTATCCTCATAATGTGCTACCAATTCTTCTGTAAAAATTGCCCAAGTGATAAATTGTTTACGAGAGCAAGGCCATTGATACCATACAAACTGATTTGGTTCCAAATATAAAGTTTCAATACGTACCTTTTGTGCGTTTTGCACATTGTTGAGATCGAAGAATTGCTCCATCTGTAATATCCATGTTGCGGGATCCTTGCCATCAAACTTCCTCATATCGATTTTTGTAATATGGTGGGTCTTTGATCCAACATTAGAGTCTATCGAATCATGATTAACATTTCTTTTGTTCTCATCATGAGTTTCCTTTACTACCATTTCACCATTAGTGACCCTTTCTTGTAGCAACTTATTCATATTTATCTTCAATTCTTCCATGTCTGTCTTCAAATCTATCTTCAAATCATCCATCTTAGCTTCCACGTCATTCATCTTAGCTTCTGCACCTTTCTTTAAACAATCCATCTTAGCTTCTACGCCTTTCTTTAAACCATCCATCTTAGATTCTGTTCCTTTTTGTGCAAGGGACAGTTGTTGCACTTGGTCTTGTAATTTTGATATATCATGTTGCATTTCTTCCTCTTCTTCATGAGTCATGCTAGAGCTTTCAGGTTCCTTACTAGGTGTTTGCATTTTCTTTCCTCGGGGCATCAGTTACCGATAATAATGCTCTACTATGCCCTTTGAATTCCTTCAAAATAAATTTTCAAACCAAGCTTAAGCAAAAATTTAAGAAAATCTACACACCTTTTTTCACTTTGTAGGAGCTCGATATTGCCTCTGATGTATCTCTGTACTTTCCAATCATCTAGATCTGAATTTGTGACCTGTAGTAGCCCTCCGTGTCCTCTTTCCAATGCCACAAGTCTGACCCAAATTGGATTCTCCAAGGAAGAGTTATGCGAAATCTCCCACAGTGACTTGATTATAGACTAGTTCAGTAGAGCAAACTTGTACGACGTGCCACGAGTCACTGTTTCGACCTTTGGATCTAAAAAATGCATACAAGAAACTATATTCCGTCCTCTTTCTGTACCTTCTTATGAAATTTCAATCCGATCCCCAGAGAGAAAGTTATGACGCTTTTCCCTAGGTCACCTGTTTGGAATGTAATTCAGGAGTCTGCAAAAAGACCAACTTCCTCAGATCATATCTCCGCAAATATAGTGCGAACAGCTCTGAAATTTGGACCCAAGGTTCAGCACGATTTCTTCTCAAATGGGTTTTTTTTTGCAACTTCTGAAACGTCACAGAAAAAAAGTTATAGCAAAAATTCCACGATGACCTGTTTGGAGCAGCGAAACCCTAGAATCCAAAGCTCTGATACCAAATGTTATGAAACCAGCTCAAGAAAAAGATAGAAAAGATAGATCAACGCCTTAGAATTCAGCCTCTTCGAGGGGGAAACCTCCTTTACATTACATAAATGAACAATTCTTGGATGATTCAAATGACAAAACCTCCTTTCTATATATAGGAGTCTAAGGAGTCACAATATAACCTAGCCGACCTAACAATAATAATATAAAGCCACAAAAATAACAATAGAGGGATTCTATGGGGCACAGTAATAACAATATGGGGATAATAGAGGCACAACAATATTATAAGGGGTACAACTACAATAGTAATGGGGTAATCACTAGTATTATAGGGACCCAAAAGCATGAGATCAGAAGACCCAAATTTTTTATTTCTGAGTTTGAAGTACTTTTTATAAGTTACAAATACTTACAAGAAGCTCAATAATTTGGAATTGTTTCTTGCTACATTAAAAGATGGAGCTCTTCAATGGTTTATGGGACTAAGAACCAACTATGTAAGATCATGGGATGGAATGAGAAAACTCTTTTTAGAAAGATATAAAGATTATTGCATACACAATTCTTTAAAATGAGCCAAAAAGTGGAGGAGAATATTGAGGACTTTGTAGAAAGATTTATTTATAATGTTAAAAGGGAAAAATTACATAAACTAGGATTGGATACCTTAGAAAACATTTACTTAGATAAATTAGGGATGAATGGATTGATCTCCTAAATCTAATGGGTTAAGTGGATGCATACCGCCTTTCACTTGAGGAAACTTGTGAATTTTGGAAGAATATATCATGAGGAAGGGAAAAGTGTTGAAAAATACACTGGGACCCAGCTATGGAAATAGTAAGTAAATCATCATCTCGATCGTTAAGTGGAGTTGAACTTAGTAATTTTCTAGAAAATTTTAAAACATGTATTCTTGGCAATCTAAGTGAACAAATAAGTATGCCACAATTGAAAAATAAGAAAAAAATTGAGAATGTTGCATTATCTATATTATGCCCCAGATGTACAAAGAAACATTATTTGAGAGAATGCCCACTTGATAAAATTAAAATACGTGCCATTTGTGAAAAACACATGCTATAAAGGATTTTCCATCATTAATAGCATTAAAATCTCCATCATTAACATGATTGAAAGCAATCTACCAAGAAGATAGTGTAGCAAATCAAGCCTCGAAACAACTCTACATTTTGGCCCCAAGGAGACCTTGGTAGACCCAAAAATTAGGTATTGTGCAAGACCCTTCCCAACAATTCAAACTTATTTGAAACAACCTCAAAATAATTGGAATGCACCATTACCTTGGCAAGTTTTTCCACCCCAACCTAAAAATACATCTTGGAAACAAGGTTGGCGATGATAATATGGAGGAAATAATCCACGGTATTTCCCATCCTACCCTCAATATCCTCAGTATCAATCTCAATAACATCCACCTCCACCACAACCTCAGTCACACCCACAATTGACTTCTAGTAAACCTCTGTAATTATCCTCTGCACAACCACCTCAAATACCTACTCGCACTCAACTAATTGCACAATTGCTTCCAAAACCAAATAATAAAGTAAGTCAACCCACTTATAGTGATGAGGTAGAAAATTTTCATACATCATAGCTCCTCTTGATCTAAACGATATTCATCCTAGATTAGGAAGAGTATTGCAAAAAAAGGATCCCCCTGTTGTCATTGAGGAATAAAAAGATGAAGAAATTCCTGAGAAAATAGATGACACAAAAATAAGACAAACTCCTCCTACTCCTCTAGTAGAACAACCTTCTTTATCTTTGCAGAATCCTCCTTTTTCGGAGAGATTAAAGTAGATAAAGATGTAGAAAAACAATTGATTTTGTTAAATTATAATATTCTAGATGAATTATGAAATATTTGAATTAAAATTCCTTTACTACAAGAAATAAGGAATATTGTGTGCAAAACAATAAAGGAGTTATGCATTAAAAAATCAAGGTGAAAAAGGAAAGGAACTCAAAAAGTTCAACTTATCATAAGATTAACAAAAAACATGGTGGGAAAGACATATGTAGAAAAATATCTAGATCCAAGAAGTCCTATTATGAAGAATCATATTAATAATATTGTAATTCCAAATACATTAATTGACCTAGGTGCAACATTAAATGTAATGACTAAAAGTACTATGTATGAAGTACAATGAACTGATCTTCAATATACACCAACTGTGTTACAATTTATAGATGTACCATAAAATGAGAGGGTATGTTATAATACGTACTTGTATCTCTAGATTCTTGGGAATATCCTGTTGATTTTATGGCATTGACACCAAAACTAATATGGGTGGTCATGCATTGATATTAGTTAGGCCTTGGTTAGCCACAACCAATGCATCTATTAACTATAGATATGGGGACATGACAATCTCTAATGATAATTCAATGAAAAAGTTTACATTGTATCCTATTATTGAATTTGAAAATGAAGAATTGGTTGATGATGAAGGATAATATGAAGATGTACACCCTATTCTAACCATATCAAAAACATTTTCTTTTAAGAAAGATGATGAAGAAATTCAATTAATGCATCTTATGAAAAATTATGATTTTTTTCCATATCTTGAAAAATAAAGTTATCATGTGAATATCTTAGAAAAAGTTTTCCAAGAAAATTGTAAGATGGAAGAATTTTCATCACATCATTCTATGGTATCGTTAAATTCTATGGAGAAATTTTGGTAGTACTCCTATAGAAATTAGTCCAGGAAAAACATTAAACATTAATAACAACCTAGAAGAATTCCAAAAAGATCAATTAATAAAAATGCTACAAAAACATTCCTCTGCTTTTGAATGGGAATACATAAATATGAAAGGAATTAATCACACACACACACACACACATAATAGGCAACCTCGAAGAAGGATGAATCCTAACTTGAAGGAGATCATGAAAAATAATTGCAAAAATTGCTTAATATAAACTTTATTTATCCAATTTCTGATAGCTAATGGGTTTTACCATTAGTTATTGTGCGAAAGAAGAATGGTAAGTGGCAAGTTTGTATATATTACATGGAATTAAGTAAAGCTTATTTAAAATATCATTTTCCACTTCCTTTTATTGATCAAATCTTAGACACATTAGCAGGGAAAAAGTAATTTTATTTTCTTGATGGCTTGAATGGTTATAATAAAGTTCAAATATCACCAAAATATCAAGATAATACTACATTCACATGTCCTTGGGGAACACATGCTTGCAGAGTACATCCTTTCAGACTATGCAGTTCCCCTACTACATTTCAAAGAACAATACTATGTTTTTTCTCTAACTTGATTTATGAGAGTGTTGAGGTCTATATGGATGATTTTACAGTGTATGTAAATTCTTTTGAAGAATCTTTAGAAAAACTTGAAAAGGTCCTTATTAGACGTCAAGAAACTAACCTTTCTTTAATTAATGATTTTTTTATTTTTATTTTTATTTTTATTTTTTTAATGATGTTTAATGAAGGTATTGTTTTGGGGCATCACATTTCAGGTATTGGTATTAAAGTTGAGTTAGCAAAGATCGAATCTATTGCCAAAATTTTGATACCCGAATACCAAAGGATGTAAGGAGTTTTATTGGATTTACATGATATTATAAAATATTCATAGAAAATTTCACAAAAATGGCTTTGCCACTTTTCAAATTGCTTACTAAAGATTGTGAATTTTATTGGGATTCTTCATGTCAACTAGCTTTTGATTCATTAAAACAAAAACTTTATAAAGAACCTATCTTAAGAGGAAAAAATTGGTCCTTCCCATTTCTCATCACTATAGATGCCTCTGTTGAAAATAGCAACAAGAAATGCTAAAAATAACATTGTTATAGATAGCATTTCAGGATATATTTCAATTTTAATTTGTCCTTGAATTAAAATTCGAATTTAGTCTCACCAGCTGTTTGAAAAATAATTAATTAATTCATATTGAGTTAATTAGTTGGTGAAAATAAAACATGAAGTCTTTGTGAAGACATGCAACAGTTATCCCTTTGATTGAGGAAGTTATCCATTAATTAAGGAGATAAGGATGAGTTGTAATTAGTTAGCTCAGTTAACTAAGTTAAGTCCAATTAGATTAGTTCCAAACAATTTGTGGAACTAATTGTGAGTTCATTCAGTTAATGCATGCATGCATGAAACTAGTGTACTCCAGATAACTGAATATTCTCTCATGAATAACTCATGCATGTCAGTTCAGACAGAGACCCAGTTGAGATTAAAGGTGGGGACAATGTACTATCAGTTGCAATAATTTTCCTATAAGAAAATCTCTTGCACGCAGAAGGAATTTATTCCTTGAGGATTCCACAGTTTTACAATGTGTTGGAGCAGTGTGTGAGACCAGTGTCACACAAGGTTACAACAGGAGCACTTAGGGAAAACAATGCAAGGAAAGAGGAGGCTTGGAGGACAGAGGGAAAGGCATATGAGTTGCCTGGTCTTTCTATGAGTAGTGAGTGAGGGATTGTATTGAGAGTTGGATAGCTTGTGAGCTAAAGCTTTGTGTAATCCTGAGATATTTCGACTTGTATGATAATACATATAGCGAGGTTTTTAGCTGAGGCTTTCCCCAGATTATTATTCTGTGTTTCATGTGTGCTTGAATCTTCTTCTGTTATATGTGTTATGTTTGATCTTGCTCAAATCGATTAAGCTTTCGCAAGTTTTATAGTAGAAGTAGATCAAGTATTTTTCTTTAGTTACATAGCATTATTAGGTGATATACAGTGAGAATTTCTACATGGTATCGAAGTAAAGGTGATCAAAGCGCAGAACGGTATACAAACAAGGGAGAAGTTTGAAGTTTTGAAGTTCTTGATTGTAGGTACAAAATTGATTTCTTATCACATCTCAAAGTTCACCAATAGTGTTCAATGGATTGAGACTCGAGTATGCCCTGGATGGCAACATGAATTACATAGCATGGAAGGATCGCATGGAAGTGGTATTAGAGGACAATGGTTTGAAGGACTTCATTGATCAATAAGTCCCCAAGCTAGAGTAGCTAATGCCCAAGAATTGGCAGAATGGAAGAAATGTGTGGCGAGAGTGAGGAGGACTCTTTTGGAGGGAGTTCGAGACCATATTGTCTTGAGTCTCCATGGGAAGGAGACTCCATTTTCAATGTGGAAAACATTGAAGGATCTATATCAGAACAACAATGACCAGAGGAAGCTGGTGCTGAAGGACAAGGTTCGAAAAATCAAGTGTGAAAAGGGCGACATGATCTCTACATATCTGAACAAGCTCACCACGTGCAGAGATGAGCTTGGAAGTGTAGGAATCACGACATCCGATGATGACATGGTGAGTCTTTCTCTCCTCGGTCTTCCTAAGAGCTGGCATAGCTACCAGGACTCAGTGAATGGAAGAGAGAAATTGCTAGATTGGGAACGACTGTGGTTGGATCTGATGCAGGAGGAGATCAAGAGAAGCACCAAAGATGGTTATTCATCTAAGCATGATGATGAAGAAAATCTATCCTTAGTAAGTAAGGCGCAGAAAGGGAAAGGGAAGGCTTCCCATTCCAAATCGAGTTCTTCCCATGGTGGGAAGAAGATTGACAAATCTAAAGTGAGATGCTTTAATTGTCATGAGGTGGGCCATTATGCAACTAATTGTCCATGGAAGAAATCCAAGAAGGGATCCTCGAAAGGATGAGATGGTGAGGCACTGGCCCCATAGTTCAAATTGGATTTTACCCTCATTACATGCATGGTTTCTTCGATGGTGGGTTGTGTTTGGTACCTGGACAGTGGAGCCTCACTCCACATGACCGAAAATAGGAGTTTATTCAGTACCTTCGAGGATAAAGACCTCCAGATGCGCATAGAGATGGGCGATGATGGAAAGTACCGTGTTTCAGGTGAAGGTACAATTGTGTTTTAGAGGGAGCATGGAGCTCCTCTCACCCTGACTGATGTAAAGTATGTGCCTAGACTGAAGAAAAAATTGGTATCGGTAGCGATGTTGGAAGACAAAGGTTATGATGTAGTCTTCAATAAAGGAAAGATGTTCCCGAGACACATAGCCACGGGTCAGACCAAGAGGATTGGGATTCGAGCAAAGAATCTCTACAAGCTGGAGGTAGATGACTATGCTGCATTAAGTTCCAAAGCAGAATTGGTGCAAAGCCAAGATATTAGAGAGTTATGGCATAGAAGGTTGGGCCACTTGCATCACGGGGCCTTGAAGATAATGCAACAGATTTCTACTGGACTTCCCAAAGGTAAACTTGAACAAGTGGACACATGCAAAGGTTGTACCTTGGGTAAGTATGCAGAATATTCCTTTCAGGATCGAGACAGTCGAGCTGAAGCAATCTTGGAGTGTGTTCATATAGATGTGTGTGGACCATTCTCGATAGCATCCACCACTAAACAAAGGTACTATGTTATTTTCATTGATGATTTTTTTCATAGATGCTGGATCTATTTTATGCAAAAGAAGGATCAAACCTTCTCAAGGTTTTGTGAGTTCAAAGCATTGGTTGAGAAAGAATTAGGAAAGAAGATCAAGTCCTTGCGAAGTGACAATGGTGGAGAGTATGTCTCTCAAGAGTTTAAGGACTTCTGTGTAGCAGAAGGAATTAAAAGGGAGTTGATGACACCCCATAACCCACAGAAGAATGGGGTGGCCGAGAAGAAGAACAGAACGATTGTGGGAGCAGCTCGAGCGATGCTGCATGACCCAGGACTACCACTTCATTTGTGGGCTGAGGCATGTAACACAACGGTTTACTTGCAGAATAGAAGCCCACATCACATACTTGGGATGAAGACACCGGAGGAAGCTTTCTGTTGGAAGAGACTAGATGTGGGTCACTTCAGGATCTTTGGCTCATCAGTTTATTTCCATGTGACCAAGGAAGCCCAGAAGAAGCTAGAGCCGAAAACAGAGTTGGGGATACTTGTGGGGTACATTGATACTCCCCACAATTATCGGGTGTATTTTCCTACCAGTCAGAGGACAATGGTTCGCTGAGATCTTAAGTTCGATGAGCTGAAGGCCATGCGAGTTTCCCATGAGAGGGAGCTCAAGATGCAGGCAGAGGAGGAACTTTTGGTTCCTAAGGAGGAGGAGCCTTAGATTGATGCGTAGCAGCTGCATGCAGAGGTTCCAAGAGTGGAGACATCAACTCATGCTGAGTCTTCCAGAGAGGGGCGGAAACGCACAAGGGAGGTTGACAAATTCTTGATGGATGTGAGAGAGAATGTGGGAGATCCATCTTCTCAGCGTAGACAGAGGAGGTCACCTGAGCAGTACACTGGTTACATGGCCCTTGTTTGGGAATGTGTAGAGACTGAACCATCTTCCTTTGAGGAAGCAGTGTAGCAACTAGTTTGGGTTGATGCTATGGTGGAGGAGTATGACTCCATAGTTTGGTACAGTGTTTGGGATGTTGTTCCAAGACCAGAGAACAAGTCAGTTGTGAGTTCCCATTGGCTTTACAAGGTAAAGCATGCCACTGTTGGGAGTGTGGAGAAACATAAGGCAAGGTTTGTTGCCCGTGGTTTCTCACAGATCGAGGATATTGACTATGATGAGACTTTTTCTCCTGTAGCAAGGTACTCATCTATCAGATCGATGTTGGCACTATCAACACAGATGGGTTGGAAGATCCATCAGATGGATGTGAAGACTGCCTTCCTTAATGGCAAGATTGAGGAAGAGGTGTACACAGAGAAGCCTGAAGGTTTTGAGACCTTTGATCATGAGTCGCATGTGTGCAGACTCAAGAAAGCTTTGTACGGGTTGAGGCAAGCACCTCATGCTTGGTACACCAGGATCGACAACTACTTCACCGGGGGCTTCACAAAGAGTGAATCAGATGCGAACTTGTACCACATCATGGTGGAAGGTAAGAATTTGATCATTGTTCTTTATGTTGATGATCTAATATTGACAGGTGATGATCAGTTGATCATGTCTTGCAAGGAGGACCTTGCAAGAGAGTTCGATATGAAAGACATGGGTCTCATGCACTACTTTCTAGGCATGGAAGTGTGGTAGAAGGATGGGGAAGTGTTTGTGTCTCAAGGCAAGTATGCCAATGAGATACTCAGGAGATTCCACATGGAGAAGTGCAAGCCCATGCAGACTCCTCTAGCAGGTAACTGGAGGAAGGAGGATGCTACTTCAGGTGAGGTAGTAGAGGCTACTGTGTATTGACAGCTTGTGGGTTCACTGATGTACTTAGTGAACACATGACCAGATTTGTGCTTTGCGGTGAACCAGCTAAGTCAAGCTATGGTTCAACCTACCAAGCTGTTTTGGAAGGCAGCGAAGCATGTTTTGAGATACCTCAGAGGCACATCTCAATATGGATTATGGTACAGACAGTCAGAGGGAGTGAAGCTACAGGGCTTCACAGATGTAGATTGGGTAGGGAGTCCATTAGATCAAAAGAGAACATCAGGAGGAATTTTCAACCTTGGTTTAGCTGTAGTTTCTTGGTATAGTACGAAACAGAGGTCAGTTGCACTTAGCTCAGCAGAGGCTAAATATATGGCTGCAAGTCAGGCAGGATGTGAGGCCATTTGGATGTAGAAAATTCTAGTTGGTTTGTTTGATAAGAGGATGGATCCAACCGTGATCTATTGTGATAATAAGAGTTGTATCAAACTCTCTGAGAATCCAGTGTTTCATGATAGGTCAAAGCATATAGACATTCGATATCATCATCTCAGAGACTGTGTGGCGAGGAGGATCATGTTGTTGCAGTATATTTCGACCGAAGAGCAAGATGCTGACATTTTGACTAAGGCATTGTCAAAATGTAAATTCCAGTTCCACAGAGACAGGATCAGGGTGACAAATAATCCCTTTCTTTTTGAGAGGGAGTGTTGAAAATAGCAACAAGAAATGCTAAAAATAGCATTGCTATAGATAGCATTTCAGGATATATTCCAATTTTAATTTGTCCTTGAATTAAAATTGAGAATTAAAATTTGAATTTAGTCTCACCAGCTGTTTGAAAAATAATTAATTAATTCATCTTGAGTTAATTAGTTGGTCAAAATCAAACATGAAGTCTTTGTGAAGACATGCAACACTTATCCCTTTGATTGAGGAAGTTATCCCTTAATTAAGGAGATAAGCACGAGTTGTATTTGAATTGTAATTAGTTAGCTTAGTTAACTGAGTTAAGTCCAGTTAGATTAGTTGCAAACAGTTTGTGGAACTGATTGTGAGTTCAGTCAGTTAATGCATGCATGCATGAAACTAGTGTACTCCAAATTACTGAATATTCTCTCATGAATAACTCATGCATGTCAGTTCGGACAGAGACTTAGTTGAGATTAAAGGCAGGGACAATGTACTATCAGTTGCAAGAATTTTCTTATAAGAAAATCTCTTGCATGTAGAAGGAATTTTTTCCTTGAGGATTGCACAGTTTTACAGTGTGTTGGAGCAGTGTGTGAGACCAGTGTCAAACAAGGTTACAACAAGAGCACCCAGGGAAAACAATGCGAGGAAATAGGAGGCTTGGAGGACAGAGGGAAAGGCATATGAGTTGTTTGGTCTGTCTATGAGCAGTGAGTGAGGGATTGTACTGAGAGCTGGATAGCTTGTGAGCTAAAGCTTTGTGTAATCCTAAGATATTTCCACTTGTATGATAATATAGTGATCCGGATTTAGACAGGAACGCAACAAATTATAGAGATAACCATAAACACAGATATGCAGCGGAAATAATACTTCATTTCATTACTGTAAAATACTGAAATATGCTTACAATCAGAAATGGAAATAAACCAGCTAGGGCGATGGTAGCTTATCTCTGAGAAGAGATGTGGCAGCTACATGCCTCTGAACTGTGTTACATTGAGGCTCGAAGGCCTATTTATTGTTCAGAAACAATGGAAAACCTTTCACACCTGAAACCTAACCCTAGAAGATGAAACACCAAATTGTGGGCCCCATTTGGGTAAATTGGTACATCAATTTCCTAGGGTCGTAACTTTGGCATACGATCTTTGTTTGACATGTACAATAGCTCGTTAGAAAGATCTATCCGAGCACAACTACTTTGGGAGGCAACATGGGTCCATGGAACTAGGTTGCCTTAGATTTCCCAAAAAACTTCGTTTACGGCCTCAAAACGGCTCCGGAAGTTCAGGACCCGAAAAACTACTAAAAATAGTAAACTGTGCTACAATTTAGGAAACTAAAAAAGCTGAAAGAGACAATTGTGGGGGTCCAAATGGGATAGGTGGGTGGCCACCAACATCCACCTGGATCATTCCTCCCCCCTTAGGAAGCAATGGTTCCCATTGCATTGAGTTCCTCCCTGAGATGAGGAAGCTTCTGCTGAGTTGGGTCTTTGGTGAGCTGTTCTGTAATCTCTGATGTGACCAGAAATGGTGTGAAGCATGGTCGACGATGGTCCACATTGAACACTCAGTGCAAGCGAAGGAATGGAGGAATGTTGTGCTTCAAAGCATTGTTGCCCGTAGCCTTGGTACTGGTGTAAGGACCATGTCAGAGTGGTTAGAACTTCTGATGGGCTCTTGTAAGGCGTTCTTTCTGCAGATGTAACCAAACTTTGTCGCCCACCTGAAACTTGTGTGGTACCCCTGTGGGTGAGGAGAAGTTGTTCCTGTGTTCTATCATGACCGTATCCCTTTGCTACTGCTGCTGCGTGGAGGAACCCATTTCGGGGGTCATGGATGTAGCAACAATCTTCCCCTTAATTTGGGAGTGAGCCAGACAGATGAATTTCCTAGTCTGGGAGATGAGCTTGCTACCTTTCTTAGCAGTGATCAAAGAGGTGGCAGTAGGTGGGGCTACCTCCGGTATCATGTATAAGGAATCACCCAAAGAAATCATGACAGTGCGAGGCCTTGACTCATACACAGCATGTCGCCTCCACAAGTATAGCTGGCCTAATAGTACATCGCAAACATCCAGAGGTGTAACATCACACAATACCTCGTCTATGAAGGGCTTGATGCTGTAGGGAAGGCGACACTGCTGGAGAACTTTGAGATCTCATCCTTCATGAAGCCATCCGATACTGTACAGCTGCGGGTGTGGTGTAGTCGGTAGGCCCAACCGCTTCACGTCCTTTGATGAAACAAGGTTCTTTTGGCTGCCACTATCAACAATGAATTGCAGTGGCGAACCCTTCACCCACATCTTTGAGTGGAAAAGACGCTCCCCTTCCTCTGGATTTTCGGACTCATTTTTCTAGATCTTGGCAGTGGCAACAGTGGCGCTGGGATCCACATCAATGATCTGATTCCCTTTGCCATTCCCCTTGTCAGGTTCTGGCTCAGGATCAGAACATGTATATGATTTGGAAGCCTTCAACTCGGCCACCAGCGACTTCTTGGTCCGACACTCACTTGTGTTATGAGTGGGACTCTTGTGGAACTCACACCACTTTCCTGTGTCCTTCTTCGACTTCATGGTGTTGTTCTTTTCCAGCGGCTTCAACGGGTTGCCTTGGGTCACCCCACCTTGGCTTTGTCCTTTGGGCTTCGGATTGGCAGATCAAAAGTCTCGCTTCTTTTGTTTGAACTTTTGCTTGATTTTGACAGCATATCGGTACGCCGTGCCGAGTGAGGAGATGTTCAAGAACTCCATCTCTTCCTGGATGTATCTATGCAGGTAGCTGCGGTATTTGAGTACCAGATGCAGCTCAGAATATTTGATACCCAACTGTGTGCGAAGGGTATGAAAAATGTTTGTGAACTCCGACACATCTTGGTCTCGTCCCTGCTGCAGTGTGGTCCATTTGATGTATTTGTCTTCATAGCTTTTGACAGGGTAGTACTACTCCTTGATGGCATCTCGGAAGTCATTCCAAGTGGATGCGGCTGAAAATAGTGAGCCTGTACTTTCATCCTTCTGCTTGCAGTAGGTTTCCCACCAGTCCTTGACGTGGGGGGCTGCTTTGAGAAGAGCGAAAACAATTTTTTTCCCACCTCAAAAATTCATGAACAGAAAAATATCCTTCTAGCAGATTTAACCATTTATCTACGGAATCTGCGTCTATTTGACCCTCGAAGATGGGGATTTCAAAGTTAACTTGTACCTTGAAGGGTGTGGCGTTTCCAGAGTAGCTGTTGGAAGCCGATGCGTCGCCTCTGGGTAGCCGCTGAAGAATCTGGGCAAAGCTGTTCATCATTGTGTTTCGTTGCCGCTCGAGGGCTTCTTCGAGCAATGTTTTGATAGGATCTCCTGCCCCCTCGTCTTTCTTCTCATCCGCCATGGGAGTCCGTCGGGATTTGCGAGGCTGGCCTTGCAAGGGTTCGACCAGTTCAAGCCCTAACTCCTTATATCCCGACCTCGTTGGGGACATGCAAAGAAAAACAAAGAAAAAGCAGACCGCTCTGATACCACTAATCCGGATTTAGACGGGAACACAACAAATTATAAAGATAACAATAAACATAGATATGTAGCGGAAATAATACTTCATTTCATTATTGTAAAATACTGAAATATGCTTACAACCAGAAATGGAAATAAACTAGCTAGGGCGATGGTAGCTTATCTCTGAGAAGAGATGTGGTGGCTACATGCCTCTGAACTATTCTGAACTGTGTTACAATGAGGCTCAAAGGCATATTTATTGTTGAGAAACAATGGAAAACCTTTCACATCCCGAAACCTAACCCTAAAAGATGAAACACCAAATTGTGGGCCCTGTTTGGGTAAATTGGTACATCAATTTCCCGGGGTCGTAACTTTGGCATACGATCTCCGTTTGACGCGTACAATAGCTCGTTAGAAAGATTTATCCGAGCACTACCACTTTGGGAAGCAACATGGGTACATGAACCCATGTTTCCTTAGATTTCCCAAAAAACGTCGTTTAGGGCCTCAAAACGGCTCCGGAAGTTCAGGACTCGAAAAACTGCCAAAAATATTAAACTGTGCTACAATTTAGGAAACTGAAAAAGCTAAAAGAGACACTTGTGGGGGTCCAAATGGGATAGGTGGGTGGCCACCAACATCCACCTGGATCATTCCTGCCCCCTTAGGAAGCAATGGTCCCCATTGCATTGAGTTCCTCCCTGAGATGAGGAAGCTTCTGCTGAGCTGGGTCTCTGGTGAGCTGTTCTGTAATCTCTGATGTGACCAGAAATGGTGGGAAGCATGGTCGACGATGGTCCAAATTGAACACTTGGTGCAAGCGAAGCAATGAAGGAATGTTGTGCTTCAAAGCATTGTTGCCCGTAGCCTTGGTACGGGTGTAAGGACCATGTCGGAGTGGTCAGAGCTTCTGATGGGCTCTTGTAAGGCGTTCTTTCTGCAGATGTAACCAAACTTTGCAGCCCACCTGAAACTTGTGTGGTACCTCTGTGGGTGAGGAGAAGTTGTTCCTGTGTTCTATCATGATCGTATCCCTTTGTTGCTGCTGCTACATTGAGGAACCCTTTCTGGGGGTCATGGATGTAGCAACAATCTTCCCCTTACTTTGGGAGTGAGCCAGACAGATTAATTTCCTGGTTTGGGAGATGAGCTTGCTGCCTTTCTTAGCAGTGATCAAAGAGGTGGCAGTAGGTGGGGCTACCTCCGGTATCCTGTATAATGAATCACCCAAAGAAATAATGACAACACGAGGCCTTGACTCATACACAGCATGTCGCCTCCACAAGTATGGCTGGCCTAATAGTACATTGCAAACATCCAGAGGTGTAACATCACACAATACCTCGTCTATGAAGGGCTTGATGCTGTAGGGAAGGTGGCACTGCTAGCGAACTTTGAGATCTCGTCCTTCATGAAGCCACTCGATATTGTACGGCTGCGAGTGTGGTGTAGTCGGTAGGCCCAACCGCTTCGTGACCTCTGATGAAACAAGGTTCTTTTGGCTGCCACTGTCAACAATGAATTGCAGTGGCAAACCCTTCACCCACATCTATGAGTGGAAAAGACGCTCCGTTTCTTCTGGATTTTTGGACTCATTTTTCTGGATCTTGGCCGTGGCAACAATGGCGCAGGGATCCGCATCAATGATCTTCTTCCCTTTGCCATTCCCCTTGTCGGGTTCTGGCTCAGGGTCGGAACATGTATATGATTTGGAAGCCTTCAACTTGGCCACCAGCGACTGCTTGGTTCGACACTCACTTGTGTTATGAGTGGGACGCTTGTGGAACTCACACCACTTTCCTGTGTCCTTCTTCGGCTTCATGTTGTTGTTCTTTTCTTGCGGCTTCGACGGGTTGTATTGGGTCAACCCACCTTGGCTTTGTCATTTGGGCTTTAGATTGGCAGATCCAAAGTCTCGCTTCTTCTGTTTGATTTTTTGCTCGATTTTGACAGCATATCGGTGTTCCGTGTCGAGTGAGGAGATGTTCAAGAACTCTATCTCTTCCTGGATGTATATATGCAGGCAGCCGCGGTATTTGAGAACCAGATGCAGCTCAGAATCTTTGATACCCAACTGTGTGCGAAGGGTATGAAAAATGTTTGTGAACTCCGACACATCTTGGTCTCGTCCCTACCGCAGTGTGGTCCATTTGATGTATTTGTCCTCATAGCTTTTGACAGGGTAGTACTGCTCCTTGATGGTATTCGGAAAGTCATTCCAAGTGGGTGCGGCTGAAAATAGTGAGCCTGTACTTTCATCCTTCTACTCGCAGTAGGTTTCCCACCAGTCCTTAACGTGGGGGGCTGCTTTGAGAAGAGCGAAAACAATCCTTTCCCGACTCGAAAATTGATGAACAGAAAAATATCCTTCTAGCAGATTTAACCATTTAACTACGACATTTGCGTCTATTTTACACTCGAAGATGGGGATTTCAAAATTAACTTGTACCTTGAAGGGTGTGGCATTTCCAGAGTAGCTGTTGGAAGCCGATGCGTCGCCTCTGGGTAGTCGTTGAAGAATCTGGGCTAACCTGTCCATCATCGTGTTCGATTGTCGCTTGAGGGATTCTTCGAGCAAGATTTTGATAGGATCTCCTGCCCCCTCGTCTTTCTTCTCATCTGCCATGGGAGGCCGTCGGGATTTGCGAGGCTGGTCTTTCAAGGGTTCGACCAGTTCAAGCCCTAACTCCTTATATCCCGACCTCGTTCGGGACATGCAAAGAAAAAGAGAGAAAAAGCAGACCACTATGATACCACTGATCCGGATTTAAACAGGAACACAAAAAATTATAGAGATAACCATAAACACAGATCTGCAGCGGAAATAATACTTTATTTCATTACTGTAAAATACTGAAATATGCTTACAACCAGAAATGGAAATAAACCAGCTAGGGCGATGGTAGCTTATCTCTGAGAAGAGATGTGGCGGCTACATGCGTCTGAACTTTTCTGAACTGTGTTACAATGAGGCACGAAGGCCTATTTATTGTTGAGAAACAATGGAAAACCTTTCACATCCCGAAACCTAACACTAGAAGATGAAACACCAAATTGTGGGCCCCATTTGGGTAAATTGGTACATCAATTTCCCGGGGTCGTAACTTTGGCATACGATCTCCGTTTGATGCGTACAATAGCTCGTTAGAAAGATTTATCTGAGCACTACCACTTTGGGAGGCAACATGGGTCCATGGCCCCATGTTGCCCCAGATTTCCAAAAAAATGTCGTTTAGGGCCTCAAAACGGCTCCAGAAGTTCGGGACTCGAAAAACGGCTAAAAATAGTAAACTGTGCTACAATTTAGGAAACTGAAAAAGCTAAAGTAGACAGTTGCGGGGGTCCAAATGGGATAGGTGGGTGGCCACAAACATCCACCTGGATCATTCCTCCCCCCTTAGGAAGCAATGGTCCCCATTGCATTGAGTTCCTCCCTGAGATGAGGAAGCTTCTGCTGAGCTGGGTCTCTGGTGAGCTGTTCTGTAATCTCTGATGTGACCAGAAATGGTGGGAAGCATGGTCGACGATGGTCCACATTGAACACTCGGTGCAAGCGAAGGAATGGAGGAATGTTGTGCTTCAAAGCATTGTTTCCCGTAGCCTTGGTACTGGTGTAAGGACCATGTCGGAGTGGTCGGAGCTTCTGATGGGCTCTTGTAAGGCGTTCTTTCTGCAGATGTAACCAAACTTTGTCGCCCACCTGAAACTTGTGTGGTACCCCTGTGGGTGAGGAGAAGTTTTTCCTGTGTTCTATCATGACCGTATTCTTTTGCTGCTGCTGCTGCGGGGAGGAACCATTTCCGGGGGTCATGGATGTAGCAACGATCTTCCGCTTACTTTGGGAGTGAGCCAGACAGATGAATTTCCTGGTCTGGTAGATGAGCTTGCTACCTTTCTTAGCAGTGATCAAAGAGGTGGCAGTAGGTGGGGCTACCTCCGGTATCTTGTATAACGAATCACAGAAAGAAATAATGACAGCACGTGGCCTTGACTCATACATAGCATGTCGCCTCCACAAGTATGGCTGGCCTAATAGTACATCGCAAACATCCAGAGGTGTAACATCACACAATACCTCGTCTATGAAGGACTTGATGCTGTAGGGAAGGCGACACTGTTGGAAAACTTTGAGATCTCGTCCTTCATGAAGCCACCCGATACTTTACAGCTACGGGTGTGGTGTAGTCGGTAGGCCCAACCGCTTCACGACCTCTGCTGAAATAAGGTTCTTTTGGCTGCCACTGTCAACAATGAATTGAAGTGGCAAACCCTTCACCCACATCT
This sequence comes from Pinus tabuliformis, assembly GCA_031772625.1. Taxonomy (NCBI): domain Eukaryota; kingdom Viridiplantae; phylum Streptophyta; class Pinopsida; order Pinales; family Pinaceae; genus Pinus; species Pinus tabuliformis. Next base: position 1,042,350,543 of record CM062816.1, on the reverse strand, counting down.
CTGAGTGGAAAAGACGCTCCCATCCCTCTGGATTTTCGGACTCATTTTTCTGGATCTTGGCGGTGGCAACAGTGGCACTGGGATCCGCATCAATGATCTGCGTCCCTTTGCTGTTCCCCTTGTCGGGTTATGGCTCAGGGTCGGAACATGTATCTGATTTTGAAGCCTTCAACTCGCCACCAGTGACTGCTTGGTCCGACACTCACTTGTGTTATGAGTGGGACTCTTGTGGAACTCACACCACTTTCCTTTGTACTTCTTCGGCTTCATGTTGTTGTTCTTTTCTTGCGGCTTCGATGGGTTGTCTTGGGTCACCCCGCCTTGGCTTTGTGCTTTGGGCTTCGGATTGGCAGATCCAAAGTCTCGCTTCTTCTGTTTGAACTTTTGCTCGATTTTGAAAGCATATCGGTACGTCATTTCGAGTGAGGAGATGTTCAAGAACTTCATCTCTTCCTGGATGTATCTAAGATGGCAACCGCGGTATTTGAGTACCAGATGCAGCTTAGAATCTTTGATACCCAACTGTGTGCGAAGGGTATGAAAAATGTTTGTGAACTCCGGCACATTTTGGTCTCGTCCCTGCCGCAGTGTGGTCCATTTGATGTATTTGTTCTCATAGCTTTTGATAGGGTAGTACTGCTCCTTGATGGCATCCCGGAAGTCATTCCAAGTGGGTGTGGCTGAAAATAGTGAGCCTGTACTTTCATCCTTCTGCTCACAATAGGTTTCCCACCAGTCCTTGACGTGGGGGGCTGCGTTGAGAAGAGCGAAAACAATCTTTTCCCGATTCGAAAATTCATGAACAGAAAAATATCCTTCTAGCAGATTTAACCATTTATCTACAACATCTGTGTCTATTTGACCCTCGAAGATGGGGATTTCAAAATTAACTTGTACCTTGAAGGGTGTGGCATTTCAAGAGTAGCTGTTGGAAGCCGATGCGTTGCCTCTGGGTAGCCGCTGATGAATCTGGGCAAAGCTGTCCATCATCGTGTTCCGTTGTCGCTCGAGGGCTTCTTCGAGCAATATTTTGATAGGATCTCCTGCCCTCTCGTCTTTCTTCTCATCCGCCATGGGAGGCCGTCGGGATTTGCGAGGCTGGTCTTGCAAGGGTTCGACCAGTTCAAGCCCTAACTCCTTATATCTCGACCTCGTTGGAGACATGTAAAGAAAAACAGAGAAAAAGCAGACCGCTCTGATACCACTGATCCGGATTTAGACAGGAACGCAAAAAATTATAGGGATAACCATAAACACAGATATGCAGCGGAAATAATACTTCATTTCATTACTGTAAAATACTGAAATATGCTTACAACCAGAAATGGAAATAAACCAGCTAGGGCGATGGTAGCTTACCTCTGAGAAGAGATGTGGCGGCTACACGCCTCTAAACTGTTCTGAACTGTGTTACAATGAGGCTCAAAGGCCTATTTATTGTTGAGAAACAATGGAAAACCTTTCACATCCCGAAACCTAGCCCTAGAAGATGAAACGCCAAATTGTGGGACCCGTTTGGGTAAATTGGTACATCAATTTCCCGGGGTCGTAACTTTGGCATACGATCTCCGTTTGACGTGTACAATAGCTCGTTAGAAAGATCTATCCGAGCACTACCACTTTGGGAGGCAACATGGGTCCATGGACCCATTTTGCCCCATATTTCTAGAAAAACGTCATTTAGGGCCTCAAAACGGCCCCGGAAGTTCAGGACCCGAAAAACTACTAAAAATAGTAAACTGTGCTACAATTTAGGAAACTGAAAAAGCTGAAAGATACTATTGTGGGGGTCCAAATGGGATAGTTGGGTGGCCACCAACATCCACCTGGATCATTCCTCCCCCCTTAGGAAGAAATGGTCCCCATTTCATTGAGTTCCTCCCTAAGATGAGGAAGCTTCTGCTGAGCTGGGTCTTTGGTGAGCTGTTCGGTAATCTCTGATGTGACCAGAAATGGTGGGAAGCATGGTCGACGATGGTCCACATTGAACACTTGGTGCAAGCGAAGGAATGGAGGAATGTTGTGCTTCAAAGCATTGTTGCCCGTAGCCTTGGTACTGGTGTAAGGACCATGTTGGAGAGGTCGGAGCTTCTGATGGGCTCTTGTAAGGCGTTCTTTCTGCAGATGTAACCAAACTTTGTCGCCCACCTGAAACTTGTGTGGTACCCCTGTGGGTGAGGAGAAGTTGTTCCTGTGTTCTGTCATGACCGTATCCCTTTGCTGCTGCTGCTGCATGGAGGAACCCTTTGCGGGCGTCATGGATGTAGCAACGATCTTCCCCTTACTTTGGGAGTGAGCCAGACAGATGAATTTCCTGGTCTGGGAGATGAGCTTGCTGCCTTTCTTAGCAGTGATCAAAGAGGTGGCAGGAGGTGGGGCTACCTCTGGTATCTTGTATAACAAATCGCCCAAAGAAATAATGACAGCACGAGGCCTTGACTCATACATAGCATGTCGCCTCCACAAGTATGGCTAGCCTAATAGTACATCGCAAACATCCAGAGGTGTAACATCACACAATACCTCGTCTATGAAGGGCTTGATGCTATAGGGAAGGCGACACTGCTGGCGAACTTTGAGATCTCGTCCTTCATGAAGCCACCCGATACTGTATGGCTACGGGTGTGGTGTAGTGGGTAGGCCCAACCGCTTCACGATCTTTGCTGAAACAAGGTTCTTTTGGCTGCCACTGTCAACAATGAATTGCAGTGGCGAACCCTTCACCCACATCTGTGAGTGGAAAAGACGCTCCCCTTCCTCTGGATTTTTGGACTCATTTTTTTGGATCTTGGCGGTGGCAACAGTGGTGCTGGGATCCGCATCAATGATCTGCTTCCCTTTTCCATTCCCCTTATCGGGTTCTGGCTCAGGGTCGGAACATGTATATGATTTGGAAGCCTTCAACTCGGCCACCAGCGACTGCTTGGTTCGACACTCACTTGTGTTTTGAGTGGGACCCTTGTGGAACTCACACCACTTTCATGTGTCCTTCTTCGGCTTCATGGTGTTGTTCTTTTCTTGCGGCTTCGACGGGTTGTCTTGGGTCACCCCACCTTGGCTTTGTCCTTTGGGCTTCGGATTGGCAGATCCAAAGTCTCGCTTCTTCTGTTTGAACTTTTGCTCGATTTTGCAGCATATCGGTACGCCGTGCCGAGTGAAGAGATGTTCAAGAACTCCATCTCTTCTTGGATGTATCTATGCAGGCAGCCGCGGTATTTGAGTACCAGATGCAACTCAGAATCTTTGACGCCCAACTGTGTGCGAAGGGTATGAAAAATGTTTGTGAACTCCAGCACATCTTGGTCTCGTCCCTGCCGGAGTGTGGTCCATTTGATGTATTTGTCCTCATAGCTTTTGACAAGGTAGTACTACTCCTTGATGGAATCTCGGAAGTCATTCCAAGTGGGTGGGGCTGAAAATAGTGAGCTTGTACTTTCATCCTTATGCTCGCAGTAGGTTTCCCACCAGTCCTTGACGTGGGGGGCTGCTTTGAGAAGAGCCAAAACAATCTTTTCCCGACTCAAAAATTCATGAACAGAAAAATATCCTTCTAACAGATTTAACCATTTATCTATGACATCTGCATCTATTTGACCCTCGAAGATGGGGATTTCAAAATTAACTTGTACCTTGAAGGGTGTGGCATTTCCAGAGTAGATGTTGGAAGCCGATGCGTCGCCTCTGAGTAGCGGCTGAAGAATCCAGGCAAAGCTGTCGATCATCGTGTTCTGTTGTTGCTCGAGCGATTCTTCGAGCAAGATTTTGATAGGATCTCCTACCCCCTCGTCTTTCTTCTCATCCGCCATGGGAGGCCGTCGGGATTTGCGAGGCTAGTCTTGCAAGGGTTTGACCAGTTCAAGCCCTAACTCCTTATATCCTGACCTCCTTGGGACATGCAAAGAAAAACAGAGAAAAAGCAGACCGCTCTGATACCACTGATCCGGATTTAGACAGGAATGCATCAAATTATAGAGATAACCATAGATATGCAGCGGAAATAATACTTCATTTCATTACTGTAAAATACTGAAATATGCTTACAACCAGAAATGGAAATAAACTAGCTAGGGCAATGGTAGCTTATCTCTGAGAAGAGATGTGGCGGCTACATGCCTCAGAATTGTGTTACAATGAGGCTCAAAGGCCTATTTATTGTTGAGAAACAATGGAAAACCTTTCACATCCCAAAACCTAACCCTAGAAAATGAAACGCCAAATTGTGGGCCCCGTTTAGGTAAATTGGTACATCAATTTCCCGGGGTCGTAACATTGGCATACAATCTCCGTTTGACGCGTACAATAGCTCGTTAGAAAGATCTATCCCAGCACTACCACTTTGGGAGGCAGCGTGGGCCCAAATTTCCCAAAAAACGTCGTTTAAGGCCTCAAAACGGCTCCGGAAGTTCAGGACCTCAAAAACTGCTAAAAATAGTAAACTGTGCTACAATTTAGGAAATTGAAAAAGCTGAAAGAGACAGTTGTGGGGGTCCAAATGGGATAGGTGGGTGGCCACCAACATCCACCTAGATCATTCCTCCCCCCTTAGGAAGCAATGGTCCCCATTGCATTGAGTTCCTCCCTGAGATGACGAAGCTTCTGCTGAGCTGGGTCTCTGGTGAGTTGTTTTGTAATCTCTGATGTGACCAGAAATGGTGGGAAGCATGGTCGACGATGATCCACATTGAACACTCGGTGCAAGCGAAGGAATGGAGGAATGTTGTGCTTCAAAGCATTGTTGCCCGTAGCCTTGGTACTGGTGTAAGGACCATGTCGGAGTGGTCGGAGCTTCTGATGGGCTCTTGTAAGGCGTTCTTTCTGTAGATGTAACCAAACTTTGCCACCCACCTGAAACTTGTGTGGTACCCCTGTGGGTGAGGAGAAGTTGTTCCTATGTTCTATCATGAAGGTATCCCATTGCTACTACTGCTGCGTGGAGGAACCCTTTGCGGGGGTCATGGATGTAGCAACGATCTTCCCCTTACTTTGGGAGTGAGCCAGACAGATGAATTTCCTGGTCTAGGAGATGAGCTTGCTGCCTTTCTTAGCAGTGATCAAAGAGGTGGCAGTAGGTGGGGCTACCTCCAGTATCCTGTATAACGAATCACCCAAAGAAATAATGACAGTGCGAGGCCTTGACTCATACACAGCATGTCGCCTCCACAAGTATGGCTGGCCTAATAGTACATCGCAAACATCCAGAGGTGTAACATCACACAATACCTCGTCTATGAAGGGCTTGATGTTGTAGGAAAGGCGGCACTGCTGGCGAACTTTGAGATCTCGTCCTTCATGAAGCCACCCGATACTGTACGGCTGCGGGTGTGGTGTAGTCGGTATGCCCAACCGCTTCACGAACTCGGCTGAAACAAGGTTCTTTTGGCTGCCACTGTCAACAATGAATTGCAGTGGTGAACCCTTCACCCACATCTGTGAGTGGAAAAGACGCTCCCCTTCCTCTGGATTTTCGGACTCGTTTTTCTAGATCTTGGCGGTGGAAACAGTGGCGCTGGGATCCGCATCAATGATCTGCTTCCCTTTGCCATTCCCCTTGTCGGGTTCTTGCTCAGGGTCGGAACATGTATCTAATTTGGAAGCCTTGAACTCGGCCACCAGCAACTGCTTGGTCCGACACTCACTTGTGTTATGAGTGGGACTCTTGTGGAACTCACACCACTTTCCTATGTCCTTCTTCGGCTTCATGGTGTTGTTCTTTTCTTGCGGCTTCGACGGGTTGTCTTGGGTCACCCCACCTTGGCTTTGTCCTTTGGGCTTCGGATTGGCAGATCCAAAGTCTCGCTTCTTCTGTTTGAACTTTTGCTCGATTTTGACAGCATATCGGTACGCCATGCCGAGTGAGGAGATGTCCAAGAACTCCTTCTCTTCCTGGATGTATCTATGCAGGCAGCCGCGGTATTTGAGTACCAGACGCAGCTCAGAATATTTGATACCCAACTGTGTGCGAAGGGTATGAAAAATGTTTGTGAACTCCGGCACATTTTGGTCTCGTCCCTGCCGCAGTGTGGTCCATTTGATGTATTTGTCCTCATAGCTTTTGACAGGGTAGTACTGCTCCTTGATGGCATCCCTGAAGTCATTCCAAGTGGGTGCGGCTGAAAATAGTGAGCCTGTACTTTCATCCTTCTGCTCGCAGTAGGTTTCCCACCAGTCCTTGACGTGGGGGGCTGCTTTGAGAAGAGCGAAAACAATCTTTTCCCGACTCGAAAATTCATGAACAGAAAAATATCCTTCTAGCAGATTTAACCATTTATCTACGGCATCTGCGTCTATTTGACCCTCGAAGATGGGGATTTCAAAATTAACTTGTACCTTGAAGGGTGTGGCATTTCCAGAGTAGCTGTTGGAAGCCGATGCGTCGCCTCTGGGTAGCCGCTGATGAATATGGGCAAAGTTGTCCGTCATCGTGTTCCGTTGTCGCTCAAGGGCTTCTTCGAACAAGATTTTGATAGGATCTCCTGCCCCCTCGTCTTTCTTCTAATCCGCCATGGGAGGCCATCGAGATTTGCGAGGCTGGTCTTGCAATGGTTCGACAAGTTCAAGCACTAACTCCTTATATCCCGACCTCGTTGGGGGCATGCAAAGAAAAACAGAGAAAAAGCAGACCTCTCTGATACCACTGATCTGGATTTAGACAGGAACGCAACAAACTATAGAGATAACCATAAACACAGATATACATCGGAAATAATACTTCATTTCATTACTGTAAAATACTGAAATATGCTTACAACCAGAAATGGAAATAAACCAGCTAGGGCGATGGTAGCTTATCTCTGAGAAGAGATGTGGCGGCTACATGCCTCTAAACTGTTCTGAACTGTGTTAAAATGAGGCTCGAAGGCCTATTTATTGTTGAGAAACAATGTAAAACCTTTCATATCCCGAAACCTAACCCTAGAAGATGAAACGACAAGTTGTGGGCCTCATTTGGGTAAATTGGTACATCAATTTCCCGGGGTCGTAACTTTGGCATACGATCTCCGTTTGACGCGTACAATAGCTCGTTAGAAAGATCTATCCCAGCACTACCACTTTGGGAGGCAGCATGGGCCCAGATTTCCCAAAAAACGTCGTTTAGGGCCTCAAAACGGCTACGGAAGTTCAGGACCCGAAAAACTGCTAAAAATAGTAAACTATGCTACAATTTAGGAAACTGAAAAAGCTGAAAGAGACAATTGTGGGGGTCTAAATGGGATTAGTGGGTGGCCACCAACATCCACCTGGATCATTCCTCCCCCCTTAGGAAGCAATGGTCCCCATTGCATTGAGTTCCTCCCTGAGATGAGGAAGCTTCTGCTGAGCTAGGTCTCTGGTGAGCTGTTCTATAGTCTCTGATGTGACCAGAAATGGTGGGAAGCATGGTCGACGATGGTCCACATTGAACACTCGGTGCAAGCGAAGGAATGGAGGAATGTTGTGCTTCAAAGCATTGTTTCCCGTAGCCTTGGTACTAGTGTAAGTACCATGACGGAGTGGTCGGAGCTTCTGATGGGCTCTTATAAGGCGTTCTTTCTGCAGATGTAACCAAACTTTGTCGCCCACCTGAAACTTGTGTGGTACCCCTGTGGGTGAGGAGAAGTTTTTCTTGTGTTCTATCATGATCGTATTCCTTTGCTGCTGCTGCTGCGTGGAGGAACCCTTGGCGGGGGTCATGGATGTAGCAACGATCTTCCGCTTACTTTGGGAGTGAGCCAGATAGATGAATTTCCTGGTCTGGGAGATGATCTTGCTGCCTTGCTTAACAGTGATCAAAGAGGTGGCAGTAGGTGGGGCTACCTCTGGTATCCTGTATAACGAATGACCTAAAGAAATAATGACAGTGCGAGGCCTTGACTCATACACAGCATGTTGCCTCCACAAGTATGGCTAGCCTAATAGTACATCGCAAACATCCAGAGGTGTAACATCACACAATACCTCGTCTATGAAGGGCTTGATGCTGTAGGAAAGGCGGCACTGCTGGCGAACTTTGAGATCTCGTCCTTCATGAAGCCACCTGATACTGTACGACTGCGGGTGTGGTGTAGTCAGTAGGCCCAACCGCTTCACGACCTCTGCTGAAACAAGGTTCTTTTGGCTGCCACTGTCAACAATGAATTGTAGTGGCGAACCCTTCACCCACATCTCTGAGTGGAAAAGACGCTCCCCTTCCTCTGGATTTTCGGACTCATTTTTCTGGATCTTGGCGGTGGAAACAGTGGCGCTGGGATCCACATCAATGATCTGCTTGCCTTTTCCATTCCCCTCGTCGGGCTCTGGCTCAGGGTCGGGACATGTATCTGATTTGGAAGCCTTCAACTCAGCCACCAGCGACTGCTTGGTCTGACACTCACTTGTGTTATGAGTGGGACTCTTGTGGAACTCACACCACTTTCCTGTGTCCTTCTTCGGCTTCATGGTGATGTTCTTTTCTTGCGGCTTCGACGGGTTGTCTTGGGTCACCCCGCCTTGGCTTTGTCCTTTGGGCTTCGAATTGGCAGATCCAAAGTCTCGCTTCTTCTGTTTGAACTTTTGCTCGATTTTGACAGCATATCGGTACGCCGTGCCGAGTGAGGAGATGTTCAAGAACTCCATCTCTTCCTCGATGTATCTATACAGGCAGCCGCGGTATTTGAGTACCAGATGCAACTCAGAATCTTTGATACCCAACTGTGTGCGAAGGGTATGAAAAATGTTTGTGAACTCCGGCACATCTTGGTCTCGTCCCTGCCGCAGTGTGGTCCATTTTATGTATTTGTCCTCATAGCTTTTGACAGGGTAGTACTGCTCGTTGATGGCATCCTGGAAGTCATTCCAAGTGGGTGCGGCTGAAAATAGTGAGCCTGTACTTTCATCCTTCTGCTCGGATTAGGTTTCCCACCAGTCCTTGACGTGGGGGGCTGCTTTGAGAAGAGCCAAAACAATCTTTTCCCGAGTCGAAAATTCATGAACAGAAAAATATCTTTCTAGCAGATTTAACCATTTATCTACGACATCTGCATCTATTTGACCCTCGAATATGGGGATTTCAAAATTAACTTGTACCTTGAAGGGTGTGGCATTTCCAGAGTAGCTGTTGGAAGCCGATGCGTCGCCTCTGGGTAGTCGCTGAAGAATCTGGGAAAAACTGTCCATCATCGTGTTTCGTTGTCGCTCGAGGTCTTCTTCGAGCAAGATTTTGATAGGATCTTCTGCCCCCTCGTCTTTCTTCTCATCTGCGATGGGAGGCCGTCGGGATTTGCGAGGCTTGTCTTGCAAGGGTTCGACCAGTTCAAGCACTAACTCCTTATATCCTGACCTCGTTGGGTACATGCAAAGAAAAACAGAGAAAAAGCAGACCGCTCTGATACCACTGATTCAGATTTAGACAGGAACGCAACAAATTATAGAGATAACCATAAAGACAAATATGCAGCGGAAATAATACTTCATTTCATTACTGTAAAATACTGAAATATGCTTACAAACATAAATGGAAATAAACCAGCTAGGGCGATGGTAGCGTATCTCTGAGAAGAGATGTGGCGGCTACATGCCTCTGAACTATTCTGAATTGTGTTATAATGAGGCCCGAAGGCCTATTTATTGTTGAGAAACAATGGAAAACCTTTCACATCTCGAAACCTAACCCTAGAAGATGAAACGCCAAATTGTGGGCCCCGTTTGGGTAAATTGGTACATCAATTTCTCGGGGTCGTAACTTTGGCATACAATCTCCGTTTGACGCGTACAATAGCTCATTAGAAAGATCTATCCGAGCACTACCACTTTGGGTCCATGGACCCACAATGCGCTAGATTTCCCAAAAAACATCGTTTAGGGCCTCAAAAACGGCTCCGGAAGTTCAAGACCCAAAAAAATGCTAAAAATAGTAAACTGTGCTACAATTTAGGAAGCTGAAAAAGCTGAAAGAGACAGTTGTGGGGGTCCAAATGGTATAGGTGGGTGGCCACCAACATCCACCTGGATCATTCCTCCCCCCTTAGGAAGCAATGGTCCCCATTGCATTGAGTTCCTCCCTGAGATGAGGAAGCTTTTGTTGAGCTGGGTCTCTGGTGAGCTGTTCTGTAATCTCTGATGTGACCAGAAATGGTGGGAAGCATGGTCGAAGATGGTCCACATTGGACACTCGGTGCAACCGAAGGAATGGAGGAATGTTGTGCTTCAAAGCATTGTTTCCCGTAGCCTTGGTACTGGTGTAAGGACCATGTCGGAGCTTCTGATGGGCTCTTGTAAGGTGTTCTTTCTACAGATGTAACCAAACTTTGTCGCCCACCTGAAACTTGTGTGGTACCCATGTGGGTGAGGAGAAGTTGTTCCTGTGTTCTATCATGACCGTATCCCTTTGCTACTGCTGCTGCGTGGAGGAACCCTTTGCGGGGGTCATGGATGTAGCAACAATCTTCCCCTTACTTTGGGAGTGAGCCAGACAGATGAATTTCCTGGTCTGGGAGATGAGCTTGCTGCCTTTCTTAGCAGTGATCAAAGAGGTGGCAGTAGGTGGGGCTACCTCCGGTATCCTTTATAACGAATCACCCAAAGAAATAATGACAGCACGAGGCCTTGACTCATACACAGCATGTCGCCTCCACAAGTATGGCTGGCCTAATAGTACATCACAAACATTCAGAGGTGTAACATCACACAATACCTCGTCTATGAAGGACTTGATGCTGTAGGGAAGGCAGCACTGCTGGCGAACTTTGAGATCTCGTCCTTCATGAAGCCACCCGATACTGTATGGCTGCGGGTGTGGTGTAGTCGGTAGGCCCAACCGCTTCATGACCTCTGCTGAAACAAGGTTCTTTTGGTTGCCACTGTCAACAATGAATTGCAGTGGCGAACCCTTCACCCACATCTGTGAGTGGAAAAGACGCTCCCCTTCCTCTGGATTTTCGGACTCATTTTTCTGGATCTTGGCGGTGGCAACAGTGGCGCTGGGATCCGCATCAATGATCTGCTTCCCTTTGCCATTCCCCTTGAAGGGTTCTGGCTCAGGGTCAGAACATGTATCTGATTTGGAAGCCTTCAACTCGGCCACCGACGACTACTTGGTCCGACACTCACTTGTGTTATGAGTGGGACTCTTGTGGAACTCACACCACTTTCATGTGTCCTTCTTCGGCTTCGTGGTGTGGTTCTTTTCTTGCGGCTTCGACGGGTTGTCTTGGGTCACCCCACCTTGGCTTTGTCCTTTGGGCTTCGGATTGGCAGATCCAAAGTCTTGCTTCTTCTGTTTGAACTCTTGCTCGATTTTGACAGCATATCGGTACGCCGTGCTGAGTGAGGAGATGTTCAAGAACTCCATCTCTTCCTGGATGTATCTATGCAGGTGTTGTGGCTACCAACAACCCCCCTCCTTCTTTAGTATTAGCAATAACACTAAAGAAGTGGGGACCCTTAGTAAAAAATTCAAAAAATTTTATAAATTTTTTTGTATTATACTCCTTAAAAATACATCGCACGGAGAAGAGTAAAACATTTCTTTATGAGCACAATAAAAAACTGCGAAGAAGCGACGCAAAATTCATCGCATCGCATACATTAAGAAGCACCCATAAATGAAAGAAATCTCCGATGGCCGATATGCGACATCGCATATCGCAACATCGCATAAACAACACACAATAACTTAACAAATTGCAACGATCTGCGATCTGCGATCTTGCGATAAGCGCGATGTTGCGATCTTGTGATAAACGCGATGCTGCGATCTTGCGACAACACGATAACGCAATTCTGTGATAAACTGATCAGGAAACTCTGCGATGACACATCTTAATAATGCGATCCGCGATGCTGCGATGCGAGTCGCAGAAGTTACCCATCGCAAATTTTCCTCGGCTCAGCATTCAAGAAAAGCTGTCCCTAAACCAAAAATTGGGCGTGCGCCTTAAAGGAAATTAATGAATGTACGCCAAAGTATTCATGAAGGAAAGTTTTGTGTTTTTCGAAGAGTCAGTTCACTATGGGTGTCATGATTTTATACATTCGTAGAGCTTAGAGCTTTCGTGTCAAAATTTATTATCATTACTCTTTTCCTTTGCGTGAACTGCAGGAATGAAAAACAGGAAACAACATGAAGCAATGTGCAGGAAACATCTAAGGAAAAAGGGAAAGCGTCAATGCTCGGAGAACAGAGAAGAGATGTCCTCATAAATGGATACCGCATGCAACAGAAACGCAGATTTCAGAGTATTACTGAACAGATGCTGATATCAATAGGCGATTTGACACTCAAGGTCAAAAGCTCACAAAAGCAGCATGTTTACAAAATTTTGAAGCTTATGCTCGGTAAAGTAAAAAGCGCTTAAGACGGAAACCGCACCAGAAAGGCTCGGATCAAAGAACGGAGGCAATTTTCGATGCGTGATTAGCGCTAGCATCGCTAATTTTTTTTTTCAGAAAGCAAAGTCCCTAATTTGCTTAGTCATCCACGAGTCTGGAAACCGAGATAGCAAAAGCAGAAGTAATTTGAGAGAAATTTGGGTTGTTAGCAAGTATATACGCAGTAAATTCTCCCAGCCAGAGGATGATTCCCAAAAATATCTTCTAGTTTACTAAAAGGTGGTGCCAGTGCTTGCTTTGCGTAGCCCAAGCAAAAGCAGAAAACTACCAGCCGACTCTTCCCAGGCAAATGTTGCATGCCCGCAACATTAAGGAGCAAATGCAGAAATAGTTAGGAATTAGATTCAATTTTTAGAAATAAGTTTGCTTAGATAAAGGGCGGTCATTTAAACCGTATCCTAAATTTATGTAATTAAGTTATTTAGTTAGCAGTATTTAAACCCTTCTCATGCATTTAGAGAAGGGTCCAGAAATTTGTCAAAAACTTGTCCTCAGAACATGCACTTTTGCACCCTCAGAGGAGGTTTTGATGAATGAATGGATCAAGGTTTATTGATGTTTGCATTTGATATCTGCTACTGATGTTGCACTTCTGTACTCTTGGTAGATATTAGAACAAGGAGAGATAAATCATTGTTGCTTGAAGCTTATGAGTAGGACCAGTCATAAATGGTACTTTTATCTCTTGGCCATTTCTGCTTATATTCTTAAAGTGATATACAGTTTTTAGTTGTTTATATGTTATTGCATGAATGTTTGAGTTACCATTTGGCACTTTTGTATGGTGGAGCTATTTATTTATGTTTGATATATGAATAACTTATTATGCGATATGTTGTTCACAACTGTTTTGCCTAACTTTTTATGCAAAGTGGTTCATCTTAATTGATTTCCATTCTTATGATAGATGAATGATCTTTATTACCAGTTATTATTTGAAATCTCTTTAGATCGCATAATAGAAGAAATACATCCTGGGTTAGCATAGATTAGATGTGCTGTTTTCATTAGATTACAATAGCATAGAATTAGATTAAAGTAGCTTAGATTAGAACTCTTAGATTAGCATCATCCAACTCTGCACACACACACACACACCCTTAGATTGGGAAACTGGTCCCATTATCCCCAGTCGGACCTGCTATACGAAACGGATAAGGAGTTGCCAACCAAGGTCCGGACTGGGCGGGTATCCCCTTTGTTGTCGACCCGATTTTCGGGGCTTCAATAGCAGGCAGCAGTGGTATTTGAGTACCAGATGCAGCTCATAATCTTTGATACCCAACTGTGTGCGAAGGGTATGAAAAATGTTTGTGAACTCCGGCACATCTTGGTCTCGTCCCTGCCGCAGTGTGGTCCATTTGATGTATTTGTCATCATAGCTTTTGACAGGGTAGTACTGCTCCTTGATGGCATCTCGGAAGTCATTCCAAGTGGGTGCGGCTGAAAATAGTGAGCCTGTACTTTCATCCTTCTGCTCGCAGTAGGTTTCCCACCAGTCCTTGACGTGGGGGGCTGCTTTGAGAAGAGTGAAAACAATCTTTTCCCGACTCGAAAATTCATGATCAGAAAAATATCGTTCTAGCAGATTTAACCATTTATCTACGGAATCTGCGTCTATTTGACCCTCGAAGATGGGGATTTCAAAATTAACTTTTACCTTGAAGGGTGTGGCGTTTCCAGAGTAGCTGTTGGAAGTCGATGCGTCGCCTCTGGGTAGCCGCTGAAGAATCTGGGCAAAGCTGTTCATCATCGTGTTCCGTTGTCGCTCGAGGGCTTCTTTGAGCAAGATTTTGATAGTATCTCCTGCCCCCTCGTCTTTCTTCTCATCCGCCATGGGAGGCTGTCCCGATTTGTGAGGCTGGTCTTGCAAGGGTTCGACCAGTTCAAGGCCTAACTCCTTATATCCCGACCTCGTTGGGGACATGTAAAGAAAAACAGAGAAAAATCAGACCGCTCTGATACCACTGATTCGGATTTAGACAGGAACGCAAAAAATTATAGAGATAACCATAAACACAGATATGCAGCGGAAATAATACTTCATTTCATTACTGTAAAATACTGAAATATGCTTACAACCAAAAATGGAAATAAACCAGCTATGGCGATGGTAGCTTATCTCTGAGAAGAGATGTGGCGGCTACATGGCTCTGAACTGTGTTACAATGAGGCTCGAAGGCCTATTTATTGTTGAGAAACAATGGAAAACCTTTCACATCCCGAAACCTAACACTAGAAGATGAAACGCCAAATTGTGGGCCCCGTTTGGGTAAATTTGTACATCAATTTCCCGAGGTCGTAACTTTAGCATACGATCTCCATTTGATGCATATAATAGCTCGCTAGAAAGATCTATCCGAGCACTACCACTTTGGGTCCATCGACCCATGATGCCCTAGATTTCCGAAAAAACGTCCTTTAGGGCCTCAAAACGGTTCCGGAAGTTCAAGACCCGAAAAACTGCTAAAAATAGTAAACTGTGCTACAATTTAGGAAACTGAAAAAGCTGAAAGAGACAATTGTGGGGGTCCAAATAGGATAGGTGGGTGGCCACCAACATCCACTTGGATCATTCCTCCCCCCTTAGGAAGCAATGGTCCCCATTGCATTGAGTTCCTCCCTGAGATGAGGAAGCTTCTGCTGAGCTGGGTCTTTGGTGAGATGTTCTGTAATCTCTGATGTGACCAGAAATGGTGGGAAGCATGGTCGACGATGGTCCACATTGAACACTCGGTGCAAGTGAAGGAATGGAGGAATGTTGTGCTTCAAAGCATTGTTTCCCGTAGCCTTGGTACTGGTGTAAGGACCATGTCGGAGTGGTCGGAGCTTCTGATGGACTCTTGTAACGTGTTCTTTCTGCAGATGTAACCAAACTTTGTCGCCCACCTGAAACTTGTGTGGTACCCCTGTGGGTGAGGAGAAGTTGTTCTTGTGTTCTATCATGACCGTATCCCTTCGCTGCTGCTGCTGCGTGGAGGAACCCTTTGGCGGGGTCATGGATGTAGCAACGATCTTCCCCTTACTTTGGGAGTGAGCCAGATAGATGAATTTCCTGGTCTGGGAGATGAGCTTGCTGCCTTTCTTAGCAGTGATCAAAGAGGTGGCAGTAGGTGGGGCTACCTCCGGTATCCTGTATAACGAATCACCCGAAGAAATAATGACAGCGCGAGGCCTTGACTCATACACAGCATGTCGCCTCCACAAGTATGGCTGGCCTAATAGTACATCGCAAACATCCAGAGGTGTAACATCACACAATACCTCGTCTATGAAGGGCTTGATGTTGTAGGGAAGGCGGCACTGCTGGTGAACTTTGAGATCTCGTCCTTCATGAAGCCACCTGATACTGTACGGCTGTGGGTGTGGTGTAGTCGGTAGGCCAAACTGCTTCACGACCTATGCTGAAACAAGGTTCTTTTGGCTGCCACTGTCAACAATGAATTGCAGTGGCGAACCCTTCACCCACATCTGTGAGTGGAAAAGACGCTCCCCTTCCTCTGGATTTTCAGACTCATTTTTCTGGATCTTGGCGGTGGCAACAGTGGTGCTGGGATCCGCATCAATGATCTGCTTCCCTTTGCCATTCCCCTTGTTGGGTTCTTGCTCAGGGTTGGTACATGTATATGATTTGGAAGCCTTCAACTCGGCCACCAACGACTGCTTGGTCCGACACTCATTTGTGTTATGAGTGGGACTCTTGTGGAACTCACACCACTTTCAGGTGTCCTTCTTCGGCTTCATGGTGTTGTTCTTTTCTTGCACCTTCGACGGGTTGTCTTGGGTCACCCCGCCTTGGCTTTGTCCTTTGGGCTTCGGATTGGCAGATCCAAAGTCTCGCTTCTTCTATTTGAACTTTTGCTCGATTTTGACAGCATATTGGTACGCCCTGCCGAGTGAGGAGATGTTCAGGAACTCCATCTCTTCTTGGATGTATCTATGCAGGCAGCCGCGGTATTTGAGTACCAGATGCAGCTCAGAATCTTTGATACCCAACTGTGTGCGAAGGGTATGAAAAATGTTTGTGAACTTCGGCACATCTTGGTCTCGTCCCTGCTGCAGTGTGGTCCATTTGATGTATTTGTCCTCGTAGCTTTTGACAGGGTAGTACTGCTCCTTGATGGCATCCCGGAAGTCATTCCAAGTGGGTGCGGCTGAAAATAGTGAGCATGTACTTTCATCCTTCTGCTTGCAGTAGGTTTCCCACCAGTCCTTGACGTGGGGGGCTGTTTTGAGAAGAGTGAAAACAATCTTTTCCCGACTCAAAAATTCATGAACAGAAAAATATCCTTCTAACAAATTTAACCATTTATCTACGGCATCTGCGTCTATTTGACCCTCGAAGATGGGGATTTCAAAATTAACTTGTACCTTGAAGGGTGTGGCGTTTCTAGAGTAGTTGTTGGAAGCCGATGCGTCGCCTCTGGGTAGCGGCTGAAGAATCCGGGCAAAGTTGTCCATCATCGTGTTCTGTTGTCGCTCGAGGGATTCTTCGAGCAAGATTTTGATAGGATCTCCTACCCCCTCGTCTTTCTTCTCATCCGCCATGGGAGGCCGTCGGGATTTGCGAGGCTGGTCTTGGAAGGGTTTGACCAGTTCAAGCCCTAACTCCTTATATCTTGACCTCGTTGGGGACATGCAAAGAAAACCAGAGAAAAAGCAGACCGCTCTAATACCACTGATCCGGATTTAGACAGGAATGCAACAAATTATAGAGATAACCATAAACACAGATATGCAGCGGAAATAATACTTCATTTCATTACTGTAAAATACTGAAATACGCTTACAACCATAAATGGAAATAAACTAGCTAGGGCGATGGTAGCTTATCTCTGAGAAGAGATGTGGCGGCTACATGCCTCTGAACTATGTTACAATGAGGCTCGAAGGCCTATTTATTGTTGAGAAACAATGGAAAACCTTTCACATCCCCAAACCTAACCCTAGAAGATGAAACGCCAAATTGTGGGCCCCGTTTGGGTAAATTGGTACATCAATTTCCCGGGGTCGTAACATTGGCATACGATCTCTGTTTGACGGGTACAATAGCTCGTTAGAAAGATCTATCCGAGCACTACCACTTTGGGAGGCAACATATGGACCCATGATGCCCCAGATTTCCAAAAAAACGTCGTTTAGGGCCTCAAAACGGCTTCGGAAGTTCAGGCCCTGAAAAACTGCTAAAAATAGTAAACTGTGCTACAATTTAGGAAACTAAAAAAGCTGAAAGAGACAGTTGTGGGGGTCCAAATGGGATAGGTGGGTGGCCACAAACATCCACCTGGATCATTCCTGCTCCCTTAGGAAGCAGTGGTCCCCATTGCATTGAGTTCCTCCCTGAGATGAGGAAGCTTCTGCTGAGCTGGGTCTTTGGTGAGCTGTTCTGTAATCTCTGATGTGACCAGAAATGGTGGGAAGCATGGTCGACGATGATCCACATTGAACACTCGGTGCAAGCAAAGGAATGGAGGAATGTTGTGCTTCAAATCATTGCTGCCCGTAGCCTTGGTACTGGTGTAAGGACCATGTCGGAGTGGTCGGAGCTTCTGATGGGCTCTTGTAAGGCGTTCTTTCTGCAGATGTGACCAAACTTTGTCGCCCACCTGAAACTTGTGTGGTACCCCTGTGGGTGAGGAGAAGTTGTTCTTGTGTTCTATCATGACCGTATCCCTTTTCTGCTGCTGTTGCGTGGAGGAACCATTTGCGGGGGTCATGGATGTAGCAACGATCTTCCCCTTACTTTGGGAGTGAGCCAGACAGATGAATTTCCTGGTCTGGGAGATGAGCTTGCTGCTTTTCTTAGCAGTGATCAAAGAGGTGGCAGTAGGTTGGGCTACCTCTAGTATCCTGTATAACGAATCACCCAAAGAAATAATGACAGCGCGAGGCCTTGACTCATACACAGCATGTTGCCTCCACAAGTATGGCTGGCCTAATAGTACATCGCAAACATCCAGAGGTGTAACATCACACAATACCTCGTCTATGAAGGGCTTGATGCTGTAGGGAAGGCGGCACTGCTGGCGAACGTTGAGATCTCGTCCTTCATGAAGTCACCCGATACTGTACGGCTGCTGGTGTGGTGTAGTCGGTAGGCCCAACCGCTTCACGACCTCTGCTGAAACAAGGTTCTTTTGGCTGCCACTGTCAACAATGAATTGCAGTGGCGAACCCTTCACCCACATCTGTGAGTGGAAAAGATGCTCCCCTTCCTCTAGATTTTCGGACTCATTTTTCTGGATCTTGGCGGTGGAAACAGTGGCACTGGGATCCGCATCAATGATCTGCTTCCATTTGCCATTCCCCTTGTCGAGTTCTGGCTCAGGGTCGGAACATGTATCTTATTTGGAAGCCTTCAACTCAGCCACCAGCGACTGCTTGGTCCGACACTCAATTGTGTTATGAGTGGGACTCTTGTGGAACTCACACCACTTTCCTGTGTCCTTCTTTGGCTTCGTGGTGTTGTATATTTCTTGCAGCTTCGACGGGTTGTCTTGGGTCACCCCACCTTGGCTTTGTCCTTTGGGCTTCGGATTGCAGATGCAAAGTCTCGCTTCTTCTGTTTGAACTTTTGCTCGATTTTGACAGCATATCGGTACGCCGTGCCGAGTGAGGAGATGTTCAAGAACTCCATCTCTTCCTGGATGTATCTATGCAGGAAGCCGCGGTATTTGAGTACCAGACGCAGCTCAGAATATTTGATACCCAACTGTGTGCGAAGGGTATGAAAAATGTTTGTGAACTCCGGCACATCTTGGTCTCGTCCCTGCCGCAGTGTGGTCCATTTGATGTATTTGTCCTCATAGTTTTTGACAGGGTAGTACTGCTCCTTGATGGCATCCCGGAAGTCATTCCAAGTGGGTGCGGCTGAAAATAGTGAGCCTGTACTTTCATCCTTGTACTCGCAGTAGGTTTCCCACCAGTCCTTGACGTGGCGGGCTGCTTTGAGAAGAGCGAAAACAATCTTTTCCGGACTCGAAAATTCATGAACAGAAAAATATCCTTCTAGCAGGTTTAACCATTTATCTACGACATCTGCGTCTATTTGACCCTCGAAGATGGGGATTTCAAAATTAACTTGTACCTTGAAGGGTGTGGCATTTCTAGAGTAGCTGTTGGAAGCCGATGCGTTGCCTCTGGGTAGCCGCTGAAGAATCTGGGCAAAGCTGTCCATCATCGTGTTCCGTTGTCGCCCGAGGGCTTCTTCGAGCAAGATTTTGATAGGATCTCCTGCCCCCTCGTCTTTCTTCTCATCCGCCATGGGAGGTCGTCGGGATTTGCGAGGTTGGTCTTGCAAGAGTTCGACCAGTTCAAGGCCTAACTCCTTATATCCCGACCTCGTTGGGGACATGTAAAGAAAAACAGAGAAAAAGCAGGCCGCTCTGATACCACTGATTCGGATTTAGACATGAACGCAAAAAATTATAGAGATAACCATAAACACAGATATGTAGCGGAAATAATACTTCATTTCGTTACTGTAAAATACTAAAATATGCTTACAACCAGAAATGGAAATAAACTAGCTAGGGCGATGGTAGCTTATCTCTGAGAAGAGATGTGACGGCTACATGCCTCTGAATTGTGTTACAATGCGGCTCGAAGGCCTATTTATTGTTGAGAAACAATGGAAAAGCTTTCACATCCCGAAACCTAACCCTAGAAGATGAAACCCCAAATTGTGGGCCCCGTTTGGGTAAATTGGTACATCAATTTCCCGGGGTCGTAACTTTGGCATACGATCTCCATTTGACGCGTACAATAGCTCGTTAGAAAGATCTATCCGAGCACTACCACTTTGGGAGGCAAAATGGGTCCATTGTTGGGTTTGTAGACCCATGTTGCCCCAGATTTCCCAAAAAACGTCGTTTAGGGCCTCAAAACGGCTCCGGAAGTTCAGGACCCGAAAAACTGCTAAAAATAGTAAACTGTGCTACAATTTAGGAAACTGAAAAAGCTGAAAGAGACAGTTGTGGGGGTCCAAATGGGATAGGTGGGTGGCCACCAACATCCACCTGGATCATATAGATAGCAGGGTTTTTAGCTGAGGCTTTCCCCAGAGTATTCTTCTGTGTTTCATGTGTGATTGAATCTCCTTCTCTGTTATATGTGTTCTATTTGATCTTGCTCAAATCGATTAAGCTTCCGCAAGTTTGATAGTAGAATTAGATCAAGTATTTTTCTTTAGTTACATTACATTATCAGGTGATTTATAGTGAGAATTTCTACAGCCTGATATATAGTTGTAGGGGTTGTACAAATATCAACAAACTCCTTGTGCAATTTATTACATACGAAAAAATTAACCCATGCAGAGTTGAATTACAGTTACTAAAGAGGATTTTTTAGCAGTAGTCCATTCCACCAATAAATTTAGACATTATATCACTGGATACAAAACTTTAAATTATGCATTTTGATCATTCTTCCCTTAGATATCTAATGAATAAACCTATAACTAATGGTAAAATTACTAGATGGCTCTTATTATTACAAAAAATCAATATAAATATATTGGATAAACCTGGAAAGAAAAACACAATTGTTGAATTTATTTCTAGAATTCAAAATACCAATACAACAATTCATGTAGAGGATAATTTTCCCAATGAACATATTTTTCATTTTCTACTTAATTTCCTTGGTTTGTAGATATTGTTAACTATTTGGAAACAAAAGAATTTCCACCACAACTATCAACTAAATAAAAACAAAAAGTTTGTTGAAAATGGCAACAAGAAATGCTAAAAATAGAAGTGCTAAAAATAGCACTGCTATAAATAGTAGTTCGGGTACCAGTGTTGGACATAGCAGCAAGGAATGAAAAATGGAAGTGCTAAAAATAACATTTCGGGTTAGATTCCTATTTAGTTAGTCCCTGAACTAAAATAGAGAAGTAAAATTCGAATTTGATCTTAGCAGCTGTTTGAAAAATAATTAATTAATTGACCATAAGTTAATTAGTTGTAGAAATCCAAACATGAAGTCTATGTGGGGACATGCAATAGTTTCTCCATTAATTGAGGAATTTATCCATCAGTTAAAGAGATAGGATGAGTTGTAATATTGAGTTGTAATTAGTTGGCTTAGTTAACTGAGTCAAGTCCAGTTAGATTAATTCAAACAGTATGTTGAATTAATGTAAGTTTAGTTAGTTAATGCTTGCATGCATGTAACTACTGCGCTTCAGATAACTGAGTATTCTCTCATAAATAACTCATGCATGTCAGTTCAGACAGAGACCCAGTTAAGATTAGATGGAGGGGCAGTGTACTATCAATTTCTAGAATATTCCATTGTGAATATTCCTTGCATGCAGAAGGAATTCTTTCCTTGAGGATTGTGCAGTTACTTCTTCAGGTTTAGTGAGCCCGATGAGGCCAATTCACACATGTGGCTTCACTGGACCCCAAGAAAAACTGCGCAAGGAAATAGGAGGCTTAGAGGGCTTGAGGAGGACATATACTATGTCTATTTCAGTCTGTGAGCTGTATTGTTTGATTGCAGAGAGAGCACGATAGCTTGAGAGCTGATTCTTTTTGTAACTTGAACAATATTTCCACTTGTGTGATAATACAAAGATTGGGGTTTTAGGCTGAGGCTTTCCCCAGGTTATTTCTTCTGCGTTATGTGTGATTGATTTCTCATTCTCAGTTATATGTGTTCTCTTGATCTTGTTCAATTTGATTAAGCTTCCACAAAGTGTTGTAGAAGTAGATCTTGTATTGTGTTTTAGTATATTGCATTAATCTGTTGATCTACAGTGGGAATTTCTACAAAATTATCAAATCTACTGCACCTTACTTTTCGATAGAAGAAGAATTATATCGAATTGGACTAGATCTAATTATCAGGAGGTGTGTATGAGAAGATGAAGTACTTGATATATTAAAAGCATGCCATGATGAGCCTTGTGGAGGACATTTCGTTGATAGAAGGGTTGCATACAAATTTATTCTCTATGGATATTATTGGCCTACCCTTTTAAGAATGCCAAAGAATATTTTAGAAGATGTGACAATTGTCAGAGAAGGAGAGGACCCATTCAAATAGATTAAATGTCTATACAACCTCAAGTATTGATAGAGCCATTTGAAAAATGAGGTCTAGATTTTATAGGTACAATTAATCCAAAATCCAAGAAGAAAAAGTATATCCTTATCTATATTGATTATGTTACTAAATGGGTAGAAGCTAAAACTTTAAATTTTGCTACTAAAAAAGTTGTTGTAATATTTATTTTTGAGAATATATTTAAACCATTTTAGTGTCACAAGAGAAATTGTTATAGATTAGTGTGCACAATTCACATCCAAGCTTATTCAAAAGATTGTAGAGTAGTACAAAATCTAACATTTAAATTATACTCCATATCATCCACAAGCAAATGGACAAGTGGAGTCAACAAATAAAGTTCTTGAAGCTATTATGACCAAGGAAATTCATTTACATCGAAAAGACTGGGCAGATAGAGTTTTAAAAGAACTATGAGCATATCAATCCAAATGGAAAAATGCCACTGGACATGCACTATATGAAATTGTTTATGGAGAGAAAGTTCTACTTCCTATAGAATTCCAAGTGGATACATTCAGGACGAAAACAAAATTGGGGCTACATCTCTTTGAATCACAAAATCAAAAGTTGACACAGTTGAATGAATTGGACGAAATTAGATGAAATGCCATTCAAAGGATGAATATCATCCAACAACAAAGAACAAGCTAGCATGACAAATTTATCAAATTGAATAAGTTCAAACCAAGTGATTGGGCTCTCTTATTTGATTCAAAATTCAAATATTATCAAGGAAAATCCAGGCTTATTGGTTAGGCCCTTATGAAATAGAAGCAATTTTGAAAATGGATAAAGCTAGAATGAGAACTAATGTTGAAGAAGGAGTGATTTTGTTGTTAATGGGCATAAGTTAAAATTGTATCATAATCCCCTAACAAGAGAAGAATTTATTCAAATTCTATAGTAGAATTCAAAGATGAAGATGGTGGAAAAAGGAGATCATACTCCCCTTCCACCAACTTCAATTTAATTTCTTTTCATTTCTTCTAAATAATAATAATAAAGTATAATTATGAAAACTAGGATGATGACATAACTATATAGAGAATCCTAGTTGAAAACCAAGTTTTTTGGCTATCAAGATTCTCCCCTCTTTCATAAAAATGTGCAAATTTGAATTTATATTTTTACCATAAAGACCTTATTTTTTTGGAAGATAAAAAAATTACTAAAAACAACTTTTGATAGATAATCTTGCAAATATCTACATTAGATTTTAAGTATAAATTCAAAATTTTCAGCCTACTAAATTTCTGTAAGTAGGAAAAATTCAGTAGCTATCTAGTTTTATAAAAAATCCAAAGCATCAAGTCCAATTTCCACATTAACAACAACTTGAAGGAGCATCAGTGTCCAAACTTCTTTAAAGGTAACACAGGTAATACATTTTAGTTTCTTTTTACTAAAGTTACACTATAAAACTTAGAATATTTGGACGCGTATATTTTAGCCTAAGCTCATTAAGAGGCCAAATCAAAAGCAACCTTGTTAATAAATTATGGAAAATATGATCTATATTTCCCTAACTTTTGAATAATTTCATAATCAATTCTATTTATTAAACCACTAAAACCATCCCAATAGATTAATCATGAAATCATTACTGATTTTATTGTGGATCATATAACAATCGAAGGGATTGGACAATTCTATCACCATTTTACCACCTATTATCATTTCCTAATTTTCCCAGCTATGAAAGAAAAACCTGGAAATAACATTGAACCAATCTTTTAGATCAAAAGCCGACCCTTCCCATCCAAACAATAATCTCTATACAACTCAACCGCTTAATGTCAATTCAACAACTGATTGTGTGCATCAGTGGCCAGATCTTTGGTAGGGTATAAGTTTAAAAGGAGGGTCGAGTGAAAATCCATTGGGCATGGAGTCTAATGGATGAAAACAATAGAACATCTGCAAGGTGCTGATTGTATGAACGATGAATAACAAAGGCAAGATAGGCAATTCTTTCCTAGAAATTTAAATAATCATTATAGCTAAAGGTTGAAGGGAGATAATGGTCCACTACAATAAGGCATCGAAGATTAATCATTATAGCTAAAGGTTGAAGGGAGATAATGGTCCACTACAATAAGGCATCGAAGATAAATCCGAAAGAAACTTTAGAAGGAAAATAGTGAAAGCATTTGAAAGTTTGATTTCAGAACATCACAAATGAATTCTGAAACCATTCACATTCAATCAAATACTAAAGATAGTCATTAAAATGATTTACTTAAAAAAGAAACATTTACATATTATAAAAATAAACTAGAAGAATTGGCACAAGAATATCTGCAATCAATAGATCATGTACTTCTGATCTTGCAAACTCTTATTGTTCTCAGAAAATATGCACACAAAACACCAAGTTTTTCCACTCAAAAAGTCCAACCCCGTTCTATTACTAATTATAAAATATATAGACAATTATATTGTTAAAACTGTTTCTTAATATTTAGGAAAAAAAAATAACATTAAATTAAAAAATAATTAATATCTCAGGTTGCTCGCTGCTTGAGTCAAATCCTTTGGATTTGGAATGATTCTCTACTGCAAATGTGGATACGTTGATATGGATGCTCAAGATATGCTCAGCTGACCTCATTTGGTAACTTCAATCCTAATTTGAATGACGTCCATATGCTGAAATAAATCTCTGGCCAATCTCTTTAAATCTGAAAATGCTATTTTTGACTGTTTCAAACTCTTTGACTTTTCAACTGCCTCCTCAAAATTTGATTTTAGTTTTTTGAGTCGTGATTTTCTAACCAGCTATCTTGCCACCTCATTCTTGATTGCCTAAAGATACTAATTCTGATCCCAAAGTCAATTTGGATGGCACATCAATTAATAATAGGCATTTTTAAGAAAAATAAATCTGGAAAATCCCTGAAAAAGAATGTCCAATGATCCTTTTATATATACAAAACTGTGATAGTTCTTTAAAAATTGAGAGATATATTTTTAAATGAACTTGTTCCCAACAAAACACCTTTTTTGATTTTCAAAAATTCATTTCCATTTGTTCAGAAGCTTCTCGAAGACAGTAACTAAAACAAGGTTTTTATTCTTGCAACACCGATTGAACTATTCATCGAATGCACCTCCGTAAACCTTGTGACTTCTTGTTGGGTTGGTAGTTGGTCTACTTTATTGGAATGACTTGGTAGTTTAAATAATTGATTCAAATACTGGACTTGGAGCTCAATCATTTTTTAATAAAACGTTCAACCCCGCGAGCATCAACAACATAAGAAAACCAATATTTCAAAATTTTACAAAAGTCATAAAATTTTGCTTGTGATACCTTTGGTTGTGACATTGTGATTCTTTAAGGATGGTAACTCTGCAGTAGAATATTTGTGCCTTTTCGCTGTCATATACTCTTCAAATTACACCATAAAAAAGTGCCATCTATTTTTTGTTTCAGAGTATAGTGCCAGATCTCTAGTTAAGAGCTTGGATCTTTTGTAATAAGCAGCGGTTGCTTAGAATCCGGTCTCTAAAATGCCTTCAGAATCCTGCAATCAAGTCCCTAATGGCTACATCATCTCCCATTTTCATTGCTGGTTCAAAAGTTTTTAAATCTTCATCTCTTCTCAGTTTTACTGCTGTCATCATATTTAAATATTGTTGTATTCAATAACAAGCCCACAATGCCCCTAGGAAGTTGTTATATTTTATTTCAAATCTTAAAGCATTTTTCCTTAGTTTGCTGTTAAAGGAGCCTCCACTAGGTTTCTTCCATATCAGCCACTATATTTGAAATGTTTCATTGCTGTAGACGGCTAGGGTTGTGTAAATGTTATAGATTTTAGCCAACAATATCCTCTAGATTCATCTTTCAATAACCAATAGACATAAATTTGGCTCCCATTTCCAAGTCTGGTCTTTACAATGAAACGATCTCGCCATGAAATTCCAAAACATCTCATCATTATCAAGGAGACCCTAAATTGCTAGCTGATTTGAATACTTTTTAGACAATAGTGGATGAGCATGAGAACTTTTCAATATTCTTAGTTCAAACTTGCCATCAACATTCCAATAGGGTTACCAAATTACACAATGGGTGGAGAGCACTCTAGTTGCGTTTTGATTTGGAAACACCTTTATTATCACCAGATGTATCATTTGCTACCTTTTATTTTGGTAGCGCCTTCTTCTTATAGTTTTAGAATTAGCGCTGCCAAATTAAAAGGCAATGCTCATAGTTAATTTGGTAGAGATTAGACCTTAGAGCCCCAAGTGAGTTGACCTCAAAACATTGAATGTCATAACACCACCTCCAAGATGAATCATAATTCTCTACTTTTCAAATTTTCATACCACTACCAACATTAGCCTTTTTATCATTCACCATTGTAACTATTTTACCATATGTAGCATTGACTAAAAGTGCATTCCAAAGCCTAGAATTTTCAAACACTAAGTGATGGGAATCATCACCTGAGTTGAGCCAATGAGTGAGAAATTTATTGAAGCGTATCCAAAATGAAGAAAGAAATTATAGAGAGTTGGATGGCTCATTTTTTTTGATAAATTTCAAGGTCATGATATGGAGGTGAAAGGACATTTTCCATATCTTTTGACGGGGTTGAATACGAAATCAGAGACATTAGATTAAAGGTCATAGAGTCTTTTCTAGTGGAGGCCATAGAGCTACCAAGAAAAAGAGAAAATTTATTTGTTAAGAGATAGGGATGACTCATGGAAGATTCTACTTAAAAATCCTAAGATGGATTTCACAAGCTAGACAAAAGAGATACCAATGTCAACATTCAAGAAGAAGTGGAGAAATCTACTGTACATTCTCTAGGATTTCATAACATGTGAATGAAGATATGACATAGTATTCTTTTATCACATTAGACTTATCATGTATTTTCAAAAAGAAAAGAAATCAATTTAGCCTATTACCTGATTAACAATATTAAGAAAATGGCTTTTAATATACAAAGACATTCCAAAAATATAGACAATAGTCTTTATCATTTTAGTTTACTAAAAATTCTGGTGAAGAGGAATTAAAACTCAGAAATGAAATTTGGGAAGACTTTCTTTTAAGAAATTATTTTAAGGAAATATATAAGGAGACAAGAAACAATAGTTCTAAATTAGATGGAGAAGAACTAGGGATTCTGGTGCATAAACTTCAAACCGTAACCCCGCAAAGGTAAATACCGAAGTAATGGGAACATCAACATACAAAATAGAGGAAATTGCACCTATAGAGCTAGAGGAACCCATAGAAAATTCAATACCTGAATTCAAGAAAGGCCTTGAGAATGATAAAGCCCCAATTCCTAACTCTAGAGAACAAGGTGAATCATCAAATTGAAAGAAAATCAAAAGACAAGTGTTGTTGCTGTGACAAATACCCTCCAAAATTTCGCTTACACTTGAATTTTGGAGCCTACTAGGGATCTTGCGTTTGGTTTTTTCGTAGTCACTTCTTCACTGGTTGATGCCTTGTTAAGTATTTGAGCTCCCTCTTGGGTTATAAGAGTCGAAGTCACCTGCTCGCACATGCTCAACCTGCAACAAGTTCATGAGCACACTCTTTTACGCAACCTTGTACATGCATAACATAGTCAATTAAGAATGTGCCTATGTGATTGTCAACCCATGTCGACGATGAGTGCGCACTTTAATTGGCAGTCTCTCACTTTTGGTTGTGATTGTGCTTTTGTTTTGGTGAGTTTTCTGAACTGTCGCTTTTGCACGCCTTCACATTCACAAGTGTCACTTTCATGATTTTGAATGTTGCCTTTGCTAATGATTTCATCCTAAATAGTGTCATTTTCATGTTATCTTAGCTTTGACATATGTTGTTTTCACCATCATTTTCATATTGAAAGCGTCATTCATACTTTTCTCTTTATATCACAAATGTCGTCTTTTGGCATGGGAAGTGTCGCTCATTGTGTAAAATGGAGTTTTGGACTGTCTCAAAGGGTAAATCTGGTGTTGATGAGTCCCTCTAGTCATGTAGATATGTTTTACACTCATTACCAAAGTTTTATGCACTGTCACACAAATGTTGTCACTGCCGTCACAAAGTGTACCTTTAGTGTCACACTTGGGGAAAGTCGTTGCAATGTCATCACATTGAGGGAAGTATGTTGTTCATGTATTATGAGTGATCAATGTTGTGTCTTAAATTTTTCTAAGTGTGTGATCACAGTCAAGTTTTTTCCCTTTTCACTTTGGCTGACTAATTCCAAATTTAGCTTCATCCAGAAAATTTCACTCCCAAGAAACTTGACCTCACTCAGCCTTTCTGAACTGCACATTACACAACATTAGCCCTCAAGCCTTGAAATTTCCTCTTGGAACTGTGCATTGCGTAGTCACAATGCCCAACTTTGACCTATGAGCTCTATAACTGGGTATTTCTACCTCCCAGTCAGTATTAACTACGCATTGTGTAGTGTCAAGCCTCAAGCTTCCAGCCTGACACCTTGAGATGCAAAACTACACAATACTTGAGACTATTCTCCCTCCAAAAATGTGCATTGGGAAAATTCAAGCCTCAAGCCTCAAGATTCAGCCCTTGAACCGCTCAACTGCACAATCTCCCAACCTTTCCTCCTGTCTGAACTGCGCATTAGGCAACTTCAAGCCTCAACCTTGGCCTCTTGAGTCCCCCAACTGCGGAATCACTTAGCCCAGGTCCTTAGAACTGTGCACTATGTAGTCTCAAGCCTCAAGCCTCCAACTTGAGCCCTTGAGTCCCTCAACTATGCAATCCCTCTACCTAGGCCTCCTGAACTGCACATTATGCAGTCTCAAGGTTCAAGCCTCCATCTTGAGTCCTTGAGTCCCTCAACTGCGTAATCCTTTCGCCCTGGCCATCCTAAACTGCACATTGCATAATCTCAAGGCCCAGTCCCGGACCTTGGCATCTGGAACTACACAATACTTAAGTTAGTCACTCAATCGGTCACCAGTTCCAGCCCTAGCAAGTGATTGAAGCATCTTAGGCTAGGGTTTTATCATAATGATGTCATCTTGTCATGGGTGGATTGCAGTCACAGGTATTTTATTATTTCATGATAGGATGATGATGAAGGAGACCATGCTAGAAGACACCTAAGGAGCTAAGGAGATAAGATGATGATCAAGCAAGAAGACGAAGGAACACTAGATTATAACAGAAGATGGAAGATCAAGACCACATTAAATAATCCTTATCTTCAAGTCATAATAAGGAGGAAGAAGAAGAACATGCACCATATTTTCAAGAAGACACAAATAAAGCAGCCAAAAAAAGTGACTTGACATTTCCATGTCATCATGCAGTCCATGTCATAAGTTTCATGTCATGTCATGTCATGAGGCATCATGTGCCACACCATTTGTGCATTATGTAATTCTATAAGGTATCAGAGAGACATAGTCAATACTTTTGGGGAGCAATTCGTGGCTCCAATGTTCAATTATTAGAGCTAGGGATGTTCGTTGTATTCATGTATCTTGGGACTTTTACTTAATACTTGAAACCTAATGGCCAACACATTTTCATGCATGGATTGTGATATTTGTAAGATTGTTCTATGAATGTTTATGATTCATGTTTGTTTTGACCTGTACTAAAGTAGTTGAACTATTTCAATTATTTTAGTGCTTATCTTATTGAAAATGTGTTGTAATGGTCGTAGCAATCACCACATCTATGTGGACTATTCTGCTTGATGTTAGGCGATTGTCTTTTTTACTTGTGTGTGCCTCTACTAGCGTGGTACTATTACATATATTTTAAGAGGATCAATTCTCTTCTCTCTATAGTAGAAGAACCTTGACACACCTGCAACCAAACATTCACTAGGAACACTTACTTGCTTTTCGTAAAGGCACGTACACGCTTCTCTCTTTTGTTGACATCTAAAGCCAAGGATAATCTATAAGAATACATGGAAACCGAGACGATACTATGGATGGGGCTCCTATTCCAAATAGTGTGAGGTATAATTGGGAATTCACATTGGGCAGACCCCCTTGGTTGACAAATGTCCAACACCATCAACAAGTGGCGCTAGAAGGAGGGCCAGATAACAAGCTGTGCCTATTGAGTCTGTTTTGAACCTCTTATCTAAAATGGATCATCCTCCAATCATACTCTTGGGGTGTTTTTCGAACCTATCCCCTGATAAAATTTCAATACCCGATGTGCCTCTTTATCACTTATCTCAATTAAAGTTTGATGGTGAGGATGGAACGCCAATAACTGAGCACATTTATGATTTTCTTAAATTTTGTGAATATTACGAAATTGATGATGAAGATTTTGCATGTGTGAATTTAATGGTCACCCTTGAAGGTCATGTTAATCAATGGTTTGATACCTTACCATTTACTTCCAGCCATTCTTTTCATCATTTCCTCTAGGATCTTTATCAAGCCTTCAATAGGTATGATTACTGAGATATTATTAAAAGAATAAATTAGTTAAGAATGAAGCCTAATGAATCAGTTGAGGATTTCTCTGATTGATTCCTTCACCTTTGTTGTTAATTTCTTGAAGAAGATACATATTGGGATTTCTTGAAACAAAAGTTTCAACATTTGGTTCATATCTCTTTGCACGATGAAACTAAACCCCCTGATGTTTCTACTCTTGCAAATCATGAGACACCTATAATTTTAGATGAGGATGTAGAAATTATGCAAATTCTCTACAAATCTCACTCCGATACCATGTAGAAAATCTGCTATGTAGGTTAACCCAATAATGCAATATAAATCAAAGAAGAATACTATAACCTACTTCTACTATCAATTTTCGGAAGCTTTAAAGATCAAGCTGAACAATATAACCAGAAGAAGAAGAATAAATCGCACAATACACATGAAAATACTTTGGGGAAAGCCTCAGCTAAAAACCCCACTATCTGTATTATCATACAAGGTGGAAATACATAGAGATTATACAAAGCCTTAGCTCTCACAGCTAGCCAGCTCTCAGTACAATCCTCACAGATGCTCACAGGAAATATTGGCTTCTCTCAAGCCTTCCTCTCTGCCCTCCAAGCTCCTATTTCCTTGCGCTGTTCCTCTAGGATGATCTCCTTCAACCAAGTGGAAAAACTCGATTTACCAAGTGGATGATCTCCTGATCTCACACACTGTCAGAACTGCGCAATCCTCAAGGAATGATTCCTTCTGCATGCATGAGTTTTCTTTATAGGAAAACACATGCAACTGATAGTACACTATCCTTGACTTTAATCTCAACTGGGTCTTTCTCAAAATAGACATGCATGAGTTTCTGATGAGGGAATCTTCAGTTAACTGGAGTACACTAGTTGAGTGCATGCATGCATCAACTGACTGTTAACTCTCTATTAGTTCCTCAAACAGTTTGGAACTAATTTAACTGGACTTAACTCAGTAAACTGAGTTAACTAATTACAACTCAAATATAACTCAATCTTATCTCCTTAATTTAAGGCTTATCTCCTTAATTTAAGGGATAACTCTTGCATGACTTTAGAAAGACTTCTAACTTGAATTTCTCCAACTAATTAAGTCAAAATAGCTTAATTAATTATTTCCAAGTAGCTGTTAAGATTAAATTCGGTTTTAATTCACAATTTAATTCAAGGACAAATTAAATTGGAATATTCTTGTTGCCACATTTCAACACTCCCTCTCAACAATAAAGGGATTATCTGCCACCTCGATCCTGTCTCTATGGAACTCGAATTTACACTTTGACAATGCCTTTGTCAAAATGTCAGCATCTTGCTCCTCGGTCGAAATATACTACAGCAACATGATCCTCCCATCATTAGCAGCTTGCTTTACCTTGTAAAGTCAACGAGAGCTCACAACTGACTCGTTCTCCAGTCTCGGAACCATGTCCCAAACACTGTTATGAACTATGGAGTCATACTCCTCCACCATAGCATCAACCCAAATCGGCTGCTGCACTGCTTCCTCAAAGGAAGATGGCTCAGTCTCAACACAGTCCCCAGCAAGGGCCATGTATCCAGTGTAGCTCTTAGGTGACCTCCTCTGTCTGCACTGAGAAGATGGTGCTCCCACATTCTCTCTCACATCCTTCAACAATATGTCAGCTTCTCTTGTGCGATTCCGTCCATCTCTAGGAGACTCTACTTGAGTGGATGTCTCCACTCCTGGAATCTCTACATGCGGCTGCTTCACATCAGTCTAAGGCTCCTCCTCCTTAGGAACCAACAGTTCCTCCACAGCTTGTAGTTGGAGCTCCCTCTCAAGGGAAACTCACATGGCCTTCTGCTCATCAAACTTGAGATCTCTGCGAACCACTGTCCTCCGACTGGTAGGCAAGAACACCCGATAGTTGTGAGGTGCATTAGTGTACCCCACAAGTATCCCCAACTCTGCTGTTGGCTCAAGCTTCTTCCGTGCATCTTTTGTCCCACGGAAATATACCGATGAGCCAAAGATCCTAAAGTGACCCACATCTGGTCTCTTACCGGAGAAAGATTCCTCTGGTGTCTTTATCCCAAGTATGCAATGCGGGTTTCTATTCTGCAAATAGACCATTGTGTTTCATGCCTCAGCCCACAAGTGAAGTGGTAGGCCTTGGTCATGCAACATTGCCCGTGCTACCCCTACAATAGTTCTATTCTTCCTCTCGGCCACCCCATTCTGCTGTGGGTTATGAGGTGCCGTCAACTCTCGTTTAATTCCTTCTGCTGCACATAAGTCCTTAAACTCTTGAGAGACATATTCTCCACCGTTGTCACTTCTCAAGGCCTTGATCTTCTTCCCTGAATGTTTCTCAACCAAAGCTTTGAACTCACAAAACTTTGTGAAGGTTTGGTCCTTCTTCTACATGAAATAAATCCAGCATTTACGAGAATAGTCATCAACGAAAATCACAAAATACCTTTGCTTCGCTGTGGATGCCGTCAAGAATGGTCCACACACATTAGTATGAACTCACTCTAAGATAGCCTTTGCTCGACTGTCTCAATGATGAAAGGAAGACTTGGTGTACTTTCCCAAGGTACAACCTTTGCATGTGTCAACTTTCTCAAGTTTACCTTTGGGAAGTCCTATAGATATCTACTGCATTATCTTCAAAGCCCCATCATGCAAATGGTCCAACTGCCTGTGCCACAACTCGCCAATGTCTTGGATTTGCACCAATTCTGCTTTCGTACTCAATGCTACACAATCATCTACCTCTAGCTTATAGAGATTCTTCACCCGAATCCCTATCCTCTTGGTCTAACCCATGGCTATGTGTCTTAGGAACACCTTTCCTTTACTAAAGACAACATCGTAGCCTTTGTCCTCCAACATCGCGATTGATACCAAGTTCTTCTTCAGTCTAGGCACATACATCACATCTGTCAAGGCGGTAGGAGGTCCATGCTCCCTCTGAAAAGAAACCGTGCCCACTCCTAAAACACTATACCTTCTGTCATCACCCATGTCTATGCACATCTTGAGGTCTTTCTCCTCCAAGGCATTGAATAGCCTTTTATCACCAGTCATGTGGAATGAGGCTCCACTGTCAAGATGCCAAACACAACCCATCATCGATGACACCATGCATGCGATGAGGGTAAAGTCCATTTCAAACTGAGAGGCTAATGCCTCACTTTCTGATCCTTCCGAGGATCCCTTCTTGGACTTATTCGATGGGCAATTAGTCGCATAATTTCCCACCTCGTGACAATTAAAGAATCTCACTTTAGACTTGTCACCCTTCTTCCCTCCATGAGAAGAATTCGATTTGGAATGGGAAGCCTTCCCCTTCCCTTTCCTTGCCTTACTTGCTAAGGATAGATTTTCTTCATCATCATCCTTGGATGAAGAACCATCTTGTGTGCTTCTCCTGATCTCCTCCTGCATGAGATCTGACCATAGTTGTTCCCAATTCGGAAGTTTCTCCCTTCCATTCATAGATTCTTGGTAGCTATTCCAACTCGTTGGAAGGCAAAGGAGAGCGAGGCTCACCATATCATCATCGACAGTAGTTATTCCCACACTGCTAAGCCCATCTCTGCAGGTGGTGAGCTTGTTCAGATATGTGGAAATAGTATCTCCCTTCTCCATCTCGATTCTTCGAAGCTTATCCTTGAGCACCAATTTCCTCTGGTCACTACTATTCTGGTAGAGGTCCTTCAATGTCTTCCACATTGAAAATGGAGTATCCTTCCCATGGAGACTCGAGACAATATGGTCTCGAACTCCCTCCAGGATGATCCGTCTCGCCTTTGCCACACACTTCTTCCACTCAGCCAACTCTTGTGCATTAGTTGAAGCTGGCTTTGGGATTTCTTGATCAATACAACCCCCATTCTAATACAACCTCCATTCTATCTTTCCATGTTGTGTAATTCGAGCTACCTTCCCAGGCATAATCGAGTCTCAAGCCATAGAACGCCATTGTCCAACCTTGAAGTATGATAAGAATTCAATTTGTACCTGCAACCCCGAACTTCAAACTTCGAATTCTCTTCTCAGTATACTGTTCACAGCTCTGATACCATGTAGAAATTATACAAATTCTCTACAAATATCGCTCTGATACCAAGTAGAAAATATTCTATGTAGGTTAGCCCAATAATGCAATATAAATCAAAGCATAATACTATAACCTACTTCTATTATCAATTTGCGAAAGCTTTAAAGATAGAGCTACAATATAACCAGAAGAAGAAGAATCAATCGCACAATACACATGAAAATACTTTGGGGAAAGCCTCAGCTAAAAACCCCACTATCTGTATTATCATACAAGTTGGAAATACATAGAGATTATACAAAGCCTTAGCTCTCACAGCTAGCCAGCTCTCAGTACAATCCTCGCAGATGCTCACAGGAGATCTTGGCTTCTCTCAAGCCTTCTTCTCTTCCCTCCAAGCTCCTATTTCCTTGCGCTGTTCCTCTGGGATGATATCCTTCAACCAAGTGGAAAAACTCGATTTACCAAGTGGATGATCTCCTAATCTCACACACTATCAGAACTGCGCAATCCTCAAGGATGAATCCTTGACTGCATGCATGAGTTTTATCCATGAGAAAACCAATGCAACTCATAGTACACTATCCTTGAACATTAATCTCAACTGGGTCTTTCTCAGAATAGACATGCATGAGTTTCTGATGAGGGAATCTTTAGTTAACTGGAGTAGCACTGGTTGAGTTAATTAATGCATCAACTGACTGTTAACTCACTATTAGTTCCTCAAACAGTTTGGAACTAATTTAACTGGACTTAACTCAGTAAATTGAGATAACTAATTACAACTCAAATATAACTCAATATTATCTCCTTAATTTAAGGGATAACCCTTGCATGACTTCAAAAAGACTTCTAACATGAATTTCTCCAACTAATTAAGTCAAAATAACTTAATTAATTATTTCCAAGTAGCTGTTAAGACTAAATTCGATTTTAATTCACAATTTAATTCAAGGACAAATTAATTTGGAATATTCTTGTTGCCACATTTCAACAGAGGAATTTACTACTTCTTTGTTCCTTGTCCTCCTCCTTTTCCAGTTCTGATAAGGGTGCCTTCATGTGATGATAATAAAGTTGGGAAATATGCACATCAAATTCCTAATCCATCTTGTCATCCTCCTTCCGCTTTTTATGATTCAAATTCAATAGAGGAAATCCTGGAATGGCTCATGAAGCCTATGTTGGAAACCAAATTTTCCTTTCCTCAAGATGGTATTAACACTCATAAATATAGTCTTGAATCTGATTTGGATTTCTATTATCCCCTATCATCTACGTGCCATGACTCTTTGTGCCGTGATCCATTTGATCAATCTTCTCCACCAACTAGTTTTTCACACTCTCTCAATTTTCAATTTGTTGGTCCAAATTCCGATAAGGTTCAAGGTAGTCACATTACAAAGGTAGAGGAGCAGGAAGGTGAAGATTCTTTCAATATTTCTTCAACTTTTAAAAATCCTTTGTGTGAAGATGGTGTTTCCTCATTCTTGGATGATATTAAATATGTTAATCTTGGTAGTCAATCAAATGCGATCAATTCACATAACCAATCTCAATTCTTGGGCAACAATCATTCTGATGAGGATGACTTCATCAATATATATGATGATGGATGCCAAAGTGCACCAACTGATCTTCTGGTTCCTAAAGAAGATTTTAAGTTGGAAGATTTATATTTATAATTTGATCTGGTCAAAGGATATGTTCTTACCGAAACCTCCTCTTCATCTCACTATCCCTTGTTCTCTATTGTTTACAATGCATCTACTTGTGATGGAGACACTCCATGCGCTTCAAGTTCTTCATGTGATGAGTTAACTTCTCAATTGTCACAAGTTGGTGAGGATATCCATCATGAAAGAGGAAACAATCAAATCATCGAGTATCCTTTCCATTCCTCATCATCTCTTGTTTTGCATAAAGACAATTCTTCAAATCAACTTGTTCAGGAACTTTCCTTGATTCATTCATATTCAGATTTGCGATCATAAGAATTTTTTGACTTGAGTAATCTGGTTGTTGAAGTTGTAAAATATGATCAAATCAATGACAGAGATGGCTGTTATCCGATTAGTAGTGGTCTTATTGAAATCAATGGTAGTACCTATCCTCAAATTGTGCATAATATATTTCAATCTTCAAAATGCAATTTTACAATCCTTGAAAGTTTTGGGACTTGTCAGGGAGTTGAGGCACTTCAACTTCCATTGATGGTTATGTCAGGATCTTGCGACTCTGGTAAGGTCCCCAAACTAAATCAGATTTGGTTTCTCTCGTGAAATATTTCTCTTTGCATGGTTTCACTGGATGTAAATTCCTTCTTGAAATATGTTTGGTATTGCGGATGTAGTCTTTTGATCTTTCAAGATTTTATTTTTGATCGGATTCATGAATCTTCTTCAGATAATTCATCTTTATCAAATATCTTGTATCAAACTTGGGTTTGGAATGTGTATCCCTCATAGAATCATTGAACTGTGAAGTTAATCATTTCAAAAATCATTTTTTGCTGAAGCAATCATGTCTATCAAATTCATTTGAGAATAGTTAACTCCTGGTTCTTCTTGCAAATGTTATATAGTTAATTTGTTTGTTCATCGAACCCGAAATCCTCTCAAGTGCTAGTGAATGCCTAATTTGTTGCGTGAATCAAATTATTATTCATTCACTATGTCCTGAATTTTATCATGTGTTTGTTGTGCTAACATTCCTTTTAAATTCTTTTGATGATTACGTTGCTTGTATAGTTTTTTACCAGTTACACGAAAATGGTTTGTCACATTCAGCACGCAAGGAAGTTGGTTCTATTGTTTAGAGCATTCACGAAGTAGTTCAAATTGATTTATCTCTGCTAACTACTAACTGGGAATTTGATGCTTTAATTATCCCATCTGATCATGATGTCTGTCATTCAATTTACCATTTTCCCATTAGAAAATATGATGACAGTTGTCCTACATCCTCTGAATTTTATGGTTTGACATTTCATCCTTCAGGTACTTATCAAACGGTTGAGGCACTTCAGCCTTTGGTCATGTCATGTCCTGACTATTTTGACATGTTGACTGAATATGATCAGATCAATTGTCTCTCACATGATTTTCATCTTGACCATGTGCTTCTAATTGAAAATTCCTCTTTTCAATGATTTTAGGGTTTTCAAGAGGATTGTTTCTAATTTCACAATCCAATCTATGATTGCCTAGAATCATATTTCTTAGCAATCCATTTTTCTAATAAAAAGTTTCGGTCTTTTCTCATGCTTTCTAAGAAGGATGACACAGATGAAGGAGCATTCATAAG
Organism: Pinus tabuliformis; assembly: GCA_031772625.1. Taxonomy (NCBI): domain Eukaryota; kingdom Viridiplantae; phylum Streptophyta; class Pinopsida; order Pinales; family Pinaceae; genus Pinus; species Pinus tabuliformis. The sequence goes on along the minus strand of CM062816.1, from coordinate 1,042,312,337 downwards.
AATATTTCGAGGTTTATCTATTTATAATCTTCATAAAAAAGGTAAGATCTCAAGGTGGGTATAATTAGTGGTGGTGACATATCTTTCTATTGATGAGAAAGAACTTCAAATTTTTGTGCAAGTTATTCAAACTCTTATCCGTCCATTTCACACTGTCCCATATTAGTTTTAATTTCTCGCATCTTTGTTTATGCAGGTGGGGAACAACTATCGTGGCTTCATTGGAAGTTTTATTACACTTCGACTTGACCTTCTATCTATTTAGGTTAGGAGTAGGACTAGTTGGATTCTAGTTTCCCCTCTCTAGCACTCATTCTAAATTTGTTCTCCTTAGTCTTTCTTGTGTTTTCTTACTTTTGTCTTGCATTGTGTTTTCGTTTAGCTTCCTTTTGCTTGTATTTTGGTTTTTCTTTCTTTTTGTGTTGTGTATTTTCTTTTCTATTATGTTAATAAGACATTGCATGAAGGGTGTCCCATTTGGGCTCGAAAGACAATGTGGCCAAATAGAAAAGGGCTTTGTGACACTGCAACATTTGGTTGACCTTCAATCCTTCTTCTTCATCTTGGTTACACCTTTTGGTCGATGATGTTCTGACGGAAAATATGATCCTTGCGTAAGGAAATCTTTGTGTCGAACCATGATATCCATGTCTATTGTAGAAAACTTACACCCTCAATCGATTCTTTATGTTTCCATGTTTTCATGCTTATCCAATTAAGTAGAGAAGTAGAAGGGGAAAAATTTAAACGAGAAAACCAAAATTAGAGGTCTTTATATGCTTCTCTGAAGGAACAACCTCTTCTGATCTCAATAAGTCGGGATCCCTCTTCTGCTCATAAAATGAATAAGTGCCAATGCACAATCCTATATAAATATATAAATAAAGGGTGAAATAAGAGAAAGGATTCCTGCGTTGAGAGGTGAAGAAAGAAAATATATTGGGGTATTGTCTAGGCTCATTGGTAGCAGAGCAATGTTTGTGTTCCTGTAGTGACTTTGTCAGGGTACTGTCTAGGCCTGATGGTAGTGGAGAAACACTAGAGATGAAAAACTATACTCTGAAAATATAAAGCTCACGAACTATACTACCCTTTCTTGATTCAAAAATTTGCAATATCTATGATCTTATGTTTGTGTTCAACCGAGAAAGTACATAGGGGACTATGTTTATTCACAGGGTGAGTGGGGAAGCTAGGGTAATCTGAAGGATGAATCAATACTTACTGAAGTAATAGACCCTGTACAAAGAGTTTACTGAGGTAGCGAAGCTGGAGTTCTACCAGTGTGTCACCAAGTGGTTTCTCCGCGACAAAAACCCTCCGAAATTTTTCCTACATTTGAATTTTGGAGCCTACTGGGGATCTTGAAATCGGTCGTTCCATAGTCACTTCTTGGTTGGTTGATTCCTTGTTAAGTATTTGAGCTCCCTCTTAGATTATAAGAGTCGAAGTCATCTGCTCACACATGCTCAACCTACAATAAGTTCACGAGTTCACTCTTTTACGCAAGTTTGCACAGACACAACATAGTCCATAAAGATCGTGCCTGTGTGATGGTAAAACCATGTCGACAGTTGGTGAACACTTTCATCGGAAGTCTCTCACTTTTGGTTGTGATTATTATTTTGTTTCGGTGAGGTTTTCGAACTGCTACCTTTGCGCGCCTTCACTTTTGCAAGTGTCGCTTTCATATTTTGATTGTATCCTTCACTTGCTTTCATCAAAATTAGTGTCATTTTCATGTTATCTTAGATCTAGAATGTGTTGTTTTCATCGTCGTTTGCATATCGCAAGTGTCGTTCCCACTTTTATCTTTATATCGAAAATGTCGTCTTTTGGCATGGGAAGTGTCTTTGATCATGTAAGTTGGAGTTTTGACTTGTCCCAAGGGTAACATTGGTGTTTATGAGTCCCTCTATTTATGTAGATATGTTTTACACTCATTCTCAAAATTTTATGCACTATCGCACAAGTGTTGTCACTGTCATCAAAAAGTGTACCTTTAGTGTCGCATTTGGGGAAGTCGTCGCATTGAGGGAAGTTTGTTGTTCATGTCTTCTTAGTGATCAATGTTGTGTCTTCGATTGTTCTAAGTGTGTGATCACGCTCAAGTTTTTTCCTTTTCCACTTTGGCTCACTGATTCCACACTTAGCCTCATCTGGAAAGTTTCACTCCTGGGAAAATTTACCTCACTCAACCTTCCTAAATTGTGCATTACACATTATTAACCCACAATCCTTGCCTCTTGGAACTGTACATTGTGCAGTCACAATGCCAAAATTTGACCCGTGAGCTCAAAATTCCGCAATTTATGCCTCCTAGTCAGCGTTAACTATGCACTGCGTAGTGTCAAGCCTCAAGCTTCCCTCCTAACACCTTGAGCTACGTAACTACACAATCCTTGAGACCGTTATCCCTCCATAATTATACATTGGACCTCAACCTTGAATCCTTGAACCCCTCAACTACACAATATTCGAGCTTGTTCTCTTGTCTGAACTGTTCGTTGGGCAACTTCAAGCCTCAAGCTTGGCCTCTTGAGTACCCAACTGTGCAATAACTTAGACCAAGCCCTAAGAACTGCACACTACTTAGTCTCAAGCCTCAATCCTCCAACTTGAGCCCTTGAATCCCTCAAATGTGCAATCCCTCTACCTAGGCCTCATGAACTACGCATTGCACAGTCTCAAGGCTGAAGCCTCCAACCGAAGTCCTTGAGTCCCTCAATTGTGAAATCCTTTGACCCTGGCCATCTTGAACTGAGAATTACGTAGTCTCAAGCCATAGTGCCAGACCTTGGCTTTTGGAAATACACAATCCCTGAGTCAGTTACTCAATTGGTCACCAGTTCCAGCCCTAACAAGTGATTTCATGAAGTATCTTAGGCTATGGGTTTATCAGACTGATGTCTTCTTGTCATGGGAGGATTGCAGTCATAAGTATTCTATTATGTCATGATAGGATAATGATGAAGGATATGGAGAAGGAGACCATGCTAGAAGACACCTAAGGAGATGAGAAGATAATATGATAATAAGGAAAGAAGACAAAGGAACACTGAATTATAAAAAAGGATAGAAGATCAAGACCACATTGAAAACTCTTTATCTTCAAGTCTTAAGAAGGAGGAAGAAAAAGAACATGCACCATATTTTCAAGAAGACATAAAGAAAGAAAGAGCAAAAAGTGACTTGAAATTTCTATGTCATCATGCAATCCATGTCATTAGTGTCATGTCATGTCATGTCATGAGCCATCATGTGCCACATCAATCATGGATTATGTAATTCTACAATGGAAAATGTAATGTAAAGTGGAAGTCCAAGAGTCATCTATGTAATTTGAAAAGTCATGTAGGAATTCGAAAATTCATGAGAAGCCAAACAGTCATGAGAAGACAAACAATCATGAGGGTAGTCCAGGATTCATGAGGGAGGTGAAGGATCACCCCATTTGTTATATATACACACTCACAGAGAGACAGAGTCAGTACTTTTGGGGAGCAAGTCGTGGCTCCAATGCTCCACTATTGGAGCTATTCATGTTCATTGTATTCATGTATCTTAGTATTTTTACTTAATACTTAAAACTTGATGGCCAACACATTTTCATGTATGTATTGTGAATATTTGTAAGAATGTTCTGTGAATGTTTATGATTCATGTTTTCTTTCACCTATACTAAAGTACTTGAACTATTTCGGTTATTTTAGTGCTTATCTTATTGAACATGTGTTGTAATGGTTGTAACAATCGCCGCATCTATGTGGACTATTCTGCTTGATGTTAGGCGATTCTGTTTTTCGCTTTTGTGTGCCTCTACTAGGGTGATACTATTACCTCTCTTCTCACTTCTTCTCCCTCTGCAGTAGAAGAACCATGACACACATGCAATCGAACATTCACTAGGCACACTTACTTGCTTTTTGCAAAGGCACATACACGCTTCTCTCTCTTATTGACAACTAAAGCTAAGGAAAATATATAAGAATACATGGAAACTAGGCCAATACTCTTGATGGGGCTCCTATTCCAAACAATGTGCAGTCTAAATGGAACTTCACGTTAGGGATACCCCCTTGGTTGACAAATTTCCAGCACTATCAACAACAAGGTACAAGACCAAAACAAAAAACTAAGGTTCAAAGAGAGATAAGTTTAAAATCAAGAAGGAAATTGACAATGGAAGATGACAAAACCCTAGAATAGATAGAATATGGTGCTGCTATTAGAAATACTCTAGAGAAAATGGGTCTTAAAAGGAAAAATTCGAAAGCAGTAAATAATTTGGAAAGAAAAAATAGGTACAGGAGGGTAACTAGAAGTATGCCGAAATAGAAAAATGAGAATATCCCTGTTTCACCAAAAATAATGAAAGTCTCAGAGGTATTAAAGCCTGAATCATCACCAACAAATCTAGGAAGAGAAATCCTAAAGGTTGATAGGGTTCAACAACAAGTCTATGATTACATCAATTCCCTAGAATAGGAGGCACAAAATGAAAAGGTACAAGTTTGTTCTCATTTTCCTAAATTTTTTCTTGATAATGACATAGCATCATCTCCAATTCATGGTTTTGCACTGTATGATTTTCCTTTTGACATTCCTATGGAAGAGGATATAATAAAAGCATTAAAATAAGAGATAGTGGAGCTTGAAGTTTTAGATAGACATATCAAAATAAAGAACGAAATCTTTGAAGAGAAAAATCGTAAGATGCTTAAAAGGATGTATCACTACTACAACAAAAATTCCAAGCTCAAGAAAGCTGACAAGGCACTACAATTAAAGATTAAAAGTTTGAAAGAAAAGATATTGATGAGGAAGCCGAGATGGTCATTTGCAATGAAAAGGAAAGGCACCAAAACAAATCGTACATTCTCATATAAGCATCTAATACCATACTTTAAATTTGGAAGATGACAAATTTTTTCGCAATTTTGTCAAAGTGCATGCGAAAATGTAACATCTTAAGTATGGAGGAATGATGGGTCCAAAAATTGGCATTTTGTTTTCAACCTCCTACATTATTTTTGACTATATTTATCTTATATGAACCTTCTTAATCATCCGTTATGCATAATTTTGTCACACTCTATATGAACATTTTCCATCTACAAGGTTACACATAAGTAATGAGCTCATTATTCTACAATTTTATGTGTTTTTCTTTATAGAAACAAGCCAATATGTGAACATTGCAAAAATTGACAAATTTTGTATCACTATGGCAAAGTCAAAGTTGTGTTCAACTCATCACGTGGAATAACACAGGTTCAAAGTATATGAGGATTATTACATCGAAGAATGAACATCATCAGGTGAGCATGATATCTTCATGGAATCAAACAGTGCTGAATAATAGCATATTAATAAATTACATGTTTGTATGTACTGGCTGAGTCATAAGCGAGTCATAGGAATTTGAATATGAAAATTAGTAGTAGAACACTTAGTCACCATATTTATTCTGATTTGTAGCATTTTACTTCTGAAATTTGTTATTTCAAAAATACTATATTTGATCTCACTGAGTAGAACGAGGGACACATACAATCCCACTTGCGCTTTGTCGACAAATGACTCCAACACCCACCATTGCGCACCCTAGTGACGGATAACGAGGAATAGGGACCAACGACCATCTCAGAAAATTGATCCTTTTCTTCCATTACACATTCATGAGTAATTGAGATCACTTAGAGAGTAGGTTCCTGTGTTTTTCTAAGGCTCGTGTGATCACCTAGAGGCCCCCCTTGTGGATGCATGACATTATTTTGTAGTATAAATCTCTTACTATCTCGTAATTCATTCATTTCCATATAAATTTTTATGCTTTGTATTTATATTAAGTACTTTGTTTTATTACAACATTGTTTTATGACTTACGATTTCTAATTTTTTCTCTATTGCTTTACTATCATGAACAAGCGCTTGAAAACCACTAAAAAGTTACATTTAGATCATTTCTATTCTTGCATTGAAGATTTTAGATTTTCAAAATCATTATTGGATTTTATTTCATTCATATGTTTTTATAGATCAAGATTCACAAGTTTTCCTACAGTAATTTTGTATGCTTTTATAGATTAATTTTCATGTTTTCATAGATCAATATTACATGCTTTCTTAGAATAGATTTATACGTTTTCTTATAATAGATTTATATGCTTCCATAGATTAAATTCCCTTGCTTTTCTAAAATAGATTTATACACTTTTGTAGATAATATTTACATGCTTTCGTAGAATAACTTTACATGCTTTCCTAAAATAAGATTTACATACTTAGAATAAATTTCTCTACTTTCTAAATCAAATTTCAATGCTTTCACAGAATAAGTATTTATTTGCTTCCTTAAATTAATATTTCCATTGCTTTCATAATGTGATACTTTCTTTCATGTCAATTAATTTGTGGTATAATTAGAAGCTAAAATCCCACCATATACTTTGGTGTATACTTGTTAAGTTTACAAACTCATATTAATAATTTAATGTAATGTAATTTAAAGCATATTTAAATTGAGTGATAACTTGACCCAAGGGGGAATTTGAACAATTAATCTCATAGTTTGCAACATAATTTTTGACACAACAATCACCAATTGAGCTACCCCCATGATCTTGGTATGTGTTGTATATGTTATATTGTTGTTGTGTGTTGTTTTTGGTGGTTTTGGGCACACATTTTTTTTCTTTTGGTGGCTTTGTGATGCATGGTATTTTGACCCATGGTTTTCTAATGCTAATTAATGAATTAAGGCTGTAATATAATCTAGGTCAATGGATTAGGGGTTTTGGATGTTGTGGGATCCTATAAATTGTATTGTAAACAATGAAGTTGATTGATGATAAAAAAATAAATGTGTGACTCTAAAAAGATTGTTGATTTTCCTAGTTTGGGTTTCTAAGCTAAATCTCTATGTATTATGTGTGATTGTTGTTGTTTAATTTTCTATTTATAAAGAATGAGTGTGCATTACATTAATGTAAAAGTTTTAAAACTTGCATTTTGTATTAGATAATTTATTAGTTATATGGGGATGTCTTTGTATTAGATAAATAAGTATAGGTATTTTTTAACAACATTGTGATGTATATATATATATATTTCAAATCAATCCTAAAGTCTTCCTGTAAGCATGAAATCTCATTTGGTAGTAGTGTCCCTGCATCTTTATTTATCAATGTGAATGCCTTTTCTTGATGTCATGTAATTTAAAAAACATAATAGGCACATGCATACAAACACATAGGCCACAACCTTGACTACATACAATTTAAAAAATATAATAGGGCACATGCATACAGACACATAGGTCGCAACCTTGACTACCTTTAAATTTGTGTCAAAATTCCAGCAATTCCTTCATAAATTATCTAGTATCTCGAATCCCCCACGACATGTGTATAAACTCGATGCCTCTCAGAAGGAGATCACAAATGATAATAACCAACAGACATCAAATAGTATGCTCGTACATTTCATTAACAAGTTGACACACCCAGTGTAATTGTGACTTGATCCTTGCATCACTTAACTTGATGGCTCTCATGTAATGTGAACTTCATTTTTCTTGTACGACCATTATGATACAAGATATCAAAGTACAATATTCTCTCCCTACGAAGGATGAAGCTTGCATTAGTGTCCATTATATATTGTACTCTGGTACCATTATATATTGTCCACTAGCTCATGGTCCATTACTAAAAGGGATGGTTATGATTCATTCGTTCTACAATCACTATGCCCATAACACTTTTACTTTCAACACACCCACTATTTGGCCTAATTATGAGCATCATTTGGAAATCTTAGCATTGTTTAGTGTGTCTCATCATTGGCTCCTCTTCTAGCCTCCCCCACACTCCTCCATTTTCTATATTGGTAGGTACCATAAATTGGCTATTCAACTTCACGTTGCTGGTAAGGCCTTCACAAACCTCAGTCTACTTCATCACCTTCCGTTAGCTTCTCTAATTCAATATATTTACAACTTCAAAGAGGGAAATTCTGAGATAAGCAATTATTTTCCTGGTTGGCATTCAACTTTGGTAATGAGACAACCCTTAAGTTCATTGTGGCAGTGCTCAGAGCTCTGCTTCATCTCTGCAAACCCTAAAATTTGTCTTATTGCAATACACATATTGGAATTGACATATTTTTGATAGCACCATCCTTCTCTTGATGACACATTGTGAAGGGTTAATTGTGAAAACATTACCACAGTAGACTGACGAAACCATCCATCTAGCAACCAACATTCATTCCATGTCAAATCCTGCCATTGATGCTCATTAAAAACATTAAGTCTAGCCTCTAGCAGCATCTCCGCATGCTTGGTTTCGTTTCTTGTATACTCATCCCTCTAGGCTTATTTACTCCCCACACCATGTCGACCATTTGGTATTTTCTTCCTCTAGATGCCTTGTTCGGTACTTGGCTTCTCCCACCTACCTGCTCAACTCTAGCATCCACAATGACTCTTGTGCCTACATCCTAGCCCTCTGAACCCATTTTCTCTACCATGAGCCATGAATGAGGAAGATGCCTTTGAGCAAGTTGTGGTAGGGGAAGAGGGCATCTGCCAACCACCCTTGTCGAGAACAAAGAATGGGAACTATTTGATAATTCCATTATGATTGACATATGATGTCAGGTCTTCGAACTTGAAGTTGAGGAGGTCTTCTATGGGAAAAACATGCTCTGGGAACTTTGCAACCTTCTTGCCCACTATCTCTTGGAACAGGAAAGGGAAAAATCCCATGAAAATTTCTAGATTGTTGATCTCTCAGCCTTCAACAACCATCCCACATCATCCCTCCATTGTCTCTCCCAAGACCTTGGCATAGATTTCCCTCCTGAAATTACCTTCCCCTCCTCCCCCGCTCCCTCAACATCTTCCTCCCTTCCCTTGGGATCTGCATCTCCCTTCACCTTCATGGCTTTTGGTGGCCATTCCTCCCATGCTTGCAGACATTTGAAAGCAACACTGCCATTGATAACATCTTAGGCAATGATCACTACGCTCTCTCCTTTGTGCCCCATTCTACATGAGTGCTACATTATTGAGGGAAAACCAACAAAAGGGGTCACATCCAGCCCTTCTAGCCATTGTTGAGCACAATTACAATAGTTAAACATCTCTACAGGTCTCGCAACACCAATTAAGCTTCCTATGATTTTCATTAGCATAGTTTGTTTTGGCATCATGGCTATTCTTCTACTATTTTTTAATCAGTGGCTTTGTCATTAAATAAATTTTGAGGTAAAAAAATGGGCCTCAAAACAAAAATGTACAACAAAAATCAACATTATAAGATCCAATAGGATTCAATATGATGATATCAACTATGGGGGATGATTCAACTTGTATTTTCAACTTATCTCCCTATGATTTTACTCAAATTTCGAGCAAAAGCACTCATTGGAAGCATAATTTAATTTTTCATCCAAGGAGTACCCATGTTGCATACTTTGGATGGACCTTACTAAACAAAAAAAGTGAAATACATGAATTTTTTTTATTGTGATTACATTTTTTCATGTATTTCACATTCTTTGTGTAGTAGGGTCCATCAAAAGTATGCAACATGGTTACTCCTTGCATGCAAAATTAAATTCTGCTTCCAAAGAGTGCTCTTGCTCGAAATTTGAGTAAAATCAGAGGGAGATAAGTTGAAATACGAGTTTTAAAAGTAGTTTTTTCTTTTTTCCCACGAAAACTTCATGAGGTAATCTAATCTTATTTTATTGTTTCCACTATTGTTTTATAATATTCCCTAAGAGGCCCATTTTAGACCTCAAAATTTCTCTAATGTCCATCATAGCCTACAGATCTATAATTTCAATTAAGCTTCCTATGGTTTTCATTAGCATACTTTGTTTTGGTACCATGGCCATTCTTCTACTATTTGTTAATCAGTGGCTTTGTTCCACCATAGCCTACAAATCTAGAATTTTTTCTTTCTCATGTTATGTAATGGTTTTGAACTGCAATTTATGCAAAGTTTTTCTGATTTCGCCTCTCAAGGGAAAAATATTTTGATAGGTAATGGGAAAAGACTCCCCAAGACCACTAGTCTATATTATATGTACATTTCTCTATTGATATAATGTGAATCCATTTGCAAACAAAAAAGATTATGACTAGTGACTCAGAGTTTTGGTTTAATGTAAAGAGCTTTAGAGCTCAAAGTCGACCCTTTTTTAAGCCCCTATTTTAACATTAGACTTCATAGTTGCTCTTTTATTATGTATGTATAAATGGTAAGGAAAACATTGGAAATATGAAGAAACTCTATATGTGGTTTTGGTTTAGTTTCCCTTCGAGGCGACCATTCCCATAAAGATATATTCAATGCAACATTTTGAAGCAGTAATAAGAAACCTTTTTACTAGAATCCTTTCTCATCTGCATGCCCATGAATTCCATCATCAAGATTCAAATTATAGTCTCTCACCTCTAAAAAATCTATAAATATTAATTACAGAATACATATAGAGAGGCCCTATCTTCATCTCTGCATTAAAAAATACATTTTTTTATAAATTTCTATATGTTACAAGACATCATATGTTTTTATTCTTCCATATAGCTTGCTACATAGAACTCCAACTGAGTATCAATCAACTAGGAAGGGATGAAAAAAACATTACACATCTACAAGAATACATGGATACCTGCCATACCTAAAATTTTAAATTCAATTGTCTCGCCAACAACAAACACACTGCGTTAACAACTCTTATGTGGCGGTCATAATTCCCATTTTTTCATCGTGATAGGGAAAAAGGCATAACCAAAAACCATGGCTATGATATCGCATTTAAAAAATGTAAAAAATCAAGAACATTGCATAAATAAATGCCAATATGAACCCTACACTTAGATGCATAACACACTAATAATGAAACAACAACACAAAAGGTGGATGCCAAGGTTAGAGAAGAGAAAACTCCCAATAAGGAAAAATTCATTATCTTCCACTGTGTGAAAAACCATACAAAGGGCTACATTTATAATGTGAGACTCCAAATTGGTCACTTCAATTCTCATATAGAGAGGACCCTGAACCACCAAAAGACAGTTGTTATACAAGCAACTCTCTCATCAATTTGGTGCATCCACTTATCCTCACAACATGAAGGCCCTCTCTTTAACACTTCAGAAAATTCTCTATTTATAAGAGAAAATATTCTAAAGCCTAATCCATAAACCATTCAGAATTAATATTGTCAATACACTGTAACAAACTTGCAAGCATTTATTGCATCTTTCTGTTATAAAACCTTAATACCTAATATGTTTAGAGACTATTATCTATGCATTTTTCTCTAAAGAGGAGTAATTACCATAACTTTTTTCCTCTTGAGATCATATATCCACCATGATTTCAAGACAATTATTACACTTCCTTCATAACAAGAAGCAAAATATAGCTAGATAGTAAATATGATTTTTTTGCATATATCTCATTTTCCAGTTGCTATAGAAGATATTCATTAGAAAATAAAAAATGAGTGGAAAGGTAATAGTTGAACCACTAAATAGAGTCATTGAGGAAAATACACTTGTAACAACAATATATGTAGTAATCAAGTGGCTTGTTAACATTATTAAATATTTAGTCAATGGAACATTAATTTACTAGTGCAGACAAGAGTATTATTCCATCTACTAGAGTTGCAATATTTGATGCAATCTGCCCCACCCACATAACATGAGTTTCAAATGAATCCTTAATATCTTTACTCTTACATCCTTACATGTGTTCCTTTACATCTTAGTGCTTGTGAACACATTACAGTTCCAACCATAACAACAAATGAAGGAAGTGATGAATGACAGTTAAATCAAAGAACTTTTTGCTCATTAAATTATAACCACAAGCAAATATATGAAGTTACTATTCCCATAATGCACCTATTTTCTTGAAAGATAATTAACATAGTCACCAAGATCTAGAGTTGATGCATTTTGTAGCAGTATAAAATACAATCAAGGAAATCAAGACGAATAATAGCATGGAAAATTAAAGGATCATAGAAAATAACAAGTCCCAAGAGGCACAAATGCATAAAAGAGATTTATAGGTTGCAAAAACTAAGACGTAAGCGAACAAAAATTGTGACTTGAGGGAACATCAATTGTTACTTGAAGGAAAAACAATTGCTACTTGAGGGAACAACAACTGTTACTTGAGGGAACAAGAATTGTTACTTAAGGGAACAACAATAGTAATTCAAGGTAATATGTTGTTCATTGCACATGTGATAGACTATGTTTCGGGTCAGAATTGCAATGAACCACGTCTATGGTCTCAATTGCAAAGACCTATGGTTTTTTTCACCCCAAGGTTAATTTGATTGTTTGTCTGACTTGTCATCGTTGACTTTGACTAGTCCTTTGTCGTCGCAATTACGATGATACATAAATATATAAATATCGTGCATGTAATAGATGTTGCGACATATTTTCTATAACTATAATAATTTTAAAAGGTTATAAGGTCTTTTTTGGGAGTGAGAAACATATTTTGCTTTATATAATTGTTTTGTGGTTGCGCGTGAGAAGAATGTCATATAACATTAAATGGTGATCAACTAGTTTGCAAAGGGTTCAATGATGGAAAATGTTATTTCCCTTGCAATTCTTGCAGGTGCCGATGTCCATGGAGAATTTGATATGAAACAACTAATAGACATTGTAGGAAGAATGGGCACATTGAAGAGGGGAACGAATATCATCCGGTGGTAAGTTGTTGTTTATATTGAATCATTATATATTTGCTTTATATTAATCATATTTGATTTATTTTTTATTTTTTATTTTATTTTTATAATATTTGTTTTGCAGACTAATTATTTCACATGATTGTTTGAAATTATTATAAAGTCAAGGTGGCCCCCTAGGTACTATGATTTGAATATTGCACCAAGTATTAGTGTTAGAAATGATGTTATACAAGTTGAGGAAGATGGAGTGAATATTGAAGTAGCTCAAGATAATGATAATATTAAATAACATGACATTAATAACATAGTTCCAGATGATGGGACAAATCAATTGATCTATGATGTGCTTGGCAATTAGAATTATGATGATGAACGTGTGCTAGGGAAGGCATTGACATGACTTTATGAAGGCTCAATAGAAAATATTCTCTCTGCTACATTATTGTTGGTGAACTTAAAGGTTTTGAATGGTTTGTCAAACACTTGTATGACACAAATCCTAAGGTATAATGTAATATGTTTCATCACATGAAAGGTTGATTTTTCCCCTTATTTTTAGTGTTAATTAATGTGTAAAATAAGAATGTAATATTTATGATTAATATTGTTTACACTAACTAGTGATTTTTTATGTTGTACTAGATTGTTAGGAGAATTTCTATTGCCAGTACCAAATGAGTTACCTCACGTATACCGATATTTATGTGATGTTAAGAAAGCAATTGGAATGAAGTATCAAGCTGTAGATGCATGTCCTAATGATCATATTATATATTATGGACAACATGCATCAATTTTTTTTTTCCCAAAATGTAACAACAATAGATATCAAACTAATCAAATAAAAAAAAGGGTGCCTCAAAAGGTTCTTCATCATATTCTCATTATTCCACGTTTTCAACTATTGTTTAGGTGTAAAAGCATAGCAAAGTTTATGGATTTCCACGCATAGAAGAAAAATGAAGATGGTTTTCCTTGAATGCATGCAAATGGTTACACATTTAGTGAAATTGAGAAAAACTGGTTGAACATGAACCTCATAATGTTAGGATTTCATTGGCAACTGACGGTGTTAATCCATTTGGAGAGTTCAGATCTATTTTCTTAGTGTGTATGATTTTTTCTATCAATAATAACCTTCCTCCTTGGATGTCAATAAAGAGGGAGCACATTATGTTGACAATGATTGTTCCAGATATTTGTTCACATTAGTTTTTTAAATATTAATGTAACATTTTCCTTTGTCTTGTTTGTTGCATAATATGTTATATTTATTTATTTACTTATATATATATATATATATCATAGTAGTAATTATGTGTGATTTCAACCAATTAGGTAAGTACCGAGTTAAAGATATGAATGTATATATCGAGCCTCTTATCAATGAGTTAATGAATTTATGGGCCGACATCACTATGTATGACATCTATAAACCAATAGGGGAGAGGAAATTTCAATTCCATGGAATACTTGTATGGACAATTCATGATGCCCCTAGACTAACACATTTTTGTGGTATGTAATGTTCCATTTCACTTTAATAGTATATAATTATTTCAATTAGATCATATCATGCATTTATTTTAAATAATCCCTTCATTTATAATTGACATTAATCCATCTCTTACAAGCCTTCAAACTAAGGGTAAATTTTCATGTCCAATTTGTGGTCCTAAGATGAAATCTCATCGTTCAACAAGTTTAGGAAATGAGGTGTTTGATGAGTATAGGTACTTCCTCTCTAAGAACCATAGGTATTGTGCTATTGAAAAACATATTTTCAATAAGGAAGAAGAGACTAGATTAAAACCACAAAGAATGACACCTGACCTATGGAAGTTGGAATATAATAGAAATCGTCGACGTGAAGGACTTGGGCTTCCACAAGGAATGAAAAGTTATCCCGTTCAATTCATGACATTACCCTACTTTGAGAACCTAAGAATATCCCATTTGTTTAATACAATGCATGTTGGGAAGAATGTGATAGAAACTTTATGGTAGATCATAGATGGTAGGAGGGATAAAGAAAAAATCTAGAAAATTTGTAACGATATTGTGGAATCCAATCATGAAATGAATAGTGGGATACGATCAAATAAAGATGGAGATCGAAACAAACTTCCATGGTTATTAGCAAAGAAGAAAAGTGATGATCTAAAAGAGGCCATTCAAAGAATTAAATTTCCTACATGATTTTCTTCAAACATAAATAATATCTTAACAAAGAAAGGTGAATTTGGTGGGCTAAAACACACGATTGACATACCTTCATTAAGATAATTATTTTGGTATATATATTTTTGTATTGGTATATATACATCTTTACGATTTTTTTTGTGTACTTTGGATTAAACAGATAACTATTCATTTTTATTGTTACAATATTTTCTACCTCTATCTCTCCCAGACGACTTCGACAACAATGTCAAACAAGTTATATATGATCTTGGAAACTACATGATGTAAGTAGTGATTTATATGCCAAGTGTTTTTTCAATTAGTTGTTCATCAAATTAATGACATGATGTGTTTTACTTGTAATGTAATATATTATGTTTTGTTGAAACATGTACTTATTTGCTTGCATCATCTGTAGATGGTTGTCATTGAAATAAATACATAAAGACGATATAAAGCATTGGAAGAGAGAAATTCCTCGGCTAATGTATGAAATGCAAAAGTATCTACCCATGACATTTTTCAATGCACAATAACACTATCTCATACACCAAGTTGAGGAGATTAAATTGTGTGTACATGTACACACAAGGTCATTGTGGATGGTGGAGAGGCACTTGAAATCATTGAAGACTTTGGTTAGACAACGAGCATGTCATGAGGGTTATATGGTGGAGGGATATATGGAATATCAATCCATGGCATACATTACTCATTATATTCCTATATTAGTAGAAAATATGCATGTGGATCACATTTGGGATGTGAACTCCATCAAATAATCTAAAGGGGAGCACTTGTTGGGGAAAGGTAGAACAACGAAAGTGAAAGGTAATTAAATATTTAATGTGGAGATTTATAATAAATATACATACAAATTTTCTTTTTTGTGTATATCATACTTATTTACTTTTTATCATCAATTATTAATATTAACCATTGTAACTAATATTTATTGTAGAATTATGATTTTTCTGATACAATTGGTCGAGAGTGGGATGCACTACATTTATACATTGCAAACAATCTTGATATGATGAAGACATGGATTGAAAGACATGAACAATATCATGGTACATTATCATGGCAAGGGGCGTTTGAATTGGTTAAAGAAGTTCATCATGCCCGAGATTCCAATCTTACACAGAGAGAAATTGATTTAGCAAATGGTTTAAATGATAAATAAGCAAGCATGCATTTTCACCAACCTGCAATATTTTATTAATTTATTTTCTAAATATATTATTAATGTGAATGCAGGTGTGTCTTTTTAAGATACTTTCAAAGTTATATATGAATATGTTTATTAATTGACAATGCCTTTTTATGTGTTTGGCATGTTGCAGTTGAAGCACCGCAATGTTGTGTGGTACAAAGGCCACAAGTTTTGCACCAAAAAGTTGGATTAAAAGAGGAAAAAATATGATTGTGGGATAAATGAAATATTCTAGGTCACTAATGTTTCCTATAGAAGTGACACACGTCAACAAGTCTCTAAAAATCGATACTATGTGTATTTGGATGACATACTTGAGTTTGCCTTTGATTCCTTCAAATTGGTTGTATTCAATGTGAAATGGTATAGCCTACAAATGAATGAACATGATCTTGATAGAACTATTATTCAACATGCTAATGGATTTACCATGGTTAATACAAGGTCATTTGAGCTAGGATCAAATTGCTATGTTCTTCCAAGCCAATGCGAACAAGTCTTTTACTCAGAGGTTCTAGGTAGAGCAGGTTGGTCATATGTTGTTAGATATGATCCAAGAGGAAGGCTGGTAGAGTATAATGTACCAGAAGAAGATGATAATGTTGAAGAGGATGATGGTGTAGAGGAGAAGTTAGTTGATGATCATGTGTCAGATCACGAAGATGTCGAAGAAGTTCAAGGAGATGTTCAAGACAATGTTCTTGATGAAGATGATATTGATGATGTACTGTCAGATGAAGAACTTGAAGAAGTTGAACCAAATGTAGGAGATGATGTTCATCATGATGATATGATTATTGGAAATGATGACATTAATGATGATGTTGAAATTGTTGATCGTTTCAACACCATTTTGAACCGGATGACATAAATGTTGATATGATGGATGAAGAAGAAGATTAATGATATCAAAATGTTGTAATGTATGAGGTATGCATTTATATGTTTTCAATTGTAGATTTTTTCTCTTTAATTTAACTTAAATATGTTTTTCTTAGTAATTTCTATATATGATTGATTCTTACCATGTTGCTTTCAAATAGTTTATAGTATATAAATTGGGTGTTAGGAATGTTGAGAGTGATGTGAGGGTCGGGGGGAGGGGTCATATGAGCTTCGATGACCTTCACATGGTTGGCCTTGATTAAAATTGAGAAAGTCATTACTTCATTATAAATCTTCTCCACACTGTTAGCAATTGTGATTTGAGGGAACAACAATTATTACTTGAGGGAACAACAATTGTGACTTGAGGGAATAACAATTGTTACTTGAGGGAACAACAATTGTGACTTGAGGGAACACCGTTTGTTACTTGAGGGAAAAAAAAAATTTGTGATTTTAAGGGAACAATAGTTGTTACTTGAGGGAATAACAATGGTAATTCGAGGTAACAACAATTGTACCATAAAGTAAAAGCTAATAAAAAATGTGGAAAATCAAACATAAAAATAGTCAAACAACAAATTCAAGGATAACAAGAAATTGAAGTATCATAGAAAATAATAAGTCCCAAGAGGCACACATGTATACAAGAGGATTTAGAGGTTGCAGTAGCTGAGACCCGAGGGAACAACAATTGCAACTTGAGGGAACAACACGTGTTACTTGTAGCAACAATGGTAATTCAAGGTAACAACAATTGTATCTTAAAGTAAAAGAAAATAAACAAGGTCGTCAAATTTGACTTCTCAGGATGTTTTAAGAGTCTTAATCTCAAATTTGATTGGGAAAATGGGGCTTTTACCATACACAAGCCGATAGGGATAAAATCCCGTGGTATTATGCCAAGTGGTGTGATAAGCCCATGGGTCTTCAGGAGGCCTATAGGCCCAATATTTGTGATTAGTAGTCACTATTTTTGTTAAGATTTTTTCTAACACCTTATTTGTGCTTTCAACTTACCCATTCACTTGAGGATGGTAGGGCGAAGTGATCCCGTGCTTAGTACCATGATTATGTAATGTTGTTGAAACACTAGAACGGGTTGGGCTTGCTCTCTTTTTGAGGACACACAAGGAAATATTGGAGAGATTTTACTGGTGATATGTTTTTTTTTGAATGATTTTGTTGAATCCTCACAAGAAGGTGATATAGAGAGTGCATAGGGTCATTATAACTATTATATGCAAGATCATAAGTAGATACATGCTTCTTAATAATTGGTAATTTATAAATTGATTATTATCTCTAATAGCACCAATAATTTTCCTATCATTTTGTGTCCCATTTTTTTAGTTTTGAAGGGCTTGTAATTTTTCAATGCTAATTTTTAGGATCACCATAATAATCCCACTTAGGGATAGAATTTAATGGTAAGATTGTCATCATGGAGAATTTTGGTTATCAAATAAGGTTAACAAATTAACTTCTCGTTGTCAATTGTATGAGATAGGATTAGTTAATGAGTAACAAACTCAACCCTTCCCGTGATCAATTTATTTATTTTTTACATCAGCGTCTATTTTTGCCTAGCTATATTATTTTCTTTCAAAATTTCAATGCCATGAATAATTTTAACATGTTTGACCAAGAATTATGAAAAGTTCAAATCCCACTATTATTCCCACTTTGCAAGAGAAACAAAATGTTAACTCTTCAAGTTTCATATATATATATATATATATATATATGTATATATATATATATATATGTATATATATATATATATATATGTATATATATATATATATATATATATATATATATATATATATATATATATATATATATATATATATATATATATATATATATATATATATGTATATATATATATATATATAATTAAGTGTTAACATCTAAAATTATAAAAATTCAGTTTTAAGTTATATATGTTAAACATTTTAACATATATAACATTCTATATAAAATATTAAAATATAAGAGTAGTCTAACGAGCTATTGTAGCAGCTACAACCACCCTCCAAATTTTTTTCTTAGCTTCCTTTTGGAGCCTCCCTACCAACCATCCTTAGTAGCATGTATTGCACTGTCAAGTACACAGGCTTTAGTTGAGTTTCACTGGCTTGCCAGCCTGTGCATGTCAACTTGTTTGTCTCCCATCACAGGCTTCCATTCTGGACTTAGGTAATTTTTTGGTTGAGATGTTCACTCAGAAAATTGCGCAATTCTAGAGGGGAACCAAAACTTCCCTCTAGAAATTGTGTAATCCTTACTAGTCTTCTTGCTAAGCTCCAAAATTAAGCAATCCAACCAGGAAACCCTCCCTCAGATAATTACGCAATGCCTGAGGGACAACTAGCCCTGCTCAGCCTAGAAACTATGCAAATCCCTTTCCCAAGATTGCAGACTACTGCCTGTGCCTTCAGGTTGACCGGTTCCCTCCGGGACTAAGAAATCCTGATTTGCATGCATGGGCTACTTTTTCCGGAAATAGCAAAAAGAAACATGCAAAAGGCATCCCTAAATTTTAGCAATCTATTTTTAGCAATTGGAGGTTACATGCAAAGATCTTTTTAGAAACCTCCTGCCAAGTGTCTCTTTTTCCTAGATTTGTGGCATGCACATCATAACCTCGATCTTATCAAAACTTATGTATCAGATGCTACAAAGCTCATTCCTCACATAAATCTTGCAACTCTGACATACCACATCACATCTAGGAGTCTTCGTAACATTCGGCTCAAATTTTTAGGGTAAGTATGCTTTTCATGTCTTGTGTTGTGTTTCTGTTGCTTTTTGTATTTCTCTTTGTGTAAGTGTTGTCTGATTGATTTCAATAAACGCTTGCTATCATTTTGATGCATGTTAGCCTGTAGAAGCTTTGTTTCAGTTTTTCATTGCATCTCGTTGTTGTCGCATGCATGGCATTGTTTTTGCACTCACGGTCACCATTGCGATGACTCACTTCATGCACATGCTTGTTTTCCTATTTTATGAATCCTACACTCACTGTTTGCATGCATGATCATTCACTCTTGTTTACACCTAGTCTCGCCATGCATTCCAACCTTCTCATGTTTTCAGTCGCCTGTTGGTGGGTCTTGACTGCCTTGGCCCAGACCTTGCCTTGCTCGGCTAGAAAATGCACATTTCTGAAAGTGAGGGCTCTGCCTTCCCTCTCGAAATTATGAAAATTTGGCCCAACACTAGCCTCCAAGCTTGCATTGTGCAATTTTGGGAGGCAGTGCCTTGTTGACCCCAAAAACTGTGCAATGCAGTTTGCTGGTTTGCATGTCACTGCTGATTGAAATTTTGAATTGCACAGTTTCAGTCCTTAGCAAGCCATGTTGGACTATGCATTGCATAGTTCCAGTAGTCAGTCAGCCTCTTGACAGCCCAGACTGTGCCTTGCATAGTTTTGGGAGTCAGTTTCCCAACCTCGCGATGAAAATTATGCAATCTTCAGAGATTGTCACATAGGTATGTTGCATGTTAGTCATCCATTTTGTTTTTGTTTTCAACTGAAAACTTTCTTTCCATGCATGTTGGTATGTCTCCAGGTATGATAGGTGTTTGTCTGTCTCTTAGCAGTATAGGTACAATGGCCTCTCAGAGAGTAGGGTCAAAGGACACCGTTGAGAGCGCAACTGGAGATGCAGTTGAGTGAGTGTCTATGATCTTGCCTATCTATGAAGACACCAAGATGCTCATAAAAAATGATATCAAGATGAAATGGAAAAGACATCGTAGAGAGCAACACCATCAGCAACAACATAGAGTAGCACACCTACTCGTGACAAAGGTAAGAGGAAGGTTGTTGATAACACAAAGGTGGAGAAAAGCTGCAAGTTCAAAGTAGATCCACTTGTGATGAGAGAAGCTTTGGAGATTGAGTCTAAGAGGTGATAATGCGACAAGAGGATCACGTAAAGGCAAAGAGACAAACAAAGGATGGAGGAAATAGAGAAGGAGTTGCAAGAGTTGAAGCGACAACTTAGGGAAGAAAATGAGTTGCGTAGAGAAGAGAAGGAAGTGCAACAAGAATAGGTACAACAGGGGGCACAACATGCACAGACTGATGAAACTACACCCATACTGGATATAGGCCCATCCCAATAGTTGGCACAAAGAAGACAGGTGAGAAGTGTTGTTGATCGCATGCACGGGTGTTCAGGAGCATGGATGTCATTGTGTGCATGCATGCGATCCCATCCATTGGCACACCCACTGAAGCAAAGACAAAGAACTAGGTTCGACTAGAGATGGACATGTACTTCGAGGAATTGCAGGGCATAGCTAACAACACACACTTGGAGATCAGTGCATACATTATGCATCAATATGTTGCTAGCTCGATCACACTCAAGGCTATGATGCGCATGTGATCAGACGAGTTCGACAGAGGAGTCAAATCAGTGTACCTGGATGCAACGGAGGCAAGAGTTCATTTTCAGCAGGATGTCACCATTGAGCATGCAGACACCATCATAGACTACCAAGATTGGCATCAGTTCACCACCATCGATCATCACGAGGATGTCGAAGAGTTGGTCTTCCCACAACTGTCCAAGTCTTAGTGATAGCTTGCATGGCTTGCTCAAGCCTATTTTTTCTCACATGGGTACATGTGCAGATTGTAATGTAACATCTTGTAAAATTGAAAGACCAAGTGTCGATGGTCGAATGTAATAATCATGTAGTAGTTGAAGAGTCACAAAGGGAATGTCAAGGGTCACCATTCCCTTTTATATTTATAGAACCTCATAACTCATTGTACAAGATTTTGGGAGCCAAGCTTCCTATAGGTGTATCTTAGAGAAAGCTTGCAGTGTATTGTAATGAGCCTTGTCTTCTCCACAGTGTAGAGCTAGTATATCTCTTTGGAGGAGTAGGTAGCAGTGACTGTAACGTTCTGTTGTTGGAACTAGTGGTTGGTCATGGTTGCATTGTATGATTAGATCTTTCACTCTTAATATAACAAATCCAACATGTTTCATGCATATGTTGTTATCATATTTGAGCTATCTTGGTTACTTTAATGATATATGTAGCTATTTTATTACGCATGTATGTATGGACTCTTTCTATATATGTATGTATGAATCTTACTGAGATGTGCTATTGGGTTAACCATCACTTTGGATCACTGGTTTCCCTGCCTTCCAACTTGTGATGTATCTTTGCTTGTGTGTTCCCTTTCAAGCTACATGTTTCCATAGGTTTCTAAGGGGAGCATTCATTCCCCCTTCTGTGTGTTAGAACACTTCATGCACCTTCCTTGGCTTGTTGTGCTGGTCACACCCTTACTAACAACAAGGACATCCTTCTTGCCTCTGCGTGCAACAGCAGTCAAGGCGATACCGTATGACCCACTGCTGGGACTCCTACACCAAACAAACTGAGGTCTAGTTGGGACTTCTCACCAGGGAGATCCCCTGACATGTTGGCAGGTCTAGCATCGTCAACATTTTAGTGCTAGAATGAGGGCCAGATGACAAGCTGAGTCCTCACATCTTGTTTTGAATCTTTGCATATCTGTCATGGATATCATTAGACTCCTCCCTCCACGATGTTTGTCTAATGCTAAACCTGTCGACATCATGAGGGAGTTTCATGATCTTGGTGAAGGAAAAGTGGCCTAGCCTGAGTACTTAAAAGACTTCTATGCATTTCTTGATGATGCATATGACTTCTTTGATGAAGAGGCCAACCTGCTACTTTCACACACACTTCGCGAATCCCCACAATGATGGTGCAACATCTTGCCACTCGGTAGTGTGCACTCACTTGACCAGTTCTGTGATCTCATTGAATCTAATTTCCATCATTTTTATTTGGAACCTCTTAACAAAAAACTGTTAAAACAACAGAAGACTTTGCAAGAATCACCTATGGATTTTTGGCAGTGCTTCTATGTATTGCAGTTTCAAGATCCGAAAATCCAGATGAAGTTTCAATATCTCTGGGATAGATTTGTAAATTATCTTAACAAATCAGTGAATCCCAATATGAAGTTGAAGTTCAAACCTCACTCAACATACTTCG
The DNA here is from genome assembly GCA_031772625.1 of Pinus tabuliformis. Classification (NCBI taxonomy): domain Eukaryota; kingdom Viridiplantae; phylum Streptophyta; class Pinopsida; order Pinales; family Pinaceae; genus Pinus; species Pinus tabuliformis. Next base: position 1,042,289,242 of record CM062816.1, on the reverse strand, counting down.
GTGATGAAGCTGCGCAATCATAGACGGACATAGTCACTGTCACAAGTGACTGTCCATTGTCCCCTCATCAAACAACTTCACCACCGCAGAGTGATGTGGGAGAACATGTACACAGTATGTTCAACCATCATATCCTCCCAGCATCACTTCTCTCAATTTCATGCAGATTTGGTTGCGAAGTCCATGTGTTGTCACATGCATCTATTACCATAGCCTCTGTCTTTGTGTTCTGCTGATCCTCTGGATTGCACTGTCTTGTGCTCTTCCGTTCCGGACTCTACACTTTTTGTGAATGAGGATCAAGCCATCAACGGAGTTGGTGTTGCACAAACAACCTGTGTTGTCATTCATGATGACTATGACTGGGTACCTGAACATCAACCCATGATGAAGGATGATCTCCTTTTGTCTGCATCTCCCTCGCTTTTTCATGACCTCTTTGATGATTCTACTATCTATGATTTTCCTCATGTAAATCCACCAACAGATGCACTCATTGTTGATCATTCATAGAACACACCAAATGTCAGTCCAGCATTCAAAAGCAGAGAGGACAAATGCTTCATTGAAAATCCACTTGATTTCTCATCTGCTTTTTCTAGAAACACAGAGGGTGAACATTCTTGCTTCTCATCTGATTTTTCCAGAATGCGAAGGGTGAACATTATTGATTCTCATATATCCCTCTATTTGATTTATCAGATCATGAGGATGCCGATGAAATCATTGATTTTTCTAATCGTAGTTGTCGTGATCTCTTTACTCTCGTATTCGATCATGATGATGATTCTATCATTGTTGATTTTTCAAAGCCACCTGTTTATGATGATATATCTATCAATGAAGTCGAAACCCTGGAGACGGTTGAGGCACTTCAGCCTAAGCTGATGGTTATGTTAGGCCATCACTGTCCTAAGGTTGGTTTCACTTCCAGTTAGGAAATTGTTGAAACATGCAAGGCTCCTCATCACTCATCTGTATGCATTGAAGATCAATCCCACACGCATAATTTGCTTCCTCCACTCAAACTGCATGATCCCATTGCTCATGCATTGGAGGAATCCTACATAGCAAGCACACTTGTGTGACACAAGTTGTCTTTGTTTCTATCCTTTTCTTGCATAACATAGTCAAGAGAATGCATATGCTTAATGTCTGCATGGAGTGTCGCACAATACCATGGTAAGTCCATAGATTGCATGTCATGCGCTTATACTCATTTCTGTTCTATGGACGCATTTAAACTCAGAGTGTGTTTGTCTTCATTGTTATATCTTTCATGTTTGTTGGTTCATGAATCATGCCTTCACCAACATGGATCAACCTATGCACCGGTGGCTGTATTGGAAATATCACTTCATGTGATCAGGCCCATGCGCCGTTAGTTTAGGAGTAGGAGTAGTATTTTCTTTTTGTCTTGTTTTCTTGCATGCATGTCTGCTTCTTACTTTCTATGTTTGTTTTCTTATTTGCTTGTTTTCTTACTCACTTTCTTTCACAGTTTGCTTATGCTCTTCACTCTTTTAGATGTTTGTTTGCGTGTTTATGTTCGTAGGTTAGTTTCGCATGAACCATGTGCGACTCTTGAAACAAGCAGGGTAAAGTACAAGAGGACTTGTGTAGTTATCAATACTTGGTTATCTGTTGTCCTGTCTCTGTATGAAGAAATTGTTGTCTTCATTCCATGATACACCAATGGAAAATATGTTATGTTCGAAGTGAAGCTTGATGAAAACACAATGCTTGCATGCTAACTAGTATCACCTACTCTAGTCGGTTGTTTTGGGTTAACCCTTGTCAGTTCAGTTAAGTAGAGTAAGGTGAGGGGGAAACCTTAACAAGTATGTTAGAGGTATATACAAAATAATTCTCTAAAGGAACAACCTCTTCTTTTCTCAATAAGTCGAGATCTCTCTTCTACCTCTGAAATCAATAAGTGCTATGCACAGTTATAAAATGAAAAAAATGAAAATGTGAAAAATTAAAAGAAAAATGAAAATGAATAAGGTGAAATAAGAGATAAGTTTCCTGCACAGAGAGGTGATGCAAGTAACTCCGCCGGGGTACTGACCAGGCTCGCTGGTAGCGGAGCGATGCTTGTGTTCCTACGTGACTCCGTCGGGGTACTGTCCAGGCCTACTGGCAACGGAGCAACACCAGAGATGAAACTTAAACTCTGACTATCATATTGCTTGTGTACCAATATACCCCTCATCCTAATTGAAACAACTGTGTTGACTTAGCTTGGAATGTGTGTTGACTGGCCAAGAGCATGACAGGTGCTACATCTTTCAATCAAGCTAGTGTGGGGGTGAAGATGATCAGAGAACTAAACAATACTTCCAGAGGTGTTAGACTTGTTTTTCGTGAAACAAGGTTCATTTAGAGAGCTGGAGTTCTACCAGTGTGTCACCAAGTGTTGTAGCGAATACAACCACCCTCCAAAATTTTTCCTTAGCTTCGTTTTGGAGCCTTCCTACCAACCACCCTTAACAAGATGTCTTGCACTGTCAAGTACATAGGCTTCAACTAAGTTTCATTGGCTTGCTAGCCTGTGCATGTCAACCTATTTGTCTCCCATCATAAGCTGCCATTTCGAACTTAGGTAATTTTCTGGCTGAGATGTTCACTCAGAAAATTGCACAATTCTATAGGGGAACCAACCTTTACAGAAATTGCGCAATCCTTGCTAGGCTTCCTATTGAGCTCCAGAATTTCACGATCCAGCCAGGAAGCCCTCCCTCAGAAAATTTCACAATCCAGCCCGACACTAGGCTTCAACCCCGAAATTGCGCAATTCTAGGAGACAGTGACCTGCTGACCCCAAAAATTGCACAATGCTAGAGGGAAAGCTAGCCCTGCTCAACCCAAAAACTACGCAAATCCCTTTCCCATGATTGCAGACTGCTACATGTGCCTTCGGGTTGAATGGTTCCCTCCGGGACTGAGTAATCTTGATTTTCATGCATGGGCTTCTTTTTCGCGAAAGAACAAAAAGAAACATGCAAAAGGCATCCCTAAATTTTAGGGATCTATTTTTAGCAGTTGGAGGTTACATGCAAATATCGTTTTAGAAACCTCCTGCCAAGTGTCGTTTTTTCATAGATTTGTGGCATGCGCATCATAACCTTGATCTTATCAAAATTTATGTACTAGACACTGCAAATATCATTCCTCACATTGATCTTGTAGCTTCGACATCCCACATCGCATCTAGGAGTCTTCGGCACATTCAACTCAACTTTTTCAGGGTAAGTCTTCTTTTCATGTCTTGTGTTGCGTTTCTGTCGCTTTTTGTATTTCACTTTGTGTAAGTGTTGTCTTCTTGATTTCAATGAATTCTTGTTGTCGTTTTGATGCATGTTAGCCTGTAGAAGCACTATTTCAGTTTTTCTTTGCATCTCACTGTTGTCGCATGCATGACACTGTTTCTGCACTCATGGTTGCCGTTGTGGCGACTCACTTCACACACATGCTTGTTTTCCCATTTTCTGAATCCTGCACTCACTGTTTGCATGCATGATCATTCACTCTTGTTTACACTCAGTCTCGCCATGCATTCCAACCTTCTCATGTTTTCAGTCGCCCGTCGACGGGTCTGGGCTGCCTTGGCCCAGACCTTGCCTTACCCAGCTAGCAAATGCACATTTCTGGAAGTGAAGGCTCTGTCTTTCCTCCAAAAATTGTGAAAATATAGCCCAACACTGGCTTCCAGGATTGCATTGCGTAATTCTGGGAGGCAGTGCCTTGTTGTCCCTAGAAACTATGCAATGCAGCTTGCTGATTTGCATGTCACCGCTGACTTAAATTTTGCATTGCACAATTTCAGTCCTTAGCACGCCAGGATGCACTGTGCATCACACAGTTCCAACAGTTAGTCAGCCTCCTCACAACCCAGACTTTGCCTTGCAGAGTTTTGGCAGTTAATTTCCTAGCCTCCTGGTGAAAATTGCTTAATCTTCACATACAATCACACAAGTATGTTGCATGTCAGTTATCCGTTTTGTTTTGGTTTTGAACTGACAAATTTCTTGCCATGACTGTTGCTATGTCTCCAAGTCTCATAGGTGTTCGTTTGCCTCTCAGTAGTACAAGTACAATGGCCTCCCAGAGAGAAGGGTCAAAGGACAATGTTGAGAGCGCAATCAGAGATGTAGTTGAGCGAGTGTCTATGAGCTTGCCTATATATGAAGACACCAAGATGATCATAGACAATGATATCAAGATGAAATGACAACGACATCACAAAGAGCAACACCATCAACAACTGCAAAGAGTAGCACACCTGCATGTGAGTAATGCAAGAGGAAGGTTGTTGATAGTGCAGAGGCGAAGCAAAGCTACAAGTTCAAAGTAGATCCACTTGTGATGAGAGCAGCTTTGGAGATTAAGGCTAAAAGGTGACAACGTGACAAGAAGATCGTGCAAAGGAAAAGATACCAAAAAAGTATGGAGGAAAAGAGAAGAAGTTGTAGGAGTTGAAGCGACAACTCAGGGAAGAACAAGAGATGCAAAGAACAAAGAAGGAAGCGCAACAATAATAGGTACAACAGGGGGCGCAACATGCGTAGACCGATGAAACTTCACCCATACAAGATATAGACCCCAGTAGCTAACATAGAGCAGACAGGGTGAGAAGAGTTGTTGATCACATGGACAAGTGTTCAGGAGCATGGATGTCATTGTGCGCACGCATGCGATCCCATTTGTTGGCACACTCACCGAGGCGAAGACAAAGAACCAAGTCTGATTGAAGATGGACATGTACTTTGATGATTTGATGCACATAGCCACCAACACACAATTGGAGATCATCGTAGACAATATGCATCAGTATGTGGTTGGACCAACCACACTCAAGACTATGATGCACATGTTATCAGACGAGTTGGATAGGGGAGCCAAATCAGTGTACCCGTATGCAATGGACGCAAGAGTTCATTTTCATCAAGATGTCACCATTGAGCATGTGGACACCATCACAGACTACCAAGCTTGGCATCAGCTCACCACTATCGATCAACGTGAGGATGTCGAAGAGTTGGTCTTCCCACAACTTTTTGAGTCTTAGTGATAGCTTGCATGGCTTGCTCAAGCCTATTTTTTCTCACATGGGTAATTATGCAAATTGTAATGTAACATCTTGTAAAAGTGAAAGACCAATTGTCAATGGTCGAATGTAATAGTCATGTAGTAATTGAAGAGTCATGAGGGTAGGTGAAAAGTCACAAAGGGGAATGTCAAGGGTCACCCTGCCTTTTCCTTTTTTATAGAACCTCATAACTCATTGTACAGGATTTTTGGAGCCATGCTTCCTATGGGTGTATCTTAGAGAAAGCTAGGAGTGTATTGTAATGAGCCTTGGCTTTTCCACAGTGCAGACCTAGTATATCTTTTTGGAGGAGTAGGCAACAATGACTGCAATGTTCTGCTGTAGGAACTAGTGGTTGGTCATGGTTGCATTGTATGATTGGATATTTCACTCTAAATATAATAGAGCCAACACGTTTCATGCATATGTTGTTATTGTATTTTATTAATCTTGGTTACTCTAATGATATATGTAGCTGTTTTCTTACGCATGTATGTATGGACTCTTTCTATATATGTATGTATGAATCTTACTGAGATGTGCTGTTGGGTTAAACATCACTTTGGATCATTGGTTTACCTGCCTACCAGCTCGTGATGTATCTTTTCTTGTGTGTTCCATTTCAAGCTGCATATTTCCACAGGTTTCTGAGGGGTGCACTCATTCCCCCTTCCGTGTGTTAGAACCCTTCATGCACCTTCCTTGGCTTGCTACACTAGTCACACCCTTGCTACCAACAAGTACATCCTGCTTTCCTCTTCGCACAACTGTAGTCAAGGTGATATCGTATGAACCACTGCTAGGACTCCTACACCAAACAGACTAAGGTCTAGTTGGGATTTCTTACTAGGGAGATCCCCTGACATGTCGGCGGGTCCAGTACCATCAACATAAGGTCATAACTTTTCCCAGAAAATGGTGGAAATTATAGCAAGATTTTGACAAAATATGGCATATATATTAGGAAAAATTGGTTATAACTATCAAGATTTAGGATTTTGGGTAACCCAGGAGTCTTTTATGGTTCCAAATCCATTTCCACCATAAAAAATGATTTAAACACTCTTATGGTTGGTTTTTCTGAAAAAATGACCGGATCCCTACGAAAAATGGATTTTTGAGAAAAATTGTGGCCTCAATAGACAACACCTTAATATATATATAAAATTATATATAAATACATATATAAAATTAAAATTAAGTTTTAACTAGGTTAAATAATCATTTCGTCATTTTTTAGCATTGAGTCCTGTGGAAAAACAAATGGAGCACTAAGTCCTGTGGAAAAAGGAATGGAGTACTGAGTCTTGGCTTCACTTATTTGTAGTTTAAGCCCTCAGGGAAATCACAAACTCATTGTTTTTCTCACCATTTTTTTACCCTACTTCATTTGTTGGTGTTTTAGTTTTTTTCTGAAGGCCTTTGCTTTGGGAGCCATTTAGGGTTTTGGGAAGTACTGAAGCCATTCCAGTCATTTCGCGAGGGTTCACCATTCTAGAATTACTTTGATTAGAATAAGCCATCCAGGGTTTTGGGAAGTACTAGAACCATTCCATCTATTTCACAAAGGTTCACTATTCTAAGAGAATTTTAATTGGGATAAGCCATCCAAGGTTTTGGGAAGTACCAGAGCCATTCCATCCATTTTAGAAGGTTTCACCATTCTAGGAATATTTTGATTGGAATAATCCGGCCAAGGTTTTAGGAAGTATTGGAGTCATTCTAGCCATTTCGTGAGGGTTTTCCATTTTAGGAGTACTTTGATTGGAATATGGGAATGTAGGGCTAAAACAACGTCGAGTCAAATCCTTTGTAGGTAAGTCGTCAACCTTCCAATTTCATGTGGGGTTTATGTTCTAGTTGTATGTTCCCTATCGTCTGTAGCAAAGTTATACCCTATTCATTCCCTGTCAAGTTTTTAGCAATTGGAACGAAGATGCGGTCATAGACAAGCACCAATAGAATAAAAGATAGGCTAATAAAAATTTGTAGGCTTGCAGGCGGGATCTTGAAATGTGTTTCAACCTTCTATCCATTGCATTGCCCTATTTTGTGAAAAAATTTAAAGTTTGTCCAAAGACAACCCCAAACATCAAATATTCCATCCAAAGTGGTGATAACCCAAGAATAAATTTCACCTCTTCAATCTCTTTGACTATGCATAGTCACCAATTATGGATAGTTGTGCACCCATAGTCTAATTCATCTTCAATTGTTGCTCTGTCAAGAAACATGAAAGACAAGAGTGAGGATATCCATACCAAATCTCTCAGTTCATCTAAAACTAGCCATAATAGAGTAATTCAACAAGAAGAAACAATGACAAGACTGAAATAAAACAAAATTAGGACTTAAGGATCATTGCACTGTATCAGTGGTTAACATGCACCAATATATCATCCTATATCCTTAAAAAAAAATGTCTTCCCTTATTCCTACAAAGGATTATTTCAACTACCAATAGCTTCAACATTTCATACGTTACAGGGAAAAACCACTTTGACTCCAATAAATTTGTTTTGTAGCATTGGCTAATTTTTGAAAGGTAAAGTAGTTTTAATGGAAATTATGTCCCATTATTTATTTAATGTAAGGGTAAAAACACTAAATGTGAATTGGGAAAAACTAAAGAGGTCTTACCTAAATTGATCAGTAGACATATACTATCTTTCTAACTCAGATTTTAGATATTCTCTTTCCTCATTGACAAATACTTTTTTTGAAGCATTCCATTTGTGAAATGTTGCAACAAATGCTTGGATAATTTGAGTGACAAGATTACTACTAGATACATTATTCTAGTAAAATATTGTCCCACACAAGAAGACAAATAGTGATACTACCATTGTCACAACAGGAATGCCAAATCCTAGACACCATCCAACATTGTCTTGAATATACATGACTATAGTGAGTCCTACAATAGTACCAATGCATATACAAAAGTACCACGAATTGAAGAATGAGATATTGTTCTTCTTCTCTTCTGGACCATCCTCATCAAATTGATATAAACCAAATGTTTGTAAACAAGGCTTTTGGCCTCCTTTCCCCAAAGAAACCCAATAGATTGAGAACAATAAAACCCCCATCTGGAATGGTGAAGCTTTAGGAAAAGATTGTGAGTCTTTGTGGCATGGAGGAGGTATGAAACCCCCCAAATAGGATGATAAAAAAACCAAAATTAATCCCTGTAACAATCCATTTCATGTAGTATTAGTTATTTGGGGTTCTATACCCTAGGTTAAATAAAAAAAATTAACAACTATTTTGAAATAAGTTGAGGGTTCAATTCACCCAAATACATAGAAAACCTGACGTTATTTATCAAATTTTGAATGAATTCATTGATAAAGTAGTTAGAAAAATAGAGGATTATCCATTTCTTAATGTTGGAAAACTTTAAAAAAACATATGGGATGTATGAAAGGTTAAGCCAGTTAGGTTCTCATCAACCCTGGTTCTGACAAAGGGTTTTCTCTTCAAGTTTGATTCTTTGAAAGTAAGGTCCACATTGGCAACATGTGCCAAGAGGAATTTTGGTAACATCATAAACTTCACTGTTAGGTCTTCTTGAAGTAGTGATCTTTATGCTTCTTCCAACCAAAACAAAGCTCCGATACCATGTTGGAATCACTCTCTTCATTTGTAAGGTGTGAGTGGGAAGAGCTCTAAATCTTTAGAATAAAATTTCTCTAGTCATTGTCTAAGATATTTTGGAATGGTTATGCTACTTTGTTGAATGTGTGGTAGATGTTTTTGGTACATATTGTTGATTTTATTATTCCTTTTAGATTGTCAAAGTGACAGAGGTAATAGTGGGTACTTTGTTAAAGTGAACTTGGGATCTCACAACTTGTGCTTCAATACTTTTACACCAAGTGAGAGCCTAGGAGGTAACACCTTAAAGCTTATAAGTCTTTCTTTCAACTATTTTATTGAGGTTTCTAGTCTTTTCTAAATATATTTTATTTAGAGATAGTAGGTATATGAAATCTATAAAAGGAGGAACTCTTCTCATTTGAAAGTCAAAAGTTCAAGAGGAGGAAATACCCTTTATGAGACCAATTCCATCATCATTTTTTAGGAGAAAGGGAATAAGGAATTTTGGTGAAGTGATTTCATCACAACTTCTTTTGTTATAAATCATGTTGAAGTTTGGGTTGTGTTGATGCCTCTAAAGTCGCTGCATCAACATTGGGGAAAACCACCTGGTTCGGACCTTAGTGCAACTCCTTTTCTGTTTAGTGTGATGGCTCTGACTGGATGTAATGGGACCAGTTTCCTAGTGATATATGAGTTGATAGGTGATTGGTTTATAATGTATAACAAAAGTGATAAGTTTTTTATTTTACAATGCAAAAATATACAAAGATAACTAATCTATTCCGAGTATTCTTTTAACAACACGATTTTTGATTGTTTCTATTAAACAAATAACCATAAAGATGGATTATTCATAAAATAGAAGTATGCATTTGTATGATAATTACTTTGTTTAAGTAGCTAAACAAAGTAATAATAAAAACATTATCGCATTGATCATAATATATATCACTGACATATATATCCAAATGATAACAATTCTAAAACATCCAGAAATGATAAGCTAAAGAATTGCTTGAAAAACACACACACACACACACACACACACATATATAATGGCAATATTGAGAAATGTTTATTCACATAGAGAAATAAGACAAAAACATAGGTAATAGTACCGTATTCATTTGAATTCCCCCGATGTAAACAACATTCAGATTCTACTTTCTATTTGGGAACACCTTCAAAATATGTAATAGTGCAAATCTTCTAAAAGCCTCTTTGACAAAAATGCAGAACTTTGGTCTAGCTTTTGGTAAAAAAATATATTAGAAGTATAGTAGTGCAACTCCCAAGTCAAGTTTTTAATACAAATTGAGGACCATTTCTAAATACATGAAAGGGTCTTAAATACTAAAAATAAAAACAAACAATGTAAACTTTGAAACGGGAACTATAAACTCAAAACGAGAACTCTAGCCAAAAAACCCCAAAAAAACATCAAAAACATGCTAAAAACGAAAAGTGTGTATACTGGAACGATGTTTTTATTTTTTAGGCGTTAATTTTGAACATTTTTTAAAAATGGCAGTGACTACGAACTTTACTATGAACTTTACTGGAATAATTTTTTTTTTTTTAGGGTCAATTTTCAACATTTTTAAAAAATGCTTATAAAACCAATTTTTTATGTGTCAAACAAAGTTGTTTATGAGGAAAAAAACACATTAATGTTTTTGGTAGAATATCATTTTTCTTTCTTAAGTATAAATTTAACATGTTTTCAACCATAACATGCTAGGATGGGCGCCACAGCCCGACTCGTCCCCTACCTCTAACACCCCTCTCGACACCCTCACTACCTTCACCCACACCCCGCGCCCCTGCCCCCCTTAATCCCTACCAACCCAACCCAACGCCCTCCCGAGCGCCCTCACCCTTCCCCCTGCTCAGCCTGGGCGCCCTCCCAACCCCCGCCCCCCAACCCTCCCAACCCCCCTTGCCGGCCAGGGTGCCCTGCCAAACCCCCCCTCCCCGCCCTAGTGCCCACACAACCCCCCGTGCCCAAACCCTCTCAACGCCCCCTCCCCTGGCCCGGGCGCCCTCACCCGCCCCCCCAACCGACCCCCCACCCGGCCCCGGTGCCCTCACCCACCCTCACCCACCCCCTCACCCGGCCCGGGCGCCCTACCAACCCCCCCCCCCGCCCGAGCGCCCACACAACCCCCTGCGCTCCAACCCTCTCAACCCCCCCTCCCCCCGGCCCGGGCACCCTCAACCGCCCCCCCACCCGGCCCGGGCACCCTCAACCGCCCCCCCACCCAGCCCCGGCGCCCTCACCCGCCCCCCGGCCCGGGCGCCCTCACCTACCTTCACCCACCCCCCACCCCGCCCCGGGCGCCCTCACTCGCCCCCTGCCCGGTGCCCTCACTCGCCCGCCCACCCGGTTCGGGCGCCCTCACCCGCCCCCCTGCCGGGCGCCCTCACTCGCCTTCCCGCCCGGCGCCTTCACTCGCTCGCCCGCCTGGCGCCCTTACCGCCCCCCCCCCCCGCTCGGCGCCCTCACCCACCCGCCCGCTCGGCGCCCTCACCCGCCCCCCCCCAACCGGGCGCCCTCACCCGCCGGCTCGCCCGGCGCGCTCACCCGCCCCCCCTGCTCGGGCACCCTCACCCGCCCCCCTGCTCGGGCGCCCTCGCCCGCCCGCCCGCCCGGCGCCCTCACCCGCCCCCCCCGCCCGGGTGCCCTCACTCGCCCGCCCACCCGCCTAGCCCGGGCGCCCTCACCCGCCCGACGCCCTCACCCGCCTACCTGCTCGCGCGCCCTCACACGCCCGACGCCCGCCCCCCCGCCCGGGCGCCCTCACCCACCCTGTCACGCCCCTACACCTGTGGTAGTCTTTCAACCGCTTATAGCGAGGTGCGGCACTACCAACCGTTTTCTTTTCACCAATACTTATGATTGTAGACTACGCCTTAACATTCCATACTTAGTTTTATTTTCGTTACCAAGTATTATTAATGTGCCTTTATACCAATGAACACCCATACACATTCATTATCAACAACATTATACAAGAGAAATGCACAACAATATAAAGGGAGGGGCAACTCCCTGCAATATGAGTCTGCCCGAATATCAATATATATAATTTTTCCACTTTTACAAAGTACAGACTAAGTCCTTGGGAAACCCCAAATTTATACTTAGCCAAATTTCCAACTTCGGCAAACTCGGTTGCCCAGCTCGTCGGCACCTCCGCACGGTCGCCGCACGACTCACCAACTCTTCGTTCACCTTGTTGCACGTCTTCGCCGGTTCGCTCTTCGTTTGGTCGCAAACGCCCAAACTGTGTACACCTGCCCACATGCAGTCCCACTTGCCAACTCTTGAAAAATGCCCAAATCGTGTGAACAACATGTAGTACCGCCTGCCCAACTCTACGACCTCCAGTTCAAACCTTTGTCTCACGGTCGTGTTGTTTGCCCAACTTGGGCGCGCCTCCAAGTCGCCACACACGGGCGCCTCTACCCGAGACACACTTCCGTTCACAACCCAACACACCAACAAGTCTCCGTGCACACTTGCACGATGGGCGGGCGCTCACCTGAGTCACCAAGACACCCACGCCAAGCCTTCGCACAAACCGGGCGCCACACATCCACCGTGCATGCCTCACCCAACTGCCGGGCGCACCTGCCCGCACCTTCACCCAATACCAAGTTCAACGCTCTTCTTCCGTGCGACTAGCCCAAGAATGGGTGCATGTGAACTACGCCTTTCCTCCTTGAATCTGTGCACTTAGATCTACGCTCAACTCCCTTTTGTGAAGATGTTCAAGCGTTGGTTGATCGCTGTCCAAATGAGCCAACGCAACACAAATATATATGTGTTGGAGGGGAGGTCATGGCTTGCCCAGCCGACCTCACCCATGCCCTTGCTCCATCGCAAAAGCCCCTAAGTCACCAAGTCGGCCTCCATTCCTCTCCACGCCATATAAACAATTCTCCTCCTCACAAATGCGCATAAGTGTCATCGCATGTTTGGAGAGCTCGCACTTTCCACTGTCGCGCTTCAAGTTAGAGTTCGCACATCGTATAACCGCTGCCCGTTCAGACTTCAACCACGCGCACGCACGTCCGCCCGCACGGCCAGAACCGCAGGTCGTTACACACCCTGCCTCGGCTGCGCCACCCGGGTGGCCCGCGCCCCCGCCCGATAGGCGGCAGGGCGATTCCCGGAATTGCCGTGGTGTTTGCCGGGAGGGGGCGCGGGCCGCCGGGGTGGCGCGGCCGAGGCAGAGTGGGTGAGGGCGCCCGGGCGGGGGGGGCAGGCGGGTGAGGGCGTCGGGCGGGCGGGCGGGTGAGGGCGCGGGCGGGTGAGGCGGGTGAGGGCGTCGGGCGGGCGGGCAGGCGGGCGGGTGAGGGCGTCGGGATAGGCAGGCGGGCGGGCGAGGGCGCTTGGGCAGGCGAGGCGGGTGAGGGCGCCGGGCGGGCAGGCGAGCGAGGGAGCCAGGCGGGCGGGCGGTTGAGGGCGCCTGGGCGGGCGGGCGAGGGCGCCGAGCGGGCGGGCGGGTGAGGGCGCCCAGGCGGGTGAGGCGGGTGAGGGCGTCGGGCGGGCGGGCGAGGGCACCGGGTGGGCTGGCGGGCGAGAGTGCTCGGGCGGGTGAGGCAGGTGAGGGCGCCGGGAGGGCGGGTGGGCGAGGGTCCCTGGGCGGGTGAGGCGGGTGAGGGTGCCGGGCGGGCGAGGGCGTCGGGCGGGTGAGGGCGCCCGGGCGGGTGAGGCGGGTGAGGGCACCGGGCGGGTGGGCCGGCGAGGGCGCCTGGCGGGCGGACGGGTGAGGGCGCCGGGTGGGTGAGGGCGCCCGAGCCTGGCGGGCCGGCGGTGGGGGCGGGTGAGGGCGCCAGGCGGGCGGGCGGATGAGGGTGCCGGGGGGGGGGGGGTGCGGGTGAGGGCGCCTGGTAGGGGGGCGAGTGAGGGTGGGAAGGGTGAGGGTGCCTGGGCGCGGGGGGCGGGTGAGGGCGGGAAGGGTGAGGGTGCCTGGGTGCGGGGGGCGGGTGAGGGCACCGGGCAGGGGGGCGGGTGAGGGCGCCCGGTCTGGGCGGGGGGGCGAGTGAGGGCGCCTGGGCCGGGTGGGGGAGCGGGTGAGGGTGGGTGAGGGTGCCCGGGCTGAGGTGGGGGGCGGGTGAAGGTGGGTGAGGGCGCCCAAGCCGGGGGGGGTTGAGAGGGTTGGGGTGTGTAGGGTTGTGTGGGCTCCCCGATGAGGGGGGTTGGTAGGGCGCCCGGGCCGGGTGGGGGGGTGGGTGAGGGCGCCCGGGCGGGGCGGCGGGTGAGGGCGCCTGGGGGGGGGGGGGGCGGGTGAGGGTGGGTGAGGGCGCCCGGGCCGGGTGGGGGGTCGGTTGGGGGGGCCGGTGAGGGCGCCCGGGCCTGGGGAGGGGGGGGTTGAGAGGGTTGGGGCACGGGGGGTTGTGTGCGAGATTCGCAGACATCAAAGACCCATTAGAAGAGGAAAATGAGCAAAAGGAAACAGAAAATATTGTGGAAGAAGACAATATGAAACTCTAGAGGATGAAGAGTTTGAATTACGTGACATTGTTGATTAAATTTAAGTTATGCTTGTAAATCAAGCTTTGCAATGTTTTGACTTTGACATTTTATGAGAAGAATAAACACTCAATTACGGTTGTTATACGTTCAATATCTGTAATATGTGATTTTTGCATTGATTTTTAAGTTAATCATTATTTTTTTAAAAAAAGTGATTATTATTATTTTTTTGACATGAAATTCATTAAAAAGCTATTTTTTAACCATTTTTAGTTAAAATTATCATATAAAAATTGTGATTTTGACATGTCAATTCTAGCAAAAAAATATCAAAACGTGTAGTTTTTTAGTTATATTTATGTTAAAAATGGTTATTTTTATGTCCATTGTTAAAAAATATTGTTTTTTAGAAACAATTATTTCATGTGGATTGAAAAATTAATTAAGGATGTATAAATATGTAGAATATCGAAAATTCTAAATATCTACCTCCTAATTTAAAAATACAAAACAACAAAAACCTCACTAAAAAAAAAGTTAAAATTAAAATAAAAACAAGAAAATGTGAAGAAAACGACCACTTCAAAAATGATCAAATTTACAAAATAATTATTTACATTTTATACATTAGAAAATTTAAAGCCAAAAAACAGGTCTTTTAAAAAAAGGGGGTGATGCAGAATACTCACTTTTTTAAATCAGCATGAAAATCACTACCATTTTAAAATGATTCTAAAACGTAATGTACATAAAAAATTAAAGTGCCAAAAACTATGCTCTAAAAAAAACATGTTCGTTTTGCATCACCCCTTTTCAAAATCAGGTCACTTTTTTGCTATCTCTACGAAATGGGTAACAGTATCAGTTCTCGTTTCAAAGTTTACATTGTTAACAAACTATCAATAAAAATTGCTATGCGCTGGTCTAACTAAAGACATATAAATATGGGATTCATCATGAAAATAGCAATGCTGTAGCGGTTGAATGAATGCATTGTATCGACTTCTTTTCCTGTGATTACATCTGATAGATTGCGAACATAGGCTGTATTTCTGGAGGCTGACTCATCCTAGAGTGTAGCTGAGCTGTATAGGTGGCATCAGAGAGTTCGGAGATCATGCAATTGATTGCATCTGAAAGACATTTCATGGTGATCTGCTGGCTATGTTTCTTGCCAAGGAAAAACCAGAATGTTTCCCATATCAAGCTTTGAATTCTTCCAATCTGTTTTTCCCTATGCGCCAGCTCCTGTTTCCAATGTTGTTCCAATGACAACTTTTGGGAGTTTACCTGGAGAGCAATTGGTAATCAAATTAGACATATGAAAACTGTTATTTGTCAATTCGATCAGACCATTCATTGCATCTCTACATCTAGAAGTTTCTCTTCCAGCTTTCATTAACTGGGACTCCCATTCAGAAAACAGGATTTCCTTATGCGATTCTTGTATTCTTGGCAGATTGGCAGCCATTCCTTCTTTGGAATCTTGCCAGGACAGAAAATTGGTTAACCTTTCATCTGCCTTATCTAATTTAAGTCTGGCGTCTACTACCTTTTCAATCATTGATGCAGAAATATCTCATAAGGGGTTGGCCAATGGTATATTGTGGCAAAGAATATCCAACTGTTAGGACAAGGCTTTGTTTATTTCCAAAGCTTCTGTTCTGAATTCGCTTACTTGTGGATAACCCTTATACCTTTCTATTTGTTCTTTTATTTGTGCAATTTGTTCCTCCTTTTCCTTCTTTTCTTGCTCACTTAACATCTGAAGCTTACTCAATTCTTGAGACAACTCTCGTTGTTTATGGAGAGTCTGCTCATCAATTCTCTACTTTTCTAGTTTCAACTGCGCTTTTAATTGTTCATTTTGCTGCCTTTGTTCTATTAACTGCTGTTCAAGCTGATTTATCTTTTGTTGTTACTCTACCAATTGCACCTCAAGTTGGGTAATCATCTGATCCTTTTCCCTCATCAGATGGCTAATCTTTGTGGCTTTATCCATTGTTATCGCTATGTAAGCTCTTGCAAATTGATATAGCTTTATTAAATCCTTGGAGGGATCGACTTCTTCTTTCCATACCACGTTCATCATTTCTGCCTGAGGAGTTAAAAGAGGACTTTGATCAATTTTCCTCTTCTTCCTCTGTCTTTTAACTACAACCCTGTGCTTTAGATTGTAGAAGACATCGAGAGGTGGTATTTCTTCAGCTTGTAGTACAATCTCCTCAGTGGGATTCTCAGGAATAATCTCTATGTCCTGCTAAATTCTGGGTAGGCTGCTTGATCCTTTAATCAGAACTGTGATAACTTCTGGATTTTGCACTATAGGCATTTTTAGTGCAGTGAGCCCTTGGGATTTATTCGGGTTATTGACGATTGAGTCGAACTGCTCCCATTCCTTGATTAACCTAGGATCAATACTGATAATCATATCAAGGGGCTCACTAGTTCCTTCTTGTGTATACTCCCTATTAGGGGTCTTTTCCTTTTCAGGAGTCTTTTCAATATTTTTCTCTTCACAGTGGCCTTTTGGTTGCACCATAGAGGTAGTATTTAACAAGTCCAGAGGTAGCGTTTCCAATATTTGTGTCCTAAACTTGTAAAATTCCTCTAGTCCCTCCACTCCCAATTTGAGTTTTTCCAGTGGTTTCACCCGAGAAAATACCTCGGCTGAAGCAAAAAAATCATCATAACTATCCTTCTCATGTTCAAACTTGGCGATTTTGACACGAGAAGTGACATTGTAGGCAACAGATTTAGGATCATACTACCTTTTTGGGATGACTACTAACTTTAACATTTTTATTTTCTCAGCTTCCTTCTTTGCATGTTTGAAATCATGCAGTGTGAAAGCACCACATCGGAGGGGAGATTAAGGCCACATATGATTTTTAGACTCCTTTAGGTTCCTTGACATCCCTTCTACTGTTATTTGATATGCCAACTCTCTGGCAAGCAACTTATCAGGGATGTATAAGGGAAGGACATGAGGGTCAGTAGTGTTGCAGAAAAGTCTGATGTAGGTGAGCTTTTCTTCACCAAACCAACTACCAATTGTAGTTAGGTTGACAGAGGCTTCCTCGGACAACCTAGAAGCGGGTTTATTGAATATGGCATAATACACGGGGAGGATGAAAGCATGACAGATTATATAAAGATGATTTTTGTAATGGGCTTTCCATAGTTCCTTATGATAGATATGAATGGGGTTCGGGTCCTGTGGAGTCCATTTCCATCCTATAATGGGATATGCGGAATTGAAACAGATAGTGTCCATAATATAAGCACTCACATAAAATGGGGGTATTACCCGAGTAGTCACGAACCTATTTTTCCTATAATCAAGTATTTGGTTGGCCATTTTATCAGAAAAAATGGTCGAGCAATCCATGATAAAGGAATTAATTGTAGCCTCCATTAATGGTACCATCTCTATATAAAATTTGGCGGAATCATGGACTCTGAAGAGTCTGCATATCATGACACCAACATAATAGTAAGGAGATGCCAACGAGTCTATGGAGTACATACTTGGTGATTCATGCTTGTGTTTGGTAGAAAAATGCCTCCATTGTCTGATAGGGTCCAATTCGATGGCGTTTTCTTTGGCGAAAGCCTCCAAAAATGCTTTGTTATATCGCTTCTCCAGTCTAGGCAAATGGTACATTCTTTTGATATCTTTTGCTCTAAACAACTCGAACATTCTTCCATTAGCCATAAAGAAAGTTCTGTTTGTGATATTTATGCTTTCAATAACCCATATGACCAAGTCAGTATAGGGTAAAACTTTGGCGCGGGCTGCTATTCTATGAAGATAGCAGAAGGCCAAATCCTTAAGAGTATTCTCTGACTTGTCCGTGGAATATGCTGTTTCTAATTCTTCGATCCCTTCCGGATCCTTGGCTTCCAACAAATTGTAAATACTTTTCCATGAAGCCTTGCCTAGACCGAAGTAGGTAGTATTAGATATTAAGACCTTCTTCACTGGTTCCTCTTTGGCTACGATCGGGGACTTTGGTTTCTTTGATTTCTTTGTCTTTTTAGCTGGATTCATCAACTCAGACTTTCTATGCAAAGGAAACAAAAGAATGTAACAGAGAAAAAACCCGTTCAAAGCCAACGTAGAATAAAAAATTAATGGTAATTCAAGCGTGATAAGTAATACGAAATCAGATATTACCACAGATGAAATCCTCGAAGGATTCAACCTTAACTGCTCTATTAATGACTTATGTAACCGCCAATCGTGATACTTAAATGTCATAATGATATGTCGCATCGCACATATTAGTAACAATCCTTTAAAATGGATCTCTTGGCTTTCTTGATTAGTGATTAGCGAAAATAGCATATCGCAGATTGGGAGGTTCAAAGGTTAAGCTTTAGCTATTTCCATACATAGCTCTGATTGCGATAAAAGTGAGTTATAATGGGAAGGTGGGATAATCAATAAATCCTTTAATTTTCGTTTATAATTTATTTAAGGTTTAAACTTGCACACATTCGTTTAACAACCTTTTATTGAAAAGTGCTCTTTTTAATGAAATCGCATCGGCGATTGCCAATAGATAGTTTTGTGTCTCATGCCTTCAGCGATGGCCTATTGCGATCGGATTATCGCATCAGGAGATTTGAGTGGACTATTGGAATGCTTCTTTGTGGACTTGCTATTTGCACTCTCCGATAGTATTATCGCATCGGAGATTTGCTAATGAGAGCCTTTTAATTCTATCCTTTAAATAAAGGTTGCGACATATTATTTTACATTTGTTTTTACAAAAAAGTCTTCGTTGATATTTATATCGGATTGGACCTTTTCATAAGGACTTTCATGAGTTATGTGTTTAAATCAAAGTTTGCAATTATTTTTGAATTATTGATTTTAACTAAGTCTTAAAAAGGGGACCCATTTCTTGTTAGAGTTTTGGATAAAACTTTTGAAATGGGGAGGGTTGTTGTATAGCACAACAATTGGCGATTCACTGGGAGAAACAATTATCTCTGAGAAAGTAATGCAATATCTATAACTTTCTTAATTTGGAAACCATTGAGGATAAAGAAAACAATCTAAGAATAGTTAGATAAAAATTAACTCTGAATATAATGAAAAGTTCTTTTGTAATTCCTTTTCCAATCCTAAAAATAAAAACATTTTGGGTTTATTCAAGCTTTGATTGGTTGGTATAGATAAAGCAGGGGGCTTCTCCAACTTGGCCTTTAAGTTTACTCTATTGTCAGAGGTAGTGCCTCTGCTGCCAGCAAACGTTTATAGTCTTGACAGGGTTACCTTTTAACCATTTAATCATTCATTGTCCCATCCATCTAAGAGTATAATTTTTGAGAGATAATTCAAAAAGATATGTTTATGCATATTTTTTCCTTTTTGTATTTTCTATTCTTTTTATTTCTTTAAAAGATAAAAAGCCATTGTCCTGTTTTGGTGGCTAGCTATTGACAATGCCATTCACTGGTTGTAATTCAACTGAACAAGCTAGCTCGTGATGAGACCCCTTGTCTTATAATTATAAGCCATTACCCTGTTTTGATATGCAGTATTGGTAATATCAATTTAATTAGTTCCCTATGATCATGGTAAACAGGCTCATGATGAGACCTCTTGTCTTTTATATCAAACATATTCTAGAATTACACTCTGAAAAAATCACAAACTTAATGGATGGGATGAATGACTTTCTCCTTAAGAGTCTATGGATGACAATTTAAGAATTGTAGATGCTAAGTTTGGAAAAGTCTTTGCTTTTTTACAAATAACCTCCCTTGGCTCTTTAAAACTTGAAATGATTTACAGTATTTTCAAGGCTTGTGAAGGTTTTACAAATTTAAAAGAGGTTTTTAGAGTTTTATTTTTATCTAATCTTTCTAGAATTGTAGTCTTTTCCTTAAAAGTTTCCATCTATCAAAAGTAAGTATTTACAAGTAAGAAGGAGTTACCTCCTTAAGTAAAGAATTTTTTCAAGGTAAGCCAATTAACAGGAAGAGAATCTCTCTTTCCTAATAGATCTTGCAATATGAACGTTGATGAGCCTATCTTCTCAATGATTTGAAATGGTCCAAACCACATCTTTTGAAATTTAGTGTGTTTTCTTTTGTCTTCGTGTGCTTTGTCCCATTTCAAAACAAGATCATCAATTTGTAAAAAATTTGGGTCGGTAGAATTTGCATCAAAAGAAGATTTAATAATCTTTTGATGTTTTGCATGTGTAATTTTGTCTTTTACCCTTTCTTCTTCTAATTTAAGGATTTGATCATATCTTAATTGAATAGAAGACGAGGGATTTTCTTCAATAAATTGCACTAGGGCTAGAGATGGGAGTGCTAAGTTTGTTGGTATCACAACTTCTTTCCCATACACTAAGTTGAATGGAAAAGTACCTATTGAGGCCTTCTGTATTATGCAGTCTGCCCATAATGAAAATATCAAAGACTTGTGCGAATTCTTTTGATTCTGGTCAACAGTTCTCTTAATAATCTTGATAAGATTCTTGTTGGTTGATTCTGCTAAACCATTACCCTGGTGATAAAAATTTGCAGAATATTTCAATTTAAATCCTCTTTTAAGAGCAAATTTAAGTATGGTATTTCCAGAAAAATAAGATACATTATAAAAAATGAGAGCATTAGGTATGCCAAATCTGGTAATGATGAATTGATCGATGAATTCGATGATTGCATCAGAGTTGACTACCTTCAAAGGAACTGCTTCTACCCACTTTGTGAAGTAATCTATGGCTGTAAGGATATATCTGTGTTGCTTGGAAGAATGTGGAACAATCTCTCCTATGATGTCTAGTCCCCATTGTTCAAATGGTTGTTCAATGTTGACTGGTTCCAAAGGAAAGGCTGGTTTCCTTTGTCTTCCACTGGCTGTTTGGCAAATTTTGTATTTCCTTATATAGTCATGGGCATCTTTGAATAAAGTGGGCCAATAATATCCAACATGTACTATCTTGTGAACTATTGTATCACCTCCAAAATGTCCACCTGTTGGACCATCATGTAATTCCTGCAACACCTTTTGTGCTTCAGTTTTTTCAAGGCATCTTAACAAAACCGAATCATAATTCCTTCTAAATAACACATCATCAATGATTTCGAAGTGTTTTTCTTTTAATCTCAAGGCACATTTGTTTTTGTAAGAGAGATTAGGAGGAGCATATCCATTTTTTAAATAAAAGACCAGATCTACATATTGAGATTCAGAGTTCATAATACTTATCTCGTTTATTTGAAGAGCATTGTCTGAATCTTCATGTTCTGGAATGTTAGAAGCTCCTGCTAACAACTTGCAAAAACCTTGAACTCTAACAATTTTCGCTGGTATAATATCTAAATCGTATTCTTGTAATGCTGTAACCCAATTGGCTCTCTTCTCTCCCACTTTCCTTTGGACTAGTAATTGTCTCACTGCTGAGAATGAGACTATTACTTTTGTATGAGTCTTTAGGAGGAATGGCCTAAAGTGTTTAATAGATTTGAACACAGCGAAATCTTGCTTTTCGACTTTGGAATAATTAATTTCAGCACCTTGTAGATTAGAACTGAAAAAGGATATGGGTGCTTCAACTTGTTGATCATTGATTTGTGTTAACACAGCTACATAGGAAGTTTCAGATGCTAAAGAATACAAAATAAGATGATTAGAAAAATTTGGAGTGTTCAATGTAGGAGCATTAATGATCGCCTGTTTGATTGAATCAAAAGCTTCCTTTTCGTTATGCCCCCATTTGAACACTGAATTTTTCTTAATCATGGTCTGTAAAGGTAAAACAATTTGCGAAAAATCAGGAACAAATCTTTTTACAAAATTTATTTGACCTAAAAATGGCTACATTGATTTTTTATTGTGTGGAAGAGGAATATCAGAAATCTCCTTGATTCTTTCTGGATCAATATAAATGCCATCTTTAGATACGATAAACCCTAAAAGTTTCCCTTGATCAAGAGCGAAGAATGATTTCTTGGGATTTAATGAAATCCCATACCTTTTACAACATTCAAAGATTTGTTTCAAATCATGTAAATTATTCGCTTTTTTCTTGGAGAAGACAGTTATGTCATCTAAATAGACAACAACTGACTTATTAATCAAACCCTTGAATGCTATATCCATTACTCTTTGGAAGGTAGCTCCAACATTAATCAAATTGAAAGGCATTTTCTGGTAGGCATATGTTCCCCATTTGGTTATGAAGGTAGTCTTTAGTCTGTTATATCGGTTCACCAATATTTGGTTATATCCAGAAAAAACCATCTATAAAGGAAATTAATTTGGAACCAACAATTGAATGAAGAGTCTGTTCCATTGTTTGCAGTGGGAGATTAACCTTTTGGCTTGCCTTATTAAGATTTCTAAAATCAATGCATATCCTAATATCACTGTTTTTATTTCTAATAGGTACTAAGTTAGAAACCCATTTTGAATGTCTAACTGGGAAAATTATCTTAGCTTTCAAGAGTTTATTCAACTCTGCTTTGATCTGACTCTCTAGATTCGGATGTATTTTTCTCAATTTTTGTTGCACAGGTTTCTCCTCAGAAATCATTGGAATTGTGTGCTGTATGATAGAAGTATCATACGTTTTTAGATCATCATAATTCCAAGCGAAAACATTTTTATATTTATTCAACAATATGATAAAGGAAAATCTTTCTTCTAGAGTGAGCCCTAGTCCCAGATTAATATTTTGTGGTTTGGCCTCAGTGCCAAGATTTATTAATTCAAACTTCAAAGTAGAACTTTGGAGTTTTGAATTAGTGACTTGTTTAAACCTATCCTTGATATCATAAAGATCTTCAAGTTTGACCATGGATTTAGGTATGGAGTTCTCCTCTGGTCTTTGTTTTATTTGAAGATCATGGTCATTCTCATCAATAATTTGGTCATCATATGATTTCTCAGAAGTTAAGAAATTCAAAATGTCTTTGTCATGATTAAATACCCTCCAATTGGTGACATTGCCTGGAATGGATGGTCTAAAAATCAATTCAACTGAAAACCTATCAGGGCTCTAATCCTCTAATGGAAGGAGCTTAGAAGCAACATTGGCTAATAAATCAGCTGCTGCATTCTGAGATCTAGGAATGAGAGAAATATTAAATGCTAGAAAATGAGATATGAGGTGTTGAACCAAGGACAGATAATGATTGAGGTGTCCTGAAAGGAAATGGATAGTATTCCGTACCTGTTTGATGACAATTTCAGAATCACCAAATACTTTTTGATATTGAACCTTCAGGCCTATTGCTTTGTAAAGCCCTTGAATCAATGCCTCATATTCAAGAGTATTATTTGTACACTCAAAATCTAGTTGCATGATAACATAGTTTTTTCCCCCTCAGGACTAATTAAAATACATCTTTCTCCTGCATCGTCATTGGATTTTGACCCATCAAAATATAAAGACCAAAATACAGGCTTATCTACAGTTTTATCTACAATTTATTCAACAATAGTAACACACCTTGACGTATCTATATGAGAAAATTTTTCTATCTGCGATGTGAAACTATTAACAAAGAAAGATGATGATTCAACGTTAAAATTACCAAAGAATTATTCAGCTAAGTAATTTCCGAGAATGTTATTATTGAAAGCTCTGGGTTGATTTTCTTGCTCAAACTCCGTTACAGTATGGGTCATGTGCTTCTTCCGATCGATTTTAATTTGATTTGGATTCCCTTTATAGGGAAGCCACATATGAGACCAATCAGTGGAAATGTAACCATGGAGTTTCTCAGATCAATCCCTGCTTAAAATTAACCCATAAAACTCAGAGATGTCAACAATCAATATATCAATTCTCTGGACTACTCTAGGACCAGCTAATAACCTAATGGTGTCTGAATTAATCTCTCTTAATACTTGAATCTTAGTTCGATCTAACTGAACAATATGCCCTGCAGATTTTTAGGGCTCAATGTTCAATTTTGAGAAAACTGAGGCTGGAATTATGTTTGATGAAGACCCTGAATCTATTAAGCAGTTGTGCAGATTTCTATTGTATATTTCATAGGTCAAGAGAAAAGGAGGAGTATGATAATTAGATCTATCTCCAATCAAAACAACACCAGTAGCATCTACTCTATCTGATGGTGGCTTACCTGTTCCCTTAGCCGCCTTGGACAGTACAACATTTGGAAGAGGAGAAGAAGGTATTGCATTTAACTCTTTGATCAGCAATTTCTGTTGATGCTTGAGCTTGCTAAGCTCAAACAAAGAGATATTCGCTGTAGTCTTCTTCATGTCTTCTATAATGTTGTAATCCATAGAGTCAGAGACTACCAATGTCTTGGATGATGAGGGCAGATTGGAAGACGATGGATGATTTTGAGTAGGCAACACTATAGATTTCTTCATGGGAGCCTTATCTTTGGCAATAGGGCTTGCAGTTTTCTTCTTTTGAGTTAGTTGAATAGGCTCTGCAGTGACCTTACTTCTGGTACTTACTGGGAGAGCTTCCTGTTCGCTTTCAGTATCAGAATTGGGCAAAATGAAGTCCCACATACCGTTACATTCAACAACCTCATCTTCCTCTATTTCCTTAGATGACAAGACTGTGTCTTCATCCTCATAAAAAAATCTGGATCTGATTCTGCATTAGATATGGCATTAGGTGGTTTTGATTCATCTCTTTTGAAGTTCGTAAATGGCTTTTTAGTGGAGGTTTCCGCTACCTATTTCTTTATCTCTACCATTTCATTAGACATAGTCTTTAAAATTTTTTGCAAACCCTACATATCATATGGATCTTTAGCCACTTTCTTCTTCGAATCATCTTTGAAAATAACTTTTTTGGACTTTCTCTCCTCAAGAGCGATTTTCTTTTCTAAAGCGATAATACGTTTGTCAACGACGATCGCTTCTTTCAACGAAGATTTCTATATTTGAAGGTAAGGTAGAAATATACCATTCGCTTCGAACCTCTTCACTGGGCTTAGATGTAGTAGGAATTTTATTTAAGAGCTTATTAAATCACGAGTTGAAATCTTTAATAGGTTCTTTCAATTCAGTTTTAAGATTGGAGAGATCATTGATTAATGTCGCTGTGGACCTATCATCTCCGAACTTAGTCAAAAACTGCTCTTGGAAAGCATTCCAACTAGTAATGGATCCTGCTGGTAATGAAAAATACCATGATCCAGCTGCTCCTTATAAGGTGTATGGGAAAAGCCTCACAACAATATCTTCTTCTGTCACTCCATTTAAGTTTATTGACAACATAAAGTTGTTTATGTGTTCTTGTGCCAGTATGTCGATATCTGGATTAAACTTTGGGAACCACTTTTCAGGGTGGGCTAGTAATTGACTCAAGGGTGCAGGCGTTGTGACTACCCTTGGATTTTTCCATGTCCTTGGTTGTGGTTGATTGCATGCCATTGTTTCGCTAACATCAGAAGAAAGTGAGGATGTTGTTACAAGTGGTTGGGAAGAGGATGTTGGAGTACTTGTACCTTGTTGGACAATGATATGAAGTTGAGGAGTGGATGGTTGAATTTGCAATGGATTGGATGAAATGGATGATGATGATGAAAGAGTCTCACTGTCAAACTCTTCGAGTGTCTTCCTAGCTCTTTTCCTTTTAGGCAGAGGAAATTCTGTTGGTTCAATACCAAACTTTTCACTCTGTAATCTTGTAAGAGGATGAGAAGGAATATATTGTGAAGTCACATTGCCTTGGGATAACTCAGAATTTTCTTGAGATATTGAAAACCCTTGAAGTTTATGAATTAAAGACTGAACTTCAGGGGGTTCAAGAGTGGATTTGTCCGATATGTTCAAGTTTTCAGCAGTGGTTGTTGTCTTTTCAACTTCTCGCTTGAAAATTGGAGATTTAGAATGCGAGGGAGAAGTTGGACGAGATAGTGAGGGAGATTTACTCTCAGAATGGGTTATGGATTTGGATTTGCTCGCCATTCATAGTTCATGCCCTCCTTCTAGCACTAAAAATGTTGATGCCTCTAAAATCGATGTATCAACATCAGGGAAAAGCACTCGGTCTGGACCTTAGTGTAGCTCCTTCTGTTTTGTGTGGTGGCTTCGACTGGATGTAATGGGACCTGTTTCCCAGTGATATATGAGTTGATGGGTGATTGGTTTATAATGTATAACGAAAGTGATATGTGTTTTATTCTACATTGCAAAAATATACAAAGACAACTAATCTATCCTGGGTATTCTTTTGTTGGGTTGTGTTATATTCTTTCCACATAGTTAACAGGGGGTTTGAAGGGCACCCGTAACCCCACTTTATGGGGTCCGGGGCAGCGCCCCAATTTTTTTTTTGGACCCTATGTTAGGTTGGGCGGACCCACCTATGGTTTTGTGCATGTTTTTCGCACATGTTTTTTGGACGCAATGGATTTCGGTCCATGGTATTGGATGCGATGGTTTTTGGTCCATGGTATTGGACGTGATGGTTTTTGGTCCATGGTATTGGATGCTTCGGCATGTATAAACATGTATTGTAACATTGAAAAGAACATAATGAAAAATCAAGCTGGTAGTCTCGGTTTTGGGATCCAGTGGGAAAATCTCTGTGTATATGTGTTTTATGTGTTATGCTCTCGCATTGTTTATTTTTCTGTGTTTTAGAATTCGTATGCAGGTAATTTCTGTACAGGGTTAAAACCTACATTTGGTATCAGAGCTGTTTTGGCTTCAAGGGGACGCCTTCGTTGCTGAGGGGTTTCGCTCGGGCCTGTGGTAGACCCAGTTCAGTGGGAGATCTGCGAGATTGGTTCTGGTGGTGAAAGAAGATGGCAAGCAGTGGAAAGATAGAGATCGAGAAATTTAATGGTCAGAGTTTTGAGTTGTGGAAACTCAAGATGGAGGATCTGTTGGTGGATAAAGATCAGTGGATCGCAGTAGATCCAGGTACTAAACCAACATGAGTGTCTGATGAAGAATGGAAGAAGTTGGATCAGAAGGTAAAGAGCACAATACCATTGTGTGTCTCAGATTCAGTATCGCTGAATGTATCAGGGGAAGCTACGGCGAAGGCTTTGTGGGACAAGTTTGGGACTTTGTACCAATCTAAGTCTCTAGTGAATAAACTGTTCCTACGGAAAAAGCTGTATAACCTAAGGATGAAAGATGGAGACTTGATGACAGAGCATCTGAATGCTTTTAATACTATGGTAAGTCAGTTAGCATTTGTTGATATTGAAATTTTAGATGAAGATAAGTGCATCGGTTTGTTGTGTACTCTACCAGATTCGTGGGATAGTCTGGTTATTGCAATAGGTAGCAATGCAACTGCCTTGCAGTTTGATGAAATAGTCTCAGCCTTGCTGACAGAGGAGATGAGACGAAAAAATATGGAGAGCCTTGTTTGTACGAGGACGGTCCCAGAACAGAAACAAAAATAAGTCATCAAGTGGGAGATTTAAATCTAGAGGGAGATCTAAATCTCCAGGAAAACCTGTAAAGGTGGTGTGCTGGAAATGTGGAAAGGAAGGCCACTTCAAAAGGGATTGTAAATCTAAAGCTCTTGACAAAGGAAAGGGATCTGATGAGGCTCCTTCTGCAGAGGCGAAAACCACCTCAGATGAAGGTGGGGATGTGTACTTGGCTTCTTCAAGTACACATGTAGATCATGAGGCATGGTTGATTGACTCAGGTGCATCCTTTCACTTCACTCCCCATAGAGAGTGGTTTTGTGAGTATGAGAAATATGATGGTGGTGATGTCTTCTTGGGGGATGACAGGAAGGCTAGAATAATTGGTCGTGGAAAAGTAAAGTTGAAGCTGCAAGGTGGAAGGGTTAGAACACTTCTGGGTGTTCTGCGTATTCCTGCATTAGCCAGAAATTTGATTTCTATTAGTAAGTTGGATGATGCAGGTGTAAAAACACTGTTCGAGAAGGATACCTGCAAAATGGTTCGGGGAGCACTGGTATTGATGCAGGGAGTTCGGATTGGAACTCTGTACAAGCTACAAGGTAGCATTGTTATTGATGGGTGCAATAGTTCTATGGTTCCTGAAAGTGGAGCAGAAAATCTAGTGGTCTCTGGAGAAAAGACCATGCTTTGGCATCAAAAGCTTGGGCATATTAGAGAGAAGTGCCTTCGAATACTTCATGGTAGGGTATGGTAGAAGGTATGAGTAATAGCTCTCTGGATTTTGATTTTTGTGAAAATTGTGTATATGGGAAGCAAAATCGGGTGAGTTTCCCCTCTAGTGGTAAGAGGGCGAAACAAATATTAGAGCTTGTGCACAGTGATGTGTTTGGACCTATGAAGGTTCCATCACTGGGTAAGTCTGTGTACTATGTATCATTTATAGATGACTTCTCAAGGAATACATGGATATATTTCCTTAAGAAGAAATCTGAAGTCTTTGACAGGTTTAAAGAATTTAATGCTCTGGTGGAAAACCAGATAGAGAAGAAGATAAAGGTGCTAAGGACAGATAATGGTGGAGAGTTTTGCAACAAGGAATTTGAAGAATTCTGTAAGAAGTGTGGTATATCACGGTAGAAGACTAATCCATATACACCTCAGCAAAATGGAGTTATAGAAAGAATGAACAAGACGTTGATGGAAAGGGCAAGAAGCATGCTCAGTGGTGCCGGGTTAGGATAGGAATTCTGGGCAGAGGCAGTGGATACTGCATGTTACCTGGTCAACAAGTCACCTTCATCAGCATTGGAGGATAAGACTCCATGAGACGTATGGACTGGTAAGAAACCCTCTCTTTCACATCTAAGGGTATTTGTATGTGATGCATATGTACATGTTCCAAAGGAGAAAAGAACCAAGTTGGATAGTAAATCTGAAAAGTGCATATTTATTGGGTATAAGGATGGTTTAAAGGGTTATAAGCTTTGGAACCTAGTAACAAGGAAGGTTGTGTACAACTGAGATGTGGTGTTCAGAGAGGTAAAAGATGTTATTAAACATGAAGTACAACCAAAGGAACCTAAGAAGATAGAGTTTGAGCTAAAGGAGGAAGAATCAGACTCTACAGTAGAGGAGGAATCAGAAGATGAAGAGCCACAAACTTCGGCTGTGAGAAGATCAGTTGGAGAAAGAAGACAGCTAGAAAGGTATAGTCCATCTACTTTCTGTTCAAATTTTTCTTTGTCTGTTACTGATGATGATCCCAGAACTGTGAAGGAAGCAGTGGATTCAGAGGATGGAAAACTCTAGAAAGAGGCCATGGTTGATGAAATGGCATCTTTGCACAAAAATGAGGCTTGGGATCTGGTGGAGTTGCCGGCTGGAAGGAAAACCATTGGCAGCAAATGGGTGTTAAAAAAGAAGACAAATGCAGAAGGAAAAGTGGAGAAATACAAAGCTCGGTTGGTAGCGAAAGGTTATTCCCAGGTGCCGGGAATTGATTTTGGTGAAATTTTTTCTCCTGTTGCGAAGGTAACTTCTATTATATTACTTTTATCTATTGCTGCTATTTTTGATTTTGAGGTAGAACAAATGGATGTGAAGACATCATTTCTTCACGGGGATCTGGAAGAGGAGATCTACATGAAGAAACCTAAAGGCTTTGCGATGAAGGGTAAGAAAGAACTGGTATGCAAGTTAAAGAAGTCTCTGTATGGGTTAAAACAGTCACCAAGGATGTGGTATCAGAAATTTGATACATTTATACAGGGACTTGGCTTCACCAGAAGCAAAGAAGATCACTGTGTGTATTTTAAATTAATTGGTGACCATGTTATTTATCTAGTCTTGTATGTGGATGATATGTTGCTGGTTGGAAATGACAAATAGATTATCTAGGATTTGAAGACGCAATTGTCCTCAAAATTCAACATGAAAGATCTTGGTGCTGCAAACTATATTTTGGGCATGGAAATTAAAAGAGATCGTACAAAGCGGAATCTCTGGTTAAACCAGAGGAAGTATGTCGAGAAAATACTATAGAGGTTTAATATGTAGGATAGTAAACTGGTGAAGGTTCCTATTCCTGTAGGTGTGAGGTTATTTGCTGAACAGTGTCCCAAGACACAAGAAGAGGAAGAGGACATGTCCTGTGTTCCATATGCAAGTTCTGTTGGTAGCTTGATGTATGCAATGGTATGTACTAGACCAGACATTGCACATGCAGTGGGAGAATTGAGCAGGTTTATGTCAAAACTAGGAAAGGAGCATTGGACAGCAGTGAAGCGGGTTTTTTGGTATTTGCATGGCACTAGTGATTATGGTTTGTGCTACCAAGGAAGACCAAGATTGGATAGAGTGTTGGATATTCGTTGCTTTGTTGATGCAGATTGGGTTGGAGATCTGGATCAGAGAAGATCTACAAGTGGGTATGTGTTTAACCTATTTGGAGGTGCAGTCAGTTGGCTGAGTAAGAATCAATCTATAGTGGCACTATCAACTACAGAGGCAGAATACATGTCAGCCACTCATGCAAGCAAGGAAGTAGTTTGGTTGCAGAGATTGTGTTCAAGTATGGGGTTAGTATAAGAAGCTATAAGGATAGATTGTGAAAGCCAAAGTGCAATTTTCTTGGCAAAGAACCCTGCATATCATTCAAAGACAAAGCACATTGATGTTCAGTATCACTTTGTGAGGGAAATGATAGAAGACAAAAAGGTGTTGCAGGTAAAGGTGGACACTTTGAAGAATAATGCAGATGCATTGACAAAATCTGTGAGCTCTGAGAATTTCTCTTGGTGTAGAGAGACAATGGGCATTTCAGGGCTGGGAAAATGACTAAGCTCTCTTGTGGCCCCCTGTGGAAAGAAAACAACAAGTGGGAGAATGTCGGGTTGTGTTATATTCTTTCCACGTAGTTAACAGGGGGTTTGAAGGGCACCTGTAATGCCACTTTATGGGGTCCAGGGCAGCGCCCCAGAAAATTTTGGTCTTGGACCCTATGTTAAGTTGGGCGGACCCACCTATGGTTTTGTGCATGTTTTTCGCACATGTTTTTTGGACGCGATTGTTTTTGGTCCATGGTATTGGACGCATGGTTTTTGGTCCATGGTATTGGACGTGATGGTTTTCTGTCCATGGTATTGGATGCTTCGGCATGTATAAATATGTATTGTAACATTGAAAGGAACATAATGAAAATTCAAGCTGGTAGTCCCGGTTTTGGGATCCAGTGGGAAAATCTCTATGTATATGTGTTTTATGTGTTATGCTCTCACATTGTTTATTTTTCTGTGTTTTAGAATTCGTATGCAAGTAATTTCTATACGGGGTTAAAACTTACATCTTTTAACAACACGATTTTTGATTGTTTCTATTAAACAAATAACCATAAAGATGAATTATTCATAAAATAGAAGTATGCATTTGTATGATAATTACTTTGTTTAAGTAGTTAAACAAAGTAATAATAAAAACATTATCACATTGATCATAATATATATCCCTGACATATATATTAAAATGATAACAATTCTAAAACATCTAGAAATGATAAGCTAAAGAATTGCTTGAAAAACACACACACACACATATATAATAGCAATGTTGAGAAATGTTCATTCACATAGATAAATAAGACAAAAACAGAGATAATAGTACCATATGCATTTGAATTCTCTTGATGCAAACAACATTCAAATTCTACTTTCCTATTTGGGAACACCTTCAAAATATGCAATAGTGCAAATCTTATAAAAGCCTCTGACAAAAATGCAAAACTTTGGTCCAGCTTTTGATAAAAAAAATATATTAGAAGTACAGTAGTGCAACTCCCAAGTCAAGTTTTTAATACAAATTGAGGACCATTTCTAAATACATGAAAGGGTCTTAAATACTAAAAATAAAAACAAACTATCAATAAAAATCGCTATGCGCTGGTCTAACTATAGACATATAAATCTGGGATTCATCATGAAAATAGCAGTGTTGTGGCGATTGAATGAATTCATTGTATCGACTTCTTTTCCTGTGATTGCAGCTGACAGATTGCGAGCATAGGCTATATTTTTGTAGGTTGACTCATCCTGGAGTGTAGCTGAGTTGTATAGGTGGAACCAGAGAATTCAGAAATCATGCAGTTGATTGCATTTGAAAGACATTTCATGGAGATATGTTGGCTATGTCGCTTGACAAGGAAAAACCAGAATGTTTCCCATGTCAAGCTTTGGATTCCTCCAATCTGTTTTTCCCTATGCGCTAGCTCCTATTTCCAATGTTGTTCCAATGACTTAGCTTTTGGGAGTTTACCTGGAGAGCAATCGGTGATCAAATTAAACATATGAAAACTATTATTTATCAATTCAATCAGACCACTCGTTGTAGCTCTGCATCTAGAAGTTGCTATTTCAATTTTCATTAACTGGGACTCCCACTCAAAAATAGGATTTCCTTATGTGATTCTTGTATTCTTGGCAGATTGGTAGCCATTCCTTCTTTGGACTCTTGCTAGTACAGAAAATTGGTTAACCTTTCATCTGCCTTATCTAATTCAAGTCTGGCATCTACTACCTTTTCAATCATTGATGAAGAAATATCGCATAAGGGGTTGGCCAATGATATATTGTGGCAAAGAATATCCAACTGCTGGGACAAGGCTTTGGTTATTTCCAAAGCTTATGTTTTGAATTTGCTTACCTGTGGATAACCCTTATACCTTTCTATCTGTTCTTTTATTTGTGCAATTTGTTCCTCCTTTGCCTTCTTTTCTTGCTCACTTAACATCTGAAGCTTGCTCAATTCTTGAGACAACTCCCGTTGTTTATGGAGAGTCTGCTCATCAATCCTTTACTTTTCCAATTTCAACTACTCTTTTAATTGTTCATTTTGCCACCTCTGTTTTATTAATTGCTGTTCAAGCTGATTTATCTTTTGTTGTTGCTCTGCCGATTGCACCTCAAGTTGGGTAATCGTCTGATCCTTTCCCTCATCAGATGGCTAACCTCTGTGTCTTTATCCATTGTTTCCGTTGTGTAAGCTCCTGCAAATTGAGATTGCTTTGTTAAATCCTCAGAGGGATCGACTTCTGCTTTCCATACCACGTTCATCATTTCTGCCTGAGGAGTTAAAAGAGGACTTTGATCAATTTTCCTCTTCTCCTCTGTATTTTAACTACAACCCTGTGCTTTAGACTGTAGAAGACATCAAGAGGTCGTATTTCTTCATTTTGTAGTACAATCTCTTCAGTGGGATTCTCAGGAATAATCTCTATGTCCTGTTGAATTCTGGGCAGGCCACTTGTTCCTTTAATCGGAACTGTGATAAATTCTGGCTTTTTCACTATAGGCATTTTTGGTGTAGTGAGCCCTTGGGATTTATTCAGGTTATTGATGATTGAGTCGAACTGATCCCATTCCTTGATTAACTTAGGATCAATACTGATATTGGTATCAAGGGGCTCACTAGTTCCTTCCCGTGTCTGCTTCCTTTCAGGGGTATTTTCCTTTTTAGGATTCTTTTCAATAATTTTCTCTTCACAGTGGCCTTTTGGTTGCACCATAGAGATAGTATTTAACAAGTCCAAAGGTAGCGTTTCCAATCTCTGTGTCTTGAACTTGTAAAATTCCTCTGGTCCCTCCACTCCCAATTTGATTTTTGGCAGTTGTTTCACCTGAGAAAATACCTAGGCTAAAGCGAACGAATCATCATAACTATCCTTCTCATGTTCAAACTTCGCGATTTTGGCCTGATAAGTGACATTGTGGGAAACAGATTTAGGATCATATTTCCTTTTGGGATGACTGCTAACTTTAACATTTTTATTTTCTCATCTTCCTTATTTGCATGTTTGAAATCATGCCATGTAAAAGCACTACATCAGAGGGGAAATGAAGGCCACATATGCTTTTTAGACTCCTTTAGGTTCCTTGACATCCCTTCTACTGTTATCTGATATGCTAACTCTCTGGCAAGTAACTTATTAGGGATGTATAAGGGAAGGACATGAGGGTCAGTAGTGCTGCTGAAAAGTCTAATGTAGGTGAAATTTTCTTCACCAAACCAACTACCAATTGTAGTTAGTTCGACAGAGGCTTCCTCAGACAACCTATGAGTGGGTTTATTGAATATGGCATAATACACGGGGAGGATGAAACCATGATAGATTCTATAAAGATGATTTTTGTAATGGGCTTTCCACAGTTCCTTATGATAGATATGAATGGGGTTCAGGTCCTTTGGAGTCCATTTCCATCCTAGAATGGGATATTAGGAATTGAAACAGATAATGCCCATAATAAAAGCACTCATATAAAACGGGGTATTACTCAGGTAGTCACGAACTTGTTTTTCCTATAATCAAGTATTTGGTTGGCCATTTTATCAGAAAAAATGGTCACCCAATCCATGATAAAGGAATTAGTTGCAGGCTCCATTAATGGTACCATCTCTATAGAAAATTTGGAAAAATCATGGACTCCGAAGAGTCTGCATATCATGGCACTAGCATAATAGTAAGGAGATACCAACGAGTCTATGAAGTACATACACGATGATTCATGCTTGTGTTTGGTTGGAAAATGCCTCCATTGTCTGATAGGGTCCGATTCGATGGCGTTTTCTTAGGTGAAAGCCTCCAAAAATGCTTTGTTATATCGCTTCTCTGGTTCAGGCAAATGGTACATTCTTTTGATATCTTTCGCTCTGAATGACCTAAAATTCTTTCATCAGCCGTAAAGAAAGTTCTTTCTGCACTATTGATGCTTTCAATAACCCATCTAACCAAGTCATTATAGGGTAAAAATTTGGTGCGGGCTGCTATTCTATGAAGATAGGAGCAAGCCAAATTCTTAAGAGTATTCTCTGACTTGTCCATGGAATCTGTTGTTCCTACTTCTTCGATCTCTTCCGGATTGTAGGATTCTAGTAAATTGTAAATACTTTCCCATGAATCCTTGCCTAGACCGAGGCAGATAGTATCAGATATTAAGACCTTCTTCACTGGTTCCTCTTTGGCTATGACCGGGGCCTTTGGTTTGTTTGATTTCTTTGTCATTTTAGCTGGATTCATCAACTCAGACTTGATTTGCAAAGGAAACAAAAGAATGTAACAGAGAAAAAAACCCGTTCAAAGCCAACGCAAAATAAAAAAATTAACGGTAATTCAAGCGTGATAAGTAATACGAAATTAGATATTACCACGGATGAAATCCTTGAAGGATTATGTTAGTTTCAGTCTTTCCAGCCTTCCTCCAGTGATCAAATATGCTCTTACAAAGTGATTTTGAAGTGTCAAGGTCAAATTTTGTCATTTCAAAGAGTTTTCAAGCAAAATTTGGTCACTAGGCATTAGGTCTAGGGTTTGCTTTAACTCCTTCTAAAGTTGTCCAAATGTCGGTCCATGTCACCATTCAGCTGAGTCTATCATCATTCATAGGTTTGTCATTATCATCTCAGTGTCTAATGAGTCATTTTACACCTTGTCCATGCTTCAGTTGCACTTAGGCAAGGTCATTTCCCTCTCCTAGGGTTTTGAAAGCTAATTTCTCTTGGATGGTCAAATCACTAGCAAAACTTGTATCCAGATGTTCATACACCTTCCCCTATCTTTCATGTACCTTATCAAATGCTTCCCATCACTGAGATCCCCCAAATTCCTCATTTTTGCACAAACCCTAGTTTCTAGCTACAACCTGGCAATTTTCTAGGTTTGGCCTGTGTTTTGCCCTTTTGGACCCCTTCCCCTCACTCAATATCTGAGATTCCACTTTCCCCTGCTTCCTAACATCCCTCCCCACTCCCAAAAATTTCCCCAAGAATTTAGAAGCCCCATGTCCCCTTCATTTCGCTCCATTTCGACAAAATTCCTTGTTTCACACATCGGGACAAGTCGCACTCAAATGATGTTCTAGAGCAATAAAAGATGAATTTTGGAAAACTGAGAGAGGTTTTTGTCCATAACATGCCAAAGAAGAAAAACCTCCTTCACTTTTTTGCACAGTTGTCATGGTTTTAGAGAAATGTCAAAATTGCAATCGCTAGATCCAAGGTGGTTGGCCAAGGCACAAAAAAGGAGAAAGAGGCCCGATCCCCTCCATATCTTGGCCGAGGCCTCACTGAAGGACCAAGGCACTAAATAGCCTAGCCACAACACAAATCCCAAGAAATTTTGAGCATTTTTGGTAAATTTTGGTTTTTTCAGGCAATTTACAGGTTTTCTCCATTAACGGGTCTCACCCCCCGCGCGACCCTTCATCCTGGCAACTCCATTTTGAAAAAACTCAGCATTTCCAGATTTTTCATGAGAAGTTACATATGCTCATCCATGGCCAAGAGATTTTATGAAGTTTTGGGCCTCCAGAAAGTAAAAAAACAAGCAAAAAATGACTTTCTGCCACATTTTTGAGACACAGAAAGCAGTCTTGGGAGATTGCAATTTTGGAGGGGCAAATGATCACCAAATTCAGAAATTCAAGTTGGGTTGGAAAGTAGATGCATAGACCTTTCCAAAAAGCATACTCTTGCTCAATTTTGACACCTGGAAGTGCCCCAAAAGTGGTCCCAAAGGCGCGCGATCCGTCAGGCAGAGGTGCGCGACCCGTCAGGCAAATTTCTCCAAATTTCAGTGTACAGCTCAGAAAAACGCAGTTTGACCCTGTTTGACTTTTTGGGGTGGATTATTATCCTCTTTGATGTAATTAATGTACTTTTATGACACTTTTACACTTATGTACCTCTTCTAGAAGATTCATTCATGAAATAGGTGAAAATTAAATGAATGAATTGGTTTCCTAGCTTATAGAGGCAAGTTGTTTTGACTGCCTAGTTTTCAGTGCTTAGTTTAGAAGTGGTTGAAACAGCTCCTAGGATAGTGAGCTCGACCCATGGAGGCAGGGAAATAGGTTAGATGATCTATATTATGTACTTTCTTGCTCATTTTCATGGTTGGACTCTTGAGGGAGAAGCTATCATTGTATTATTAACTGTATCTCTGCAATTTTTGGCTAAGGAAGACCAGGGTTTTGCAGTCCTTTTTGGGATTCTTGTGGTTACATGTATTGATGGTGTGTTTCTCTATGTACTTGTAAGTGTGTTATGTGAATCATTTCCTTACTTTTCCTTCTGCACATTAAACAAATGAAGTGTTAAAGTAGAATTCATGACTGTCATGCTCTGCTTTTAAGTTTGTTTAATTTCAATGTTTTTTGCTGTTTAAGGAGAATTCAAAGTTATTGTTTTCTCTCCTTAGCTCCTCACCTGTCTTTCTCATCCATTCACCTCAATCTAAGGCATCAATACTATATCCTATCTCGCCCCAAAGAACTCTCTGCAGAAACTGTGTCCAATCCCCGCACCCAAAATTGCCATCTCCTCAATTTGCCACCAAAAACCCTAAAAACCCCAAATCAACCCATTTGATTAGTTTACTAGCCTAAAATCAGTGTTACCCTATTGGTCATCTCACCAATTGAAGATCTTTACCGAGATAGACCGGAGAGATCCCTCTCCTGCCCCGTAGGGCTAGCTACGAGGCTAAGTGGTTTGATGTTGCCTTGAGGTTTACCTTTATCAGCCTGAGGTGAAATTTCAAGCGCTAACATATTGGCGACCATACTGGGGAGAACAAACATGTTTGTGGATTGATGTGTTTGTATCATAAGTCTTAGACGGAGCCTGAAGTTATGCCAGGTAGCCTTCGAAACGCTTTTGCTTTGCATAAGCGGAAGTAGATAAACGTTGCTTCAGTCAATCTCCGTGAGCTTGTGAATACGGCCACTTCATTTGCATTTTACCCCAGTACATGTATCAAGTTCAGATCTGACTGTTGATAGTGGACAACGATCAGACACTTGAAAGGCTGAAATCATTCACTTGGCGACTCTAAATCATTTTCGAGATCAGATCCAAAGACTCCACTGGAGGATGATCCCGACCAGCAAAAACATGAAAGGACAACATGGACAGACCAGGTATTCAAGTTGGAATTTCATCCAAGACATTTTGTTCTTTGTCATAAATTATTTCTTCTCTTTTCCCAAGAATGTCAAGAAGGTTTTGCAAAGTATACTGTATTTGAGAAGAGATCCGCGGCCTGCAGTTGATTCTTTCCCTTTGAAGATTGTGAATACCAAAGATTTGCATGCCTTTGAGCTTGATCAAGACCTTTCTTCTCAATCTTGTGATGACCATCTTCAAATTGATGAACCCCAAGAGACCAAGACTGATTTTATACCTGCTGTACATACCCCTACACCTTGTAAAATTCCAGATCGGTATAAACCTCTTGTTTTACCTTCTGTTCTCCATGCTTTCCCCAAAAACTATGATCTATACTTGCCGAGGTTTGATGGTGAATGTAAGAATGTCAACACTGAGCAACATGTGTAGAATGTTGAGTCTTTTCTTGACCTTTTTGAAGTTGATGAAGAGGATGTGAGTATTAGGTTTTTTGCTCTTTCTTTGCAAGCTAAAGTGAAGAGTTGGTTCAAAGCCCTGCCTGATGCAAGCATTTCAGATTTCCAGCAGTTTGTCAAAGTTTTTCTCGACAGGTGGATGATTGGGCAGAACCTTTTCTTGATTGTAGAAGAGTATAACCAGCTGAAAAGATTGCCAGGGGAGACAGTACAACAGTTTTCAGCCAGATTTAACCAAGTTTATTATTCGATGCCAGTTGATATAAGACCTTCTCCTAGATCTGCTCTCTTACACTATCCGGGTGCCTTTGATCCGGAGATGGAATTTCAGTTGAGAGAAAGGGATATTACAACACTTCATGAGATGCAAAACAGTGCAGTAAATGTAGAGGCGCATCTGCTGATTCGACGGGCAAGGTTGAAGGAAGAAAAGATGAAAAACATAGATCCGGAAAAATCGACATCTCTAGAGGTGAAGCTTGATATTTTGGTATGTGCAGTGGAAAAGATGATGGACAAGATCAACGCAAGGAATGATTATGATGTTCAAGCCCATGGCGCGCTGATTGAAGAAGAACAAGTCGCTGATCCAAAACATTTTGTTTCTTATCCCAGTTGTCATAGATTTGATAATGATTGTTTTGTAGATCACCTTGGTGAAGAAAGAACTATTGATATGACCTGCATGCTTGATGATGTCTTTTATACTGATGATTTGCCTCAATTTGATCAGTATGACGATGATTATGTTCTCCAAACAGAAGCTAATCTTGTAGATAAATCAGCAGCTAGTTTGTGGGAGGAAAAAGTTCATTTTCAGTAGCTTGAATACAATGTTCAGCCATCACATATCAGCTATGACATTGACGAGGAAAGTGCAGCAAAGTTTGAAGTAAGTGGTGGATCTTTACCTTTTTGTTTTGATTCGTTTCAGTTCATCAAAGATAACTACCATGCAATCAGAAATCAAATGTCAACAAGTCTTGATTTGAATCATCTTGAGAGCAAAGGAAATTTTGTTCAAGACTTCTCATATTCAGATTTGCAACCCCCGAAAGCCATTGATTATCAAGTTGCAGCTGAAGACTTGGAAGTGGACACACATGATTTAATGATTCAAGGTGACTCCGTACCATTCTGTTTTGAATCATTTCAGTTTTTGAAGGGTAGATTGCATAGTAAATCTTCAAATGAACAGCCTATAACAAATCAGCAATCTCTCAGTGTTAATGTTGAGGATGAGACAGATAATAAAATTCTTGAGCAGCCTGTAGCATCAGATTTGCAACCACCAAATGAACTTGAAGGGCAGATTACAGATGAAGGTATGGCAGCCGAAATACATGATTTGATGATGCAGGAAGATTCTATGCCCTTTTGTTTCGAAGCATTTCAGTTTATAAGGCAGAGTCTTCGTAAAATCTCTCAAGAAAAAGATGAATAGCTAGAAGGATGTCATACATTTTCAATGGATACATTGCAGCAATCTTTTCAATTTTTTCATGATCCAATAGCTGATGTTTTGGATGAGGTTTGCAGTCAAAGTCTTTCTCCATTGACTACATGTGAGCTTGAAACATGTGCTGATATGAATTTGAT
This sequence comes from Pinus tabuliformis, assembly GCA_031772625.1. Classification (NCBI taxonomy): domain Eukaryota; kingdom Viridiplantae; phylum Streptophyta; class Pinopsida; order Pinales; family Pinaceae; genus Pinus; species Pinus tabuliformis. The sequence continues at coordinate 1,042,249,191 of CM062816.1, read as the reverse complement.
TTGGCAGCCAGTTTCTTTCTTATTTTCAGCAGAGGTCTCGTCACAAGGCTCAGATCAAAGTTTGCATTCATGGTATGAAGGAAAGAGAAGTAATCCATTGGATGAGCTAAGTTCCAGTGTGCTTGAATTTCAAGATCCTTATGCAGTGTTTTTGGAGGTGGATAGAGAATTCATATCTTTCAACGGATCTATTTCTAAGTTGTCATGGGAGTTGCCTTTCAGTAGTTCTCTCTTGTTATTCATAAATGAGCACTTGCGGAGAATTCAACCAGCAGATGGGATTCTTACTTGGTTTCATTGGTTGTTTCATTTCACTTGATCAGGTGATGAATGAAACTGTTAGGGTAGGTTTTGATGAATAAGCTCCACTTTGAGCATCATTTTCAGTTTGTCAGTTGTGTTTAAGTATTGAGTCAGTTTTTAGTTGAGTGAGAGTCAATTTGTGTTGTCAAGTCATCAGTTTTCAGTCATGCATTGCAGCTTGAGTTTTTGACTCCATTGCCCAATAGATGAAGGCACTGTCTAGCTCTTCCAGAGATCTGTCGTTCTTGGCACCTCCAAGGATCTACCATCCCCATTGGAGCCAATGTTAGTGTCAGTCTTTCCAGCCTTCCTCCAGTGATCAAATATGCTCTTACAAAGTGATTTTGAAGTGTCAAGGTCAAATTTTGTCATTTCAAAGAGTTTTCAAGCAAAATTTGGTCACTAGGCATTAGGTCTAGGGTTTGCTTTAACTCCTTCTAAAGTTGTCCAAATGTCAGTCCATGTCACCATTCAGCTGAGTCTATCATCATTCATAGGGTTTTCATTATCATCTCAGTGTCTAATGAGTCATTTTACACCTTGTCCATGCTTCAGTTGCGCCTAGGCAGGGTCATTTCCCTCTCCTAGGGTTTTGAAAGCTAATTTCTCTTGGATGGTCAAATCACTAGAAAAACTTGTATCCAGATGTTCATACACCTTCCCATATCTTTCATGTACCTTATCAAATGCTTCCCATCACTGAGATCCCCCAAATTCCTCATTTTTGCACAAACCCTAGTTTCTAGCTACAACCTGGCAATTTTCTAGGTTTGGCATGTGTTTTGCCCTTTTGGACCCCTTCCCCTCACTCAATATCTGAGATTCCACTTTCCCCTGCTTCCTAACATCCCTCCCCACTCCCAAAAATTTCCCCAAGAATTTAGAAGCCCCCTGTCCCCTTCATTTCGCTCCATTTCGACAAAATTCCTTGTTTCACACATCGGGACAAGTCGCACTCAAATGATGTTCTAGAGAAATAAAAGATGAATTTTGGAAAAATGAGAGAGGTTTTTGTCCATAACATGCCAAAGAAGAAAAAACTCATTCACTTTTTGCACAGGTGTCATGGTTTTAGAGAAATGTCAAAATTGCAATCGCTAGATCCAAGGCGGTTGGCCAAGGCACAAAAAAGGAGAAAGAGGCCCGATCCCCTCCATATCTTGGCTGAGGCCTCACTGAAGGACCAAGGCACTAAATAGCCTAGCCACAGCACATATACCAAGAAATTTTGAGCATTTTTGGTAAATTTTGGTTTTTTCAGGCAATTTACAGGTTTTCTCCATTAACGGGTCTCACCCCCCGCGCGACCCTTCATCCTAGCAACTCCATTTTGCAAAAACTCAGCATTTCCAGATTTTTCATGAGAAGTTACATATTCTCATCCATGGCCAAGATATTTTATGAAGTTTTGGGCCTCCAGAAAGTCAAAAAACAAGCAAAAAATGACTTTCTGCCACATTTTTGAGACACAGAAAGAAGTCTTGGGAGATTGCAATTTTGGAGGGGCAAATGATCACCAAATTCAGAAATTCCAGTTGGGTTGGAAAGTAGACTCATAGACCTTTCCAACAAGCCTACTATTGCTCAATTTGGACACCTGGAAGTGCCCCAAAAGTGGTCCCAAAGGCGCGCGACCCGTCAGGCAGAGGCGCGCGACCCGTCAGGCAAATTTCTCCAAATTTCAGTGTACAGCTCAGAAAAACGCAGTTTGACCCTGTTTGACTTTTTGGGGTGGATTATTATCCTCTTTGATGTAATTAATGTACTTTTATGACACTTTTACACTTATGTACCTCTTCTAGAAGATTCATTCATGAAATAGGTGAAAATTAAATGAATGAATTGGTTTCCTAGCTTATAGAGGCAAGTTGTTTTGACTGCCTGGTTTTCAGTGCTTAGTTTAGAAGTGGTTGAAACAGCTCCTAGGATAGTGAGCTCGACCCATGGAGGCATGGAAAGAGGTTATATGATCTATATTATGTACTTTCTTGCTCATTTTCATGGTTGGACTCTTGAGGGAGAAGCTATCATTGTATTATTCACTGTATCTCTGCAATTTTTGGCTAAGGAAGACCAGGGTTTTGCAGTCCTTTTTGGGATTCTTGTGGTTACATGTATTGATGGTGTGTTTCTCTATGTACTTGTAAGTGTGTTATGTGAATCATTTCCTTACTTTTCCTTCTTCACATTAAACAAATGAAGTGTTAAAGTAGAATTCATGACTGTCATGCTCTGCTTTTAAGTTTGTTTAATTTCAATGTTTTCTGCTGTTTAAGGAGAATTCAAAGTTATTGTTTGCTCTCCTTAGCTCCTTACCTGTCTTTCTCATCCATTCACCTCAATCTAAGGCATCAATACTGTATCCTATCTCGCCCCAAAGAACTCTCTGCAGAAACTGTGTCCAATCCCCGCACCCAAAATTGCCATCTCCTCAATTTGCCACCAAAAACCCTAAAAACCCCAAATCAACCCATTCGATCAGTTTACTAGCCTAAAATCAGTGTTACCCTATTGGTCATCTCACCAATTGAAGATCTTTACCGAGATAGACCGGAGAGAGCCCTCTCCTGCCCCGTAGGGCTAGCTACGAGGCTAAGTGGTTTGATGTTGCCTTGAGGTTTACCTTTATCAGCCTGAGGTGAAATTTCAAGCGCTAACAGATTCAACCTTAATTGCTCTATTAATTACTTCTGTAACCACTAATCGTGATACTTAAATGTCATAATGATATGTCGCATTGCACATATTAGTAATAATCCTTTAAAATGGATCTCTTGGCTTTCCCGATCAGCGATTAGTGAAAATCACATATCGCAAATTGGGAGGTTCAAAGGTTAAGCTTTCACTATTTCCATACATAGCTCCGATTGCAATAAAAGTGAGTTATAATGGGAAGGTGGGATAATCAATAAGTCCTTTAATTTTCGTTTATAATTAATTTAAGGTTTAAACCTGTGCACATTCATTTAACAACCCTTTATCGAAAAGTGAGCTTTTTAATGAAATCGCATCAGCGATTGCCAATAGATAGTTTTGTGTCTCATGCCTTCAGCGATGGCTGATTGCGATCAGATTATCACATCGAGAGATTTTCCAATGAGAGCCTTTTAAGTCTATCCTTTAAATAAAGGATGCGACATATTATTTTACATTTGTTTTTACAAAAAGGTCTTGGTCGATATTTATATCGGATCAGACCTTTTCATAAGGACTTTCATGTGTTATGTGTTTAAATCAAAGTTTGCGATAATTATTGAATTATTGATTTTAACTAAGTCTTAAAAAGGGGACCCATTTCTTGTTAGATTTTTGGATAAAAAAATTTGAAATTGGGAGGGTTGTTGTATAGCACAATAGGTTGCCAAATTAAATTTGTTTACGACAAGAAAATAAAATGTTTTCTTTCGCTAAAGATTTATTTCAGAAATATTGGTAAGGGTTGAAAAGAAGGTAGGAGATTATTTATTTAAATAATTTAAATAAATTATTTGAGATTGATTATTTGTTTAGATAATCAAAATAAATTTTCTTTTGTTGAAATATGTAGTTTGGGGGACATGACCACAACGATCTTGATTGGTTTGATGACGATGAGTTGTTCATTTCTCTTGACCTAATCGTAGCAATAAATAATATTATGGTTAGAACGAACACAGATTCACTTCTTCGTTTGATTTGCATTAGAGATAAAATTCATATGATTAAATATAGGATCAACATCTTCAATGAACCACGAAGGTTGGTTCAAAATGTCGATACAATAAAACATGAATGTGATGACTCTGGAAGACATCACTACACAAAATGTTGATCACATAAGCCTCAAATATATAGTCTTCATAGATATCAGGTAATAACCGTATTTTAAACTGATTTTTTTTTTTTTTTATGTCATAAGTTCAATTATGAATGTTTGTTTTTTAACTTTTACATTATCTAATCATTTTTTTCTTTCTTATATAGGAATTTTCCATAGAGATCACATCACAACATACGACCACCACAAGCTATCTTTCAATGGTAGATAATGTCATAAATGAGGATCCTCTACTAGAAGAGGAGAACAGGGCATCCATTCGAACAATGTCAACTAGTGCATGAGGTAAAGAAAACTCAAATTCTTTTTCTATTACTGAAACACTTGTAATAATAATAACAAAAAGTATCAATTTAACATTCCTTTCTTGTTACCGTTCATTAGGGGGAAGGGCCATAAGAGCTTCCACCTTCACGTGGTTGGCCATGCTCAATAAAGAGTAATTTAGGATTTGGATATTCTTGGAGCAAACCTCCTTGGTTCCAAAAGACGAACAACCAAGTCAATGTTGATTTCACTGCTCCTCTGTCAAATCGAGGAATGTTTGCTACAAGATTAGACTAATGCAATAAATTATTATTGAAACCAATAGGAGATCATTCAGTTATTCAAGCACCTCAGTCTTGTCTAATTTTTATTTAGTCATAAAAATGCTAATTTATTTTATTATTTTATGTATTCTTTATCTACCTTTAACACATTATATTTGCATTATAGGTATTCTTATTCCATAAAGATGTCGTCCGCAAATGTATCATGGATGGAAAGAAAGTGGAAGAATTTCTCCTCTTGAGTAGCCATTGATTGTCAGGTGTGCACCTTACCATTTTTATTTCAATTATGACCCTCCTTTGTTGTCAGTTATTTGTTAGTTATTACAGTGCTTGGAGTCCCAAGAGAAGGAGTTTAGAAGTTTTTTTGAAAATAGTTTGTGTTGTAAAAGATTTATTTGTGCTAACATTGTTCATTATTGTCCAGGTATGGAAATGTAAACATATGGAAGATATTTGCAAACCTTTTTTACTACTTCCCATTGATAGCAGTACTAGTGAGTATACTTTTGAATGTTATAACATATGTGGAAATCAATCAGCTGATTTTGTCCAACATATTGTGTTTGTTATGCTTCTACTATCGATGGTGGTTCTTTCTTGCAAACATTATGTATTTTTTTTTTTTTTGTAGGATGACACCCACGGGGGGATTTGAACAATTGTATATTGTTAATAGTCCTTATATCTCCATCAATATCACTCTGTGATATGAATCCATTGTAGGTGTATAAGTGTTATTAACAAGCATCAAAACCAAAAAGGTCTTCTATAAGACTTCAAACTACCAATTCCTCCAATATACAGGTCTTCTATAAGACTGGAAAGTCCTTTGGCTATGCAACGCTCTTCCATGCCATCCTTTTACTGCCAAACCCTAGGTAGGCCTTACAATACCATTGACATGAAATATACAAAGAGAACATAGAAAATAAACTAATAAAAAACATCAATTAGAGAGGAAAGACATATAATACTTATCTTTTGCAAATAATATTCCCCTTCTTAATTCATGGACTACATGCATCCACTTTGTTAGCTTCATCATGTAACTTTGTTAGCTTCATCATGTAATATTGTAAGATAGCCTCATTCACATCATCATGCATGGGTTAGGATTTTGATTGATTTATAGCAGAAGAAATCAATCATAGGGTACAAACCCTAGATCCTTTTAATTCAACCTTTAGATAGAGTACACAGATCAACATACTCATACTTTGCAAGGTTTTCATATTGTGCTTCAACTTTACAATGGAACTAGGTTCTCAGACCTTTCTCAGTAATCTTCATATTGTCTTAATCATGGTCGAATCTAGCACACCTTGTCATAAAAAAATTTCAGGAGCCAACCTACTTCATGTCTATCAACACAAGTTAGCATATCTTTCTCTAATGCATCAAAAATATGTTTCCTATTTACCATAGCCAATTCTCAAGCAGAAAAAATTAGTCACAACCATCAAACAATATCTAGAATAATCAATCAACTGAACATAACATGATGGATCAACTCTTTCATGTCATCCTTTTGTTTCCAAACTCTAGTTAGGAATTGCAATCCCTTTTGACATGAAATAGACAAAGAGAAAATAGAAAAGAAACTAACCAAAACTATCAATCAAGGAGGAAAGACATAGAATACTTATCTCTTGAACATAATCAAACCCTTCTTGATCCATGGACTCCATGAGTCCACTTTGTCCGCTTCATCCTACAATCTTTTAAGACACCCTCATTCATAACATCATGCATAGGTCAGGGTTTCTGTTAGCGGAAGAAATCTATCCTAGGGTAACAAACCATAAATCCTTTTATTTCAAACCTTAGCTAGATCACATATTGAAATAATCAAGACCTTGTATTTAATCTTCCTCTCAACACACTCGGGTTCTAGATTCTAATTGAGAAAGAGCTCATAATATTTACAGGAGACTCGTATCTTTTCTCAAGTGATACGCCACATGACTTGTCATAAAGTGACTTGTTGAATTATTTTACATAACTTGTCATAGACTAGTCTTGTAAATGGATGTCAGAGGAAAGAATTCTTTCCAGGGTCTTAAAATAACTTCGCATTTCCATCACCGAGAATAGATTCAGATTACTTCCTAGGATATGACCTTGGTCCTTTGCAATATATCTCAGAACCACAATAGTCTATAGTAGTCTTCATACATAATTTGGATCATCATTCTTGGGTTATATAGATCTCGAATCATACATAATGTGTCTTAGACTTGCGAAATACAAAACTCGGATTATACTTGATATCACAAGCTTATTTTCTCTTAGAATTTCATACATATTACAGACTTCTAGAGCATGACAAACTTCAATATAACCATAGAGATAAGCTTCACAACTTTGGCCTTCAAGAGCATGTTAGAACAAATACAAGAGGCTTCAAATTTCAACTTCTATCAATTGATCTTCTTCATATTCCTTCGTGCTAGAACAAAGACGAGTAAGCTTCAGATTTGTGCCCTTTTTAGGAGTGAATGAATGACTATTTATAGTCACCATCCCAAGCAAATGGGTGCCTCCAAAACTGAGCCAACTTCACATGAGGAGGGACGACTTGGCATTATGTTAGAGTCTAAATAAAAATTATGTTTTCTTGCTTTTTGACCAGGTCATGAATAGCCTAAGAAAAATATTGCTTATGAAAAATTACATATAATTTTTCTTTTTGTCACACAATATAAATTATATTTTACAAAGGAAAGTTATTCATTATGAAGATCAACCATAACTATATTCTTCAACATGACTCACTCTCTTTATTAACTGAAGATGAAATTTTATTCACTATTGAAAATTCCCTAGTTATGGGATTTGAGTTAGAATTCTTTGAGACTAACAAGGATTTTTAATGCTCCAACAATTTGAAGGCATTTTTGTTGTAGCATGTATATGGTATGGGTATTGATACTTGAGCATGTAACTTTTTGTCTTTTTGTTATGAGTGTTGAGCAATACACAAAGTTACTTAAACATGTTTTAAATGATGATCTTGATAAGCATATGCCATTCAAGGAGTGTGTCAATATTTCCAAGGATCTAAAGCTTACATTGGAACATGTTAGCTTTGACCTACAATTTGATGCTAATTTGACATCATATGGTGGTGTTTGTTGTAGATGCTAGATTGTTAAATTGTTTCTTCACTCAAGATGTGGTTTGAAGATTCTTAGTGCTTACTGACCAATGGTCATGGTTTTTGTGTGTTAGACTCACATCACTTCAATGCACAATGCATGAACACATTTCGTTTACCCTCATTTTTCACATCCAATTGTGTGCTTTATTTATTTCCCTTATTGTCATAAATAAGGGAAATGCCATTTCTATTTTCTTTTGAATATGTGCAAGGGTAGAGCTTGTTCTAGCTAATCAACTTGATATGATGAGGGCATTGTGGCTAGTTCTTTCATCATTTCTGACCTTTTCTTAGTCATAAAAATTTCATCACCATGGAAAATTGTAAATTTGTTTTTTATCATTCATTGTTTGTTGCTCCAACATTTTTTGACATATTGTGATCCACTATAATGTTCTTGTGTGATTTTTGACAAGTATTGGGCATTTTTTTGCCACAATGGTTTCCTATTGGTGGTGTAATTCATAGCTTGTTGGAAAAATGCATTAGTGTTCATGAGAGATATTTTGAATTTCTTTAAGGTGGTTTGGAATGTCCTTGAAGATTGCATGAGAAGTTTATGAAAAAATGTGTTTTGGAATTTTTCTCTAATTCATTGGAAAATATCTATGGCTCATTCATTGCATTTCTTTATTAGTCCTTAATGTTGTTTTCATATCTGATTTGTTAAGGTTTTTGTCCATTGTCTTTGTATGTAATCATAATGTCATGTCAGTACATTTGCATATTTGAGCAAGTGTCATTGAATTTTTCATCAGAATATTGACTATTTTGTTGTTGTTTTCTATTTACTCTAACTTTGATTGAATTTATACATTTTTATGTTGTATTGATGATGTTTATTTCATGCACATGTGACCATTCAAAATTGTATTATACCTTTGCTAATTGAGCTTGTAGACTTTTTATTCTTCAACATGCTTGGATCAGTAGCCAATTCACTTAAAGGAAGTTGTTGCTTTCAATTAAACTTCAATTGCATTTGTTTTGACAATTTTTATTTATAATTGAGATTAAATTTTTTAAAATAGTGATTTTTATGTAAGCATGTTGAGGTTAACAAGTCTATCCATGCATTCATTTAATGTTTCCAACTCATCGATTTCCAAAATGTTTGAAATTGTACTAAATCTTTGCAATGTTTAGGTGAGTTGTTTTGTTAGTAGTATTTAAATTGTCGTGGTATTATTTGATAATTGATATTGTTATAGGTCCCGAGGGTATCTTACGAGAAAAATAAGAAAGCTTGTGTATTGCAAAAGAAAGCAATAAATCCTTCTTATCCTAAGTATGGAATGCAAACAAACATTAATATCAATAGGCTAATCCTTTGAAGAGAAAGAGGCCTTCTCAACCAAAGAATATTTCTTTTTTAAATTTCACATTTTGTCGGTATTATGAAACTAGTATAACCATCACAATGTATTTTGCTAAAAAAAATTTGTTTGTTAGTCTTAAGAGGACCTTCTCCATAGGCCAAATGTCAACTACGATACCTTCGTTGCAACACATTTTGTAAATTTAGTGGTTTTGCGATGGTTTCCCACGACCACAATGTCACAACTATGACACATTTATCACAGCATACTTTTTAAAATTAGTGGCATCATCAGTCTTTTGTCGAAATTTCCCGTGGCTTTAATGTCATAAGTATGACGCCTTTGTCGCAATGTACTTTGTAAAATTCCTTGTATCGTGGGTCTTTCAAGGGGATTTCCCATGACCTAAATGTCACAGCTACAACAAGATTGTCGAAACATAATTTATAGAATTGGTGGGGTCGTCGGTCTAGCGATGGTCATCCCCACAAACAAAACGTCGCAACTATGGCATGTTTGTCACAAAATTAACAGGGTCATCAGTCTTGGGACGACCATTTATGTTGGTATTTCGACACATATTTCGATGACACAAGTAGGCTGTCTTCAAATGAATTGTGACGATGATTTTCGTCGATGGGCCGACCCCACAAATTGCGAAGATGATTTCCATCGAACTTATGATGATAACGAAGATGTTGAAAATATGTCTAGAAAATGTTCGATGTTTCCTGAAAACTGTTTTTTATCATTATAAGTATGAATGATCTTTGCTATGAAGACAAAGAGTTGTCGAAAATTAGCTGAATATTTAGTAGTGAGGTAATCATTTTATTTATCTAGTCTTGTATGTGACTGGTATCTTATTGATTGGAAACAACATGAAAATCATCAAAGAAGTGAAAACTTAGTTTTCCTCTAAATTTGACATGAAAGATCTTGGTGATGCAAATTTTATGCTCGGCATGGTAATTAAAAGAGATTGGAAAAAGATGAAACTATGGTTGAATCAAGGGAAATACATTGGGATAATATTGTAGAGTTTTAATATACAAGGATGATCCAAGTGGATATCAGTGGAAACCCACCTATTCCACTACCTCACAACACAAATTTTCTTAATTGGAAATTTTCTATTTTTGGTAGTTTTTAGGTCCTTAACTTCTAAAGTTGTTTTGAGGCTATAAAAGACGTTTCCTGGGAAAACATGCTAATGGTAATTTATTTATTTATATTTTAATTCAGGGATAGTTGGAAAATGTACTATCATATATACCTTTCAAATGGGTTGTCATACATATCAAATGGATATTGTATGCCAAATTTACGACCTCAAGAAGTTGACATTCCAACCTAGCCTATCGAGGCCTAAAAGTCTTTCACACTTCATCTCCTAGGGATAGTTTTTTGGGTATTTAGGGTTTCTAATTAATTCTTTATGATAAAAAGGCCTCCAAGCCTCATGGTAACATAGTTCGGTGAAGGCACATAACCATCACATCTATTCACAAAGATAAGTTACCAAAACTTGAGTTAGTTTGTTTTCATTCTACATGTATACAGTTTCAACATTTTCCATTTATTAATAAAAGTTTCATGGTATCTCTTTGTTTTTGTTATAAATATTTATATAATTTTGTTCCCTTCATAAATTTAGATTAGTGGTATCAGAGCGGTCTACTGTTTATATTTTTTTTAATGCATGTCCTTAATGAGGTCGGGGTATAAGGAGTTGGGACTCAAACTACTTGAGCCCTTGCATGATTGCCCTCATTGACCATGATGAACTATAATGCAAGAAGAAAATAAAGAAAAAGGATAAGGAGATCCTATTAAATTTTTTATCGAAGAAGCCCTCAAGCAACAACGGAAAGAGATATGGAAAATTTTTCTCCTATCCTTCAATGAATGTTAATAGGTGAAACATCTTAATCTAGTAGTAACTTTGGAGGTGCCACCCCCTTAAGGTACAAGTTAATTTTATATTCCTATATTTTAAGGCCATATATATGTGGATGCTCTATATAAATGGTTATATCTTCCTAAAGAGTATTTTTTAGTCCACAATTTTATTGATAGAGAAAAGGTTACCTTTGCAATCCTTAAGACTACTCCTCATGTCAAGTATTGGTGGGAAACTTACTATGAGTAGTGGGCATCGATGAATCCACACTATTTTCAGTTTCACCCACTTGGGGGTATTTTAGAGATGTTGTTTGAAATTATAATTAGGATGGTGACAGGGTTTGGAGATCAAATTTTAATGTCATCAGTTGGTGGAAGGAAAATATTTGAGTCAGAGTGGTACTGTAAGAGTTGGATGTGCTGAAACCTTCATCTTATAGAAGATAAAGGTTGGAGTTCTGGTCAGGAGTTGTTTGTCTGGTCAGGAGTTTTTGTTCAATTTTGCCGGGGTGTTGGCGGTTAAGGGGTTGTTTGCGGGGTTCTTGGAGGGCTCTTTGGGATGTTGGGTTTGAAGGTGGGGTGATGGGGCTCCATCAAGGCTGGCCGAAGGTTCAAGGATCAAGGCTGGCCAAATTCAATCGGATTTGCCCTTTAAATAGGCCTTAAACTTGATCAAGAATAAATAAGGACAATATTACCCTGTTGGAAGATACAAATACTAGTACATGAGATGGACCTATTAGAAATAAGTTGTCATTGATGGAAAATTGAAGGAAAAGGTAAAGATGGTAGTTATTAGATTAATAAAGGAACAGAGAACTTGGATGCATTTTTCAGTATCATAGATCATATCAAGTGTAATTAGAAATTTCTCAGATGGTTAGAGATCTGAAAGATATTTCTAACAATATATTGAAGTCTAAAAAATGATTCCTAGATCAAAAGTTATTGCAGTTCCAAGTTCATACTTAAAGAGGTAAAAAGAGAAAAATAACAAGGTTCTAGGTTGGAAAGGTTCCAAGTTGGGCCTTAATACACTTTGACCCTCGACCTAGTTGAGCCTTCAGCCTAGTAAGAGGTTGGGTCTTCAGGAGCAATTGTAGGTGTGCACAAAAGAAATGAGCCCCAAGCCCTAAAACCTAACCATGTGGGACCCAGTCGAAAGTCAGAAGAAAGAGAAGGTGAAAAAAAAAAATTTATTTGACCCCTAACCCTTCATCTGTTCTGGTTAATTTTAATTTTTAAATAAATTCAATGAAAAACCAAGACGCGAGACCCCTCTTCATTCGTAGGAGTTGACAATGTGGATCTATCCAATGATGACACATGATACTTATTGATTGGCTCACAAAGGTGACATCGAAGCATAGATGGAGCAATGGTGGCTCATGACAAAAGTACCTCCAAATTTTGGGATGACATCAGCATGACATAAGCACAAGTGATGCGGAAGTATGGACCGAGGAAACATCACGTATTGATTTGGACGTTTTGAGTGGCTAAGTGGGCCAAATTCAAGTGACATGTGGCACCACTCAGGAGATACCATGTGGCAAGGATGACATCATAAAGATGACATGGAAAAAACTCGAAATTCGAGCCAGAAGTCATGTTCGATGAAGTTTTCCTGTGTATTTGTTTTTCAATGAAAATATGAAAATTGGGCTAAGTTTGGGATTTTAGGCTAGTCGGGTCACCAAACTAATCAAAGACCAATGCTAGGACATAAAGTTGAAAAATGGTCTAACCTCTGACCTCGAACCTCATTCATCCCCTGACCTCATTGGAGCTTGGTGATAGATCTTGGTCATATGGGTAAGGGTGCTAACATGCATGCCACTCCAACAGTTGGCAAAGAACAAAAACATTCAACATATTTTCTTGATATGTGGTTGTCATTGATGTCAACCCAAGCTACACTAGAGCTGCATCACATTGTTTGGGAAAAATACTAAGAGGGGGGGTGAATCAATATTTTAAAAACTCACAATAATAATTTTCTTTTTTGAAATGTATATGTGACTTGATTGAACCCAACTAGCATATATACACGACTGTTGTAAAAGAAACTAGTGTATGCTCAGTAAACTTGTAAAACAACTAATTATTTATCTGTTAAACTTTGAACTAGAATGTAAGAGATTTATCAGGCATTTGATAAGTAGTAAACAGGTGCAGTAAGAATAGAATAAAGTATCACACATAAGTAAACACACATGAACACCAGGATTTAAGGTGGAAACCCAATGTGGGAGAAAACCACCGCTGTTGTCGTCTTAGTCTTCAAAACTTATTAATATCAAAAACTTCTTACATTCTTGTACTGGTGCAGACTCATACCAATACACAAGCCTCCACCTACTGAAGGCTACAACCTTCACTCTTTCTCCAGTTCCTACTAGAAGGGAGCTCCAACCCCTTGATCTCATCACTAGCTACTACTAGTAGAAAGCTTCGACTTCCTCACTAAAGGCTCCAACCCTCAACAACATCCATGGACCACGTTTCATAAATTTTTACACTGGTTCCAATATCAATACTTATGCTCAATCATCATTGTAATACAATCATCAATTTTTGACACACAAAATCAACCAATCACTAAAAACCCAATCAACTGACACTTAATCAAAACTCAACCAATCAACCGAAATAGTCAGATCACTGTAACTAGTACACCAAACTGAACCCAGAATACTGCATCAACACACAATCAACTGCAGTCATGATCATTCAAATTTTAAAATGTATACACTACTTCACTTAAGGCAACCGACGTGCATACACGCTTTTCTGTAAAGAAACCCACATACAACACTTGCAATACTGAAAAATGAAAAATTGGCTACTGCATTTCTGAAAAGGAACATTGAATCATACTCAGATCTATTGCAAAATTTTGAACCAAGCACATAACTATCTCTGATCTTCAATCACAATGAACAAGTAATCTTAACATTCTTCAATCAATCCATAACTATATTCAACTTCATCATTCAATCAATTCTACTTCAGACATTATCACTCAACTCAGATCAAAATGAGGACATCATTGAAAAACAACAGAGAAGCAACAACACTGACTAGGTTGATCAATGATTTATGAACATAAAATCTTACTTTGTATACACTACTTTGAAGAAGCCAACACGCGTGTATACATGCTTTTGCTGAGACCAACCAACATATAGATCTGCAAATTTTGACCTAAAATTGTGTAGCTCTTCAGGACTTCAGAAAGACGTAGATCACAATATTCATATATACAAACATGCATCAATACTTAGATCTAGTCAATTCATGAGCAGATCATAAATGAAATGTCATTTCAGGTCTCATGATCTTGGTCCATCATTTTTTTCATCGGTGCATAATTGTTTTAGATCAATGTGACAATTATGACCTTATAATGCAAATATACTTTAGATTGAAGTATTCATAAAAAACCCTTTCACTTGCACACTTAACCCTTTTATCTTCACCTCTTTATATATTTTATCCCTCATCCAATACCATGAGTCAAAACTACACAAGTGCCGGTGGTAATATTTGACAGGATCAATATCCGTTGTCGCGCTCATTACTATGGGCCAATACGATGGTAAGGACCCCTGGTATTTAGAATACCATGGTGAAAAAACCATACACTACTTTTATTCACTGAACTCGCATGCATACGCGACTTGGCTTAACAGAACCTGCGTATAGTTATTGAGCTTCCAACTTTATCATTCCTTTGAACTGAATCTTCTGAACTGTCATGCATTCTGTCACATCTGTATTCATTTGGTATTATGTTGTATTCATTCTCTCACCTCTGAACTGACTTGTGAATTCCGATACAAGTGATTTGCCATCAAGGACAACACATGCATCATAATGCCAAAAATCTCCCCCTTTGGACTTGATGGAAATCATGTTCCATGTTGGTGTTAATCACCTAAATTTGTAGAAACCTATTAGATACAGTAAATAATCTTTATTCAAACACCAAGATATTCTCCCCCTTTGACATCAAGGGAAAAGGGCGGACCAAGGCTCCCCCTTTGAATTTGATTTACATTATGCTACCCATGCCCCTCTTGAGCACATGCTTAATCTTCAGACAATATTTTCAAGTGAAGAACACGAATTTATGACCTTTCTATAACCAAGGACTTACATCAATCACCCAACCAAGTGGGGATACATATTTGACTCAACCACCAAACCAAGTGGGATTGCATATTTGACATGACCTCAAAAGTCCATACATGACTGAATATGAAAATTATTACATCATAGATCTCTTCATGACCTTTACATCAAATTATAGATATGACATTAATAACTGAGACCAAAAAATCTTAAAAGTAGCATACTTTAGCAACCATAATGGCAACAATGCACTATATTCTGCAAGGCTAATGCTCCCCGTGAGCCTGTGCTACCTGTTCATTTTCAAAAACTCATTCATCAAAGCATATTTATCAATCATATAAATATCAATGAGGAAAACATAACTCAATACCATATTAGCAGATTGTACCCCTCAACACCAGACCAAAAAATCAAATCATAGCTATCAGAATTAGGTCAGAGGCTGATCTTGAGTCTGTCCCACTATTTTTATATCAGAGAAACACAAACGCTACTGTCTGCATAGAAAATCGCATATATACGTGGCTATACTTCATGAAACCCGCGTATAGCCAACAACCTCATGAATTTTCACCTGTAGATTGAGAAGATTGAATTAATAACAAAATGAGGCAGAGACAACTCCCAGTTTCTAGCTGAGATATTCAAATGATTCTCTAGGAAGGGGTTTAGTAAATATATCAACAACTTTTTCTTTGGAGGGAGCATACTCCAATTTAACCTTTTTCTCAAGCACTTGTTCTCGTCGAAAGTGATACTTAATGGGAATATTCTTGGTCTTGGAGTGCATAACATGATTTTTCGAAATACTAATAACACTTGTATTATCACATAGGACAGAGATGGGTGGAGAACATTTTATTTATATATCCTGCAATGTTGGCATCATCTAGAGAAGTTGTGTGCAACAAGATGTAGCAACTACATATTCTGATTTTGCTGTATATAAGGCAATGGAACTTTATTTCTTGCTGAACCAAGATACCAATTGGGGCCCCATGTAAAATGCACCTCCACTAGTGCTTTTCTGGTCATCAACATGTCTAGCCCAATCTGCATCTGTGTATGCATGAAGGGTAATATTTGCATCTTTAGGATACCATAGACCATATTCTTGGGTTCCTTGGAGATATTTGAATATTCTCTTTATTACCTGAATATGTGATTCTTTTGGATTGGCTTGGAAATATCCAACAATCCCAACTGCATGCATGATATCTGGTCTAGTACCTGTTAGATAAAGCAGACTTCCAATCATAGACCTATACTCTGGTTTGTTTAATAGGGGAGAATCATCATTATAACTGAGGCTACATCCTATCATCATGGGAGTACATACAGGTTTGCAAACTTCCATCCCATACTTCTTCATAATCTGCTTGAGATATTTTGTTTGTGAGAGAAAGATGGCATCTTTTGCTTGTTGCACTTGTAGACCAAGAAAATAGGTTAGTTGCCCAAGTAAATACATTTCAAATTCTTGCTGCATAATAGAAGCAAATTTTTGACTCATAGATTCTTCATTACTGCCAAAGATGATATCATCAACATAAACAATTTTGTGTACAAGTTGCTGTCTACGGATCCTTTTGCGAAACCTTTTTGTTGAAGATATTTGTCAAGATGATAACGCCATGCCCGTAGCCCATATAAATCTTTTTTGAGTTTGCATACAAGGTTTTCATCATTCCCCAAAATGAATCCTTTTGGTTGTTCAATATATACTTCTTCTAGATCTCCATTAAGGAAAGCATATTTTATATCCATTTGATAAACTTTGAAATTTCAAAAAATTGAAAATGCAAGAAACATTCTTATGGCTTCAAGTCTGGCTACTAGTGCAAATTTTTCTTCAAAGTCTATACCTTCTTGTCGAGCATAAGCTTTACAAGCAAGCCTATATTTTTTTCCTAATGACCTATCCATTTTCATTCAACTTATTTTTGAGTATCCATTTTGTCCCAATAACATTTTTATCATGAGGCCTTGGAACCAATTCCAAAGTATCATTCTTTTCAATTTTATTAAGTTCTTCATTCATGGCCTTAACCCAACATTCATATTTACTAGCTTGATTTAAATTCTTTGGTTCTATGGTGGATAATAAAGCTAGATAACTAGAAGATCCTACAAGAGTTCTTCGTGTTTGTTCCCCAGATTCCTTTTCTCCTAGAATTTGAGTTTCTGGATGATTATTTTGAACATACCTGGATGGAGCCTTTTCTTTGTCTAATGTATCTTCTTATGATAATTCATTAGTTTCTTCTTCAATACCATTGCGATTTGATGTGGGAAAGCATTCATCATCATCATCTTCTTTTGCTGATGTTACCTTCTTGGGCCCTGTGCATGCTTCATCAATCACAACATCAATGCACTCAACAATTTTCTGAAGTCTCTTATTGTAACATTTGTATCCTTTAATTCTAGATGAGTAACCAAGAAGTATTCCTTCATCTACTCTATCTTCAAACTTACCAAATTTTTCATCATTATTTTTGATGAAACATTTGCTTCCAAAATCTCTAAAATGCTTTATAGTGGGAGGCTTACCATACCAAATTTCATACGGAGTTTTATCACTATTCATACGAATATGAGCCTTGTTGAGAATATTTACTGCATTATGTGCAACTTCACCCCAGAAGGTCTCAGGAGCTCTATACTCATCAAGCATAGCATGAGCCATTTGTTGAACAATTCTATTCATTCTTTATGCCACACTATTTTGTTGAGGAGTTTTAACTACAAAAAATTGTATTTTTATGCCATGTTGTTCACAAAAATCAAAGAATTCCTCTGATATGTACTCTCCTCCTCGGTCAGATCTAAGACATTTTGTTTTTAGATCTAATTCGTTTTCAACTAATGCCTTGAAGACTTTAAATTTATCAAATTCTTCATCTTTGTGTTTCAATAGACCGATCCAACACATTCTAGAAAAGTCATAAATGAATAAGATATAGTATTGTTCTCCATGAGGTGAATTTTTGCTTATAGGTCCACACAAATTAGTATGTATAAGTTCAATAGGTTTATTGATGATCCTTCTTTGGAATTGAATTGAACTCTGGTTTTCTTACCGAATTGACATGACTTACATATGGTACTTTCTGGTATGGTGATGTAGGGTAGATCATGAACAACTTTGAGCCTGCTTGATTTGCTTATTTGAGAGACACTTAGATTTCCCAACCTTTTGTGCCATAACCAATTTTCTTCTTCCTTACCTAGGTAACATTTTTCTTGCCACCTGTCAATATATATAGATTTATCGGGGTTCTTGTTCCTTTTATTATGGTCTTTCCTGTGTCAAGTTCACGAACCACACATTCTTGTGATTAGAATACCACCTCATTTCCTTGATCACACATTTGGCTAACACTCAACAAGTTATGCTTTAATCCATCAACATACATAACATTACAAGCTTTAATTTTTTCTTTTAGAAAAATAGAACCTTTACCCTTAATGACAACAAGTGAGTCATTTCCAAAAGAAACATTCTTTTCTTTCTCTAAAGCATTGTATGAAATAAGTTTATCTTTATCACTTGTCATGTGTTTTGAGTGTCCACTATCAATGTACCATTGATTTTTTTGTCCTTCTACAAACAATTCTATGCCACAACTTTCAGACTTTAACTCCTTCCTTTTCCATACCTTAGAATTTGTTGATACTTGTTCCTTTTGAGATGTTGGTTGCAATTTTCTCTTGCATTCAGATTCTTCATGTCCAAAGTTATTGCAAAATGAGCATTCAATTTCATCTATAATAGGTGAGAAGATATTATAAGATTTCTTCTTGACTCCTGTCTCATTCCTTTGTTTTCTTGCTTCTCTATTCGTGATAGTTTCGTATGCAACACATTGAGCAACCTTATGACCAAAATTATGACATGAGAAACATTGTCCATTAAAGAAGAATTTTTTGTGATCATAGAATATTTTGGTGTTGTTTACCTTTTGACTGGTGTTTCTATTGTTGTTCATCCTTGGATTGGAGTGAACATGATTTACCTGTGGAATTCCTTTATTTTTTTGCTGAGGACTGAAGCTTTGCTGACTGTGTTTTGCTACATTACTGAAGCTTTGCTCACTTATTTTTCTGCATTACTAAAGCTTTGTTGATTGGTTTTTACTGCATTATTGAATCTTTGTCGACTGGTTTTTGCCATATTTAGATAATTTCTTGTGGTGGTTGAATAATTTCTTGTTTGAGATGTTTCTCTAGTGTATCCAAGACCTGTCTTCCTAAGATGAGAGCATTTTACCTTGATAATTTCACCTAAGGAGATCCTCTAACAAATCTAAGATTCAGAGTTTCTATTTTCTCAAGTTCCTTTCTTAGAATTACTAATTCACATTCTAAATTCTCATTATTCTTTTCCTTTTTCTATGAGTTGATGCTTCAAAGTATCTATGGCTACTTTGTTTTCTTCCAAGCAAATTTTGAGTTGAGTAATTTCTTCAAAGAAATCTTTTTCTTCTAAAGCATCCACAAATTTATCATTAGACTCATTAGTATGTTTCTCAAAAGCATGAGTAATTTAAAATCTTGATCAGATTCACCTTATTCACTATTTGACAAGCCATCACTATCTTCATGAGTATAATAACTTCTTCTACTGTCAAACCATCTCCTATTACCTTTTTCATAATCCCTCCCTTTGTCATGGTTGTTTTTATGAGGACATTTAGCAGCATAATGACCAACTCTACCATAAGAAAAACATTTGAAGGGAAGCTTACCTCTGAACCTTCCGGTGCCCAATTGAAATTTCTTTACAATGTTCACCTCATCTTCTTCTTATATGTATCCTGATTCCTTGCATTCTTCCTTTTCTTTTCCTTTTGCAGATGCTTTAAATGCAGATTCTATGACTTCTAAGGGACCTCCTTTTCTCATTTCAAAAGCAGTCACGATCTCATGAAGTTGAACAACAGTAAGAGTCTACAGATTGATCCAGGTGGATATTGGTGGCCACCCACCTATTCCACTTGGACCCTCACCATTGTTTCTTTTAGTATTTCAGTTTCCTTAATTATAGCTTAATTTACTATTTTTGGCAGTTTTTTAGGTATTGAACTTCCAGAGCTGTTTTGAGGCCCTAAACGATTTTTTTTAAAGGAAAATTCATCTTGCAATTGTTTTGGAAATCATGTTGGCAGTTGTAGTTCTCGAATATATCTTTCCAATGAGGCATCATACGCGTCAAATGGAGATAATATGACCAAGTTATGACCTCGGGAAGTTGGCTGCCCAACGGGGCCCATAAACTCTTGGTGTTACATCTCCAGAGGTTAGGGTTTTGATTGTTTAGGGTTTTCTCTTATTGTTCAATAATAAAAAGGCCCTTGAGCCTCATTGTAACTGAGTTTAGAGGCATGTATCCACCACATCTCTTCTCAGAGATAAGCTACCATCGCCCGAGCTATCAGATTTCCATTCTGTTTGTAAGCATAGTTCAATATTTTTCTATTAATGAAATGAAGTGTTTTTCTACTGCATCTCTGTGTTTATGATTATATCTGTAAGTTGTAGCGCTCCTGTTTAAGTTCAGATCACAGATCCTGCTTCTCTTCAATGGCAGACACTTTTGACTCGAATTTAGGAGTTAGAGATCTTAATATTTTCTCTATTGAAGAAGTGTCCTTTATTTCTTCACCCATATTTTTCATGTGATTTACAATCGCATCTATACATAGAAAGAAACTGGAAATACTTTCATCATTATGAATTTTGAGAGTTTCATATTGAATCATGAGAGTTTTAAGTTTAACACTTTTTACCTTGGTATCACCTTCATAGCTTTGAATGATTCTATCCCATATTTTTTTTGCTGTGTTTAGCTAAATAACTTTGACAAATTCTGATTCTGTCAGACTTCCAAATAAAGCATTGACAACTTTGAAATTGGTTTCATACGTCTTCTTTTCTGCTGCATCTGTGGGAAATGCAGTTGGATATTGGTAATATCTTTCCACAATTTCCCAAACATTTGCTCCAAGAGGCTGAAGATAGGATTTGGTTCTTGTCTTCCAATATATAAAATTATTTCCATTGAAGAGTGGTGGTCTAATAGATGTCGATCTTTCTTGATTGCTCATCTTGGGAGATCTTCGTTCAAGTGATTAAGCTTCTTTTGAAGGACCTGCTCTGATACCAATTGTTGGATAAAATACCGAGAGGGGAGGTGAATCAGTGTTTTAAAAACCGATAATAACAATTTTCTTTTCTGAAATTTATATGTGACTTGACTGAACCCAACTAGCGTATATACACAACTCTTGTAAAAGACACTAGCATATGCTTAGTAAACTTGTAAAACAACTAATTCTTTATATGTTAAACTTTGAACCAAAATGTAAGAGATTTATCAGGCATTTGATAATCAGTAAATAGGTGCAGTAAGAACATAATAAAGTATCTCACATTAGTAAACATGCATGAACACCAAGATTTAAGGTGGAAACCCAATGTGAGAGAAAACCATCGTTGTTGTCGTCTCAGTCTTCAAAACTTATTAATATCAATAACTTCTTACATTCTTGTACTAGGGCAGACTCATACCAGTACATAGGCACCCACCTACTAAAGGCTACAACCTTCACTCATTCTCTAGTTCCTAGTAGAAGGGAGCTCCAACCCCCTGATCTGATCACTAGGTACTACTGGCATGAAGCTTCGTCTTCCTCACTGAAGGCTCCAACCCTCAGCAACATCCATGGAGCATGTTTCATAAATTTTCACATTGGTTCTAATATCAACACTTATGCTCAATCATCACTATAATACAATCATCAATCTCTATCACACAAAATCAACCAATCATTGAAAATCCAATCAACTGACACTTAATCAAAACTCACCAATCAACTGAAACTGTCGGATCACTGTAACCATTACACAAAACTGAACCCAAAATACTGCATCAACACAGAAAATCAATTGCAGTCCCGATCATTCAAATGTCAAAATGTATACACTAATTCACTTAAGGCAACTCGCGTGAATATGTGCTTTTCTGTAAAGAAACTCGAGTACAACCCTTGAAATATTGAAAACTGAAAACTTGACTACTGCATTTCTGAAAAGGAACATTGAATCATACTCAAATCTATTGCAACATTCTGAACCAAACACAGAACCGTCTTTGATATTCAATTACTATCAACAAGTAATCTTAACATTCTTCAATCAATCCATAATCATATTCAACTTCATCATTCAATTAGTTCTACTTCAGACATTATCACTTAACCCAGATCAACATGAGGACATCATTGACAGACAACCAAGAAGCAGTGGCACTGATTAGGTTGATCAGTCATTTATGAACAGAAACCCTTACTTTGTATATGCTACTTTGAAGAAGCCAACCCGTGTGTATACACGCTTTTCCCGAGACCAACCAACGTATATATATATATATATATATATATATATATATATATATGTATGTATGAAAATTTTGACCTAACATTGTGCAACTCTTCAGAACTTCAAAAAGACACAAATCATAATTTCAGAGATAAAAACATGCGTAAGTACTTAGATCTAGTCAATCTATGAGAAAATCATACAATGAAAAGTCATTTCAGGTCTCATGATCCTGATCCATCATTGCTTTCATCAGTGCATAATTATTTTAGATCAATGTGACAATTATGGCCCTTATAGTGAAAATATACTTCAGATTGAAGTATTCATCAAAACCCCTTTCAGTTGCACACTTACCCTTTGATCTTCACCTATTTATATAGTTTAGCACTCATCCAATATTGCATATCAATACTACACAAGTGTCAATAGTAATCTTTGACGGGATCAATATTTGTTGTCGTGCTTATTACTATGGGCCAATACCATGGTAAGGACCCCTGGTATTTAGAATACCATGGTGCACAAACCATACACTACTTTTCTTCACTAAACTCGCATGTGACTTGGCTTAACATAAGCCACGTATAGTTCTTGAACTTCCAACTTTATCATTCCTCTGAACTGAATCTTCTGAACTGTCATGCATTCTGTCACATCTGTATTCATTCTAGCACTCTGTTGTATTCATTCTGTCACCTCTTAACTGACCTGTGAATTCTGATATAAGTGAGTTGCCATCAAGGACAATGCATGCATCATAATGCCAACACACATTTTGTCGGCCAAAATGACATGGAAATTCATGCTTGTTTGAGTTTGGACCATCCTAGTTAACATAGCTACCGATCAAACGAGAAAGTTAACTGGTACCTATTTTTTTGAGGTAGCAAAAAATCATCCGATTTTGAAAAGTTGTGATGCCAGAAAAAACTTTTTTTTTTAAAACATATTTTTGGCACTTTAAATTTTCTTATGTATCAAGTATGAACATTTTTTTCGATGTTAGTGATTTTCATGTTGATTTTAAAAAGTTCTAATGCAGCTTCATCCCTTTTTTTTTTTGAGGGTTGATTTTTGACACTTTAATTTTATTATTATTATTATTATTTATTATTGATTTATTTATTTATTTTTTTATGTAGCAAGTATGAACACCTTTTTAAAATGTTAGTGATTTTCATCTTGGTTTATAAAAGGGTTGATGCAGCATCAACCCTTTTGGTTTAGAGGGCTTATTTTTTACACTTTAAATTTTGTAATGTATTAAGTGAGGATATTTTTTTTAAATGTTTGTGATTTTCATGTTCCAAAAAAAAATGACCAAAAGAACTCAATAAATAAAAAAATATTAAAAAAAACTAAAAAAACACCCATAAAAATGTAAAAATGAAACAAAATCCAGTTGTAAAAAAAAAAAAAAAAAAAAAATTAAACAAAAAAAATAAATAAATAAAAAATATTTCAAAAAAGCATAAAATTTAAAGAAACAATTTGAATATTAATAGAAAAATGCATCCATAACAATTTTTTTAAGTAAAAATAAAATAAAATACAACCACATAATAATAATTAAAAAAAGAAAAAAGAAAAATATTTAAATAAAAAAAAAAATTATATTAATAAAAGTTAAATTAAAAAAATAAAAAATAAAAATCATAAAAATTATAAAATTAAAAAATAAATAAATAAATAAAAAAAAATAAAAAATAAAAAAAAAATTTGGTTATTTATTGTTTTATTTTGATTTTTGATTTTGATTTTTTTAATGTTTTTATTTTAATTTTTTTAATTGTATTTTTATTTTTATTTTTAATTGTTTTGTTTTGATTTTTTTTAATTGTTTTTTTTTTCGGTTTTTTTCAATTAAATTTTTTAGTTATGTATTTTTTTTAATTAAAAATAAAAATAAAAATACAATTAAAAAAATTAAAATCAAAATATTAAAAAAATCAAAATCAAAAAACAAAATAAAACAATAAATTACCAAATTAATTTTTTTAGTTATGTATTTTTTTATTTAACAAAAATGTTTTTAATTAAAAAAATGATTTTTATTTAAAAAAAATGTTTTTATTTTTATTTTGTTGATTTTTTTTGGTTAATTTATGTTTTTTTGTTTTTGGTTTTTTAAATTTTTTTTATGATATTTTTAATTTTAATTTTATTTTTATTTTTTGTCTAATTTTTTATATTTATAAGTTAATTTTATGTTATTTTTTACATTTTTTAAGGTTTTTTTGTCTTTTTTTTCATAGCTGATTTTTTTGTCTCTTTTTTATGCTTTATTTCTTGTTATTATTTAAAAAAAATTATGGTTGTTTTTGTTTTTTTTTTTTTTTTTTTTTTTTTTTTGAATTTTTGGTGTTTTTGTGTTTTTTGTTTACTGTTTTTAATTTTTTATAATATCGATTTTTTTTTTGGTATTGTTTTTGTGTTTTTTTTTCCAATATTTAAAAATTTCTTTCTTTTTATTATTTTTTTGTGTTTCTTTTTTCATTGCTTTTTCTTTTTATCAATATTAAAAAAAAAAAAATCTTTTGTATTATTTTTTTTGTGTGTGTGTTATTTTATTGTTTTTATTTTTTTCAATATCTGAATTTTTGTTTTCTTTTGTATTTTTCAATTTTTTTTTGTTTTAATATTTTGGTTTTTATTTTCATTTTTTTCTACAGGGTCTATGTTGATGCTTGTCTAACAACGCGATCCCATTATGGGAAATTTGATAGTTTTTTTTTTCCCGGAAAGAAAAATCGTAATTTTCATTATAAAGAAAATTACACATTGTAGATGCCCTTGGCATATGCAGTAAAGAGACCTTAGTCATCTATGAAGTGTTGCAAAACTGATAAAAACTTACAAAAAACCCCTGTTTGGGTATATTGATAAAGTTCATATACTGATATATTTACATATCCAAAAAAAATTGTTCATAAATATTAACAAAAAGTGTTGTAACTAGGGCTAGTCTGCCCTCTGTAGTTCATGGTCTATATACGGTCTATGGTAGTACTGATAGACCTGTGTTGGGGTGTGCTCTCTGATCAACCATTCTCCTCGAGGATGATTCGTTGCCTCTTTCGATAACCTATCCGCGGCTGCATTACATTCCCTGTAGATATGAGTGCAAGAAACAAGATCAAATTGTGATTTTAAAAATAAAACATCATCCAATATTGTTCTGAGCGAATAAGCATGGCATGTAGTAGTGCAATTGAACCAGTTTATGACCATCTTAGAGTCCCCAAATATGTGTAGCTGTCTACAGTTTTTGTATGTAGCGAAATGTAACAGGTGGCAGAGGGTCATGAGTTCCGCAAAGTTGTTAGTGCCATTTCCCAGCCCCAGGCTGATATGGTAGTAGTGTGATTCGAATATGTGAAGAATGATGCCTCCGCTGCAACCTTGATCTTGGGCTGCACCATCGAAATAGGCCCAAGGTTTCCCTCTATCTATGACTTCAGGTGTAATGTGCCTTGTCTGGGTGACCTGTGTCTCCTCCGAGATTTCAAGGTAGCTTTTACAAATCTTTGGAATAATCTGAGCCCATACAAGTTGTTTCCCTTGAAAAATAATGTTGTTTCTGCAAATCCAAATGTGCCAGGACACTATCAGAGGCAAGTTCTAGGTTTTTGGGGGCGTTGCATTGTCCCGCCAGTTGTTCTAGGCTGAATGTGTGTCATCCACGGTCCATGAATAAGCTATCTTGAGAATCTGAAGGACTTGTGCCCAGACATGCTGAGAAGTTGGACAAGTAAGGAATAGGTGATTGGTAGTTTCCTCCTCATTTTTGCAAAGAACACACCATGTAGGTCCCGGGAATGCCCGTTTCCTTAGGTTTATTCCAGTTGGAATTTTGTCCACAATGATATTCCACATTAGTAATCGGGAGCATGGAGGACCCTGTAACTTCCAAATATTCCGCCACCAGCTTTTCAGTACATCAGGTTTGTGTCTAGCATGTATTGTAACCCTCCTTTGGGGAGTAGGTTCCATTCTGTGCTAGTCCCCAGAGTAGCTCATCAGGTTTGTCCCTTAATCTAACATGAGATTCTGATAAGGCTCTCAAATAGGTCCCCCACTCCAAGTGCCACTGAGCAGGGATATCTAATGTCGTCCCTGATAACCAAGCTTGCTGATATACATATGTGTTTTGGGGGTCCCCTATATGTGTTATGTAGTAGATATCCTTTTGGTTCAGGTTGACAATCAGGTCCGGTGGGAGTAAGTGAGAGTTTCCGAAACCAATCCAAGGGTCTATCCCAATACAAGCAGACCCACCATTGCCAATCCTCCATGTGAGTCCCCTTCTAATAGTGGGGAGGGTATTTAACATTGCCCTCCAGATGACAGAAATACCCTTCCTGTTCCAAACTGATTGTCTTAGCCAATCCTGCACTGGTATTGACCATATGTATTTGTAAATGATCACTTCTGACCAAAGGCTCCTTTGCTTCAGGAGAAGCCATCCCAGTTTGGCCGCAAGAGCCTAGGTGAAGGCATATAGTTTTTTAATCCCCACCCACCCCATTTTTTGGGGATATCAATGCTGCTCCATTTGACCCAAGCATATAGTTTCCCCTCTTTATTCTATTTCCATAAGAAATTAAAACATAATCTCTGAATCCTTTGTATTATTCCTTGTGGGATCCAGGCCAGGGACATCCAATAAACCGGTGTGGCTTCGAGGACATATTTAATAAGCACCAATCTGCCAACCCTAGATAGTAGTCTGTGGCTCCATATATTTAATCTTCTTTCTATCTTTGTGATCAGCCAAGTCCAATCTACTATTTTGTATACATCTGATTTTATCCTAAATCCCAGATACTTCAATCCATCCTTCAGGGACTGAAATTGAAAAGGGAAGTTTTGAAGAGCAAGATTGGTTTCTTGTTGAGTACATCTTAATAGGAAGATGGTGGATTTAACTTGATTAATCTCCATACTTGTGGCATAGATGAATAACCTCAGTATCCCTGTGAAGGTATTTATGTCCTGTATGCCCCCATCCAGAAATAGGAGGATGTCATCAACAAAAGGGAGGTGAGTCAGTGTGCATTGGTTTGTTATTTTGAGTCCCTTGAGACACCCTGCACTCTTTTCCGAGGCAATCTTTCTGCTGAGTCCTTCCATGACCAATAGGAATAGTAGGGGGGATAGGGGGCATCCTTGTCTGAGTCCTCTCTCAGCTCAAAAGGAGTGAGAGGTAGATCCATTAATTAAAATTGCAAAGGAAACCGAAGTAATACAACACATGATCCATCGGATGAATTCTGGGGGAAGCCTAGATGAGTGAGTAACATCCGGAGATATAGCCAGTTGACCCAGTCAAATGCCTTTGAGAGATCAATTTTTAGCATCATTCCTTTGAGATTCTTTAGCTTGATAGAGTGGAGAGCCTCTTGTGTCGTGCCAATGGCCTCATGAATTTGACGGTTTTGTAAAAAGGCAAACTGTTCCGGGGAGATATGATCTGATAGGATGGGTTTGATACGATTAGCTATGATTTTATAGAGGCAGTTGCAGAGGGATATAGGTCTGAAATCATTAAAGGACAGAGGAGAGTCCAGTTTGGGGATGAGGGCTATGAAGGTGGAGTTTATAGGCTCATGCATTCTGCCCAGGATACGACTTTCTTCAACTACAGCTAGAAGGTCAGGTCCAATGATTTCAAAGAAGGTGAGGTAGAACTCCACTAGCCATCCATCCGGCCCCAGACTTTTATCTCTTTTGAACCATTTCAAAGTGCTCTCCAGTTCCCCCATAGAGACAGGTTTATTGAGCTCCTCCAGCCTTTCAGGTTCCACGAATCGGGAAAGTACCCTGCGATGCGAATAATATCAGCTAGTGTAGCCCCTGGAGGGGCTTTGAACAACTGATTGAAATGAGTAGTGCCCAACTGAGACAGCTGAGAGTGGGTATTTGCCATCAATTCCTGATCCAAGGGCATCTGCCAAATCGTGTTGCTGGCTTTTCTTCCATTGGCAAATTTGTGGAAGAATTTGGTGTTGCCATCCCCAACCTGTAACCAGATGGCCCGGCTTCTGAGTCTCCAGGTTTCTTCCCGGGCCAGTAGGATCTTAGATCTCTAGGATTCCAGTTCTACTAGTTGCAATTTTGACTCCATGGAGTTAAAGCCCCTACCTTGTTCATCCGTTAGTAGGGCTATCTGGGTTTCTAAGGTAGATATGGCAAGATCCTCCCTAGCTTTTTTCCTGTTGGCCCAATCAATGGAAAGCCGCTTGAGGTTGTACAAGTTATTGCAGAAACCTACAACTTTCCTCTGCTCACTTGAAAGGGGATGGGATTTCCAGAAGTCAAATACCATCTTGAGTTAGTCAGGTTCCTTTAACCAGGATGGATTAAACTTGAATTGAGCTCTTGGTTTGGTTATGGATCCTGCAAATTCCAAGTGTATAGGTGAGCGATCTGATATGCCACCAGAGCCCACCCATTGTCTGTAGTTTATGAGAGTAACCAGAAGGTATTCATGGATGAGGTAGTCGTCAAGTCTTCTCCCCAGGGCTACCTCACCAGTCCTTCTATTATGCCAAGTAGGCATCTTTTTGTTCATAGGAACATCAATGAGGTTGTGCTGATCCAGCAGAGTGCTCAGCTGATTTGAGAGTGTATCAAGTTGCGAGTGATGACCCTAGGATTCTTCATATCCAATGGAAAAATTAAGGTCACCCCCCAATATGGTTGAGGGAGTGATCATTGGGTTGTCCAAAAACTACTGCCAGAAGTCCATTTAATTTTGATTGGGGCGTATATGTTTATTATACGAATTTGTTTCCCCAATGTAGCTGAGAAGAGGTCCATACCAAGAAAACCATGACCTCCACATGAGGACATCACCCTGATGGTTTGAGGGTTGATCCCAAGGGAAAGTCCCCCAGACCTCCTAGCAACATCCAAAGCTTGAAAGTGCCACCCAGGCATGATGACTAGAAGGGATTTAATGATCATTTTGGAAGACCCCAAGGTCTCTTGTAGGAAGATAATATTACAGGGTTTGCTACTCAAGATTCTCTTGAGGGCCAATTTTTTTGGGGGGCTAGCCAGGCCCTTGCAATTGAAGGATAGCCATTTCATCGGGGAACCTTGGCAAGGGTGTCTGCTGCTCTAAGCACCCAACCAATGGTATTTTGTTGACCCTAGGCAACATCATCCCCAACAATTTTAATGGCTTTGGCTAATTTGGATGGTAGGCATCAGAGCTCGTAGAGAGTGGGTGCATAAGTCAGTGGAGGCCCGTCCAAACCAGATATAATCGATGGGGAAGTGGTGAAAGTTGGTATTAGAGGCTTAATCAAACATGTAATGGGGGTAGTAATTAAACAAGGGGAAAGTGCAGATGAATCCATAGAGATAGATAATTGATTAAAATGCAGAGCAGAGGAACAAGGGGAAGTGTTGGTACCCGATGAAGGAGCTTCTGCTGTCGTAGATCAGGATCTGGTCTTATGAGGAGATGGAGGTAGCATCTGGGAGGCACTGGAGGTCTGAATAATGTTCCTCGAATCTTCCTTTGTGCGATCCAGATTTGAGGGTAGAACATCCACCATCGGTTCTTCAGATTGTCTATGCATCGAGCCCTTAGCCGCTGGATTTGTAGACGAGAGCAGAGGACAATCTTTGTAAAGATGTTCGACCTTGTGGCAGCGTCTGCACCAGAATGGCACACCTTCATAGTCAAGGTTTTGCCTGCACGCGAAGTGACGCCAGTGCAGTGTGATCTTCTCCTCCAGCCCTGCCCGAGTGTCCAGGTGTACCAAAATTTGAGCCATGGTCATGATCCCTGTCGATTCAAAAGATTGATCATGATCCAGATAAGTGCCCAGAGCATTCCCAATTCGCTTGAAGATGGTAGGGGTCCAGTATTGCAGTGGAAGGCCCGACAATCGAACCCAGATTGGTCCTGCCCCTAGTTGTTCTCTCTCTGGATCGAATAGTGGATCCCATCGCTTCAGTAGCATAGGCGCCAGTTCTATGTGCCAGAACCTAGATAGGATCCAATCCATATATTCCTCCCGGTGAAATCGTAGGGCAAACCATCCCCTCGCCAGAACACGAATGATGGGAAAGTCTTTTAGTAAGGAACCCCATATTTCCTCTATCCAGAGCCGAAGCCGCTCGATAGTGTAGTTTCGCCCATGAACGCGGCCGACCAGGACCTTCTTGGCGGTGTCGTCAACTTTGCCCATCGATAGTTCTTCACCGAGAGCAAGATTTATATCTTTGTCTCCAGCCCTAAGACACCAACCTTTTTTTTGCTTACCCGTACATCTGGCTGTCAGGTAGTCTTTGAGTAGTCCGCGGATGCCTTGGTTCACTGTCTGTGGGGTGGATGGGGTGGATTTAGGGGTAGGGATAGGGGAGCTGAAACATCCCAAGCGGATGGGCGTGCTAGGGTTAGGGTTAGAGCCACTAGGGTTCGAAGGGCCACCAGGGATATGAGGGTTTGTAATGGGTATGGTTTCGGGAAGAGGGGTATCGGGGATGGGCGTAAATCTAGGCAGGTCAGAGATGTGGGGGAGCTAGGGGAGAGGCGCGTCAAAGGAGGGAGAGGATTGCAAACAAGAGCCTAACAGGTTCAGGGTCGCAGGGGATAGTGGGGGGCAATCCAGCCCATGAACATCATCGATGTGCATGATGGAGGGATGGGGCACAGATGTTGTTGGTCGGTCTTGTGCAGATGTGGAGGATGACAGAGGTCACCAAGGAGTAGCGAAAGGTCCCGGGCTTGTCATGGTGCGATGAAGAGGTCTGTTGACCTCGTGGGGATGAGAGTTTGTTGGTTTGTCTGCCCTGTCCATATCCTTGGAACCGATAGTAAACGAAGTAACGACTGTCCGAGGCACAGGAGTCTTAGCCGCTGAGGTCTTGGGTAAAATGTAAAGGAAGGAGGTAACGATGATGCCGTTCTGATGAGCCTTGAGGGCTTGGTTTAGACCCGACAATTTGATAGTTGATTTTAAAATTTTCGTTATAATGAATCGAGTCTGCCCCCACAATGTATCAATTTTATGGTTGGTCTTTAAGTTTTCATTACAACGGGTCGAGTTCACCTACACCACGTGTCAATTTGATGGTTGATTTATAAATTTTTGTTGCAATGTATCGAGTTGTCTTAGGCTAAGATTTTAAAATCGATATATATTTTGCATTTAAAAAATAAATTACTTTGAGTGTTCATTTTTAAAGTTTTTTGTCATAAATTTTTTTCATAATGTCATGCTTGAAATATTTTGAAAACTTGAGATTTTTTTGTAGTCATAATCTTTGGTTTTAATTGCATGGTTGAAAAATTGTCAAGAGTTTAATGTTTTTATGAGTCATGATATTTTATCTTTAATGCTATGGTCGAAAGCAATTACAATTTGAAGGTTTTTTAGAGTCAAGATATTTTATCTTTAACAACATGGATGGAAAAAGTTGGAATTATCAGGATTCAAGACATGATATTTTATCTTTAACATCATGAATGAGAATTGTTGGAATTTTACAGTTAAAGTCTAGATATTTTCTCTTTAATTCCATTGCTAAAGAATGTCAAAATTGTAACCCGATTTTTTTTTGTTATTCCATAATAAACAATTTTTTTTTAGGGTGTTTTTTTCATCCATTTAAAAAAAAAAAGGGTTTTTACTTCCATATAAAAAAAATGTTGAAAATTTACCCTAAAAAAAACATCA
Organism: Pinus tabuliformis; assembly: GCA_031772625.1. Taxonomy (NCBI): domain Eukaryota; kingdom Viridiplantae; phylum Streptophyta; class Pinopsida; order Pinales; family Pinaceae; genus Pinus; species Pinus tabuliformis. The sequence continues at coordinate 1,042,216,909 of CM062816.1, read as the reverse complement.
TTCTGGAATAAACAATTTTCATTTTTGGCTTGTTTTTTCATGTTTTTTTGGGGTTTTTGGGCTCGAGTACTCGTTTTGAGGTAATAGTTCTTGTTTCATCCGTATCTATGTTAGTTTTATTCTCCTTGTCAAGATACTTCTGGTGGTATGTGGCATGCCACATGGTTCTTCACAATTTATGAGATATCCTCGCTTAAAGTTGAAATCCCCCATTGTGTGGGAAAAAACCCCAAAGGTTATTAAGGTTGCAACTCTTTGATCAAGTCAAAAAGTCAAATTATGATAGGGTTTAAAGTTTCAAATTTTATGGCTCAAGCAAAAACCCCAAAAGGTGTTCAAGCCATAATAAGGGTTTGAAGGAGTATTAATCCATATTAAAAGGTCAAAAATAATATCCTAAGCTCCAAAAAGGATAGTGGCCTCATTCTTGGGTTTTACTTTAATTAAATTTCAAAATTATAATAGTGTTCTTGCTCCTTGAATTTCTCAAATGGATCACCTATTGGAGCCCCTTATATCCAAGAGAAAAATTTATAAAAAGGAATTCAAGCTTCTTTGTAGATAATGCACTCAAATGTTTATTCTTTGAAGAATTGAACTTTGAAATAACATCTCAAAGCTGTGGAGAAAGGCTTAATCAGACGAGAGGAAAGGGTACAATTTTTTTTTGGTTGGTTTCTCTGGGATTTGTTGGGACTATTTTCTTACAAGTGTAATTTGGGCAGTAAAAGGTTTATGACACCATTTTTGAAGGCATAAACTTCTTGAGTGAAGATTGTAAGACGTTAGGGCATCAATTCAAGACTTAAAAGATCAAAGGCTTGTTACTTTTCAGTGAACACTTATTTTTCAGAGAAAATAGGTCAAAAAAGGTTGTTACAGGACTTCGAAGTCTCTCAACCTTGCTTTAGAAGAAGACCAAAATTCTGATTGATTGAAGACTCAAGTAGCCCAAAGAAGCGATAGTTAAGCTCGGTCTCTTGATCAGGCCCTAAAGGAGAATATGGGGATTTGTTACGTAATTTACAAGGAGTTTTATATCTTTTAATGCGGCCTCACTGCTAATCATTTACAGACTTGCATTAGGGATTAAGACATTGACAAACTGATATATCTATCTTTGTGAATCCATTCATCCACTTCTCAGAAGTGGTGTATGTATATATATATATATATATATATATAGAGAGAGAGAGAGAGAGAGAGAGAGAGATTTTTTCAATATTGATTGAAGCCAAACTACATAGTAGCATATATACTTCTACAGTTGAGTCTACTTGCAAATATTAGGAGCTTGTTGACCTGAAATATCTTTGTGGTATTCATCTTGACAACCACCATTCGGAATATTCTGAAAAGGTTGTAGAGATGTGGTTGACCTACTTCAAATAAGGGAGAAAAATCATTTGGAATGGAGTTTAACAAAGTCTACCAAAGAAGATTATCAATGACAATTCTTGCATTCTCAAGAGTAGCAAGGGTCCAATTTTCCTTTGAAGATTGTCTAAGGGTTCCACATTCACTTCAAGTAGTTACACCTTGTAGTATATCTTTCACCTTCAGAAGATGGTTTAGAGACATATGCAATAGTAAGGACTTCTTCCAGATGTTATCTATCAATAGTATAATTCAAGCATTTTTATCATTTCCATAGTAGTTTCATCATTATCTACAATAGTAAGGCAAAATAAGTTTCATCATTTGCTACAGTAGTAAGGGAAAAGAAGTTGCATCATATTCTATATTAAAATGAGTCACTTGTCATCACTTGAATCCAAAATTTTGTGATTTGATAGGGTATAAGGGTTTCTGGATGGGACACCATTGCTATATCTTTTGTAGTTTCTTATTCATTGTAAGTGGGTGATTATCCTTGGTAAGTGGCCACATTAGTTTATTTTGTCTAACATCATTTTCAGGGTGGTTGGGTGGGTGCTAGGCAGGTGTTGAAAATGCAACAAGAAAATCTCAGTTTGACTTTGCCTTGGTCAAATTAGAGAAAATTCAAATTTCTATTTCAACAGAAATCTTGGAGTTAGTTAACTGAGGTGACATGGAACTTATCACTCAAATAACTTAGTTAATTTGAGTTGGGGAAGCTTTATCTCAATTTAGCATGATTGATTTCTAATTTGTAGAAATCTATTTTAGTTAAAGTAAGTTATGGTTAGTTAAACTAGTTCTAACTATCACAGGAAATAGTGGAGGTCTAGTTGTGGAAGTGGAACTTCAACCACACTTAGTGATCAACCAATTAAGTGTTGGGTGTGGAGCTTGATTATCTTCTTTATTTAGAGGTATCGCCACATTGGACCCCAGTTCGTAATGTGGTGGCAATGTCACCCATGAAATATACGTTGCAGGGCGAGTCCGGGGGGGGGCGGCAGCTGTGACCTTTGGGACCCCCCCCCTGGCGGGGGGATCGGGGGCAGTGCCCCTGAAGCTAAAAATATATGTAAAATTTCCTTGTAAAATGTTGTAATTTCATAGTCAATCTAGGTCGTTCATTAGGCAGAGATCTGACGGTAGAAGTTATGTTTAATTTAGGGTTTTTTGCCCTTGAAGGTAACCCCTAGCTATATATGAGGGAATTATATTGCATCTATGTAGAACTGTATTCTGAGCAAGAAGAGAGAGGAGATTGAGTGAGAGAGAAGAGGGAATTACAACAGATCTACTGTAGGTTGTATATCTTTGGTTTTCTAGATAATATAAAATAAAGGACTGGCTATTTCTTTGTGGACATAGCCCAAATTGGGTGAACCACATATATCTGTGTCTCTCTTTTTTATGCATTTTCTGTGTTTATATTTCTGCAATATTTTATGTGTTCCATTGCTCTGTAATATATAATTTTCTAACAATTGGTATCGGAGCCGAAGGTCTATTTTGCTATTAAACCCATAGGAGAGAAGGGTTCCTGGTTCGAGTGGGAGCAATGGCGAAAGATGGTAGGTTTAGGGTTGAAAAATTTAATGGCCAAAACTACCAGTTGTGGAAGATGAAGATGGAAGATTATCTGTATCAGAGAGATCTGTACCAACCATTGAGCGAAAAGGCAAAGAATTCGATGAGTATGACAGACACAGAATGGTATTCTCGACAGAAAGGCACTTGGAACAATATGGTTGTGTCTAGTAGCATCGGTAGCATTTAATATTTCAAAGGAAATGAAAACAGAGGGTTTAATGTCGACATTGACCAAACTATATGAAAAACCCTCGGCCTCAAATAAGGTATTTCTTATGAAGCGTTTATTTAAAGTTGGAATGGTTTAGTTATGGCCATTAGTAACTCTGTCTCTGGATCTAGTACTTTAAAGTTTGATGATGTTGTCGATGCAATCCTTAGCGAGGAAATGTGATGGAAAAGCTCCGGTGAGACATCAGGTAATGCTTTGACTACAGAGACTAGGGGAAGAAAAATGGAAAGATGAAAGAGCTCGGGATATCACAGTAAGTCAAGGAAAGGAAGATCCAAGTTCATATCGGGGATAGTGTGCTGGAAATGTGGGAAGAAAGGACACCTGAAGAAAGACTGCAAGTCTCGGAAGGGAAAATAAGGAGACGTGCAACAAGAAAACAATCATGAAGCGAATGTGACAGGTGATGTGTTTCCAAATGCTTTGATTCTTTCTTTAGAAAATATTATTGATGCCTGGGTGGTAGATTCAGGGGCCTCATTCCATGCCACCCCTGATAGGAAACATTTTCATGATTATGTTCAAGGAGATTTTGGACAGTATCAATTGGTTGATGATAAACCCTGTAAAATCATTGGAATGGGTACAGTTTTCATAAAAAAATAGAATGGAAATAAATGGCTATTGAAGGAGGTAAGGCATGTCCCAGATCTGAAGAAAAATCTTATTTCAATAGGATAGTTGGGAGGTGAAGGTTGTGTGACTACTTTTACAGATAAAACCTAGAAGGTCACCAAAGGATCCCTAGTAATAGCAAAAGGAGAAAAGGTTGGTACATCGCATTTATGCAATGGTATTTCTAATGATGTTAATGCTTTAACCTCTATAGGAGAAGACACGACATTGTTGCATCATAGGCTCGGGCACATGAGTGAGAAGGGGATGCAAATTCTTCTCTCAAGAAATTTGTTGCCATTTTTGAAGCATGTTGATTTAAAATTTTGTGAGAATTGTGTTTATAGAAAACAGAAGAGAGTCAAATTCCTCAGAGTTGGGAAAGAAAAGAAGAGCGAAAAATTAGAGCTGGCGCATACAGATGTATGGGGACCTGCTTAGGTATCATCTCTTGGTGGCTCTCGTTATTATGTTACTTTTATTGATGATGCAACCAGAAAAACCTGGATTTATTGTATTCGAAATAAATCTGATGTATTTGATACTTTCAAGAAATGGAAAGCTTTGGTTGAAAATGAGACAGGAAAAAGGTTAAAGTGTCTAAGATCAGACAATGGAGGTGTATTGCAGCAAAGAGTTTGATAGGTACTGTTGATAGAATGGAATTCACAGAGAGAAGACAGTTCCAGGAACACCACAAGAAAATGGTGTGTCATAAAGGATGAACAGGACAATCATGGAGCGTGCAAGGTTCATGAGATTGCATGCAGGATTGCCTTTACAATTTTGGACAGATGCCATAGATATTTTTGTTTATCTAATAAAGAGAGGGCCTTCAAGTTCCCTGGATGGTGGTATTCCAGAGGAGGCATGGATAGGTAAAAAGTTAAACTACTCATTTTTAAAAACTTTTGGTTGTGAAGCCTTTGTCCACATTAATAAAGAAAATAGAACAAAGCTTGAGGCAAAATCAAAGAAATGTACTTGATCCAGGTGGATATTGGTGGCCACCTGCCAAGTCCACCTGGACCCCCACCATTGTTTCTCTTAGCATTTTCAGTTTCCTTAATTGTAGCACAACTTACTATTTTTAGCAGTTTTTTCGGGTCCTGAATTTCTGGAGCCGTTTTGAGACCCTAAACGACGTTTTCTGGGAAATCTGGGGCAACATGGGTCCATGGACCGATGTTGCCCTTCCCAAAGTGGTAGTGCTCGGATAGATCTTTCTAACGAGCTATTATACGCGTCAAACGGAGATCGTATGCCAAAGTTACGACCTCGGGATGTTGATGTACCAATTTACCCAAACGGGGCCCACAGTTTGGCATTTCATCTCCTAGGGTTAGGTTTTGGAATGTTAAGGGTTTTCCATTATTTCTCAACAATAAATAGGCCTTCGAGCCTCATTGTAACACAGTTCAGAGGCATGTAGCCACCACATCTCTTCTCAGAGATAAGCTACCATCGCCCTAGCTAGTTTATTTCCATTTCTGGTTGTAAGCATATTTCAGTATTTTCCATTAATGAAATGAAGTATTATTTCCGCTGCATCTTTGTGTATATGGTTATCTCTGTAATTTGTTGCGTTCCTGTTTAAATCCGGATCAGTGGTATCAGAGCGGTCTGCTTTTTATCTGTTTTTCTTTGCATGTCCCCAACAAGGTCGGGATATAAGGAGTTAGGGCTTGAACTGGTTGAACCTTTGCAAGACCAGCCTGGAAAATCCCGATGGCCTCCCATGGCAGATGAGAAGAAAGACGAGGGGGTAGGAGATCCCATCAAAATCTTGCTCGAAGAAGCCCTCGAGCGACAATGGAACGCGATGATGGACAGCTTTGCCCAGATCCTTTAGCGGCTACCCAGAAGCGACGCATCGGCTTCCAACAGCTACTCTGGAAACGCCACGCCCTTTAAGGTACAAGTTAATTTTGAAATCCCCATATTCGAGGGTCAGATAGACGTAGATGTTGTAGATAAATGGTTAAATCTGTTAGAGGGTTATTTTTCTGTTCATGAATTTTCGAGTCAGGAAACGATTGTTTTTGCTCTTCTCAAAACAGCCCCCCACGTCAAGGATTGGTGGGAAACCTACTACGAGCAGAAGGATGAAAATACTGGCTCACTATTTTCAGCCGCACCCACCTGGAATTCATTCCGGGATGCCATCAAGGAGCAGTACTACCCTGTCGGAAGCTATGAGGATGAATACATAAAGTGGACCACGCTGCGGCAGGGAAGGGACCAAGACGTGCCGGAGTTCACCAATCTTTTCCATACCCTTCGCACAAAGTTGGGTATCAAGGATTCGGAGCAACATTTGATACTCAAATATCGTGGCTGCTTGCACAAGTACATCCAGGAAGAAATACAATTCCTGAACATCTCCTCACTCGGCGCAGCATACCGATATGCCGTCAAGGTCGAGCAGAAGTTTAAACAAAAGAAGCGAGACTTTGGATCTGCGAATCCAAAGCAAGGGAAAGGTGCCCCTAAACCACAGAACAAAGGACAAAGCCAAGGCGGGACAGCCTAAGACAACCCGCCGAAGCTGCAAGCAAAGAACAACGCCGCGAAGCCGAAAAAGGACACTGCAAAATGGTGTGAGTTCCATAAGAGCTCCACTCACAACACAAGTGAGTGTTGGGCCAAGCAGTCACTGGTGGCTGAGCTAAAGGTTTCAGAATTAGATGCATGTTCCGACTCTGAGTCAGAACCCGATAAGGGGCATGAAAAAGGGAAGCAGATCATTGATGCGGATCTCAACGCCACTGTTGCTACCGCCAAGATCCAGAAAAATGAACCCGAAGATCCAGAGGAGGAGGAACGTCTCTTCCACTCCCGGATGTGGGTAAAGGGCTCCCTGATACAGTTCATTGTTGATAGGGGGAGTCAAAAGAACCTCATTTTGGCAGAGGTCGTGAAGCGGTTGGGCTTACCGACCACAGCACATCCACAACCATACACTATTGGGTGGCTTCACCAAGGACGAGATCTTCGCGTGAGCCAGCAGTGTCGCCTTCCATACAACATCAAGCCCTTCACGGATGAGGTATTGTGTGACATTTCTCCCCTTGAAGTTTGTGATGTATGATTAGGACAGCCATACTTGTGGAAGAGACATGCTGTGTATGAATCAAGGCCCCGTGCTGTTATTATTACATTGGGAAATAAGTTGTACAGGATACCAGAGGTAGCACCACCTACCGTCATCTCTTTGATTACTGCAAAACAATGCAGTAAGATCATTTCCAAAACCAGGAAATTTGTTTTCCTGATGATACGCCCTCAAGGAAAGAAGAAGACAGTGGCCGCGGCCTCCAGATGGGGTCCCTCTGCACGACAACTACAGATGGACAAGGTTGTGGAGGAGTACGAGGACATCTTCACCTCCCCTGCAGGGGTTCCTCTGCACTGTCAAGTCAAGCACTCCATCGATCTGACCCCAGGTGCGCCGCTACCCAATGGACCAATTTATCGGCGCTCCGTTATGGAGAACAATGAAATCAAGAGGCAGATTTAGGAGCTCCTGTAGAAAGGTCACATCCGTTCGAGTTCATCGCCTTGTGGGAGCCCGATCGTGTTGGTACAGAAGAAGGATGGGACGTGGAGACTCTGTATTGACTATCGGGCGCTGAACAAGATCACTGTCCGTAATAGGTACCCAATCCCACGGATTGATGACCTCCTGGACCAACTAAAGGGGGCGAAATATTTCAGCAAGATCGATCTGAAGTCAGGATATCACCAGGTACCAATTGAACCCTCTGATGTGTGGAAGACTGCCTTCAAATCCAAGGAGGGCCTTTTCGAATGGTTGGTTATGCCTTTCGGATTGACGAATGCTCCTGCAACCTTCATGAGGCTAATGGATGACATCTTGCGGCCATTCACCAACTCCTTTGTAGTAGTATACCTGGATGACATTCTCATCTTCAGCCAGAGTTGGGAAGAGCACCTCCACCACATCCGACAGGTTCTCCAAACACTGCGGCAACACAAGCTATGTGCCAATTTGGAAAAGTGCACTTTTGGCATGACCCAGGTTCAGTATCTGGGATACATCATTGATGAATAGGGGGTGCATGTCGATCCAGCCAAGATCCAAGTCATTCGGGATTGGCCATCTCCAACCACTCTAACAGAGCTCCGCAACTTTCTAGGTCTTGCCAACTTCTACCGCAGGTTCGTGTTGGGGTTTTCTCATATTACTTGGCCCTTGAGTCAAGTCACCAAGGGAGGGGCGAAAGCAAAATTCTTTTGGTCTGAATCTCAACAGAAGGCATTCATGGAGTTGAAGGATCGCCTCTGCACGGCACGAGTGCTCGCGTTACTAGATTTACAACAACCATTTGAGGTCGAGACAGATGCCTCTGACTATGCTATTGGGGCAGTCCTTACTCAACATGGACATCCAGTGGCATATCACAGTGAAACACTTTCAGACACAGTCCGGAAGTACCCCACTTATGATAAAGAGATGTATTCCATTATACAGGCCTGCCGACAATGGAAGCATTACATTTTGGGGAAGGAAACGGTCATCCACACAGACCACCGACCCCTGCAGTTCAAACAGACCCAAGGAAAATTGCAGAATGATCGCCATCAGAAGTGGTCTACATACCTGCAACAGTTCCACTTGAATATCAAGTATAAGAAGGGCAGCACCAATAATGTTGTAGATTGCCCCAGTCAACCACCGATCATGGCGTTAACCACCGTGCTCAACTCTTGTGGGCACGAGACTTCTAATTGGCCACTTCTCTACAAAAGCGACCCAGAATTCGGCCACACATACTAGACACTCTTGGAGGGTCGGCATGTTCCAGATTTTCACCTCCAGGATGCCCTGTTATGCCACCTGGGTCACCTTTGTGTTCCTTCAAGCGAGAGTGCCAAGATGATTTGGGAAGCACACTATAGTCGGGCTGCTGGGCATTTCGGGGTCGAGGAGACAGTGGCAGTACTGCAAAATTATTTCTATTGGACGAATCTTTGACAGGATGTTGGGAAGTACATCAGATCATGTACTGCCTGTGCCATTGCCAAACCAACCATTAAGAAGCACGGCCTCTATACCCCGTTGCCTACCCCTAGTCGACCTTGGGAATCCATCTCCATGGATTACATGTCAGGCCTTCCTTCCACTAAGCATGGAAATGACTGTGTTTTTGTGGTCGTCGACAGGTTCTCGAAGATGGCCATTATGGCGGCCTGCAAGAAGAATATCACAACAGAAGCCACTGCTAAACTCTTCTTTGAACAAGTGTGGGTGCACTTTGGGATCCCACAGTCTATCATTTTAAAGAACCCCATGCTTGGTACACTAGGATCCATAACTATCTCACCGGTTTGGGCTTCACAAAAAGTGAAGCGTATGAAAACCTCTATCATACTTTGGAAGAAGGTAAATTGTTGATTATTGTATTATATGTTGATGACTTGATTTTTACTAGTGATGAGTAGCTGATCAGATCTTGCAAAGAGGACCTTGCAAGAGAGTTTGAAATGAAGTACTTGGCCCTCATGCATTACTTACTTGGATTGGAAGTATGACAAGGTGATGGGGAACTGTTTGTCTCTTAGGGAAAGTATGTTAATGATATAGTTTAGAGGTTCCACATGGAAATATGAAAACCCATGGAGACACCTCTAGTGGCCAAATGGAGGAAAGAGGATGCCACTTTAGGTAAGGAAGTGGATGCTATCAAATTACCGATAATTGGTGGGTTCACTCATGTATCTTATGAGAACACAACTAGATATGTGCTATGTAATCAACCAACTGATCCAAGCTATGGTTAGGAAAGCCAAAGTATTTTGGAGTGAAACTAAGCATGTTCTATGGTACCTCACAGGCACTACTTAGTTTAGACTATGGTACAGAAGGACAGAGGGAGTGAAGTTGTGTGGCTTCATATATTCATATTGGGTGGGGAGTCCATCAGACTGAAAGAGTACATAAGGTGGAATTTTCAGTGTTGGGTCTGCACTGATTTTTTGGTACAATGGGAAGAAAATATATGTAGCACTCATATCAGTAGAAGCATAATACATGGCTGCCAGTCAAGCAAAAGGTGAGGCAATCTGGATGAGAAATATATTTGTTGAATTGTTTGGTCAGATGATGGATCCAACTGTGATCTACTAGGATAATCAGAGCTTCATCAAGCTCTATGAAAATCTTATTTTTCACGATCAATCCAAGCATATAGATATATGATATCATCCTTTACGGGATTGTGTGCAGAGGGAGATAATGTTGTTGCATTACATTCCGACAAAGGAACAAGATGTTGAAATTTTGACAAATACCTTGTCAAGAGGGAAGTTTGAGTTCCACATGTGCAGGATAGGGCTAGTTGATAATCGCTTTCTTGTTGAGAGGGAGTGTTGAAAATGTAACAAGAAAATCTTAGTTTGACTTTGCCTTGATCAAACTAGAGAAAATTCGAATTTCTATTTTAGTAGAAATATTGGAGGTAGTTAACTGAGGTGACATGGCACTTTTGACTTGTTGAAAATGCAATAATAAATTCCTAATTTAATTTTACCCCGATTAAATTAGGAGAAATTTCAATTTTAATTTCATCATAATACTTAGAGCTAGTTAATTGAGGTGACATGTCTCTTGTCACTCAATTAACTCAATAAATTCGAGTTGGAGACACTTGAGTTCAGTTATACATGACTAATTGCTAAATTTTAGCAATATATTTTAGTTAATTTGAGTTATTGTTAGTGTAACTAGTTCTCATTGTCAGTAGAAATAGAGAAGGTCCAGTTAAGGGTGTGTAACATTTTTCACATTGAATGATCATCTAGTTAACTAATCAATCAACCAAAAATAATTGTTGCATGCAGAGAATTCAAGTTACTGAGTTGAGATTGGAATTCAAGGGAATTGTACTATCAGTTGTAAATTATTCCAAGTTGTACAGTTCATGCATGCAGTCAGAGAAGGACCTATAGGAATTGCACAATATATATTGAGGAATTTCCAAAATTATAGGGGGTTAATTCCTTGAGGAACAACATAAGGAAATATGGGCTTGGAGGCTCAAAATATTGGCTAATTATTGGTTATGGTTGGTTAGTCAGACAGAGGATAGAAGATACAGGTGTAGGTTGAGCTCAATCTTGAGTAGGGCATATTGTATTCATCCAGATTATTTGATTAATGAAATACATATAGTAAGGGATTTTGAGAAGTTTGTTTCCCCTAGATAAATATCTATGTACGTGTGTTAAATATTGATGCATGTTAATGATTTGTGTTCTCAATTGTGAATTTACTTCCACAGATCAATACAGTAGCTTCTAGTCTTGTGATTTAGAAAAATTTGTGAGAAGTTTAGAATTACACATTAATTTCTACATGGTATCAGAGCTAGATTCACAATGGAGAATATATTTGGAAGTTTTCATTGCAAGAGGTTTGAATTTGAAGATAAGTGTTACGTGTTTTCTCTAGGACTAAGAAGATGGATTTCAATGGACTTAGGCTCGAGTATGCTTTGGAAGGAACAAAAAATTTTGTGGCATGGAAGATTCAAATGGAGGCAGTATTGTATGATAATGGGTTGCTAGAATACATCAAGACAGATGTAGCAAAACCCCCAACATTTGATGCCTAGGATCTTTCTCAGTGGAAGAAGGATGTGGCTAAAGCGAGGAGGATAATATTGTGTCAAATATCCATGGGAAAGAGACTTTGTTCACGATGTGGAAAACATTGACAGAGTTGTTTGAGAACAATAGTGACCACAGGAAGATGGCACTCAAGGACAAGATTCAAAGTATTAAGATGCAAAATAATGAAATAATTCTGCAGTACCTGAGCAATTTTACACAGTGTCATGATGAAGTTGGTGGGGTCAGTATTACTATCCCTAAATAATATTTCGAAGCTCTATCCCTCTTGGTACTTCCCAAGAGTTGTCATAGTTATCAAGATTCCGTAAATGGTACACAAAACCTAACAAATTGGGAGCAGTTATGGTCCAATCTAGTGCATGAAGAAATAAAGCAGAGCAACAGAGATGAGACTTCATCCAAGGGAAAGGATGAAGAGAACTGTGCCTTGTATGGAAAGGAAAAGAAAGGGAAATGATTTGAAAATGGAGGAGAACTTCTCCTCTCAAAAAATGACCATCCTCTGACACTTTACAAGTAAACAAAATGGGTCTTAAAAGGTAAACACGTTTCACAACCTATTCGAGATGGTGAGTTTGGTTTTCACATGAAATTTAAAAAGAAACACATTCACATGCAACTCAAAATGACAAAAAATGAAGAGAAGAAACCAAAATTTGATGATGGAGTTCACCCCTCCGGGGCTACATCTTTGGACGTGCTCCAATAACTAGACCGCTTTATTGATTTCAGTTTAATATGAGTACATACAAATTATTGACAGTAAAGTTTGTTTCTCCTACAAAGAAACATTCTCCTACAAATAATTATCACTCCAAAACTATGACTCCCTACAACAAGTCATGAAAATGTCAACATAAAAAGGACTCACACATCAGGTCCTTGTACTCCACTTGAAATCCAAGCACAAAAACATTGAAGTACTGAAAAGGGCTTCTCTCATTAAGACATAATGAGAAAATACTAAAAATAGTTGAACTATAGAAGTAACATATGTTGCATATGAAATAAGAAGGTTGGAAAACCTCTGACTAGGCTTTCTCCATGCTCAAAATGCCTTCAAACTGCTTCCAAAACACTGATTGTCTCTGGCACTAAAAGACTTGAACCGGAAAAAGGTCTTTCATAAAGTGCTCAAATTAGAAAACTGAGGTTGCCAATTAGTTCGGGACGCTAAAAAACCCCCATCTATGCTCTTCTTGAGCTCAAAAAAGTTAAAAATTGAGCAAGTTATGCTTCTCTAAGCCAAGCTCTGCTAAGTGCCTTGCAATTTGGCCAAACCTGCAAACAGTGTGACAATTTCATCCTTTTCTTAGTCTATTGGGTGACAATTTTTCCCACAAATAGTGCATTTTTTCGCCTCATTAAATTCCCCAATAACTCCCATGCACAAAAACAAGGCCACATGAAATGCATAAGGCTAGGGGTTAGGGCCAACATCTGCCCCATTGGCATTGGATTTTTCTCTATTGGCTATGGTCACGTGGAGGTGACGTGGCCAGGTGATGGGGCCAATGCCCATCCTCATTGGGATAGCTCCCTATCTCTTCGCCATTAGTTATGTGCCAGACCATAACACTTAGGGCTGGGGTTGAATCCCTGCCCTGCTCCGGTAGCGCCCTCTAATCTTGTGCATGGTCATATGGCATATTTCGTGACTAGGGGTTGGGGCTAGTCCCTACCCCCTCTTCGCTACTACTCCTCCACCATGGGCATAACAATGGTGGACAGGACCAGGGTCCAGGGCTAACAGATGACCCTTCTCCCCCAATGTGGAAACATATACAGCTTAAATCTAACTCGACGTCCATATGGTTAAGAACCAAAGCTGTGACATGATGGTGGAGGATGAAGTTTGTGTGCAAAAGGTTTTGGGTTCTAACCCCACTGAGGCTCTCAGGCCTATACAATTTTTTTTGCCATTGTGGAGGCACACATGGTGACCTCTGATAGGGCCACATGGTGGCATCCTATTGGGCCACCTCAAAAACTTTGACCAATAAAATGATGCCAACACACCTTGTACAAAGCAACACTTGGAGGGATCTGATTGGATTTCCATACATACAGTTCACATGCTGACATCATCATTACATCAGTAGTACAGACTGCCCAATCAGCCCATCTGGAAATTTTTTTGTTGTTGGTCAAAAAATTTAGAACATCATAACTTCTTCATACGACGTTAGATTGAGGCAATTAAATTGTCATTGGAATCATGACGATGAACACTACGAATTGATGCTGGTTTTGGGATATTTTTGAGCCTAATTTTTGTTCTCTAGATCATACCTCCCCACTAGGAACTTTTGGACCCCAAAATTTTATCTTGTATTAGTAAATAAGTGATGAAAAAGCTCATTAACTTTCCCGATCTCAATCCTTTCTATTATTGTTTGACTTGGTGCCTTAAAGCTCCAATCAAGGTACTCCACCTTGCCTCTGCATGAAGTCCTTATCTCCCAATCAAGAATTGAGCCACAATTATTCTAAACATGCAGGAACAAAACTTCGATGGATAGAATCTAATCATTCTCTCCAAAACCATATTTCTTTGGCTTAAACAAACTTCATCTCAAAGTCCCTCTTTGCTGAAGACAAACATGATCTTCCATTTGAAAATCATAAGCAACTCAATGCTTTCCATGCATTGATTCATACTTTGCTTTACTATCCTAAACTGCACTTGTACTATGAGGTACATGAGATGCATTTGTTCAATGACATACTTGTACTTGTCCACATAATCATGGTCATCTTCTACACAATCTTTATTAAAGATTTATTCACAAACAAGCTTCATTTTGAAACACTTATATCATTGAGTGCTTGACACAACTATAGACATATTGGACGACATATAAATGCTCATCCCAAAAATTCCTCAAACAATTGGACTCATCATCAAGCTAAAATAACATAACATGTCAAAGAAAACACACTTATTGCAAATACATGATTGTACATGAATTCACTTTACAAAGTACCCAAATGGGAATATACAACAAGTATTTACAATTTTATAAAGCACAAAAACTGTACAAAATATTCTACCCATCCTTTACCTATCCTAGGCTTATGGGTTTTCTTTTTGCACCCGCTCTGCTTTTAAGGCTGCTTTAGGAACTACACCCATTTTCTCTTTTCCACTTGTCACTTTCCTTACAAAATATCGCATGTCCTCTTTGTCCTTCTTGGGATGAAGTTCCAGATGAAGTTTCCAACACTTTTCAATCTGGTGCCCATTCATGCTACAATGGGTACAAAATGCTTTCAATTTCCCATCAACAAGGAAGTATTCAAACTTGAGAGAGGTTACTCATGCTTTGTCCCAATTATTTGATTCATCCTTTTGACCATCTCCTTATGTTTCTCACAATCAGCGACACAATGTTCAGCTGCATCACAAAAGATGCAAGGAAACATGTTCCATAGATAACCAAAATCACCAACATTTCTAAAATCCACATGACACTTATACTTGTCCTTTGGGATGTGACTTTGATGATGAGGAGTGGACCTTGCATGTCCCTTGGAACATTCATATTTCTTTGGAGACAATTTTCCATTATCACTACCATCATGGTGTGACATATCATCACTTGATGATTTATTTTCCTCAACAAACTTAGAGACCTCTCCCATTTATCCATGACCATAACCCAATATTTCATATCATGGTCATTCCTTCACCTCGATAGGATTAGCAATACCCTAGCCATTGATTCTAAGGCCTCTTCCATCATAACCCATCTGATTTGAAATCTTCATAACAATAACTTTGGTATGCTTTTCAAAAGCTGCAAAAGATGTGTTATCAACAGTAGCTAAAGGAGTAGAACTAGAGATGCTAATTACCTCCTTTGATTTGTAACCCATCTTTTCTGCTTTAGATGTTGATGACGAAGTGGATGATGACTCAAGACACCCATTTTTACCAACGGGAACATAAGGAGAATATATTAGATGCTGAAAAATACACAAGCATCGTTCTCAACATAGGATCCATATCCCATGTTTGTACCATGTCCAAAAATTGGCTTCATCTTGGAGGGATTCTTTGTTGCTTCCAGGATGGAAATATCACCAATATGTTCTTCCAGTACATGCTGCAAGTAGGCACATTTTCCTTTTATCCTCCTTTTCAATTTCAAGTAACCCCCTAAGCTCAACATTCTCCATTCGAAGAGACAAATTAATATCCTCCAACCCTTGAAGTCTTTCACGCTTCAGTTTCTTGCCATACTTACAACTTGGTCATAACCAAATTTGATACCATTTGATATGAATATGGAGGAGAAATTATCCTCTCAAAAAATAACCATCCTCTAATGCTTTGAAAGTAAACAAAATTGGTCTTAAAAGGTAAACAAATTTTTCTTTCCCAGTCACCAACCTAGTCATCCCATCTGCATTTTTTTTTTTACTATTGGTCAAAAACTTCAGAATGTCATAACTTCTTCGTATGATGTCGAATTGAGGCGATTCAAGTGTCATTGCAATCAGGATGAAAAAAATACAACTTGAAGCCAACTTTGAGAGATTTCGATAACTTTAATTTTTTGAGCCTAATTTTTGTTCTTTGTATTAGGAAAGGGAAGAAATCACAATCCAAAGTAGAATCTAGTCAAGGGGGAAAGAAGAAAGACTTGTCCAAAATCAAGTGCTTTCACTATCATGAACTGGACACTATGCCATGAAATGTCCACACAACAAGGCAAGCAAGAAGACCATAGGAGGAGCACTGGGTGAAGCCTTGGCTTCATAGTTCGAACTTGATTTTACATTCATTGCATGCATGTAAAGCATAGTGATGGGTAATATGCAGTATCTCGACAATGGTGCCTCATTCCACGTAATGGGAAACAAATAAATTTTTAGTGACTTGGAGGATAAGGATCTCCAAATGCACATCGATAAGGGAGATGATGGAAGGTATAGTGCAACCAACATTGGTACAATTACTTTTTAGAGGGATTCTGACTCATCTCTCTGGCTCAAGGATGTGATGTATGTACAGGGTCTGAAGGAGAATCTAGTTTGCATCGCGGTGTTGGAAGATTGTGGCTATGATGTGATATTCAACAAAAGGAGGGCTTTCTTGAGACAAATCGCCATGGGACAAGTGAAGCATATTGGGGTCTGAGTGAAGAACCTATACAAATTAGATGTGGAAGATTGTGCATCATTGAGCACAAAAGCAAAGAAGGTGCATAGAATAGATATCAATGAATTATGGCATTGAAGACTTGGCCATTTACATCATGGTGCTTTAAAGATCATACAACATATTTCTACATGCTTCCCCAATGGAGCACTAGAGCAGCAAGATACATGCAAAGGGTGTACATTAGGGAAGTACACAAAATCCACCTTCAATGATCGGGATAGTAGGGCACATGAAATCCTTGAAAGGATCCACTCTAATTTATCTAGACCTTTTTCGACAGCCTCCACTTCCAAGCACACACATTATGTTATATTTGTAGATGATTTCTCACAGAAGTGTTGGGTCTACTTCATGCAGAAGAATGACCACACATTCTCCAAATTTGTTGAGTTTAAAGCACTTGTTGAGAAAGAGACTGAGAGGAAAGTGAAGGCTCTCAGGATCAATAATGGTGGTGAGTATGTGTCAAATGAATTTTAAAAAAAATGTGCAAAGGAAGGAATTCAATGGGAGTTGATAGCACCCCATAACCCACAACAAAACAGGGTGGCTAAGAGGAAGAACAAAAGTATTGTGGGAGAAACATGGGAGATGTTGCATGACCAAAGCCTACCTCTACACTTGTGGGCTGAAGCATGCAACACAATAGTCTATTTGTAGAACGAGAGTCCTCACATGATTCTTGGGATGAGTACACCAGAGGAATATTTTTCAAGGAAGAAACTAGATGTGTCACACTTCAGGATCTTTGGATCATTAGTTTACTAACATGTTTCCAAGGAAGCAAGGAAAAATTTAGAGACGATAACAGAGTTGGGCATATTTGTGGGGTACAAAGATACACCTCACAACTATCATGTGTACTTTCCATCTCTCAGGATGACAATGGTCAGACGAGATGTGGAATTTGATGAGGAGAAGGAAATGAGGTGTTCTCTTGAGAGGGATCTTTAGTTGTAGGCTGATAAGGAGCCCTTGGATCCAAAAAAAGAACCTTAGGAAGTAATGGAGCAGACACAAGAAGAGGAGTAGAGAGTGGATACATCCACTCAAGCAGAGATATCCAGACAAGGAAGGAAGTGAATCAGGGAAGTTGATAGATTATTACATGATGCTAGAGATAATGTGGGAGCACTCACATCACAAGGCATGCAGAGGAGGTCATCAGATCGGTACACTAGCTACATGGCTCTGATGAGTGAGTTGGTAGAGATAGAGCCATCCTCAATCGAGGAAGCTGTAGAGAAACCAATATGGGTTGATGTTATGGTAAAGGAATATGATTCCAATTCCAGAAACAATATTTGGGAAGTGGTCCCAACACCAACAGACAAATTAGTGAATGGTTCGAGATGGATTTACAAGGTAAAGCATGCAGCAGACAGGAGCATAGAGAAACATAAGGCCAAATTTGTGGCCAAGGGGTTATCTCAGGTGGAGGGAATTGATTATGAGGAGACATTTTCTCCAGTAGCAAGGTACTCATCTATCAGATCAATTCTAGCATTGTCAATGCAGATGGGGTGGAAGATCCACCAGATGGATGTGAAGAAATCATTCCTCAATAGATTTATTTAGGAAGAGGTGTATATTGAGTAGCTGGGGGGGTTTTATACCTTTGATATAAATTTTCATGTGTGTAGACACAAGCGAGTGTTGAAAGGACTCAAGCAAGCACCCGATGCTTGGTATACCAGGATCAACAACTATCTCACCGATTTGGGCTTCACTAAAATTGAAGCATATGAAAACCTTTATCACATTGTGGTAGAAGGTAAATTAATGATTATTGTTCTATATGTCGATGACTTGATCCTTACTAGTGATAAGCAGCTGATCAAATATTTCAAGGAGGACCTTGCAAGAGAGTTAGAGATGAAGGACATGGGACTCATGCATTATTTCCTTGGTTTGGAAGTATGGCAAGGAGATGGAGAATTTTTCATCTCTCAAAGAAAGTATGCCAACAAGATAGTGAAGAAGATCCACAAGGAGAGTAGAAAAGCCATGGACACTCCTCTAGCACGTAACTGGAGGAAAGAGGATGCCACTTAAGGTGAGGAAGTGGAGGCTACCATTTATAGGCATCTTATGGGTTTACTAATGTATTTGATGAACACATGACCGAACATGTGTTATGTAGGTAACCAACTTAGTAAAGCCATGGTTAAGCCAACCAAATAATATTGGAAGGCATCAAAGCATGTGTTGAGATACCTCAGAGGCATTACTCAATTTGGTCTTTGGTACATACGAATAGAGGGAGTGAATATGCAGGGCTTCACAAATGTCGATTGGGAGGGGATTCCATCAAACAAGAAGAGAACTTCAGGAATAATTTCCAGTGTTGGGTCAACAACAGTTTCTTGGTACAATAGGAAGTAGAGATCTGTGGCACTCAACTCAGCAAAAGCAAAGTACATGACCACAAGTCAAGAAACATGTGAGGCTATCTGAATGAGAAAGATTCTTGTTGGCTTATCTAATCAGAAGATGGATCCTACAATTATTTACTGTGACAATAATATTTGTATCAAACTCTCTAAGAATCTAGTATTTCATGATCGATCCAATCATATCGACATCTGATATCATCATCTACAAGATTGTGTGTAGAGATAGTTTATGTTGTTGCAGTACATTCCAATAGAGGAACACAATGCATATATTTTGATAAAGGCTTTGTCAATAGGAAAATTTGAGTTCCATAGAAGCAGGATTGGGGTATATGATAATCCATTTCTTGCTGAGAGGGAGTGTTGAAAATGTAGGAAGAAATTCCTAATTTAATTTTCCCTTGATTAAATCAGGAGAAATTCGAATTTCAATTTCAGTAGAATACTTGGAGGTAGTTAACTGAGATGACATGGCTCTTTTCACTTAATTAAATCAGTAAATTCGAGTCAGATACACTTGATTTTAGTTCTACATTATTGATTGCTAATTTGTAGCAATCTATTTCAGTTAATTTGAGTTATTGCCAGTGTAACTAGTTCTCACTATTAGTAGAACTAGTTGGGGTCCAATTAAGGGTGTGTAACTTTTTTCACACTAAGTGATCATCCAGTTAACTAATCAATCATCCCAAAATAATTGTTGCATGTAGAGAATTCGAGTTACCCAATTGAGATTGGAGCGAAAGGGAAGTGTACTATAAGTTGTAAACTATTCCAAGTTGTACAGTTCATGCATGCAGTCAGAGAAGGACCTATAGGAATTGCACAATCTAGATTGAGGATTTTACTAAATAATAGGGGGCTAATTCCTTGAGGAACAACACAAGGAAATTTTTGGCTTGAGGGGGCCTAACCCAGGTTCAACATTAGTTAGCCAAATAAATCCCTACACTACTGGCCCTTTTGGCATCAGCCCACGGAGCGTGAACTGAAGTCTCACCCGAAGCAATATGGGGGGATGCTAGAACCAAGTTTCCACACCCTTGAGATGGTTGTGGTGTCGTTTTATCTCTTCTATCCCTGCCTTCGCGCAGGTGATCTCGCTCTAGGGCTTGTAAGACAAACCCTCTATTTCGGCTTTCAAGACCTTCGTGAAAGTACACAATCAACCTGCGTGTAGCTTTAACCCATGGCTCAGGTACTTTCGTGCTGCTATAGCAGTGTGCTATGCAGATTCCTCTATTATCCTAAGTGATTCGCTTATCTTGTCAAATACTTAATGTTATCACCACATAAATAGATGTTCTTACTTGCGTTCACTTAACCAACACATTTACATATGTTCGCACATCATATAAGCATTATAAGTGAAATTCATACCCAACATAACAAGATGCATAAACAGGAAATAAAGACGCATAAATTGTAGAATACTTCTCTTTATTGATAATTCCGGACAGTTACAAACTCAACCTGCCCTATGCATTTAGCTGCAGGAGTCCGCACACTCAACTGCAAACTTCTACCCTAGGCCTTTGTGCACTCAATTACAAAGCCTCTACCTACGCTACGACCCAACTTAGACTTCTTGCTCTAAAGCTATGACTCTCTCCGTTGTATTCTCCTTTTACTACTTAGAGCTTAGCTCTTTTTTTATACAATCCCATGGTTCGCGGACCATGGGTAGATATTTTACAGCCGACATTACATTTCCAAAATAAGGGCAGAAAACCCTATGACTCTTTAACACCTACGCGCTCCGCGACCACAAAATGTGGAGTCTTTACACTTGGATTACAAAATTTGACCAAAATATGGGTTTTTAGCCCCAAAACTACCCTTGGGGGATCCCGCGCCAAATAGGCCCCCAACACAAACATCATGACTCACCCTCGAGTCACTCTGTAGGTGCGAAGATCTTACAACAAAGACCTCCCAGCTCTGTTTGGATGACCGCAACCTCGGCAGTGCACTGAGTGGCCGCCTTCTAGAATTCTTCCACTCTCTGCTCGGTGACTGCCACTAAACTTCCACCATCAATCTTTTGTTGAGTTTCCTGCAGTGTCGCGAGCTTTCCTTCAATGGAAGTTGTGATCATATATGCCTCATCTATCCATGGCTATAGGCACACTTTTAGGACCACTTCTTTGTGCTGAGCCGCATCCTCTTGTTCCTTAAGCACCTTTGCCTCCTACATCCATGTGAGCCTCTGTGTAAGGATGACCATCTGCACGGTCCCTTTGACCTTGTCATATCCTTGTTGTAGATCACACACCTCTATCTCCAGGCGCTCTACATTTGGGTCCTCCGATAGGGTGGTCAGGACCTCGAATGACTGTTCAAAAAGTTGCATGCAGTCTGCTACTGCATTGTCGACAACCGCTATTGTTGTTGTTGTTGGCATTATGATGCATGTGTTGTACTTGATGGCAACCCACTCATAAAAGAACATCTCTCTTATTTATATCTAGATGAATCTACGGAAGAGATATCAGATGACAATTCTTAGTATGACAAGTCCAAAGGGGGAGATTGTTGGCATTATGAGACAAGTGTTGTCCTTGATGACAAATCACACAAATGATAAATTATAGTGCAGCAAATTTATTTGATAAATTATAGTGCAACAAAGTTTCCTTCATGTAGAGAAAAATTCACGCACTTTTATGCAGAGAAAAGTTTATTCCATGTAGAGAAAAGTTCACGCACTTTTATGCAGAGAAAAGTTTATTCCATGTAGAGAAAAGTTCATGCACTTTTATGCAGAGAAAAGTTTACTCCATGTAGAGAAAAGTTCATGCACTTTTATGCAGAGAAAAGTTTATTTCATGTAGAGAAAAGATCACGCACTTTTATGCAGAGAAAAGTTTACTCCATGTAGAGAAAATTTCACGCACTTTTATGCAGAGAAAAGTTTATTTCATGTAGAGAAAAGTTCACGCACTTTTATGCAGAGAAGAGTTTATTTCATGTAGAGAAATGTTCATGCACTTTTATGCAGAGAAAAGTTTATTTCATGTAGAGAAAAGTTTACGCACTTTCATGCAGAGAAAAGTTCCCTTCATGCAAGAGAAAAGTTCACACACTTTCATGGTTGGTTCATGGTATTAGTCCGACAGTTTTTGATCCTATGGTTTTGGTCCGTGGTATTGCATCCAAAAGTGTTGATCTCACGCACTTTCATGGTTGGTTCATGGTATTAGTCCGACAGTTTTTGATCCTATGGTTTTGGTCCGTGGTATTGCATCCAAAAGTGTTGATCTCATGCACTTTCATGGTTGGTTCATGGTATTAGTCCAACAGTTTTTTGATTCTATGGTTTTGGACCGTGGTATTGAGAAAGGACTAAGGCTATAAAAGAGGAAGGAGATCATTTGGAAAAATATCTTCTGAATTATTGAATATCTGATAAAGTGTTAGATCTGGAATACTGTGATTGGGTTATGGTGCAGATCTGGATCTGAGCTAAAGAGGGATCTCACTGGTTGATGGAGAACAAGTTCTAAGGATAGATCAGGATCAAATGGTTTGAAATGAACTATCTCTATATATTTGATTATGCTTATTCTAGATCTATATACTGACGCTTGTAATGATCTGAACTGGGTATAACTTGAGTTTGAAATCGCTGCAAGTCATGTTTGAATATTTATAGATCTATACGCGGGTTGGCTTTGGTGTAAGCGCGATGTATGTAGGTTTGGTTCATTGTAGTAGTGTATACAATTTGAGCTATGATATTTGAAGTCACAGGTGGTTCTGGTTGTTGATGGGTTCTGATGACAGTTTAAAGGTGTCAGTATTCTGCATATCCTGTTTGGCTGATTGTGTTTAGCTTCATTATTGATGGATGAGAACTAATATTGGATCAGGATCATAATGGCTCATATTTATGTGATCTGATGGACTAGATCTGGGTGCTAACACATATATTATCCTTGTATATGTATTGATCTAGTGTTTGGGTGATTCAGAAGATTGATTGATTATGTGCTTCAATGATATTAATGGGTCCAGTATGAAAATTGGATGAAACGTGGCATTTCAGATTATGTGTTGTGCTTCAGGAGTATCCAGTCTGAAAATTTATGAAACGTGGTCCCTGGAAGAAAGAGAAGGTTGTAGCCTTCAGTAGGCCAGCACCTACGTACTAGTATCTTGGCTAGTACAAGAGCTAAGGGGGTTGTAGCTCCCTTCCAGGAGAAGCTGGAGAACGAGAGAGGGTTGTAACTCTCTGCAGGTTGTAGCCTGCGTACTGGTAAAGGACAGCACCAGTACATTGTAAAAGGAAGTTTCTAATTAAAGAAAGATAGAGACGAATTGCAGCAGGTGGTTTTCTCCCACATTGGGTTTCCACCTTATATCATGGTGTTCATGTGTGTGGCTGATGTGTGATGATCTGTTCTATTTTACTGCACCTGTTTACTGTTAATATGGTTGATAATGTTCTAATGCACTCATTAAGGATCAACTAACTGAATCATAAGAAGTTGTGGAAATCACATATATGAATCTGAATATGGAAATGAAAAAGTTTTATTGATGTGATAATACTGATTCACCCCCCCTCTCAGTATTATTTCCAACAGTTGTAACAGTGGTGGCACGTTGTTCCCTGAATTCTAGCGGAGTTGAAGGCTGAGCCCTCAACTACAATTCTGCAATCTGCAAGTTCAACTCCAGCTGAATCTTGGCCATCTCTATCTGAGTGTCATGCACCCTTGTGGCCAACTTGCAGACGCGCGCCTCAACCGGTTCTTCTGCCTAAATGTCCAACTCTGGGACTAGTCGGTAGGCTTCCTCCACTACCTGCATGATTTTCTTGTTCTGTTCCACCGCCTCGTTGTGCTGCAGGCCCAACTACTCGATATTAATGTGCTGCTCGCTCATCACCTGCAGAGTGTGACTCTCTTGGGCCCTAAGTTCCGCGTTAACTCCATCCTGCAAGAGGTGGAGCGTTTCTCGAGGGAGTACGGCCATATTCAATCCCACCCCTTTTAGGCTACTGACCATGGGCCTGTCGGCCTCATTTTCTGTAGTAAGTGCCCCATCTGGTAGCAGTATCATGTTGGTCACCCTTGTGCGCAACATCTCTGCAGAAGCTGAAGTGTTGATCGCAAGGCTGGTGGACACTGTGATAGCTTGTGGAGTGCGAGCCTGCAACTCCTGCAGCTATGTCTGGAGAGCCACTAATACCAATTGTTGTTGCTCTTCGAACTGTTGGAGGGCCTCCGCAGTGACATCCCTCACTGTTTCTCCAATATCATGCAAATCCCCCTTAGTGAGGGTGATTGGGTCCAAGGATGTCTTTGAAGCCTTGGTTTTCTTCCGTGACGCTGCCTTCTCTTGCATCCACTGACGCTTGAGTTTGGTGGACGTTGTCTGTGGGTTTGTACCACCTTTTTCTGTCGGCTCCTCTGTTTCTGCCTCAGCCCCGGGCAAAGGTGACTTCTGTCCTTTGCGCTCTTATCCTCTTGTCTCCTGCTATTCTACCAATTTCGCAGCATTGCACGCTGCCTAGGTCTTAACCTCTGCTTCCTCTTTTTTGCGCTTCTCAGCCAGTTGTGGTATTCTGAGATTTGTTTCTTCCTTCTTACGCTACATGGCGAACTTGTCCGTTTCCATCGTGGAGCCTGTTGCAATGCGCCACTCCAGTGGCCAAGACTTGAGGACTACAAAGATAACATCATCTGTTGATAGATAGGGTAAGCTATGCCATGTCTTCATGGGGTCCTTCCACGCCTTGATAAAGACATGGTGGAAATCCACTTTGAACTCTACAAAGTTCTGCAAACTAGCGTATACTATGGGCGACAACTGTGGCTTGTGATTTATCCCCATCTGGATACTCATCTCCATCAAGATCCAAAAGATCTTGCTTTCTTTTACGCGCTGTGCGCCCTTGTTTTCCATAGCGAGGCATACTTCGCTATCTCTGGAAGGTCCGGCATGACTGAAGGGAATTGGTTGTCTTCTAACATCTCCCATGCCACCAGCACAATCGACAGTAATAGCCACACGTAGTGGAAAATCTTGCCCTGCTCCTGTGCCTCGCGACAATTCGCAAGGAACTCGCTGCATAGATAATTCGCCTAGTTGAAATGGACTCCTTCAACACATTCGGCTGCTAGTGTAATCACAGGCACAAGCACCTCATCCGTGCGGCACTTTCGCATCACCTTCCCTGCTAATATTTGCGTCGCTACCTTGACTGCAAGGTTGTTAATGCTGGAGATGGCATATCCTCGCTTCTTCTTCATAGCTTCCGCGAGGGCCAACTCACCACCTTTTCCTTCTGATATATTGGCTGGATCCTCCCCTGAGTAAGGCAGTCATGTGATCTGATGGATCAAGTGGTCTATGATGGGAATAGGCTCCTCCAGCCACAAACACCCATCATGCACCAAGCAGAGTAGCTGTTTGAAGATGAAGACGATCACTAGGGCATGGTGATAATGTGGTACCCAAAGAAGGTTGAGTAACCTAGCTTTCTCTACACCTTTGAGCCATGTCCATGGCTCTAATTTGATTATTCCAATAGTCGTGTCAATCCATTGGCGCATTAGCTGCTCAGTCACTAAATGCGGGAATTTCTCGTGAGATGCGAGGTCCCAATCTTGGAACTTTAGTACAAGAACCTTCCCTAAGTGCGACCCCTAAAAGGAAATGTCATCCGGGAGCAATAGAATTTGCAGGGAGCTTTTGCTCTCATCTATGTCCTTTGGCACCTTTGATTTGCCCTTGCACAGAGGAATATATTTTGGTAACCTGGTAATAGGGTCCGCACCCTGGGTGTCAACTTCCATTTCCAATCCTCCTCATCTGCCAGGATTTGTTCAGATTCTTCCTCGTCTGCCTCCAGATTAATGGCCTTCCCCCTTTTCCTGCAAAGTGAGATTATTCCTCTGTGGGTTTCTTAGTGAGATGTGCATCGGTAGCATAGTTTGCTTATCCTTCTTTGGTCTCAGTGTCATGGGTGATTTAGGGACTTCGACTACCACTTCAGCACTCTCTGGGGCAGCTTCTACTACCTCAATTTCCTGTGCGGCTTCCTCAGGTGTCAACATCATTCTATTCAGGAGGTCCTACATCTCCTTCGATAATCTCTCAAACACTGAACTTGCTCTCAAAGCCTCAAAATTCGCACGGTCCATACACACCTGATAGCGCAACAACTGAATTTTCAAAATGCCAAGTGTTTTTCGCTGGACAGCCACCT
Organism: Pinus tabuliformis; assembly: GCA_031772625.1. Taxonomy (NCBI): domain Eukaryota; kingdom Viridiplantae; phylum Streptophyta; class Pinopsida; order Pinales; family Pinaceae; genus Pinus; species Pinus tabuliformis. The sequence continues at coordinate 1,042,190,651 of CM062816.1, read as the reverse complement.
ATAATTTATAGGGCCTTTTGAATTCAAATCCGATTGTTCCCCCCACATTCAGCCCATTAATGCTAGATTGGTGACAAATTTTCAAGAATCTAATCCATAAATTTCGCCTTAAATGCCTGTCTCCCGCTCCATTTGGCCATAATCCAACCATCAAATTGTGAACAGTGACTTTAATGGTCAGTTTCTGGTGGACTTGCATGCTACTTCCATGAGAAGGGCAGCTGCCTTCGTGCTGTCGCGGACCCTGTGACACTTCCCTTCTTCGCGCAGTCTTGAAATCGCACAACTCCCCAACTTGGGCAGTGTAGTTTATAGTCCCACGCCTCCTTTCAGCTACTTGGAGTGCTAAGACTGTGATACTTTCATTTAGTCACATGGCCGGACTGCCAGTGTATGGCTTCAAGCGATTGCCATTCACCTTTCCTAGGAAGGGTTCTCCATTTAACTTGACGAGCTATACCGCTCCTCTATCGGTAATCTCCTTAATAACATAAGGCCCTAACCAGTGCATCCTGAATTTTCCAGGGAATTTATCAAACTTACTATCATACAACAAAACTAGATCGTTTACCTTAAATGTGTGCAGTTTGATGTCGATCATGTCATGCCTTTTCATGCTACTTTTGGACCTATTGGTGAAACCCAGCCAAAAATCTTTCCTCTTCGAGGTCATCCAGCTGCGTGAGCCTCTATTCCAGGGCTCTGCGACTTGTCATACCTGTTAGCACTGCTCTGCACAGACTAGGCATGATGTATTCCATAGGCATTACAGCTTCCACACCATAGACAAGCCTAAAAGGGGTTTGTCCTGTCAGCTTTTTGCATGTTGTTCGATAAGCCCACAATATTGTAGGTATGTGTAGGTCCCAATCACTACGCTGAGCATTGCAAACCTTGGTCAGCGCATTTTCAAGCACTTTGTTGAACACCTCCATAGTCCCATTAACCTGTGGGTGATAAGGTGTGCTCTTCTGGTGATATACCTGAAATTCCTATTTTAGTGCACTGATCGTCTTATTCAAGAAGTGCGTGCCATGATCACTCATCAAGATCCTTGGACATCCAAATCACATCAGTGCATGTTCAAATAGGAACTTCGCAGCAGTCGCACCCGTGCAATCCTTCACCGGTTGTGCTTCTGCCCAACGAGTCAAGTACTCTGTCGCAGTGATAATGTACCTCGCTCCTGTCTTCCCTTGGGGCTGAATGGGTCCTAAAAAATCTATTGCCCACTTTTCAAAGGGTTGCAATGTCATTTGTGGATTCAAAGGCATTTCATCCCTCCATGATGGCCTGCCTGTTCTTTGACATACATCACACGCCTTACAATATGCTTTTGAATCCTAATGAAGGGTTGGCCATCACAACCCTGTGCATAGAATCTTCTGTGCAGTTTCTCTCCCTACATAATGTCCTCCCGCGGTGCCTCCATGAGCGTCCGCAAGGATGCTGCCTCGTTCAAACTCAGGTACATACCGTCACAATATCTCATCAGTCCCCATCTTGTATAGATGCACAACAATAACAGAGAAATCTATTGTGCACACCGCTAATTCCTTCCTTTGCTGGATAGAGTATCCTTCCAGTGCAGTTCCTGTTGTTAGGAAGTGTATTATATCCTTGGAATGACCATTCATGACACGCACTGCAAATAGCTGCACGTCAGGCAATCCTTCTTCCAAGTTAGTATGTTCCTCCCCTGTTTTGATGCACGAGAGATGATTTGGTCCCACGTTCAATCATCCAGGCTTCACAACAACTTCAAAATCATACTCTTGGAACAATAAGAGCCATCTACAGATTCGCCCCCCAAACACAGGCTTATTGACTAGGTACTTCAACGCGGAGTGATCTGTATACATCTTAAAGTGGCCTCCTAGCAAGTAGTGTCAGTACTTCTGGAGCACATACACCATAGCTAGCCCCTCACGTTCAGTGGTAGAGTAGTTCTTTTCTACTTTGGATAACCTATGGCTTGCGAACATGATAGGGTGGTCTAAGCCTTCTCCACCATCCTGGGTTAGTATTGCCCCTAGCGCTATACATGATGCATCAACGTGTACATGAAACTCTTTCTTCCAATCTGGGAAGACTACAATCGACGCAATAACCATATTTTCTTTCAATATATCCAACCTTTTCTTACAGTCATTGTTCCAATAGAATGTGACATCCTTATTCAACATTTTTTCCATTGGCGCGGTGATCTAGGCATAGCTTTTGATAAACTTTCTGTAATATCCCATATGTCCAAAAGTAGTGTGCAACTATTTCACACTCCTTGGCTCTTACAAGTTCAATATCACTACGATCTTTGTGGGGTCTACCATCAGTCCTTGTCTACAAACCACATGCCCCAATAGGTTCCCAAAAGGAACGCAAACAAACATTTCTTGAGGTTCAGCGCGATCTAGTATCTTCGACAGGTACCTAACATCAAGCGCAAGCTCACTATATGGCGCTTAACTAGCCCAAATACAGTCCAATCATCAAAATATACCTCCAGGAACTTATGAATAAATTCCTTGAATGCCGCAACCACCACGCATGAAAAGATTGCAGGTGCATTCTTCAATCCAAACGGCATTACAATATATTGAAAACAACCCCACTAAGTTGCGAAGGTTGTCTTGCTCCTATCCTCCAGCATGATTTTTATTTGGTGGTACCTAGAGAACCCATCAATGAAGGAATATGCTTCATGGCCACCTACGTTGTCCAACACTTCATCCGTGAACGGATTCGGGAAAGGATCATGCACACAAGCATCATTCAGTTTTCTGAGATCCACGCATATCCTTATCTCATCCTTCTGCTTCTTCTCTTGCACCACCATTGGGCTTACCCAATCAAATTCTTCCACAGGCTCAATGATGCCTGCTGCTAGCATTTTGTCTAGCTCTAAGCATACCTTCTCCTTGTATTTCGGATTTAGGCGGTAAGGCCTCTGCTTAACTGGCTTCGTGTCGGGTTTTAACATGATCTTCATCACTCCTATATCTCTGATTATTCCTTTCAGATCTGTAAACTTGGTAGGGAATAAGTCCTGGTATTCGCGGAGCAATTTAGTGACCTTATCCACCATTGCATCATCCCAGTAGTCTCCAATGTTCACGAATTTGGGTTCTTCCTCCATACCAATGTTCACTTGTTTTGCTTTCACTAGTGCAGTTATATCAGGGTTCTCAATCTGCGGTCCTTAAACCTCGCGGTGGCCTTCTATTTCTGGAATGTTAATATTTCGCAGATCCTTGTCCTCCTCTTCAATAGTTACATTATAACATTCTAGCGTGTGACTCAACTGAGTAGCCCATTCAGGCTGAATCAGGTCTAAAGGATCCTGCGGTATCCTAAAGATGGTTGCTTTCACCTCTTGTAGCGCTTCATCAATACTGTCAAACCCGTCCTCAAAACTAAATGTCATCATGAATCCTTCACGCAGGATATCCCATTCACCTGTCCCATGGCGGAGCTCTGTTTCTATATACCAATTCATTGGGATAACATCCAGGGTATGATAGAACAGGTGCACCCACTCAGGTTGTGGCTTTTCTCCATAAGCTTGCGTCCATTTGGCTAGATGTGCGCGTGGATCATTCTGTCCATTGTACTTGTCTGTTAGTTGCATCTTAGGCTTCCCAAATCGTGCTCTCATCATCCTCCTACATCCACGCCAATGATCAAAGCTTCCCTTGTGCGTATCCCACCATCTTGCGAGCGTAGCGTGCAGTGCCCAGTCCAAGTCCTAGAAGCACTGCTTTTCTAGCACCTCCCTTTCAAATGAATCCAAAAATATATCTACCTCATTTAGACCATCATAAATAGGCATATTTCTTACCTCTGACGACACACAATGCAGCGACTAGGTCATCATGTTGCAATTCAACGTAGTTACTTCATGTAACTGATTTTGCCAGCATTCTATTTCTTTATCGGAGTCCAAAGTGTAGGAACTCTCGCGATCCCATGTAGATACAATCCAGATCATCATCACTCTCATAGTTGCAGACTGGTTCCGTATAGCGCGATCCTTCAACAGGATCCAGGGGTATTATTACGCGCAGTGATTTATTCTCAATGATCATATTTCACTTCTTTAGATTGATTATCCCATTCATATCAGTAGCCCAATCAATTCCCAGGAGCGCAGGGTAGGGATTGCTGTCATCCACAATCTCTATTACTTCAAATTCTGCAAGCTCACTCCCTCAATATCCACGGTCACCCCCTGCAGCTGCCCCATGGGTATGATTTTCTGCTGATTCACCATCCTTAGCTGAATTGGATACCATTGCAGCATAGGTCTCCCCATTCGCTCCCAAGTATGTTTCAATAGAACATTCGCGTCCGACCCCAGGTCCAAAATGACCAGATCCATTTCATACTCTCCTATTTGTGCGGTCAGTCTCATCTCCCATCCTGTTCTTGTCTTATGCTTGCCAATCTTTCATACCACGCACGTCCCACCTGGCGCGGTTCCAGCGCATCTATTGATGAGTTCTTGTAACCATTTCACAACCTTATTGTCGTGCAGTAATTTCATACAAGTTTCCAGGAAAGTTGTGAGGATAGAGGGATCCATCTCTGGCTCAGGCTTATCCTTGCTTTCTAAGGTGGAGGCCTCAATGAAGCTCTTCTTAGCTTCCATGAAGGCTTCACGAGCACACTCCAAATCGAACTCAACCTCTTTCATCAGGGCTTTGCGAACCCATGTCTCTCTTCTAGTTGTTTCCCCTTGTCATCTCTTGTCGCGATTCCACTCCGGAGCACTATATTTACATTCGGATCTTCCTCCTGCAGCTCATACCTCATCATCTATAGGTTTTGAGTCGGGGGAGGTGGTAGTGCCCCTTTGTCATGTATCCTAGCTATTAGTGAAGGACAGTCTTCCATTTCATGATCAAACAACGTGAAATACTTGCATGACAGACGCGTTAGATTAGTGCAATCGCGGGCATAGTGTCATGGTCCTCAATTGTAGCAAATCAACTATCCATGACCTCTACTAGGTCCTCCTCTGTCTTGCCCTTGTCCGTTCCCCTGAAATTTTGTCCACGCCATCCCTGCATTATGGTCAAGGGGCCGTGTTTCGGCTTGACGTGGTAGGCGAGAGTTCTATCCATCATCAATTCATAGCTCCTGCAAGTACGCTCATCATGTCCTACCAACCTACAAAAGTTGCAAAACAACTGTTGTGGTGCTTGCACATACCTCTGTAGCAAGTGACAGTTATCTGTGGCATGTTTTCCATCTACCTAACATATAGCGCAACATAAAGCAGGCGCCGCTCTAGGTCCTGCTTGAGATTCCGGCCTTAAAGGCATCAATCCTCCTCCTGCAAGGTAATTTGCAAAGACAGGGCAATGGTTGTTGTCATGACCCTAACTCTTTCATTTCAAGCACCATACCTCGTATGCCCCTATCCTGACCATCCTGTCCTACTTTAGAATTTGCGTCTCCAAGCACAGATTCTTCAGTTGTGCATGGATTTGCTGGAATCCTAGATTAGGATCTTGCATCGAAGTCTCATGTAGTCTCATGGAAATCTCCAAGGCCTTTGCATGAGTTGTTATCTTTTGCTGCGACAATGCACTCCTTAAGTGTGTAGTAGCAAAGCCACAAACCACTCGCAATGCTGTCCATCTGTCAAATTCATGTTGGCTTCATGGATTGTACATTATAGCCTCTGATCTAGTTCCCAAGGTGTCTCACCTAGTTGCATCACGATCTCTTTGAATCCCGCAATTGACTGCGCCTCAGATTTAGGCCTACTAAATTCTCTATTTAGTGCTGCTTGGATGTTTGCTACTCCAACATTCGAGTTATCATTAGAGTACTTAATATACCAGGTTAGTGTACGATCTTGTAGAGCACTAACCAATGTTGCTTTCTTTATATGATCATCTGTAACACCTTGAGCTTCCCATATAACCCTCACAACGAACCAGAATTGGTCTGGGTCCTCATTTCCTAAGCCCTTGAACAAAGGCAACTTCATTGTATTTTCCATACTGAACCGCGGTGGAGGTGGAGGTGGTATAGGTGAAGTTGGAGTCGATGGTGGTGAAGTTGGAGGTGGTGTGGGTAGAGGTGGTATTCACGGGAATCCTTGTCTTATTAACTGAATAACACTTCGTGGAGAAACCTTCACTATCACTTATTCGTCCCTTCACGGAGGTGAAATCAAGGGGCTATACTCTGGACCCTTATTTCCTTCGTTTTTGTAAATTTTTCCACTTCATGTAGTCCTGAACATCTAGGTAGCTGCATAACCTGTTTTTCGTACAACAACCTTTTAATCCAAGTATTCAAAGATTTCACGTACTTACCTCATGGTCTTTTGAAAAATTGTCGCTCCACCTTGCTATAGCTGACTAAGGTGTCGACCGCAAATTTAGTAATAAATCCTCCTATGACGCGATCGAGCCAATGATCGGCAACACAGGTGATCTTGTCCTCCAAGGCTTCCCACTCTTTGTGCTAACTCCGGGGTCCAAACAATAGGACCGTCAAGCCTCCACCTTCCTTGGTTGTCTGCTAGCTTTGCAATCCACTCATATAGCTCAACTGGAAAGGAGGTGAAAAAGATTTCATGGATCTCTGTATACAGGTACCTGTCTAGCCACTATTCTTTTGTTAGTTGCGGATTTCTGTTTTCTTGTGCCGCGAACTCATGGATCATTCTATCCAAACAATCTTCAATTTCTTTCTTAGTTGGATTCCAGTGATACAACATCACACATCTCTTATGCAAAACCCGGTCCCGACAACGGAATAATTTGTTGGCTTCAGGGGGCCTGACCCAGGTTCAACGTTAGTTAGCTAAATAAATCCCGACACTATTGGCCCTTTCGGCATCAACCCGTGGAGCGTAGACTGAAGTCTCAACTGAAGCAGTATGGGGGGATGCTGGAACCAAGTTTCTACACCCTTGATATGGTTGTGATGTTGTTTTATCTCTTCTATCCCTGCCTTCACATAGGTGATCTCGCTTTAGGGCTTGTAAGACAAACCCTCTGTTCCAGATTTCAATACCTTTGTGAAAGTACATGATAGACCTTCGCGCAACTTTAACCTGTGGCTCAGATACTTTCACGCTACTATAGCAGTGTTCTATGCAGATTCCTTTATTATCATAAGTGATTCGCTTATCTTGTCAAATACTTAATGTTATCACTGCATAAACAAATGTTCTTACTTGCATTCACTTAACCAACATATGTTCATGCATCATATAAGCATTATAATTGAAATTCATACCCAACATAAAAAGATGCATAAACAGGAAATAAAGACGCAAAAATTGTAGAATACTTCTCTTTATTGATAATTTCGGACAGTTATAGACTCGACCCGCCCTGTGCACTCAGCTACAGGGGACCACGCACTCAGTTGCGGACTTCTACCTTAGGCCTTTGTGCACTCAGCTGCAAAGCCTCTACCTACGCTACGACCCAACTTAGACTTCTTGCTCTAAAGCTATGACTCTCTATGTCGTATTCTCCTTTTACTACTTAGAGCTTAGCTCTTTTTCTATACAATCCAAAGGTTCGTGGACCATGGGTAGATCTTTTACAGCCGACATTACATTTCCAAAATAACGGTGGACAACCTTATGACTCTTTAACACCTACGCGCTCCGTGACCACAAAATGCAGATTATTTACACTTGGATAACAGAATTTCACCAAAATATGGGCTTTTAGCCCCAAGACTACCCTTGGGGGATCCCACGCCCAATAGAAATAGGGGTTTGGAGGCTCAAAATTTTGGCTAAGTATTGGCCAAGGTTGGCCAATTAGGCAAAGGATAGAAGATATAGGTGCAGGTTGAGCTCAAGCTTGAGAATAACATATTGTATTCATCTAGATTCTTTGATTAATGCAATACATATAATAAGGGCTTTTGAGCAGTTTCTTTCTCGTAGATAAATCTCTGTGTATGTGTGTTAAATATTGATGCATGTTAATGAGTTGTGTTCTTTATCATGAATTTAATTCCTTATATCAATAGAGTAGCTTCTAGTCTCGTGATTTAGAAAATTTCATGCGAAGTTTAAAATCTACACATTAATTTCTACATCACTCAGTTAACTTAGTTAATTCAAGTTAGGAAAACTTGTGTTCAGTTCAATATGATTGATTGCTAATTTGTAGCAATATGTTTCAATTAAATTGAGTTGTGTCCAGTTAAACTAGTTCTAACTATCAGAGGAACTAGTGGAGGTCAAGCTGTGGAAGTGGAACTTCAACCACACTCAGTTATTAACCAATTAACTAATCAATTAGCTCAAAATAATTGAATTTCATGTAGAGAATCAAGTTACCTAATTGAGATGGATATTCCAAGGCAGTGTACTATCAATTATAGGCTATTCCAATGTGTACACGTGGTGCATGAAATTAGAGGAAGGACCCAAAGGAATTGCGCAATCCAATTGTATGAATTTCCTAAATAATAGGGGTTAATTTCCTCAAGGAACAACACAAAGAAATAAGATCTTGAAGGGCTTGAAAATTGGCTAAGTTTTGGCCATAGTCAATCAGTCATGAATAGGGATAGGCAATACACTTGTAGGTTGTGCTAAGGCTTGAGAAAGCATATGTTATTCATCTCAATTCTTTATTAATGCAATACAAATAGGAATGGGTTTTGAGCAGTTTCTTTCCCCTAGATAAATCTCTATGCATGTGTGATGTTTCCTTTTGCATGTCTATGATTTGTGTTCTATATTGTCAATTACCTTTCTTAGATTAGTAGAGTAGCTTCTAGTCTTGTGATTTAGTAAATTTTATGAGTAGTTTCGAATATACGCAATAATTTCTATACAAGGTGGTTGAAGTCACCTTCAGGTTGGAGCCTAAAAACACTTCAAGGTGGTAGAGCGGTGCTAGGGTGAATTGGAACTTGCTAGGGTGTTGGAGAATCCTTTCAGCTAACTGTTGATAAAAACCAGGGTGTTGGAGAGTCCTTCCAATTGGAGCTAGAAAATTGAACACTTTTCTAGCGTACTATGGAGTTGGGTGTTCCCTTTCAGTTGGATTTGAAGCGTTGATGTACTCATAAACTATTAGAGAAGTGTTTGGTAGTTTTTTGTTTCGAAGGGGATTTTCCACCAAAAAATTATTGTGTATATTATCTACTGTTCATTTATGTTTTGAATTGATACTGAAGATTAAATAATGCTTTGAAACAATTAATAAGTTAGTAATTGCTAAGAAATACTAATTCACCCCCCTCTCAATATTTTTAACAACTTTTTTGGCAGAAACAACCAAAATTGGAAGGTTGCTAAAGTTGGAAAATAGTTTAGCCACAATTAAGTGGCAGTTGGTGAATTTGGTGGAAAATACTATAATTGGAAGTATATTTGGCAAATTTTTCAAACTGGTGGTGTGCCAACTTTAGAAAAGCTCTGCTAAAACTTGTAAAATTCCAAAATTGAAAATTTGGATAGTTTAACTTAGATTTTCTCACATATATGACAGACTAGAGTTTGAATACTTTAAATCCACATTCAAAATACTTGATAGAAGTGGTAGATGAGAAAAAATATTGATTCATGCAAGCAAAAGAGTTGAACTTAACATCGTCCAATTGAGGATGAAGAAGAAGACAAGAAGGAAAGTCAAAGAAAAAGAATAAATGAATGTTACGGTCCATTAAGGAGAAAAGCCGAATGGGGATACTATGATTTAGTCAGGTGAGGTAATCATTCAATAGAAAGAAACAAATCCTGAAGATTTCGAGACATTGGATTTAGTGGGGGGAACCAAAAGATCTTATGTCTTTGAGAGTTTAGATTTAGATAAATAAGTACCACATGTGGGACAAGAATTGGATTTGGTTCTTATTGAACCAAATTTCAGTGGCTCGCAGAAAGTGCAAAAAAGGAAAAACAAGAAAGAAAAGATCAGCATCAGATGTCAACCTTAACCTTCTTTTCTTTTTGTAGTTTATTCTTGGCTCATGCTCTGTGGTTCATAGACATTTAAAGAACCATTATGACATTTTCATTGCTCGTTTTAATACATTTTGTATCTTCTGATTATACACTAGGTGTGTCACAAAATGTATTTTTTATATAATTAATAAAAAATACGATTTTTTACTTTGGAAGAAAGAAATGGAACTTAACTTAACTAAAAGTTATAAAATTAAAAATATCAACTCAATTTCTATATAATCATAATCAAATTTGCAAGAAGGACAAGGGTTAGCAATGTTTTTCAGAGGTGGGTGATATTGGTGATGCTAGTGTATATGGTGGATCGATCAGTGATTAGAGATTGTTGAAGGTGATTTTATGGTGTTTGGGGTGAGTAATTGAGAAGGAATTTATTTTTTTTATTAATGGTAGTGGCCTTAATGATTTGAGCTTGAAAATGGTATAAAAGATGAATTGAGGTCAAAGCAAGTGGTAACTTGTAGATCAAGGGTTGTAGCTCCTTCTAGTAGTGGCTAGTAAATAATTAGCTGTTGTAGCTCCTTTCATTAGTAGCTAATAAACTAGGGAGTAGTAGCTTCATTCTTGTTGTAGCCATAGAACTTTATAATCTCAAGTTGAAGCTTTCCTTTGTGAAAGTAATTGAAGAAAATTTTGAGGAATCTATATGTGCTATTGGCACTTCCTATGTTGATTCTTTTGATGCTCATATGAATTGTTGTTGAAGTGTTTATTGGTGTACTAGTATTCTTTACTAGTGGAAAAAGTTTTAAAATTTCCACAATATTGATTCACCCTCCCTCTCAGTATTGTCTTGGTTTTGAACAATTAGTATCAGGGCCACCAAGTTATTTCAAGATCATTTTAATAGCTAGAACAAATATCAAGGACCATGGAAAACCAAGAAGGAGGATACACCAATAGGGCACTGATGTTCAATGGAATAAATTATGTGTTTTGGAAGGTAAGGATGAAAACCTATATTCAATCTATTGTTGTTGATGTATGGGATGCAGTGGAATATGAATATCAAAATCCTAAAGCCCTTATTACTAGAGATTAGAAGATGGAATTTACATGCTGATGCAACAACATTTAGGCCTAGTCAGCAATGCGATGGCATGATCACATGTTGTGACTAACAAAGGGTTGGAAGACAAGAGATTAGTTAATTTTATTTATTTAAATGTGTGAGAGTGTTTATTTATTGTCGAATATGAGAAAAAGGGTATAGTGGCTGAGTGATCCTCCCTGTGTGGAGATCAAGCCAAACAGTTAGATTTATTTGGTTTGAATAGGATATGAGGAATTTGAAAGCTTGATTTAGCGTTTGTTTAGAAAAGAGTGGAGTTGAAGAGATTCTTTAGGAGAGAGTGATAGATTTCTAGATTTGAACTAAAATTTGTTCATGAATCCATTCTTGTATAAAATATGATTTATTTTCATAATTCAGAGGCGAGCGAGAGAGAGGATAGAGAGGTTAGATAAGTTAGAGTCGAGCAAGAGAAAGCAAGGATTCAAGATAGAACATGGTCCTTTTATTATTTTATTCAAGCCAGAGGGAGAGACTCTGTAAATATTACTATATTGAATAAATGATTTAGTGTGTGTGTTAATGGGTCGTTTTTATTGAAATCCTTTGCTTTGCTCTGTACAATTTCCTGCAAAACAAACTAAGCATTCTTCTCTATTTTTACGCCCTGAAGTTATAAATCGTAGTGTTCAAAGTATAGTTGGGGTCATTAGTGCAAAGAACAATGTTTGAGCTTCTTTTAAAATGAGTCGTCGATCCAAGAGTAAACAGAGGAACCATTGAAGAAACAACGGAAAAAAAACCCAAAGTAAAGAGGCGGATGAAAGGATAAAGGGAAGGCATAGTGGTCGTTGGATCTATAAGATCAACAGATCAGATGTAATCGGGCCGAGCAGAGCCACTTTATCACATCGGCGAAATTCATGTGTATGCAGTAGACTTCAAGCCTTAAGCCTATGAGATGAGCGATAGCTGATATAATGCATCGACATAAGTCTGTGTGGATGGACCGGACCCTAACCACTTGCCAACGCTGATTGTGATAATGCGATGAAGCATGGACCGTTGGATCATATACCTGATCAACGACAGAGATCAAATTGCTGATCACATATCGGGTAAGTTAAGTGACAGCGGTAATGGAATGCTGACATGCAAAGTTGCGATGGGTGATTAAGTGATAGTCGATAGCGATAGATCGAAGATTAGGGAAATTGGAGATCGGGAGTGTAAAGGAGCATCATAGTGAACCCAAAAGTTTATTGATGCAGGTGTAATTCCATTTGAGATCTAGCCTTAAGCTTCTGGTCGGATTTCGCATGTGTTTCAGTGTATTTTCATGTATCGCGAAAACATAGTTGTCCCGAGGTTTTTAAAGGAAAAGGCATATGAAGGAGTGGACTCGATGAGATTTATGAATGAGGGTATATGTATTTTGAAGTCCGATTTATGTGATCGGATAAGGGTTTTCCTGTGTATTTCCTATGTTCCCGATAAAGTGAATGGGTCCAGATTTCTAAAGGCAAGTCGATTATAGTGTTGTGTCCCAATTTATTAAGGCTAAAACAATAATGAGCGCTTCCGATTCAAATGTGGCCTTAGCTCATAGGTCCACATGGGATTTATGAAGGGATGTCAGTCAGCTGGCATCATTTTGGTATCAGAGCTAGCTGAACGCACTGCAAGAATTGGTTTGGAAATTGAATTTTAATTCCAGCATATGTATAATGCACTGAAGTGAATTTGATACAGATGGGGATCAGACTACAAAGGACACTGATATCAAAATAGGGGAAGCAATGAATCTATGATGAAGGTCTAGTAAGAATGTTTATTTTGATGGTTTTGCAGAGATGTGTTTTGAATGTCTAAGGAGCAACAAGGGATTGAAATTAAGTAAGTTGATTGCATGATTGATTTGATTTAAAAGGTAAATTGAAATGAAAGGTTTAGAAGTTAAAGCTAAATAGAAGAGTGGTTTGCTATGGCATTGAAGTCATTTAAATGATTTGAAGAATTTTGTGAAAATTGAGAATGATTGAGGATTGCTTAAAGAATTGTTGAAGACAATGATATTGATAGATGAAGGAACAGTTAGACTGAAGGTTGGATTCAATAGGTCTGAAAAGAGAGTCATTACAAGGAATGAATTTTGGAATTTATAGAAGCCAGACGGGATTTTCTTACAAACAGGTTATTAGAAGGAATTGGTAGTGTTTGACATGAATTGGTAAATATAACTGAAATTCAGATCTAATCTTAATTGATCTTGAAAGCTGAAGAGTCCATTATGAAAAGCAAAATGGGAGATAGTTGTTGGTTGTATGGAGTCTTTTGAATGGAGTGTCTAAATGAAATAGTGAACAGATGAATCTTTTGGCAAAGATTTAACTGATGGAATGAGAATTATTTTTAAGACATATTTGAAGGAAAAGTTACATGTTTGAAAGGTACTTTGATGTATCTTGAGATAAGATTGTGCAGGTCAGTGGAAGTAGTGGAATCGTTGAAAGGTAGAATGAGTTGTACTAGGATCATAGTGTATGAGCTATGTTAAAGAAGATAGATCAAGAAGAACTCTCAAATGAGTAAAGGTGACAGTACCCAACAGTAAATGAAATTACTAAATGAAAGAAGGAAGTGAGCAATTGAAGATGCAGAGCCTAGAGTAAGGAGTGTTCAAGAGGAGATGAGAACAACTTCCAACTATGGTTGGGTAGAAGTTGTTGAGGCAGCTCCACAATTATGATTGTGAGTAGGAGATAAAAATTCCAGCAAGAGGAGCACTAGGTAGAATTGTTAGTTAGTGAAAGGTTCGAGGAAAGAACCAATAGGTTCCAAAAGGCTAAACTCAGGAAAGTTTGGTGAGGCATGAAGGAGACTTGTTACAGATGAAATGAAAAAGGCTAGTTGCAGCTCACTAGTGAACAAGGAAAGTTCACCAGAGGAAGAAATGGAATTGAATATTGATAGTCATGACAGGGGTACAAAGGAAAGACAGAAGCAGAGGAAAAAGAGTGTTGAAGTAGTTGGAATCAAAGGAAAGAGTAAAGAAGAAAGGAACATAGAGTTGGCTAAGATAAAGGCAGAACTTAGCCATTTGAAGAAGTTGGTATTGAAAGGAATTAGATAAAAATGGAAACAAGGATTTTATGTGGGAAAAAGAGCTAAATGGCCTTTAAAAGAATTGTTTGTTGAGAAAATAATACTCTGAATAGTTGAGGATGAAGGAGTAGAATACATCTATGAACCAAAGAAAGGATCTATCCTTTGGGACAGAGACAGTGATGACAGTGATGAAGAACTGATCTATGCAGATCAGAATGAGAGGAATGTGCTGGTAGCATCCTCACAGACAAGAGGATCTCATATTTTTGGGATTAATTATTTCTGTGAATGTAAAATTGCAGGTATGCAGCCTAATGAATTTGAACTTGTGTATGAAAAGGTGAAAGAGGTAGAGGTAAGAAAACCACAAAAGGAGATGCATAAAGACTTTCAAGACTTCAATTGGTGGAGGAATTTAAAAGGTATGGCTGAATGGTTGTGCTTTCTCTTAGTGAAAATTTATTGGATCATATTTTAAGGAATTTTAGCATGGATAGAAGACCAATGGGAAATGGAAAAAGGAAAGGAAACAGATGCATTGCAGATTTGTGAAGTGAAGAGAAGGAAAGCTGACACAGAGAACTTAGTTGAAGAAGTTAAGTCAAGGAAATCTTTGAAAGATCAAAGTCTTATCGTAGAAGAGGAGGAGATATTGTTGTCTTATTTGGATAAACTAAGTGTTGGAGGAAATTGTGTAGAACATGAAGGTATTCTACAAAATTATGATGAAGTTGCCAAGCATAGTCAAGAATTTGCAATCCTAGAAGTTTTCTTTAATGAGGAAGAAGTCAGAGATATTGAGGAAGAATTTCTCAATAACTTAGTGAACTATCAGAATAGTTCAGAGAAGCATGAGGAGTTGATCACCGAGGCTTCAAATGAAGAGCCTTGTATTTTTGAAACTGACATGTTGTGTATGTTTTCAGGTTTGACAAGTGATGAATAGCAATTGGACAATGTGCTTATGCATGTTGATAAAGAAGTGAGATTACTGGAAGAGATTGCTGAAACAGAAAGATATTTTGAGCATGTATTTAATAATTTTGAGAATGATGGTATTGACAGGGAAATTGTCATGATTAAAGAAGCTGAAGATAAGCAAACGAAATTTTGTGATGATAACCGGAATGAAATATCTTCAGTAGAGAATAAAAATGAAAGTATTATAGAAATTGTGAAGGAATATATGATGATGTTGACAAATGCAGAAATTCAAGAATTATGTGATTTTAAAGTGGATTATTTTTATGAATCTGTAAACCATGAAGAAGCTTTAGAAAACCATAAATTTGTTTCTGATGTAGTAAAAGATGAAACAACATCATTTTGTTGCAATGGTATAAGTATAGAAGATGAAAGGATACTTCACAATGATATGCTCCAAGAAATCCTAGCTATTGAATTGTTGAATGATAGTCTTGTGTTAGAACAAGGAACACCGTATAATATAGAGGAAAGTATGAAAATGAAAATTGATGATAGTTTCATAACTTATGCAGAAGGATAGTATAAAGATTTGATGGCAGAATTACCTATGGAAAGTGAAAACCATAGTTATTTTGAATCTGACAATTGTGATGGAAATTCTATTTTATACAGGAAGGAGGAGTCATATGCAAATGACATGCTTATTGAATATGAAGGAATTTTTATTTTTCTGGGAAGGTTATTAGATGAACCTAATAACATAGAGGAAAGGATTATATTTAATGATAATGGAAGGGAAGCTGTAGAATACAAACAATAGTTTGTAAATGACAAAGGTGAAGAATAATTGGACAGAAATTTTATAATTTATATGGTAAAGGAGAATGTACAATAGACAGATGTAATAGGAGTTTAGTTAAGAACAAATGGTAAGGAGGAAATTGAGAAATTGTGGAAGATGAAGTCAGTGAAGAAGAAGGACAACAAGAAAGAGAAATTAACAAAATAAATTGGTATCAGCAAGGAAAGAGGACATCATCAAAATAAGATTTAGAAATCTGGAAGAACAAAAGTGACAATGGCAGAAGAATTGAATCAACAACATGATGAAAGTGATGGCCAGTTACAAAGTAAAGTTTGGGATATTGGATGATCAACAGAAGAAACACACGACCAGGAGGTCATGAAAGCTTTCAACTTTGGGAGTCTGATGCAGGAGCATTCAGGCCTAGTCAGCAATGTGATGGCATGATCACATGTTGTGACTAACAAAGGGTTGGAAGACAAGATATTAGTTAATTTTATTTATTTAAATGTGTGAGAGTGTTTATTTATTGTCGAATATGAGAAAAAGGGTATAATGGTTGAGTGATCCTCCCTGTGTGGAGATCAGGCCAAATAGTTAGATTTATTTGGTTTGATTAGGATATGAGGAATTTGAAAGCTTGATTTAGCATTTGTTTAGAAAAGAGTGGAGTTGAAGAGATTCTTTAGGAGAGAGTGAGATATTTCTAGAGCTGAACCAAAATTGGTTCATGAATCCATTCTTGTATAAAATATGATTTATTTTCATAATTCAGAGGCGAGCGAGAGAGAGGATAGAGAGGTTAGCTAAGTTAGAGTAGAGAAAGAGAAAACAAGGATTCAAGATAGAACAGGGTCCTTTCATTGTTGTAGTCATGCCAGAGGGCGAGACTCTATAAATATTACTATATTGAATAAATGATTCAGTGTGTGTGTTAATGGGTCGTTTGTATTGAAATCCTTTGCTTTTCTCTGTATAATTTCCTACAGAACAAACTAAGCGTTCTTCTCTGTTTTTACGCCCCGTGTTATAAATCATAGTGTTCAAAGTATAGTTGGGGTCTTTAGTGCAAAGAATAGTGTTTGAGCCGCTTTTAAAACCATTCGTCAATCCAAGAGTAAATAGAGAAACCATTGAAGAAGCAACAGAAAAAAACCCAAAGTAAAGAGGCGGATGAAAGGATAAAGGAAAGGCATAGTGGCTGTTGGATCTGTAAGATCAACGGACCAGATCTAATCAGGTCAAGCAGAGCCACTTTATCGCATAAGTGAAATTCATGTGTATGTGGTAGACTTCAGACCTTAAGCCTATGTGATGAGCGATCGCCGGTATATCACATTGGCAGAAGGCTGTGTGGATGGACCAGACCCTAACCACTTGCCAACGTCGATTGCGATAATGCGATGAAGTGTGGACCATTGGATCATATACTTTATCGATGGCAAAGATCAAATCACTAATCGCATATCGGGTAAGTTAAGTGACAGCGGTAACAGAACGCCAACATGCGAAGTTGCGATGGGTGATTAAGTGATAGCTGATAGCGATAGATCAGAGATCGAGGCAATCGGAGATCAGGAGTGTAAAGGAGCAACGCAACGGACCTGAAAGTTTATTGATGTGGGTGTAATTCCATTTGAGATCCGGCCTTAAGCTTCTGGTCGGATTTCTCATGTGTTTCAATGTCTTTTCGTGTATCGCGAAAGCATAGTTGTCTCGAGGATTTTAAACGAAAAGGCATATGAAGGAGCAGACCCGATGAGATTTATGAATGCGGGTCTATGTATTTTGAAGTCTGATTTACATGATCGGAGTGGGGTTTTCCCGTGTATTTCCTATGTTCCCGATAAAGTGAATGGGTCCGGATTTATAAAGGCATATCGATTATAGTGTTGTGTCCTGGTTTATTAAGGCTAAAGAAATAATGAGCGCTTCTGATTCAAATGTGGCCTTAGCTCATAGGTCCACATGGGATTTATGAAGGGATGTTAGCCAGCTGGCATCACATGCAATACTAAATCTATGAATTCTTAGCAAGCTGGCCTACTTGAATCAAAACTAACCAAGGTCATGGATTGCACTACTAGAAAAGCTATTTGGGACAAGATGAGCAACTAATATGAAGGTGAAAACAAGGTAAAGCAAGCCAAACTTCAAGGTTTTAGAATGCAATTTGAGTCTTTGAAGATGCATGATGATGAAGATATTGCTAAATATTTTCTTAGAGTTGAGAGGTTGTGAATCATTATAAGAGATCTTCATGAAGAGTTGAAAGATCATGTAGTAATTCAAAAGGTGTTGATATCTCTCCCTGAGAGATTTAATCCTAAATTTTTGGCCATAGAGGAGATGTCAGATATGAAGACTCTCACTTTGGATCAACTACTTGGAAGACTTACTACTTATGATATGAGAATCTCTAATGGCAAGCCAACAACAAAGGAGTTAGCCTTCAAAGTAGATAAGAAACCCAAGGAAGAACATAATGATTCATGTTGTGAATCAGATGAAGAGGAATCTAAGTTCGAGAGGAATCTCAAGAGAGGCTCAAGAAAGTACAAAGGTAAACTACCTTTCATGTGCTTTAACTATGGTAAAGTAGGTCATTATTCTTCCAAGTGTCTAGAAAAGAATAATAATGGATATGACCCTAGAAAGAAGTTTAGAAAAGAGCAAAAGGATAAAAAGAAGGATGAGAAGAGAATCTTCTACACCCAATATTCTAACTCTAAAAGTGAAGGCAACTAATCATCATATGAGGACAAAGATTATGAAATATAAAAGGAGTTCATGTTCATGGACATAGATAATCTAGAAGTAGAAGTTGTTTATTATGATGGAAAAGAGGCCAAAGTTGACTTAGAAGGTTAGATGGTCAGTTCTCTTGAAGAGATTTAGAGGCTAAGAAAGAAAAATAAAACTCATAAAGAATTTCTAATCAAAGAAAAAGCTAGAGCAGTTGAGCATATCCTCCTGCAAATTGAAGAAGGTAAGAAGATTCAAGAAACTCTAAATCAACAACTTAGTGAGAAAAATAAAGCATGTGAAAGGCTTGAAGGAGAAATAGTTTTTCTAAGGAAAGAGCTTGAAAAAGCTAAAACTCAGTTGAGCTTTAATGAGAAAATTGGAAAAGGGAATGAAAGTATGAATGAGCTTCTTGAAGCACAAAGAGTCTCCAATGGTAGAATAGGTCTTGGATTTGAGGTTGAGTAAAGTTAAACGACGGATGTGAAGGGCAAGAAAATAATTAGTTTTGTGCAAGTAGCAAAAATTGAAGACAATGCAGCAGCCAAAAGTGGTGCAACGAACTAGTAGAAAGAAAAAGGGAGAACATTGTCCAATTTACAACCAAAAACAAATCACTCATCGCAAAAAAAAGGATAAATACAATTCAACAAATTTCAAATAACTCGAGAGAGGAAAATCAAATTTTATAGAGAATAGGTCAGCCAACCTTCAGAAATCAATTTTCTCCTAGGTATGAAGACATCTTTCCAGGCTACTGGTTTACTTGTACAAATTATGGGAACACGATAGCAAATTGCAGGGCTAATCTTTCATTTGGACAACTTAGGCCATGAAGAAGAAATTATCAGTGAAATAATCAATCTGTTAGGAAAAGGGTGAGTATACCCAAGTACAAAAATTCATTCTCTCCTTTGAAAAATTTGGTTCAATGTTATGTCTACCATAATTATGGCCATAGAGAAACTACTTACAAACTTAGAAATTAAAGGCTTGATCCAATTATCAAGCAAACATGACAACAACCCAAAGTTTGGAAGGAAAATGAAATCACAGAGAATTGTAATATTTTTTTGTATGCTCATAATGAATGAACCCATTGGTATGTGGATAATGGTTGTTCCAGGCACACGTTAGGGAACAAAAGTAATTTTTTTTCATGGAAACAAGTTGAGAAAGGTAATGTATCCTTTGGGAATAATGCACTCAGTAAGACTGTGGGAAAAGGAGTTATCAACCTAGCTAATGGTAGAGGTAAAGCCAAGGATGTGTCTTTTGTTGATGGGCTAAATCATAACTTACTCAATGTGTCTCGGATGTGTGACCAAGAATATGATCTGTTGTTTAAATCTAAAAATGATCAAATCAAGTCCAAAGACACAAGAAAAATAGTACTTGAAGTTATTAGAACATACAATAATGCATATGTGCTAAAAGTGAAGGCATAGAGGTGTTGGTTGTCAAAGATTGATGAGAGTAGTTGTGGAATAAAATACTTGGACATCTGAATTTTGATCAGATTTTCAAATGGGGAAAGAAGAATGTTGCTAGAGATATGCCAAAGATTTCAAAACCATAGAATACTATTTGCAAATCCTATCATATTAGTAAACAAGTGCGAGTACCATTCAATTCGAAGGAGAACTCGTCAAATAGGCCATTGCAATTGATACATATGGAGTTATGTGGCCCTTCAAGAACCCAAACACCCACATGTAAACTATATTTCATGTTTATGATTGGTGATTTCAGTAGAATGATGTGGATAACATTTCTTAGAGAACAATCAGAGGCCTTTGAGAATTTTAAGAATTTTAAGGCCATGGATGAAAAAGAGATAGACTATAAAATAAAGTGCATAATGTATGATAATGGAGGTGAGTTTAGTTCAAAAGAGTTTGATGATTTTTGCAAACAACATGGCATCAAAAGGAAATTTACCATAACAAAGAAATGCAATCCACATCATTCTACTGAAATCACCAATCATACACTCCACAATAGATTGGTGTAGCAGAGAGAGTCAATTGGTTTAGTAGTTGGCTAGATCCATGATGGGAGAAAGGAATATTCAACACATATTTCAGGATGAAGCCATTTACACAACAATGGTGATTCTAAAACTCCATTTGAGCTTTGGCATGGCAGACCTGCTACAGTCAAGCATTTCAAAGTGTTTTGAAGAAAGTGTTATATCTAAAGGAATGGTGAAAATCTTGGTAAGTTTGATGTAAGAGTTGATGAAGGTATTTTTCTTGTATACTCTTAGAATATCAAAGGCTATAGTTACTACAACAAGAATACAAAGAGGATATTTCATTGCATTGATGTTAAAGTTGATGAAAATATTGATTTTGAAGACAATCAACCAGTAAATATCAGCTCTAATTATCCATACAACAATGATGAGAAGGATGATGCACCATTTTCAAATAAGATATTGAAGAAACCCTCAATACAAAATCCAAATATCCTAAAAGGTATGTGCAAAAACATCACCCAACTAACCAAATTATTGGTGACTTAAATTTAGGCGTGAAAACAAGAATAAGATTGTTAAATCCCCATACTCAAGTGAATGTAGCTCTGTTATATATAATGGAACCAAAATATTTTAGTCAGGCCAACCAAGATGGAAATCGGTTTAATGCCATGAATGAAGAGCTCGATCAGATTGAGAAAAATAAGACATGGGAGATTGTTTCTAGATCATCAAACAAGAATGTTATTGGCATGAAGTGGGTCTTTAGGAACAAATTGAATGAACATGGTGAAGTGGTAAGAAATGAAGCAAGGTTAGTTTGCAAAGCTCTGCACAAATTGGAGGTTTATATTTTGATGAAACATTTCTCTTGTTGATCTATTAGCATACAATATGCATGTTTTAGATTTTGCTAGTTTCAAGAAATTGAAGATATATCAGATGGATGTCAAATTTTCCTTTTCAAATGGATAAATACATAAATAAGTCTACATTGAGCAACCTATTGATTTTTAGCTATTAGATAAGCATGATTATGTTTGCGAGCTAAAAAGGCCTTATATCGTCTAAAGCAAGCCCCAAGGGCTTGGTATTCCAAGTTGGATAGTTATTTACTAAAGTGTGGTTTTAAAAGAGGCACAACTTATAGTAACCTTTATGTGAAATATAATGATGGGAAATTGTTAATGGTGGTTGTCTATGTTGATGATATTATTTTTTCCGGTGATTCAGATTCTCTAACTTGCCAGTTTGTAGCTGATATGAAGGTCAATTTTGAGATTTCTATTCTTGGAGAACTTTCATATTTCCTTGGATTATAGATTGCATAATCTTCAAAAGGAATTTTTATCTCACAAAGCAAGTATCTCAAGGAATTTTTGAAGAAAGTTGGCATGGAAGAATGTTCTTTGGTAAGAACTTCGACGGTTATAGGTTGCAAGCTCAGCAAGACTGATGAATCAATAGAAGTAGATGAAACTTTATATAGGTCTATTATTGGAATCTCTTATATTTGACAGCCTCAAGACCATACATCATGCATGAAGTTGGTATTGTTTGAATATTTAAATCTACCCCCATACAACATCATCTTCTAGTAGCAAAGATTATCCGATATCTTAGAGGCAAAATGGATTATGGGCTTTGTTACCCCAGAGGTAAAGATTTTTGACTAATTGTTTTAACTGATGTTGATTGGGCAGGTGACGTGGATGACAGAAAGAGCACTAGTGGTAGTGCTTTCTTCCTTGGTGCATGTCTTGTTTCATGGTTGACCAAGAAACAAGCTTCAATTTATCTCTATACTGCTAAAGAAGAATATATAGAAGCAACTTCACGTTGCACTCAAATCTTATGGATGAAGAAGATTTCACAATATATACAAGTAATATATGATCAACCTATCATCATCTGTGTAGGTTTTAACCCCGTACAGAAATTACCTGCATACGAATTCTAAAACACAGAAAATAAACAATGCAAGAGCATAACACATAAAACACATATACACAAAGATTTTCCCCTGAATCCCAAAACCAGGACTACCAGCTTGATTTTTCATTATTTTCCTTTCAATGTCACAATACATATTTATACATGCCGAAGCATCCAATACCATGGACCGAAAACCATCGCGTCCAAAAACACGTGCAAAAATCATGCACAAAACCATAGGTAGGTCTGCCCAACCTAACATAGGGTCCAAAACCAAAAATTTTCGGGGCGCTTACCCAGACCCCATAGAGTGGGGTTACCTGCACCCCTCAAACCCCCTGTGACTCCCCCCGCTATGCAATTGGCGAAATGAAGGGGGGGCTCCGCCCCCCCTCTAACCCCCCAGTTAACTACGTGGGTTAGACGTGGAAAGAATATAACACAACCCAACATTCTCCCACTTGTTGTTTTATTTCCATAGGGGGCACCAAGAGAGATTAGTCATTTATCCAACCCTGCAACTCCCATTGTTTCTCTACACCAAGAGAAATTCTCAGAGCTCACAGATTTTGTCAATGCATCTACAGTATTCTTCAAAGTGTCCACCTTTACCAACAACACCTTTTTGTCTTCTATGATATCCCTCACAAAGTGATACTGAACATCAATGTGCTTTTTCTTTGAATGATATGCAGGGTTCTTTGCCAAGAAAATTGCACTTTGGCTGTCACAGTCTATCCTTATAGCTCCCTGTACTAACCCCATATTTGAACACAATCTCTACAACCAAACTGCTTCCTTGCTTGCATGAGTGGCTGCCATGTATTCTGCCTCTATAGTTGATAGTGCCACTATAGATTGTTTCTTACTAATCCAACTGTTTTCACCTCCAAATAGGTTAAACACATACTCACTTGTAGATCTTCTCTAATCCATATCTCCAGCCTAGTTTGCATCAACAAAGCCATGAATATTCAACGCTCTGTCCAATCCTGGTCTTCCTTGGTAGCACAAACCATAGTCACTAGTGCCACGCAAATACCTAAAAGAAGGCTCCCTAAAATGGGTCCCTATATTGTTAAGTGAGTATTAGCAAAATGAGCCTATGAGCTAGTAGATTACGACGGAATTCCACTGTTGCAACCCCGAAACGGGTTGTACCTCTTCATATGCTTTTGTTACATTTTTGTTTTCATTAAGAGTTATTGTTTTGGTTAGGTAATCCACTTTTGCATTTTGTTACAGATGTCGAACCTATTGGAACCATTTGTTGGATACGCTGACAGAGCAAGTCGTAGTACGCGGAACCTGTCTTCTGCAGCTTGGGCCATCTTTTATCCAAGCAGTGATTTAGTGAGTTTCAGAGGGGTATGTATTGGTCGATCAACAAACAACATCGCTGAATACAGCACATTGATAGAGCTCCTCTCTGATGCCATCGCGCATGGCATATGCCGACTTGTCATCAGGCTAGACTCACAACTCGTCATTCTACAGCTTACCGACATCTATTCCGTTTGGAATCCAGCTATCTATCGTATGTTCCTAAGGGTCAAGATTTTGGAAAGGCAGTTTGATTCTATTCAATATCAACATATTTCCATAAACTTAAACACATTAACTGATTCATTAGCAAATTATGTGTTAGATAGACATTTGCAACATTTGTAAAAGAAAATCATTTCATCAATATTTGCATCAGGATCATATAACTTAACCAAAATAAAGCTCCGAAAATAAAAAATATATATAACTGTTTATAGTTTGTACATAGTGTTCTGTGTCCAGGACAAAATCGGTCATATGACCCAAAAACTCAAAATGCAAGGGGGCACCCTAGTCTAATGGTGCTGGTGATAACAAGTCATCGCCTATGCAATCATGTGTAAGAGCCTAGTCCATCGGCTCGGCACGCCAGTGGTATGGTGCTATAATCTCAGAGGTAGCTTGTCGGTCCTCACATCTGGAATACCAAGGGTGAGACCCTCGATCTGATCCTGCAACACTGCAAGAGTCTCGGCTACATCTAGATAGCGAAGGACAGCCCTCCCTATCGCCTCTCCTGTTGGAACGAAATTTGCTGCTCTTAGGCGCACTGTTGGTTGCACTGGCCTGATGTCTGCATGAGCACATGAGTTTTGATTAGTCTTGATAAACATTTAAAAAGTGCAAGAACATTATAAAAACAATAAACAGGGATATGGTCAGAACATTTACCTATAACACCCCACTGCTCGCCGGCTGGCAGCACGAAATCTGGGTCACCCCGGAAATCCATCTTAGCATATGGATACTCAACAAAGACCATCTCCTGACAGTCAAACCACTCAAAGAAGGCATCAAAGAATGAAATTTGTGACTGACCAGCATGTCTGGCCATAAGATCGACCCATCTCTCTAAGCAGGCTCTATTATCAGCAATAGATGGGATTGACCTAACGGATTCCAATCTTGTGGCCTTTAATCATAAAGGATATGAACCTCAGTTACCAGCTCAACTCGCTTTCCTCATTCAAGTGAAAGCCCTCAACAAAACTGTTCATCGAACAATTATTGATGAGGGGCATCTACATGTATTATGTCAATGAGTTGCTGGAAAACTTTAGGCTCACCACCCTTGTCACGATCGTCAACAATGTTAAAAGCATTCGATGAACAAACATACACTCCATACAGGATTTTGAGTAACTTACAAGTTGAACTGGGGGGCAAAACAGTAGAAATTGATGTTGAAGTTATCGATGGAAACCTCAATTACAACATCCTACTAGGAAGGCCTTGGATTTATGCTATGGCCTCTATTGTGTCAACATACTTCAGAAAGATTGCATTTCCTTTTCAAGGAGGAATTACAATCGTTGACCAACAAACCTTTATCCCCAATAGTTCACAAGTTACAGGAAGCATCCCGATGATCCACTGAAGCTCTTAGTTGCTTCAAAATATCGGAGTAGGCCTACTCAAAGACCCTACATTGATGGGTACTTTTTCCCTACCGCCTCCAAACAACCTGGTGGAAGTGGCCATGGTGGGAACCTGCAATATGGTATCTTCTATTCAGAAGATGTCCAAACACGATGTTAGCATGGATCATCACCAGGTATTGCCTCCAAGCCCAATAGAAATATTGTAGCAATCAATGTTCTCAGCATGGGAGGCAAACCCAAATCAATGCTCATCAAGCGTTTGGGTAGATAGGTCTAAGGAGTATGGTACCTCTTCAGATCCTTGGTTGCATGTACATTCTACAGACGAAGGAATTGTTCAGTCAATGATCATATAGGGGGCACCATGGGAAGATTAGCACCATCGTTCCCATCTTCTAGATTACAACGAAGATTGCTCCAGTGACCTTAACCATCCTTTAGTTTTTTATTTTCTATCAAATACTGTAATTACGGTGGATTCCGAGTGAAATCTATCCAATATTGAAGAAACTATCACTATAAATATCTTGACCAAACCAAATGTTGTAGAGAATATTCATGTCGGCAAATCTTGTTCTTCTTCAGAATTGGAAGTATATTACGCTCTCTTTCACGAGTTCAGAGATGTCTTTGCATGGTCATATGAAGAAATGCCAGGCATTGACTCGAGCATAGTTGAACATGAAATTAAGATGTATCTAGATGTCAAACCAGTACGACAACAGCTTCGGCAGGTGCACGCAAAGAAATCCGCTGCCATTAAGGCGGAAGTTGAAAAACTTCTCCATGTTGGTTTCATTTACCCAGTTCCTCTAACTGATTGGGTATCGAACATTGTTCCTGTGATGAAAAAGCAAGGAACGATCAGAGTGTGTGTCGATTACAAGGATGTAAATCAAGCTTGTCCAAAGGACAACTACCCTGCACCCTTCATCGACCAAATAATTGATGAATGCGCCGGATGCAAAATCTTTTCGTTTATGGATGGATTTTCCGGGTATAATCAAATAAATATCTACCCACAGGACTAGTCAAAGGATACATTTATTTGTCCATGGGGCACATTAATGTACCGCAAGCTACCTTTTGGTTTAAAGAACGCAGGGGCAACCTTTAAGAGGGCAATGAATTATGCCTTCCATGAAATCAAGAACATCGTTCAACCATACCTTGATGATCTTCCGGCTCATTCGTGAAAGCGGACCAATCATCCGCATCATTTGAGAGCAATATTTCTACGTTGCCGACACTACAAGATACGACTCAATCTGCACAAGTGTGTGTTTTCTGTTGGTTCTGGTCATTTACTTGGCTTTGTAGTTTCAAAGGACGGGATTCGCCTCGACCCGTGCAAGGTTCAGGAAATCATCAACCTGCCTCCACCTTCAAATTTGCTTCAGATTTAGAAATGCCAAGGGAAAGCAAACTTTCTGAGGAGGTTCATTCCAAATTACGCCAACTTGCTAAAGGTTATACGCGTCTATTGAAAAAAGAAGTACCCTTCAACTAGGATTAGGTTGCGCAAGCTTCCTTTGATGCTCTAAAGGAATCCCTAATAAAAGCATCATTAATGTACACTCCTGATTATCAAAGAGACTTTAACCTGTATCTGGCTGTGGCAGATACGACCATCACAATGGTTTTAGTTCAAGAAGACAATGGAATCGATAATCCTATCTATTATTTAAGTCAAAACTTAAATGATACAGGAAGCAAGTAATCCTATGTTGAAAAGCTGGCTCTCGCAGCTGTTCAAGCAATACAGAGATTTTGACACTATGTTCTCTTTCGAAAAACTACCATTTTGTCAGATTACAACCCCATGACTTACATCTTGTCGCGACAGTTGCTTGCGGGAAAATATTAAAAGTGGATAGCAATTTTGCAAGAGTTTGATATGGAATTTGTAAAATCTAAATCAAAGAAAGCTCTGGTTTTCACAGAGTTACTATGTGATTTCCCATCGTCATCCAACGATTCAACATTCAAAGCAACAATCGTGGATGAATCTTTGTTTCTGATATCTTCAAGTGATCCGTGGTATGGAGGTATAATCATCTATCTCCAAACCCAAACATATAGGTCTAATACCTCTCGCTCAGAACAACGACGTACTCAATACCAAGCAAAAGACTACATGATCGTCGGTGATACACTTTACCGTCGTGGTATCAATACAGTTCTGTGAAGGTGCCTCACCCATGAGGAGGCCGAAAAAGTCTTGAATGATTGTCATTCAAGAGCATGTGGGGGGCATCAATCTGGTTATGCTACGGCACAAAAGATTTTACGAGCAGGATACTTCTGGCCAACAATGCTCAAGGATTGCATAACTGCAATCCGAAGTTGCCATGCTTATCAAATCTTCAACCGCAAAACCAGAATACCACCTGCACCTCTGCAGCCAGTAGTTGTTGTTGGGCTGTTCGCCAAATGGGGCATAGATTTCATGACATGTAACCCTACCTTGGCTGGGGGGCATGGGTATATCATAGTCACAGTTTACTATTTTACGAAATGGGTCGAGGCGATGCCTACATTAAACAACATAGGCGAAACAACTACTCTTTTCTTTTTCAATCATGTAGTCTCCAGATTCAGCGTTCCACAAGCTATAGTCACAGAAACATATTATCCGCAAGCCAACGGGCAAGTTGAGGTGATCAACAAAGTCCTGAAGCGCATGCTGCAAAGGATGATTGGAGTCCATAAACGGAGTTGGCACCTAATCTTGTACTCAACCTTGTGGGCATACTGGACATCGGTGAGAAATGCGACCGGGTTTACACCCTTTTAGCTGGTGTATGGCCTGGAAGCGATCTTACCAGTTTAGTGCGAAATTTCGTCCCTCAAGCTCGCAGTCGACCTTCTCCTCGGAACTTCAAAGGAGGAAGCTCGTTTCTTGGAATTAATCCAACTAGATGAAACCCGTCGTGACGCCGCCTTGGCTAACAAAGCACATAAGAAATGAGTCAAGGCGCAGTTTGACAAGAATGTCAAACCCCGTGTCTTCTTAGAAGGTGACCTGGTCTTACTTTATGACCAGGAATCCAATAAATTGGGAGCAAGTAAGTTCCAGTCTTTGTGGATGGGTCCCTATATTGTTAAGCGGGTATTAGCAAAAGGAGCCTATGAGCTAGTAGATTACGATGGGATTCCACTGTCGCAACCCCGAAACGGGTTGTACCTTAAGTGTTACTATGCTTGACTCAGCATAGTAACCTCTTCATATGATTTTGTTACATTTTTGTTTTCGTTAAGAGTGATCGTTTTGGTTAGGTAATCCACTTTTGCATTTTTTTGCAGATGTCGAACCTATTGGAATCATTTGTTGGATACGCTGATGGAGCAAGTCGTAGTACGCGGAACCTATCTTCTGCAGCTTGGGCCATCTTTTATCCAAGCGGTGATTTATTGAGTTTCAGAGGGGTATGTATTGGTCGATGGCGAACAACATCGCTGAATACAACGCGTTGATAGAGCTCCTCTCTGATGCCATCACGCATGGCATACACTGACTTGTTGTCAGGCTAGACTCACAACTCGTCATTCTACAGCTTATCGGCATCTATTCCATTCGGAATCCAGCTATCTATCATATGTTCCTAAGGGTCAAGATTTTGGAAAGGTAGTTTGATTCTATTCAATATCAACATATTTCCAGAAACTTCAACACATTAACTGATTCATTAGAAAATTATGTGTTAGATAGACATTTGCAACATTTGTAAAAGAAAAGCATTTCATCAATATTTGCATCAGGATCATATAACTTAACCAAAATAAAGCTCCGAAAATAAAAAGTATGTATAACCGTTTATAGTTTGTACATAGTGTTCTATGTCCAGGACAAAATCGGTCATATGACCCAAAATCTCAAAATGCAAGGGGCACCCTAGTCTAATGGTGTTGGTGATAACAAGTCACCGCCTGTGCAATCATGTGTAAGAGCCTAGTCCATCGGCTCGGCACGCCAGTGGTATGGCGTTGTAATCTCAGAGGCAGCTCGTCGGTCCTCACATCCGGAATACCAAGGGTGAGACCCTCGATCTTATCTTGCAACACTGCAAGAGTCTTGGCTACATCCAGATCGCAAAGGATAGCCCTCCCTACAGCCTCTCCTGCTGGAACGACAGCTGCTACTCTCAGGCGCACTGCTGGTCACACTGGCCCGATATCTGCATGAGCACATGAGTTTTGATTAGTCTTGATAAACATTTAAAAAGCACAATAACATTATAAAAACAATAAACAGGGATATGGTCAGAACATTTACCTATAGCACCCCACTACTCGCCGGCCGATAGCACTAAATCTGGGTCACCCCGGAAATCCATCCCAACATGTGGATACTCAGCAAAGACCATCTCCTGATGGTCGAACCACTCAAAGAAGGCATCAGAGAATGAAATCTATGACTGACCAGCATGTCTGGCCATAAGATCGACCCATCTCTGCATCCGTGGTTCCGTTGGTACTGATGGTCCAAGTGAAATGTACTGTGGCTGCATCAGTGGGATCTTCTCCAAGGCGAAAGTGGTCAAAATGGAACCATAGCCAAAGTTCTTGGATCTTCCGTTTTTCACCTTGGTAAGTTGTTCTTTTATCACCAGAAGTACTGCATCACACCATTTGAATACCTTTGGTTCGAGGCATTCCAAGTCGTACTACATGTAGGACCTGTTGGCCAAGTGATGGGCCGTGCTACCAGCCAATCTAGAAAAGGTGAATAAAATAGTCCTCAAGGACCAGTCGGTGACATCTCGGATACTAATCTTGCCGTCCCTGCTCGGCTGAGATCCTTCTCTATAGTATCGACGAATATAATCCCTCACAGATTCTCCCCCACAAGTGGAACCCAATAGTGAGAGAGGGCCACCATGCCTCGATAAACCGATCAAGAAGTAGATGTCCTCAGTAGTCAAGGGGATGGATTTGCCTCTAATCTAGAAAACTTCTTTGGTAGGATCCCATGCATCGAGGAAATATTGCAAAAAGTTGATTTGTTGCCTCATGCTAGATATGCGGAAGAACTTGAGCAAGCCATAGTTCCACAATGCAGTTACCGTACCCAGATCATGTAAGGCAACCATGTCCTCTTCTTCATGCTCACGTTCATGCCATGTAACAACCATTTTGCTCCGATGAATCTCTGAAAAACAAATAAGAGAAGAATTAGGATCCTGATTTGGAAAAAAACAGGCAAAATTTCCATGAAAAATCAGTGCAAAAGTTTTCCTCCTTGCGCCCATCACACCCTAGCTGTGTACTGGGTGGGATGCATACTGACTGGCCAATGGCCAGCCTAGTATGCATTGCACCTTTCGATGTATACTAGGTGCGATGGGGGCAAAATGAATCGTTCAAACCCTAGAGGCTCAGAAAAGCAGGAAAACATGCTCAAAATTCAAAAAGGAAAGAATGCAATTGAAAAGCTCAGGTTTAGCTCCTACCTAGTCCAGACGACACTGAAAATCATCCACAGAATCTCCCGAAATCAGCTGATGAAAATCAAGGGGGAAAACACCTCCAGAGCTCCAACAATCCCAAATCCAAAATGAAATGGTAAAATGAGTGGTAAAAAACTACTTTTAAGTTACTTTTCACATAATTCAAGTAGGGTATTAGTTTTTTTTTAACTCATTTTTCAAGCATGTATTCTCATTTCTAATCAGTTTGATGGAGCAATTGAATAGGTAGTATGACCGTCAAAAGAACATAGTGTTAACGGTGAATCGAATATCAATGACCATTAACACGAGCAGTTTTACGCAAAGTTCAAGCTCATTAAAAAATAAACCTAGCAATGAGCATATGTTCCACCAGAGTTTAAGCTCATTAAAACATGAACCCACCTTCGGTAGATAACCATTGCGATCGTATTATTATTAGCTTTTGAGCCTTGGTCGTGTTCTTACCATCACCTCCACTCTTTTTTAGCCAATCATACACCTCCATTTGATTGTTTACCCCTTTTGAGGAACAACTGCGACGAGTGATCCTATTAGCCTCTTTCTCTACACTGTCGTGATTGAAAAAGTACCAAACCTTATCGGAACCAACTGCTATCCGAAAAACATCACTCATTCCTCAAAAAACGAGTCTCCTTTAAGATCTTTTCACTTGACTCGTAAAATATGAAAATATTTCCGAGCAATTTGCCTCTCCAGCTTGTTAAAGCGATTGGAAGTGCCATCCCTCCTCTAGATTTTAATCTTTGTGGACCTGAGCGATTATTACACAAAAAGATCGAGCGTTTGTCTTGTTTGGCTCGTTAAAACTATCAAAAAGTCATTCCTTTCACATTGTTTTATACTTTTTCAGACTTAAGGGATTATATTACGAAAAAGGAATATTGGAGTTTCCTTTCCGTCTCTTTTCAGACTCTCTAAAATTGAAAAGGACCGAGTTATCTTTGTCGTTAAACTCATTAAAACAATAGCGACAAACTTGTCCATGCAGACAAGATCGAGTTTCACTGTTGCTAGGCTCGTTAAAACATAGCGATGGGTTTGCCCGAAGGGCAAATTATAGAACAAGCATATGTTATCCTCTTCAAGCTTGACAAAAATAAAGAGGTACTGGTCAGAAATTACTGGGGAAAAATTGGGAAGAAAACTTGAAGAAACTCTATTGGTAGCAGGTTGCTCTTGAACATGACACTTTCACTCCATCACCATGATTGAGTCGGGATGGGTTATTCCGTTCACTGGTCATATCACCATTGGTCCACCGTACCATCCATTTTTGGGGTTAACGCTACCAATACATCTCAGTGTCGCTGATATGTTCAAGAGAAGTCGCTTAGAGAATTCACCAACCCAGCTTGTGTCTCATCCGCTGCAATACCTTCACGCTTCATTCTTTCATGACCGCCACCCTGAACCTTGTATCATCAGATCGTTTTCACCTCCACAAAATCATTTGCTCCGTTCCGTGTCGTAGATGTGGGATTCATTAATGCCTTCCTATGACGGGTCACTTCTTGTCGACATCAGCTCATTATCTAAGAAGTCGACCTAGGGACAACCCTTTCAGTACTTTGAAGCTTGCATGCCTCAATGGCAAGTTTCTCCATTCCGGCGACAGGTTTACATTAATGGCCTTCGACCGAAAGATTTTGTGTGGTGTTCGACATTGACTCATGTATTCACACCACGTGAATTGTACTGCAGTACCTTGAGGATCATTATCATTATTGGTGATTCCTCTCGCACCTGTTAACAACTTACATCATTGGCTAGTAATCAAGCGATGTCTTTTCATGTTCGATGCCAGAGCATCTTTTCACATGGATCGGCTTGTACTTCAGGTGAAGATTGAATGAGTTTCGAAGACCCCGGATCTAGTTTCATCCATCCGGGCTGCGATATATTCAGGAAAATAAAGACATCAAATGTACATCAATCCTATGTACATGAGAATAAATTTATAAAGCTGAGCATGGGAATGCCCGCCTCAGCTAGATCATGAAAATATTATGAAGATAATGTATTGTATTGTATCTTATTACAGGTCACCTTCTAGTTCAAGAAACCTCGGATCCTCATGATAAAGCATTTCACCCGACATCAAAAAGATTTACGACCTCATGCTTTAGGGGGCAATTGTTATAGACATATTTGGGCACTGCAACCCCAATCACATATGTCCATAAACCAAGGGCTTCCAAGTCCTTAAAAGTGTTGTTTCATACTCTAAAGGAGCAAGGTCAGCTGATTACATCATCTCCCAGAAGTTCTCCCTGAAAAACTACTCAGAACTGGTCAAAACTAGACCATACAGACTGCTTAGTGCTAAGGGTGTGATGCATCTCACCTGCCACATGAAAAAAGTGCAATGCATACTGGAAATCCCTTCTATAGGGTGTGATGAGCGAGAGCAGACAAATGGCAGAAGTAGTTTGCTAGGTGGAAACCCAGAGAATCTTCTAGAAGCTGCTCATTCAACACTTGCCTCTCTGAATTTTCCTAGGGATGAGTAAGAGATCATGAAATCTCCAAGTGGAACCAAGAACTATCAAAGAGATGACACTAATCAAAATCCCAGAAGCTGACTCACCCACCTGCAAACATCTATATATGGATCCCTCATCCAAGAGATCCAGAGGCTGGAATTTTGTAATTTGCAAGGAAGTGCTATTGGTTTCTCTTTGAAGACATTGTTGGGTGATCTTGCTTTGTATGAGGTGAAGAGGGCTTTCATGCTGGGAGGATGATACTGGATCAGACAACCTGGTTGTAATCCTCTCTTCTACTACTTCTATCAATAAAGCTATTTGAGTTTTCCTCCATATGCTTGTATATCTCTGAATCTTGTTTGGGTATGCATTTATATGGTTAATGTACATCTGATCCTACATTATTTATGGTTATAGATCTCTATGCTTTGATCGTATTTTTTTGCCTTGACTCTACAAGTGTTCTTTGAAGTGGGACAAGCGAGAAAGGAGTGGCGAAAGCTCTATCAAAGGAGAGAGGAAACAAGCAAGAAGACTAGCGAAAGACTGAGGTTGGTACTCTCTGCTTCTCTCTCATCTATCTCTCATAAAGGAAAACACAAGTAACTTTAATCTATTTGTTTCTAAGATAGCTACCCATCTTAGTGGGACTATTAGCTCTGAATGGACACTAGTTTTCCCGATAACACCAGTGCTCCTTCCCTAGTTTTTACATAAACCTGCTCAATACTCCCACTACATGCGCAATGTCTGGTCTAGTACAAACCATCACATACATCAAGCTACCGAATGTGCTTGCATATGGAACATGGGACATGTCCTCTTCCTCTTCTTGTGTTTTGGGACACTGTTCAATAGATAACTTTACACCTACGGGAATAGGAACCTTCACTGGTTTACTGTCCTACATATTAAACCTCTGCAATATTGTCTCAACATACTTCCTCTGGTTTAACCAGAGCTTCCTCTTTGCCTGATCTCTTTTAATTTCCATGCCCAAAATATAGTTTGCAGCACCAAGATCTTTCATGTCGAATTTGGAGGACAATTGGGTCTTCAAATCTTGGATAATTTCTTTGTCATTTCCAACCAACAACATATCATCCACATATAAGACCAGATAAATAACATGGTCACCAATTAATTTAAAATACAATAGTGATCTACTTTGCTTCTGGTGAAGCCAAGTCCCCGTATAAATGTATCAAATTTCTGATACCACATCCTTGGTGACTGTTTTAACCCATATAGATACTTCTTTAACTTGCATACCAGTTCTTTCTTACCCTTCACTGCAAAGCCTTCAGGTTGCTTCATGTAGATCTCCTCTTCTAGATCCCTGTGAAGAAATGTTGTCTTCACATCTATCTGTTCTAGCTCAAAATCAAAAGCAGCAGCAACAGATAAAAGTAATCTAATAGAAGTTACCTTGGCAACAAGAGAAAAAATATCAACAAAATCAATTCCCGACACCTGGGAATAACCTTTCGCTACCAACCGAGATTTGTATTTCTCCACCTTTCTTTTTGCATTTGTCTTCTTCTTGAGCACCCATTCGCTGCCAATGGGTTTCCTTCCACTGACAACTCCACCAGATCCCAAGCCTCATTTTTGTGCAAAGATGCCATTTCATCAACCATGGCCTCTTTCCAGAGTTTTCCATCCTCTGGATCTACTACTTCCTTCACAGTTCTGGGATCATCACCAGTAATAGATAAAGGAAAATTTGAACAAAAAGCATATGGACTATACCTTTCTGGTTGCCTTCTTTCTCAAACTGATCTTCTCACACCCAAAGTTTGTGGCTCTTCATCTTTTGATTCATCCTCTGCTGTAGAGTCTGATTCTTCCACCTTTAGCTCAAACTCTATCTTCTCAGGTTCCTTTGGTTGGACTTCATGTTTAATAACATCTTTCACCTCTCTGAACACCACATCTCGACTGTACACAACCTTCCTTGTTACTGGGTTCCAAAGCTTATAACCCTTTAAACCATCCTTATACCCAATAACGATGCACTTTTCAGATTTACTATCCAACTTGGTTCGTTTCTCCTTTGGAACATGTACATATGCATCACATCCAAATACCCTCAGATGTGAAAGAGAGGGTTTCTTACCAGTCCATACCTCTTGTGGAGTTTTATCCTCCAACATTGATGAAGGTGATCTGTTGACTAGGTAACATGCTATCTCCATCGCCTCTGCCCAGAATTCTTGTCCTAACCCAGCACCACTGAGCATGCTTCTTGCCCTTTCCATCAACATTTTGTTCATTCTTTTTGCAACTCCATTTTGTTGAGGTGTATATGGAGTAGTCTTCTGCCTTGCTATACCACACTTCTTACAAAATTCTTCAAATTCCTTACTACAAAACTCTCCACTGTTATCTGTCCTTAGCACCTTTATCTTCTTCTCTGTCTGGTTTTCCACTAGAGCCTTGAATTCTTTAAACCTGACAAAGACTTCAGATTTCTTCTTAAGGAAATATATCCATGTAATCCTTGAGAAGTCATCTATAAATGATACATAGTACACAAACTTACCTAGTGATGGAACCTTCACAGGTCCAAACACATCACTATGCACAAGATCTAATATATGTTTGGCCCTCTTACCACCAGAGGGGAAACTCACTCGATTCTGCTTCCCATATACACAATTTTCATAGAAATCAAAATCCAAGCCTTTACCATGAAGTATTCGAAGGCCCTTCTCTCCAATATGTCCAAGCCTTTGATGCAACAACATGGTCTTCTCTCTAGAGACCACTAGATTTTCTGCTCCACTTTCAGCAACCACAAAACTATTTCACCCATCAACAACTGTGCTACCTTGTAGCTTGTACAGAGTTCCAATCCGAAATCCCCGCATCAATACCAGTGCTCCCCAAACCATCTTGTAGATGTCCTTCTCGAACACTGTTTTTACACCTGCATCATCCAACTTGCTTACAAAAATCAGATTTCTGGCCAATGCAGGAATATGCAGAA
The DNA here is from genome assembly GCA_031772625.1 of Pinus tabuliformis. Lineage (NCBI taxonomy): Eukaryota > Viridiplantae > Streptophyta > Pinopsida > Pinales > Pinaceae > Pinus > Pinus tabuliformis. The sequence continues at coordinate 1,042,154,292 of CM062816.1, read as the reverse complement.
CACCCGAAAGTGTTCTAACCCTTCCACCTTGCAAATTCAACTTTACGTTTCCGCAACCAACGATTCTAACCTTCCTATCATCCCCTAAGAAGACATCACCACCATCGTATTTCTCATACTCGCAAAACCACTCTCTATGGGGAGTGAAGTGAAAGAATGCACCTGAGTCAATCAACCATGACTCATGATCTACATGTGTGCTTGAATAAGCCAAGTACACATCCCCACCTTCATCTAAGTTGGTTTTTGCCTCTGCAGAAGAAGCATCATCAGATCCCTTTCCTTTATCAACATCTTTAGATTTACAGTCCCTTTTGTAGTGCCCTTACTTTCCGCATTCTAGCACACCACCTTTACAGGTTTTCCTGGAGATTTAGATCTCCCTCTAGATTTAGATCTCCCACTCGATGACTTATTTTTGTTTTTGTTCTAGGACTGTCCTCGTACAGATAAGGCATCACCATTCTGGATCTCCATATTTTTCCGTCTCATCTCCTCCATTAGCAAGGATGAGACTATTTCATCAAACTGCAAGGTAGTTGCATTGCTACCTATTGCAATAACCAGACTATCCCACGAATATGGTAGAGAAAACAAAAAACTGATGCACTTATCTTCATCTAAAATTTTAATATCAACAGATGCTAACTGACTTACCACAATATTAAATTTGTTTAGATGCTTTGTCACCGAGTCTCCATCTTTCATCCTCGGGTTATACAACTTTTTCCGCAGGAACAGTTTATTCACTAGAGACTTATATTGGTACAAAGTCCCTAACTTGTCCCACAAAGCCTTCGTCGTAGCTTCCCTTGATACATTCAGCAATACTGAATCTGAGACACACAATCATATTGTGCTCTTTGCCTTCTGATCCAACTTCTTCCATTCTTCATTGGACACTCCTGTTAGTTTACTACCCAGATCTACCGCGATCCATTGATCTTTATCCACCAATAGATCCTCCATCTTGAGTTTCCACAACTCAAAACTCTGATAATTAAATTTCTCGATCTCTATCTTTCCACTACTCGCCATCTTCTTTCACCACCAGAATCGATCTCGCAGATCTCCCATTGAACAGGGTCTACCAAAGGCCCAAGTGAAACCCCTCAGCAACAAAGGCGTCCCCTTGAAGCCAAAATAGCTCTGATAGCAAATGTAGGTTTTAACCCTGTACAAAAGTTACCTACATACAAATTCTAAAACACAGAAAATAAACAATGCGAGAGCATAACACATAAAACACATATACACAGAGATTTTCCCCTGGATCCCAAAACCGGGACTACTAGCTTGATTTTTAATTAGTTTCCTTTCAATGTCACAATACATATTTATACATGTCGAAGCATCCAATACCATGGACCGAAAACCATCGCGTCCAGAAACATGTATGAAAATCATGCACAAAACCATAGGTAGGTTCGCCCAAACTAACATAGGGTCCAAAACCAAAATTTTCCAGGGCACTGCCCCAGACCCCATAGAGTGGGGTTACCTGCACCCCTCAAACCCCCTGTGACTCCCCCCACTATGCAATCGGCACAACGAAGGGGGGGCTTTGCCCCCCCTCTACCCCCCAGTTAACTATGTGGGCTAGTCGTGGAAAGAACATAACACAACCCAACAATCTGTGATAATAAAAGTGAAATTAGCATGTCCAAGAATCATGTTTTCCAATCAAAGACAACGCATATTCTGATCAAGTACAATTTCCTAAGAGAGAAAATTGCAAATCAAATTGTCAAGTTGAAGTATGTACCTACAAAAGAGGAGGTAGCTGATATATTTATCAAACCTCTCCCAAAATGTCAATTTGAGTACTTAAGGAAAATATTGGGAGTAGTTCCTCTTACCTCCCTACACCATCTTCCTCAAGAGGAAGAAAGGAAGCTATAAATCCCTCAACATATCAAAAGGAAGCTTCCAGGTCCACATGATCAACTAGACAGGGGAAGCACATTACTTTATTTTCCATTAATGTCAAAGGGAGGGAGGTACCTCAAAAAAATAAGAAGAAGAACTACATAAAAAGGGGAGAATTACACCAAAGTGGGAGTAATAACCAAAGAAATATAAGAAAGACAAGTAAAAGAAGTAAAATTTGCTTTTATGATTGTGTTTTAGGTGTTTCCATCAATTCCAAACGGGGAGAATGTTAGAAAGAAGTTGTCATTGATGGAAAATTGATGGAAAAGGAAAAGAGGTAGAAAACATATTGATAAATGAATAGAGACTTTGGAGACATTTTTAGTATTGCATATCATCTCAAGTGAAATCAGAAACTACTTAGATAGATAGAGCATTAAAAGAGATTTCCAACAGTATATTGAAGTTTGAAAAAGGCTTCCTAGATTAAAAAAATAATACGGGTCAAAGTTTAGACTTAAAGAGGTAAAAAGAGTAAAAGCAATCAAGGTTCCATGTCAACAAGATTCCAAGTCAGGCATTGATACACTCTAACCCCCAACCTAGTCAGAGTTCAGGCCTTCAAGAGCAAGTGCATATGGACATAAAAGAAACGAGCCTCGACCCCTGACCCTCAACATTGTGGGAGCCAGTTGAGCTTCCACCCTAGTCAGAAGTCAAAAGCAAGAGAAGGTGCACAAAAAGAAAATTCTCCAACCCACAACCCCCGATTTGTTTTGGTCCTTTTAAATTTTATAAAGAAATTTAATGAAAAACTAAGGTGCAGGACCCCTCTTCAACAATACAAGTTGACAACGTGGACCTATCCAACAATGACACATGGTGTATTTTGATTGGCTCATAGAGGTGACGTGGAAGAACATGTGGAGCCACAGTGGCACATGACATCAACATGATGAAAGTACCTCAAATATTTTGGATGATATCAGCATGACATGAGCACAGGTGATGTGGCAGTATAGACCAAGGAAATGTGGCATGTTGATTTGGAATTTTCGGGTGGCCAATTGAGCCAAATTCAAGTGAGCCATGGCACCACTAAGGAGCCTCCATGTGGGAAGGATGATGTCATCAAGGTGACTTGACAAAACCTATAAAGTTGGGCTAGAGGTCGTGTTCGGTGAATTTTTCCTATGTATTAGTTTTTTGATGAAAATATGAAAATTGGGCTGAGGTGAGGATTTTGGGCTAGTTGAGCCACCAGACGAGTCAGAGGAAAATGATGGGACAGAAAGTTGAAAAATGGGTCGAACCCCAACCTATGCCCTCATTGGAGCTTGGTCATAGCTCCATATCATATGGATAAAGGTGCTAACAGGGAATCCACTCCAGTAGCTGGTGGAAAACAAAACTAATTGACATATTTTTTCGTAGAAACAACCAAATATAGCAGGTTGCTAAATTTGGCAAATAGTTTAGCCACAGTTAAGAGGAAGTTCATGAATTTGGAAGAAAATACTATAATTGGTGGTATATTTGGAAAATTTTCCAAATCTAGTGGTTCAGAAAATTTAGAAAGCTCTGCTAAAACCTACAAAATTTTAGAGTTACAAATTTGGATAGTTTAACTCATATCTTTTCACAGAGATAGCATATTAGCGTTTGAAGAATTCAAGACCACACTCATAAGACTTGGAAAAAAAGGTAGATGAGAAAAAATATGGATTCATGCAAACAAAAGAGTTGAAATTAACTAAAAATTCTAAAAGTAAAAATATCAACTCAATTCCTATATCAGCATTATTGAATTCGCAAGAAGGACATGGGTTAATGATGTTTTTCAGAGGTGAATGATATTGATGTTGTTGGTGTATATGGTGGATTGATCAGTGATCATAGATTACCAAAGGTGATTTTATGGTGTTTTAGGTGAGTAATTAAGCAAGAATTTATCCGTTTTATAAAAGGTAGTGGCCTTTATGATTTGATTTTGAAAATGGTGTGAAAGTTGAATCAAGAAGGTCAAAGTAAGTGGCAACTTGCAGATCAAGGGTTGTAGCTCCTTCCAATAGTGTCTAGTAAACAATTATGGGTTGTATATCCTTTCAGTAGAAGCTTATAAATCAAGGGTTGTAGCTCCTTTCAATAGTAGATGATAAACTAGGGAGAAATAACTTCCTTCTGGTTGTAGCCAAAGAACATTGTAACAACAAGTTGAAGCTTGCCTTTGTGAAATTATTTTAAGAAAAGTTTGGAGAATCTATGTGTGTTATTTGTACTTCTTATGTTGATTCTTTTGATTCTTATATGAATTATTGTTGAAGTGTTTATTGGTTTCCTAGTATTGTTTACTAGTGAAAGAAAGTTTTAAAGTTTCCACAATACGAATTCACACCCCCCCCCAATATCATCCTAGCTTCTAACAGGACCACCCTACGGTAGGAAAGGGGCCAAGCAGTGCCAAAATTCACAAATATCTTTCATACATTGTGCACCAAGTTTGGTATCAAAGGCTCTGATCGAAGTTGGTTCTCAAGTACCATGGTTGTCTACACAGATATATCCGGACAAAAATAGATTACCAGGATATCTCCTTACTTGGTGCAACATATCGATATGCTATCAAAATAAAGAAAAAAATTAAATAGATAAAGAAATAATTTGCATCTGTGAATCCTTCACAGCAAAATTAGGGCAAGGGCATTCCAAAATCACAAAACAAAGGATAGAGTCAGGTTGTATCACCCCAAGACAACCCACCTAACCCACAAATAAAGAATGGTAATGCAAAGACGGAGAAATACAAAGGGAAGTGGTGTGAGCTGCACAAGAGCCCCACTAATAACACTAATGAATGTCACACAAGGTAGCCATTAGTGGTTGAGCTAAAAGCCTCAGAGTTAGACATAGGTTTTGAATTTGAACTAGACCTAGACAAGGGGAAACAAATCATTGATGTAAAACCCAGTGTGACCATTGCCACCACCAAGGTCCAACAAAGTAAGCCTAAATATTCGAAAGAAGTTGAGTGCTTATTTCAATCACAAATGTGTGAGAAGGGTGCTCCACTACATTTCATTATCGATAATGGGAGTCCAAATAACATCATCTCAACAAAGGTGGTTAAGCAATTGGGCTTGCCAACAACAACACAACCGAAGCCATACACCATCAAGTGTGTAATAGTCATGCTTATATTTTTCTTATGCTTGCCATGCAAACATTTATTTATGTATTTGAATTTAAAATTTAAACAGGTTGAGTAAGGGAAAAATATTCCAAGGGACTGAAAGAGTTTAATTGCTTTGGAAATTCAACTTACTTTCTAAAGGAAGAAATTTGAATGTTGGGGACAACCATTGAAGGCTAGTTGTTGAGATTTAATGAAACTGGTATGGAGTTTTAATGAGAGACTAGTGTTATAAAATAAAATAAAAATTGAAAGAAAGGGACACAAACCATGCTTGCTGGGGCCATTGAAAATAGCAACAAGAAATGTTAAAAATATCATCTAGAGATTCCAATTTAATTTGTCCTTGAATTAAATTGTGAATTAAATCGAAATTCTATTCTCATAGCAACTTCCAATAGTTAATTAAGTTAAATTGACTTAATTTACTTAGGAAATTCTAGTTGGAAGTCTATCTAGAGTCATGTAGAGTGATCCCTAAATTTTAGGGGTCTAGGTTGAGTTCTTTTGAGTTGTAATTAGATAACTAAGTCTAACTAAGTTATAGTCAATTAAAATAGTTCTAACTATTGGAGGAACTAGTAGGAGGTCTAGTAGTGGAGTAGTGCACAACTGCATCACTCGTACCACACCAGTTAACTGAAGATTCACTCATAAATAACTCATGCATGTCAATTTAAAGGAAGACCCAGTTGAGATTAGAGTTCAAGGACAATGTATTATCAGTTGTATAATTTTTCGAGTTGTATAGATGGTGCATGCAATCAGTTGAGGGCCTATGGATGTATTGCATAGTTATGGTGAGAGAATTTCCACATTAAATAGAGGCTAGTTCTCTCAAGAATTGCGCAAGGAAGTAGGGGCTTGGCAGGAAGCAGATTTTGCTAAGTGTTGGCTTGAGCTAGCTTGTGAAGTAGAGAGAGAGAGATTGTACTTGTGTAGGAATTGTTCGGGTTGAACAAGCATTTTATTTTCTTCTCAGATCTTCTGGTTAATGCAATATAGATAGTCTGAGTTTTGAGTGGTTGCTTTCCCTAGAGAAATATTGTGTTATGTTCCATTTATATCTTCCCTTTCTGCTTATTGTTTTCATTGATCAATTTTGGTTTTTGCTGAAGATTAGAGTATATTCTTGTCTTTTGTTTTAGCAAATCACATAAGCTGTTGAATCTCCATAGTAAAAATCTACATGGTATCAGAGCTGAAGACAGTATATAAAAGGAGAATTCGAGCTTGTTGTGCAGGTGAAAATCGAATTTGCAAGTTCATAATTCAGAGCAACAATATGTCATTCTATAGGTTTGCAACTTGAGTATGCCCTAGAGGGAAACTCGAATTACATAACTTGGAAGTACATTATGGAGGTAGTGTTGGAAGATAATGGCCTCAAGGAATTCATAGATCATGGCATTCCTAAGCCTCCAGCATCAGATGCTAAAGATATGGCTTAATGGAGAAAGTGTGTGGAAAAATCAAGAAGAATTAGCCTGGAAGGAGTTCGAGACCATATTGTCTCGAGTCTCCACAGTAAGGATACTCCATACTCAATGTGGAAGGAATTGATGAACCTTTTTGAAAATAGCAGTAACCATAGGAAGTTGGCACTGAAGGACACACTAAGAAAGATCAAGATGGAGAAGGGTGACTCAATTCCAAATTACTTGACCATGTTGACCCATTGTCAGGATGAGCTTGGAAGTGTCAGTTTACTATTGTCGAAGATGATATGGTGAGCCTAGCTCTTCTAGGACTTCCCAAGAGCTGGCATAGTTACCAGGACTCTATTAATGGGAGGGAGAAGCTACCAGATTGGGAGCAGTTGTGGTCATATTTGGTACAGGAAGAGATTCGGCAGAACACCGGAGATGGGACCTCTTCCAAAGAAGTGGAAGAGGACTTTGCCATAGTGAGAACAAAAAATAAAGCCAATGGAAATAAGTCCCAAGGCGAGGTGGAAAGAAAGAAGAAGGACTTGTCGAAAGTCAAGTGTTTTCACTATCACGAGTATGGGCACTATGCCACGAATTTCCCACAGAAGAAAGCAAGATAGAAGGAGCCATTAGTAGTGGAAACAGGTGAAGCTCTAACTTCACAATTATAACTTGATTTCACTCTCATTGCATGAATTGCCAACATTGTAATGGGAAGCATGTAGTATCTCGATAGTGGTGCCTCGTTCCATATGACGGGGAATAGAGATCTCTTCAATGACTTTGAGGAGAAAGACCTCAAGCAAAACATAGAGTTTGGAGATGACAGGAAGTATAACGCTATAGGGATCAGTACAGTGACCTTTCAAAGGGAGTCTCGCTCCCCTCTCAGAATCACAGATATGATGTATGTTCCAGGACTAAAGAAGAATCTTGTGTACATCACGGTATTTGAAGACCGTGGCTATGATGTGATTTTTAGTAAGGGAAAGGTTTTCCTTAGACACATCACCATGAGACAAGTAAAATAGATCTGTGTGTGAGTCAAGAACCTGCATACTCTCAAGGTTAAAGATGCATGAAAAGCCTTGAGGAGAAAGGAAAAGGTTAGAGACCTGGTGGTTGAGAGGGAGCATGAATTACCTCTCAACATGAAGCCCCAAAAGTAGCCTCAGAAGCAGTCTCAGAAATTTGTTGAGCAGCTAGAATTAGATAAGTAGAGAGGAGACCAAGTGGAGAGATCCACTCAAAAAGAGAAGAAGCAGCCTCAGAAAGTTGTGGAGTAGCCACAATTGGAGAAGCAGAAAGGAGACCGAGAGGAGACATACACTCAAGAAGAGACCTCCAGTAGGGGGAAATTTCGAGCCAAGTGAGCCAAGGCAGCACATGTAGCCATACCTCTAAGTGAGAGGTGGGGAAATTTGAAGTATTTGTCTCAAGAGTGTAGAAATTTGGAAAGGATCCATTGAGGGGTTTTGTCTCATGGATCATTACCTTGCTACGGGAGCCCACAATACACAATAGAAGGATGCATCAAGGCGGTTGATGCAGTCAGATATCAGAGTGACAGAGGCTGAGGCTAGCAACAGTCAGATACTGGGGAGTGCAAATTAGAGTTGACAATAGTGCAAATGGCACAGAGGAAGAGTCAATAGAAGTGCAAAAGTTTTAGTCAATAGAGGCAGAGCTAGTAGTAGTCAGAGACTCTAGTGATAAATGCATCATACTGATTCAATTTTGATTCTTTTTTGGTTGCAAATGTTGTAGTAGAAACAACACCAGTGACAAGTGTTGCATGTAGAACATTCCAAAGGTACCAGATTTGGATAACATTGAATTCCTTTCTTGTTGAGAGGGAGCATTGAAAATAGTAACAATAATGTTGAAAATAACATCTATAAATTCCAATTTAATTTTTCCATGAATTAAATTGTGAATTAAATCGAAATTATATTCTCATTGCAACTTGTAATAGTTATTTAAGTTAAATTGACTTAATTGACTTAGGAAATTTGAGTTGGAATTCTATCTAGAGTCATGTAGAGTGATCCTAAATTTTAGGGGCCCAGGTTGAGGTATTTTGAGTTGTAATTAAATAACTCAGTCTAACTGAGTTATAGTCAGTTAAACTAGTTCTAACTATTGGAGGAACTAGTAGGAGGTCTAGTAGTGAAGTAGTGCATGAGTGCATCACTGGTAACACACCAGTTTACTGAATATTCACTCATAAATAACTCATGCATGTCAGTTCAGAGGAAGACCCAATTGAGATTAGATTTTAGGGACAATGTACTATCAGTTGTATAATTTTTCGAGTTGTACATATGGTTCATACAATTAGTTGAGGGCCTATGGATGGATTACACATTTATGGTGAAGGAATTTCCACATTAAATAGAGGATAATTCTCTCAGGAATTGTGCAAGGAAGTGGGGGTTGTAAGGCAGCAAATATGGCTAAGTGTTGGCTTAAGCTGGCTTGTGAAGCAGAGAGATAGATTGTACTTGTGCAGGAATTGTTCAGGTTGAACAAGCATTGTATTTTCTTCTTAGATCTTCTAGTTAATACAATATATATAGTCAGGGTTTTGAGAAGTTCCTTTCCCCATAGAAATAGTGCGTTATGTGCGATTGAAATTGTTTCTTTTCAGGTTATTTTTTTCATCGATCAATTTTGGTTTCCATTAAAGAGTAGAGTACATTCTTGTCTTTTGTTTTAGCAAACCACATAATTTGTTGAATCTATACAGTAAAAATATACAGGAGCTACATAGGGTAGAGAGAAAAGGAAAAATTTAATGCACAACAACTATGTGTGTGGGAATAGGGAGAGAGAAAGTCTTCATGGAAAATAATGCATAGTCTCAGACAAAGACAAGAAAGTGTGGAAAAGAGGAGATCACACAGGAACTTGAGAGGAGACTTTTCCATGAAAGAGAAGAGACCACATTCGAAGAAGAGGATAGAAAAAGTCAGAGTTGGAATTGAAGAGAAAGAGGAGATATAATCTTATGCACACTGTGTGGTGGGAAGTTGTATTTTGAACAAAAAGACTCATGTACAAATAAAAAGAGATTGCGAGAAGAGGAGGAGTGATCAAGTAGAAATTTTGTTTTTTCACAATATTTTGATGAGCTATAACAATGTAAAGAAGTAGCTTCTACACCATATGGAAGGAGGAAGGAGTATCCTTGAGGAAGAAGTAGACAATGACATCTACATAAGTGTGGAGGACATTGGTTCTATCAACACTCTTAGAAGGAAATTATACTTTTGGTTGAGTAATAGGAGCACAAACGCATTTCCTTCAGGTAAGGCTAAGTCTTAGGATACCCTGGGAGCTGGAGGGTGGAGATAGTGTTTTTTAGATTCCCTTAACAACTTGTGGTAGACATTTAGGTCTTGGATTTCTAATTAAGGAAGCTATGGAGTCTCAATTTCTTGTTTCTTATTGAATCTGATAGTGGGTTCAATATTCCCTTCTTTGGGTGAAACCACCGATGTTGCATGTTGCAAGGGTGGAGGTAAAGCCTCTCAATTCCTAGGAGTGTGTGCGTGTCTATTTGATAGATGGAGTGTGGAGAAAGAAATCTTTTGGATTCCCTATGCATTGGTTGACTACTAGGTAGATGGTGGGTAGAGGAAGGAGGACTTCCAAAGTCCCTATTTCATCTATAAATTGGTGTTTATATGCTTGAGCAAGACCATTTTAGTCCCTAGAATCTAGCTCGAGGGTGACAACAAGAAGTATCTTGGCTACAACTTGTCTATGATTAGGTGGAGGGTTTTAGTCTCAAACTCAGTTTCCCATCTTCAATACAAATCCAAGATAAGATATTCTTATGTGTAACCTTGTATGAATTATGGTTTCATTGTGAATGCATGGTTGTTTAATGGTTGCTTGATAAGTCTTAGTTTACTTGTATATACATGATGACTTGCTAGTTATAGTCCTTAAGAGGATGTATTTGATGAGCATGAATATTTTCATAGGTTTAATGACCTTACACTAACATCTTGTTCCAAAGATTTATTTATCTATGATAGTGTTGGGGTTGCATTAGTGAAATGATTGTACAGTGAATTCAAGGGTCACTATGGAATGCTTGTCATCTTGTGATAATTGAATGTTGAATGGCTGAGAAAGTCTTAGCATGGGTTTTTGTATACCTATCTTTACCAACCCTTATGGTTGCACCCTTTCACTTGAATATAAGTATATGCAGGTGATGTTGAAACCTTGTTCATTTATTGCTCAGGTAGTAGGCCTGATGGAGTCAAGGAAGGTTTTCCTATTTATTAAATAGTTATTCATGCTCTTTGTGTCTTTAGAAAATAATTTCACATGGAAGTGTTGTTATTTTGAAATTATGCTATTGAGTTGTTGTTGACCAAGTTATGCATAATATTCCATGAAATTCATTGTCAAGTGAGTGTTGAAACTATCGCTTGAAAGGCTTAAGAAAAAACGAGAAAAATCATGAAAGAAATCGGTCTTTGGAACTTTGTTAAAACAATGAAAAATAAATACAAATTTAAGTTAGTGACCCCACAGTCAAAGCTCTAGAGGTCGGCTTGGTGGGCTGAACCTCCATGGGTCTCCACCCCGACCTATGGTGGGTCGATTATGACATTAGTGGGGAAAGGGAGCTCAGGTGAGATATGGAGTGTAAGATAAGTCAGTAGGTTAGGAAATTCAGGGGTTATGCCAACCCAAACCAACCATTCTATTGCGCTAAGGAACCTAGTTCAGAGGTCTAGGGTTGGACACCGAAATGGAAATTAAAAATGCATGTCAATTAAAATGAGTCTGACCTCCAAAGAGAATGGTTAACCTGCCCACCACATGGTTTGTCCATAGTGGGGAAGATTCCCAGTCACCTGCCACATGGGCTACTGAGTGGTTGCCATGTGGAGGACAAGGTCATGTGGTAAGGTGAAAAAAGGGCCTATCTTTGAGAGGCCATAACTCTCAATTTGTAAGCCAGATTGAGGAAAAAATTATATAGTTGGAATCATCTCGGCAAGATGGATGCAACAATGTTATCTATTATAAGTTCTAAATAAGCTAGAAAAATTCAAAATTTTAGGTCCCATTCCCATAATTATACTTTGGGAGTTGTATCTACATAGTGACTACCTCCTTCTAGCTTTAGTTAGGTTCTAGGGATAGGAGTGGGTGTGACAGTGTGGTATCAGGGCATCTGGGTTCAACACTTGGATTGGATGGGCCTTATCATGATTCATGAGAAAGCTAAAAACAAAGTTCTTGCACGAGATTTCATGATGTTTTTTAGGAAATTAACTAAAATTATATTTAGGTGTTAAAATTCGATTTGAATGTAATTCATTGCATGTGTGATTGATATATGTAATATTGTATTAAATTGTGATTTCACATGTAGGATAAAAATGATGATTAATAAGGTTTTATTGTTGATCAATGAACTAACCAAGTGTGTGTGTGTGTGTGTGTGGCGATTTTGCATTAAAATGGGATAATTCTTGTACCAAGATGTTGATTAATATTAATGTGCTAACATGGCAGCTCCGTGAGAAAAAAGTTCATGGTCATGATTATGTCTATTTGACTATGTTATTATGCATATAATAGTTGTGTGTGAATGAAAACACATCACAAACAACAAAATATAGTAAATAATTAAAGGACGAGGACAAGAATGGTTCAGTACAACTCTAACAAGTCATAGTATGGATATGGAGAGGCAAGAACGGATGAGGAAGAAATATCAATGGGAAACAAGAGAGGAGCCAACTCTTCTGACTGGTTGGATACCTTGAGAATATTGAAGGATGGGATAAGAAGCTTCAAGTTAGATAATGAAATATTTGTAAAGGCACAACAAAGGTAATTTTAGGTGAATGTAGTCATCCTGCAAAGCCTCTCAAACTTACAAAGACAAAGTCAGCATGATTTTGGGGCTAGCTATAAAACCAAGTTGAGCATTTTGGAATTAGAAGAGAGAACAAGTGGGGCAGATGTGTTACACAATATTTTGTCACACATCCTGCACTTCCCTGTGACATACCCCAAAGTGACCAAAACATGATCATCATGTAATGTACTCATCTAAATATTGAACTCAGATCCTCCCTAAAAAACTGATTGAAAAGTGCCTTAAATCTTCCCCTGAAGAAAGGGCTCTAAAAACCCTAATTTGAGGATCATCTCTCCTCTGACACTGAAAACCTTGATGGTCGCTAGTTTCACTATACTAGCCCCACGATGCTAGCATGCTTTTGGCTTGGATACCAATGATGATACCTAAAAGGAAATTTTCCCAATGAGGACAAGAAGCTTCATGATATAGAGGCTTCCATAATGACGAGCTGGAGGTTGGTCAATGTGGATGAGGTTGAGTTCTCTCAGTGTGGCCTTCTAGTCTTATCCCTATGAGCTACCTCCTTGAGATGTGGGCCTTATCCTATCTTTGGAGAGATCCTAACTCCCTTTCCTTGCCTATATATTCATCCTCTCCCATTCCCAAATGGTTGGTCTTTGGCTATTTGCACCCTTATGCTGAGATTATGCTTACATGCTAGTCATTTGGCTTAGAGGAGTGCATGGAAATCTTGAGCTTGGACTTGGACATTCACTTAAGGAGAGCTTATTGAAATCAAGGCTTATTTGTATACTTCCTCCTTTATCCTATTAATATATACAACTTCTAGTTCATTTTCCATAAATGTGTATGTTAATGCATCATTTATCTTAATGCTCCTTGATCTTTTAAGTAGGTCACTTTCGATTATGCTATTTGTACTTGCATGCTTTGTTGTGTCTTGGTATCTTGAGTAGGTATTCAAACGCTATGAGCAGTAGGACCGAGCCCGTGATGCAAGTGATTCAAGGTCTTAAACAAAGGAAAATGTTATAGCATCAGAATGAGGTAGGTCATCTTCCTCTTCTCCTATTTCGATTGTAACTTAGGAAAGTGTCTAGTAGATTGTCACGTAGGTTGCTAGTCCCACTGATTGGGCTAGAGGGATTGCCTCTATCCACCGAGAGGATTTCCTAGACAAAAAAAATGGCGACTCAACTAGGGAAGCTATGACCCTTTCCAACCATTCCTTTCATCATATTCTATGATGAGTTTGACCAACTGTTAGTTTCTTGGCTTGTTTGCTTCTCTGTAGCTACTTGCACTCACTGGTCATTGCTTAAGGACATTCAGTCTGTTCTGGTCTTGAATATTTTTTATTTTTCCCTATTTTTATCACCCATCATAGGTTTAGCCTTAACAACCAAGCTATCATCTCTGATTTTTTAATTATAGTAGCGATGATTACCCTTGCATCACCTTTTTTCTTATAGCAGGTGCGATGATCCCAGAAGATAAAGAAAAATTAGGATTTCTTCTTGTTTCAGTATTTTTTTCCCTCTTTCGATGATTTTCTAGTGTGTTTACAATGTATTTGTCTTGTTTGTTATGCTTGTATGACTGCAATTATCTCTTGACACAGTTAATGTGTGTTCAAAGCTTCATTGCTTTCTAGGGTTTCTACAGTTTCTACGGTTTCTAGGTCACCCTCCACTCATTGTGTGGTTTGCTTCTCTAAGATTTATTTCTCCCATTAAAGAGTCTTCCGGCAACCAGGAAATATTTTTCAAGTTTCTTTTGGTTTAGTTATGTGAAGTTGTTTTTATTAGTGTCGAGTCATGTTGATGCTTTGAATATTGCTTTATTTCCATTGTCAAGCATAGATTACAAATTCTTTGCTTTGGTTGGACTGAAAGAGAGTACTTGTCTTCATTTTTATGTTTCAGAAAGAAAAAGTGAAAGATTTCATCATTTAGGTGTTGTACTCCTATATCAATAGGTGTCATATTTCATGATTGACTGATTGAGCTCCATAATATGTTCATCCCTTTCCTTGTTACAAAGGTTTTCCATATTATCAAAAAATCAAAAAAATGTAAAAAATGTAAAGAGGGTATGCCCTATAAGAAAAATCAAAGGGTAAAAAGAATAAAATGGTCAAAAAAGTGAAAGAAATGAACCCCAAACAAAGAAAGACCAGGAAAGTGTGCAAGTCCAAAATGCCACTACTATTTCATTTTCTGTAAATAAAGCATTGTGTGCAGCTTGTTGAACTTTATGCCACAATTGATGAATGGCCAAACAGCTTAATCTTGGCTAATTCATGTTTGAATTTCATGTTTTAGAGATAGAGAATAAAATCTATCCAAACTGTTTAATATTGGTAGATAAGTAGATAGGTAGAGAAGCAAAGGAGCTCACCAGTTTAATTTGAGCCCTTGGATGTAATAAGTGTAGACTTAGGTAGGCTTGCCATGAAAAGAAAATAAAAGTCAATGAGGGTTTGCTAGTCTAAATGCACCCAAAGAAAGAAGAAAAAATGCTAGGCCAAGTAAGCAGGGTAGGCAGATTGGTGTTGCAGAATGACACTTGTGATATATTATGTCTCTAAAAATGTGTGTTAACTTTCACTCCCATCACAAGTGCAAGGCAGAGATTTTTTGATACAGCTCAGGCGAGGCAGATTTCATAACTAATTTCCCTTCATGTTTTTCCCTAAATCACTTACTAATTTCCCCCTAAGATATTAATATCTGCTTAATATCCCAAAAAAGCCACTCCTTCCATTTCATCCACTGCCTAAGTAAAAACCCTGTTTTACTTAGAAAAATAGCCATATCCCTCAAAACCCCCTTTTCTCCTTTAGCCTAAGTTTCCTAACATTAGCTTAGTGCTTTCATTCTTTTTTCATATTAACTATTAACTTTATTATATAACTCCCATATACTTATTCCCATCCCATATTATTTATATATAACATAAAAAACCCCGAATTATTAATATTCCCGCCCTCGGTTGAAATATAACCATAAACATTTGTCAGGGATTAATAGATTTATTTGAAATTTATTAATAACCTAAACCTTCCCCGTGTGCTAATGGAGTTAATTAACCCCCAGTTAATTAATAACCATCCCCCCCCTGACCAATCAAAACAACCGTGATACAGGTTTATTACATCGAGCGCACAATGTTAACCTCCCACCAAGTTCATGTCCCACCCACCATCCGATCAACCCCTGACCATCCAACGGTCGACACTCGTATCGCGACCCCCTCCATCGCCGATGTTTAACCCACGGGGAACCAGCGGTTTTGGCGCTCGTACCAAGACACGCGTCGCTCCGCCAGGGTGTTCGCTAGCCCTCCGCCCGAAACCTCCCAGCCCCAAAAGCGGTGCGGGCCAAACCACTTACCATCGTCATCCTGCTGATGTCACCCTCTGATGTCACCCTTCACTAACGTCATCCATCCTCCTGCCATGTCACCTGCCACGTCATCTATACCATACCCCCGCTGATGTCATCCGTCCTTCAAGTCATAAAACCCACCAAAACTCCATTTTTTCCAATAAAACCGAAAAAGATCATTTTTATTACATTTTTTTACATAATTGCGCTCTCGTGAAAGAACTATTTGCTCTAGTTTTAGCCTCTACTCGACCAGAAAAAGCTCCATCGATGAGCTCCTCCGCCTGTCAACCGACCCTCCAGTGTACGGTTTCCTCTTTCTTTGACACAGGTGTTAACACCCAGGTTGTTCCCTATGACTCCCAAGGGAATACGGCCGGGGTAACCACTAACCAATCTTTGGGTTACAGTTCCTAGCCTAACTGCAACCAGAGAGGGCTCTCTCTTTATGATTTGTCTCTGTTATGATGGTGTTTTAGGCTAGCTATTATGCTCAGGTTTTGGTTTATGTTTTGGTTGAAGGATTTCTTTCAGGTCTTATGATGCAGTGTTTAGACAGTATAATACCATTGGGCAATGGAGTCTGAAGTTGTGAAGTGATCTGATACGCTGGTTTGGTGGTGCTCAAACTGCAGGGCCTATTGTGTATTTTAAACAGACAAACTAGATCAAATGGTGATGTATGTCGATCAACAGAAAGCAATTAAGAATTTTCTATTGAGCTGGTGGATGGAGGTGAACTGCACAGGAGCAAAACTTGAATTCCTGTGACAAAGGTCACTGTGATAGATGTATTCTGAAAGTGCAGCATTTAAGAATTACACTTAACTAGATTACAGCTGAAGAAACCATTGATAAACAACGCAGATTGAACTCAGGTTACTCAATGAATAAATCCTGAAAGCTATTCTTTTTCCTTGTTGCTTAGTATTGAAAACAGATAACATATATGGATTTTAACAAAACAACTAATTAACAGAGAGAGATACAGAGACTTATTGTATGATGAAATACACAGGGATCCAGTAGTTATCAACAGACACCAGAACGCATCCAACACCTCAGAAATCCGAGAAATTCCATTGCTTTGCTCTATTAACTTCTGAAAAGGATTACAGCATAAGAACTTCTTCAGGAGAAATCAACAACAACCCTTGCAATCTTATGCAAAGGGGACTTTATAGAAATGCGTATACAAAATATCTCAGGCATTGAGTCATCTGAGAGAGAAAATATCTTCATTATTACGTTCAGAAAGTAGGCAAGGAGTTATTACAATTTTAAATGCAGCGTAAATGCCCTTTATGTCTGTCAGAGGATTGTTTTGACTTTTGAGAGTCACAGAGTCGGTTGCATTACTCTGTTTTAATTCTGGAAATACGCATTTACTTTTGGCTGCGCAGTGCATTCTCGGGTTTGCCAGCTGTGGTTTTCTTTTTCTGCTTTGTTGGCCGCTACATCCGCTGAGTTGGCTCAGCTTTGATTTATGCTGCATGCTGACTTTGCTGAACTGCGCTTTTTATAAAAAATTTGTAATAAAAACAGAAATTTGGTGAATGCCTTAGTGATTACAAAATTCTGTGTATTGCATCTGTCCACCATTCCTGTGTAGGGAGCTGATGCCTGAGGATGGCCTCCATTGTCTCTTCAGCTTCTGTATATTTGAAAAAATTTGGGGCCACATCAAACAAGTGATTAATTTCATTCATTATGAAAAATAGATTTTCTATTTTACTATAGAAAACCTGTCCTGTAATAGGCCCTGTGTCTTCTGAAGTGCTGGCCTTCTCATTGATCTGTGCTGAGGCAAAAACATTTACTCTTTTAGCATACTGTTCATGGGTGAATAATTTCCCTCCGCTGTTCAGTAAGCTAGGGAGTCCTCTACTCTGCAATACCTGAAATTTCTCCATGAACTTATTTGCCTCTGTTTGCATATCCTGGGTTCTTCTGTCCAATGTCTGCACCAGATTTCTAAGAGTAAGAACCCTCTTGATCATTTGAATAGTCTCAGTTCTATTTGTGATTCCAATGGTGGCTAACTGAGAACTTGTTTTGTGGTTAAGCACATTGATCATTCTTGTAGCAACTTCAGGCATATTTCCTAATAAGGCCCTTAATGTTCGGATTTCCTTCTATGCCTTTGGGATGAGCTCTAGTTGCTCATGGATTGTCTCAATATATGGCCATTGGTTGTTGATGGATTGGCCAATATTGGACCATATCATTGCTCTGATCTCAGATATGATTTTATCTAGCTTGAGCTCATTCTCAAGCTCCTTGATCCTATCTTTAAGAGCTTTGATTTCCCTGGCCTTTTCTCCCACCTCTCTTTTTGTCTTATCATGCCTTTCATTGACCTTGGCCAGCTTATCTCTGGTTTCATGCAGCTCTGTCATCTGAGCTTCCAGGACTTGTATCTCATTCTTTAATTTCTGCATGTCTAGGCTCTGTGCCTGTTCTGTACTTGTAGGTGCTGCTGAAGTGGATGTAGCTGTTTGTTCAGTTTGTTGAAGTGGAGGCACAGTGGAAGGAGCAGCATCCTCAAGATTGATAACTTGAGGAGGAGGCTGAGAAGTCTGACCCTCTTGTCTTTGCTTTAGTGCTGCTTGTAAGGCCGCTTGAGTAGCCTCAGACTCTCCTAATTTCTCTTGTGTCTGCAGGAGTTGTTTATAAATAGAAATTAATAAATCTGTGGTGTCCTTCTCCTGTCTTTGTTTGGCTACCTCATCTGTCTGAGGGTGCATGGTGGCTGGTAGTTTCATTTTCTTCCTCATGGCGGCCAAGTCAGCATCCCTCAACTTCAAAAGTTCCTGTACCCCTGACAGATCTTTGGGATCATGCCCAATTTCAATGATTATGTCTTCCAGGGATCTTATTCTGTTGTCCTTTGCCTGGGATGATGCCTTCTCCAGTTCTAGTTGAGAGGCTGTGGCATTGAGACTGCTTTTTAGCTTATAATTTTCCAATGTCTCATCTGCTAATGAGGCATACACCATTTCGCCAGTTTGTTTATGCAGCTCAATTTTATCCATTGGGTGTATGTCTTTGGCCATGACCTCCAGGTTAGTCCTGAGGTAATCCGAGGTAGATTGGGGTTGTAATGCAGTAGGCATGAAATGGCTCATTATCATTTTGCCTTCACTTACATCAAAAGCAGACATAAGTCTCTACTGATTGGAAGGAGCCATGTTTAGCAGGTGATTGTATAGTTGTACTTTAATAGGATCACTCCTCCTCTTGATGTCTATAAATTGCTGCTTGATGCTTACTTGTCCTTCTTTTTGCTGGCTGGAGGAGCTAACCTCCCCGCCCATGGTCCTGTCCTGTTCCTGCTGGAAGGAACTTGCTGAAGCTTCTCTGCTGGGTGGGCCCATGCCCAATGCCTCTCTTATTGCTATATCCTCCTCTGGAAAATCATTTAGTCTCTGCCTTTTCTCTCCCTGGTTTATAGAAGATGTCAGGGGAGTTTCTCTGTCCCTTTTTCTAAAGACAAATGTATCCTCCTTTTGAGGGGTTTGGAGGACCGAGGCATCAAAGGTAGTGTCTTGTCTTGTAGGCACTGTTCTTTCAGTGGTCTGAGGAGTCTCCATTGTTTCCTTTTGCTGGGCAGACTGCTCCTGCCTTTGTTCTTCCTGATGTTGTCGCTCTTGTTGTTCTGATTCTTCTTGTTGCCCTTGCTGCAGCCCTTCTGCTTGCTGCTGTAACTCTGCCTGCTGCTGTAACTCTTGTTTATTTATTGGCTCTGTCTCCATTTCCGTCTCTTTGCCACTGCTGGATATATTCTCCGTTACCTTGGTATTTTGTTGCTTGGCAGTTGAGGAGGATTCAGCCGCTCCCGTTTGTGTACTGGGAAGTGTGAATACCTGTGGACAAAGCTCAAGGTCAGCCAACTTCTTTAGATTCCTTAGTGCCCTCTCATTCAGCTCTTCTTGTGACAAGGGCTCTTCTAAGGTCCCTCTCCTCCATTTATCTTGGTTTGCATATTTTTCAATGTGAGGGATGCTATGGTGATCATAAGCAGACAACTTATATTTGAGCCTCCTTGTAGTTATGAAATGGTTAGGGTCATAAGGTACCCATATAAAACTGGTTTGCAGGCCAAGGGCCTCAAGCATTCGCTCTGCTTCCCTCCATCCTTGTTCTCTCTCATTATAGATAATATGGCCAAGTTGGCTTCTGACCTTCAACTGTGCCTTTTTGCCTTTTCCTGAAAAATGAAGCACATCAACTCTGCCAAATTGTCTAAAGTACTCTAGGGCAAATAGCCTCATAGGCACATACTTGGGTAGTTTGAAAGGAGGAAGATCACACCCATATATCCTGATGACAGTGTGGTTTTGGTAGAAGTACCAATCCCCAATGCTATAAGCTTTTGACAGCTGAAGAATCCTTTGCATATCCTCAGTGAGTCTTGGTGGGGGTGAGCTCATCAGCATTGCCATGGCTGGATGGATGAACAGATCCATGAATTCACAGTATGTGTATGGAGACTCGGGTCTGATATGGAAGACAGAGGACCAATAGACTATTGATCTGGGATTGCCTTGGGCATCCATTCTTTTGATTGAAAAGTGAAATTTCTGATGTTGATGATATAAGATCAAATGGTAAATGTAGGAGGTGTATCTGAACACCTTATCTCTCCTTAAATTCATCAATTGCTCATGAATCTTGTCTGATATGTAGGTGGCATAGTCATAGCAGATTGGTGACTTGCCAGGAGCAAACATAAGCATTAATACCAGCACAGTTGTATCAATATGCTCGACTGAACTATACCCCAAGATGGGAGAAATCATATCTGCAAGGTCTCTGCCCAACTCATTGAGATATACATGAAGAATTGGAGGGGCCATTACAATATTGGTTTTGATGTATAGTTGATTGAATTTAACAATTTGAGCATCTGTGAGTTTATCCCCTTGTTTTATCAAATTTATCAGTGATAAAGGAGCCAATTTCTTCTGAGGGTTGAAGCAGAGCATGTCTCTAATAGCCTGAGGGGTAACATAGAAAAGTACTGCACCAGATGGGTCAAGAACAGCTCGCTGAGAAACATCATATTGTTCAGCACAGAGGTGGATTAGTTCAGGGAACTGGTTGACCTGAGGGAGCTTAAAGATAGGGAGAAAAGAGTCCCATAAGCCCAGTATATCTGTCCCATTTTCATGCTTGGCTTTTAATTCATTTAGCAGACGAAGGTGGAATTTGCTGCTCATAAGCTTCTCTTCCTCAATTTGGTAATCCATATCTGCTAAGGCTTGCCATTTCAAGTCCTTTTGAGGAGCATTCAGAGGTTGAACATTTAGCACTACAGGTGTCTCCATTGCACAGGAGGATTTTGAATCAAGTGTAAAGTGATTTTGTTTTGAGCAGGACAGCACAGGGGAATGCCTCTGTACCAGGGAGGTTAGATTATCAGGAATAGAGAGGGATTCTAGAAAATAGCAGTTGAAATACTATTTATGGCAACTGGGACCAATGTTTGGCTTTTCCTTTCTCTCTCAATGGCGAAATTTGGTTTAAATGAACCTGCCGCGATTGCGCAGACAGAACTTAGTTTTTCAACCGAATGTAGATAGAACAAAGCTCGGCTGGTGTTTTTCGAGGTGGTAGTTGGAAATTGGAAGCTCTGCAGAGGAATCCACTGGTGAATTTATAAGTTTTAACGTCCTTTAAGCTTTCGGAGTGATTTATAGAGAATTGCAGGCGCACGGAGGATAAATGATGAAGAATACCTGGTAAAACAGTGAGCAGAGGTCGTATATGCAGGCTGGACTCGTACGCTGGAGGCCTCCTGGTCGATTTAGTAGGTTGATAGCAAGCTCGGACGTGAACCGCATGCAGCAGAGAGAACGAAAAATGAATGAAAAGAACGTAAAAATGCGATTTTTGGCCATAATATAGACTTTTAGCAATTTGGCGCCTTTTTGCGATGACGTCAACATGACATCATTGGTGGGGTCAAGGTCGGATGACGTCATGCTGACGTCATCGTGTGACGTGGCGAGCCCTGACTGGCCCACGAGGATGATGAGGTGGCGGGACAGATCGGCCAACGACTGGAGCGAAAGTTGACGTGGCGGTGACGTAAGGCGACGGGGAGCTGACGCGGCGAGGACGTAATGCAAGCGGAATGGGGAAACCGGAAACCGGCAGCGGTTTCGTATCGCACCGCTTATGGTACGGTGGCGGTAAATATCAGTTGTACCTCCGACGCGCTGTGGCGAGGGCGCGTGGCAGCGGAGTGACGTACCCAAAATACGGCCGTCGGAAGGTATCGCCCGGACAGAGGACCTGCTCCGATATGGATGCTGACCGTCGGATCTGGAGGAGCAAGATCCAACGGTTATCGGGAGTTTGACGTGACAGGAGGATAGTATGGTTAATGATCGAGCGTCGGAAGGGGTCCGATGCGATAAGGGCCGTCAGATCTGGAGGGCCTGATCTAACGGCCATCGGGAAGGTGACATGATCAGTGTATACGGCAGCGGGCGGAGGCAAAAATACGTGTTTTGAAAGATTTTTCCAATGTATTTCAAAAATCAAAGTGTATGCGCAAACTTTGGTTAGGGAATAGAAAGTGGGTTTTTTGGGAATTTTGGCAGTTTCAACGGGTTTTCATGGGTAAAAGGGTTTTTATAAGGTTTCTCTTGGCAAATAATGGTTTAGCGAGTGGAATGACTTGAGGAAAGGGAGGGTAGATGAGTTGTAGGTTCATCCAAGTGGCCAGATGCCACTTTGATCCCTGATATAGGACTTATTGGCTATATTGCCAAGGGGATGGGTATTTATATAATGCTTGGGGTTTATACACCATGGTGTTAGTACTAATAGGGGAAAAGGTAATATAGGGGATTTACATAGTAGAATTAGAGTTAGTATGGATGAGGGGGTAAGTGGAGGGGAAACCATTAAGTTTATGTGAAACAAACTTGGTTTTAAGAGTAGATCAAAATGAAAAGATTTTTAGACAAGAAATGTGGCTTCTAAAGATTAAGAACCACCATGAAACCTTAGTCTTTTCCATGAATCTTAGCTGATGGGGGAATGTTAGAAATGAAATTGGAGGGGAATGAGGGAAATTAGTCATGCTTCCTGCTGAAATTCGATGAAGAAGAACACCTTTGTCAATTAATTGACTTTGCTTTGATGCCCACAGTTACTATCTCTGCAATGGTAGGGAAAACCTTTCTGCAACCCCAACTACTTACCCAGCTACTTGCCTAGCATTTTTATTTCTTCTTGGAGGGTGCACTTGGGCTTGCAGACCCTTACTTGCCTTTTCTTTTCTTTGGCTTTTTTCTTTTGCTTTTTCTATCTACTTCTACCCTTATCTCTTCCAAGGTCCCAGATTAAGCTGTTGGGAGCCTTTTCTTCTCTACCTGAACTAGTTGTCTGCCAAGATTAAGCAGTTTGGACAGACTTCTTTCTCTGTTCTATAACTGAAAATTGAAAACATGGCATGATCCAGATTAAACTGTTGGATCATCCACCAAAATTGACATAAGGTCATCAACATTGAAACACTTTACACACCTGTTGTTCTCTAGGAAATATGGGATCTTTGTGATATCAAAGCAGAGCATATTTGGACTTTCCCTTGCCAATCATGAAATATGAAACCTATTGGTATAGGTATCCAACAACAGGTACCTGTAAGTTTTCTCAATACATGGCTATTAACGCATCAATTACTAGGACTTCTCCGCAATCTCCACAGGAAGTTAGCATACTAGCCATAGAAAGATCTCAATTTCATGAATTAAAGAGCGCAGAACAACCTCCATTGTCCCAACAAACAGATGTTTATCCATAGTTACACTATTACCCTTGGAAAAAGGGAAATTTTGGGCGTTTTATCAAACAGCGATGAGCAAGGGTCAGTTCAGCATTAAAGAGTATCAGCTCACAAGTCAAAGTGTATCAGTTCAGCATTGAAGATGTCAGAGAAGAATTAAAGGCAGCAAATCAGAATGAAAAGAGCAATTAAGACAGGCAGTCGGCACAGAGCTACTACAAAAGACAGCTGCAAGCCGAACCCTAAAGGCCTGCCTCCAGCACAACATCAGTGGATTGTTCCTATTTTACTTGTAAATTATTTTAGGTTAAAATCTAGATATTATCTCACAGCGGTTATGAGATATTTGTTGTACATATTTTGTTGTATAAATACCCTCTCCATTAGAGTTTTAGAGGGTGGGTGTGTGTGAATTTTCTAGACTTTGCTGTAACACTGAACTTTTGGAATAAAAGTTGTTGGGATCAAACTATTGTCTGGCCTTCTGGATGAAGAATTGAAGTAGATGACTTGTCACAGAATTCTTGAATCAACCTCCAGATCAATAAGTCCCCTATATCTTGTGTTTTACAGTTTTCTGGTTTACTATATCATCTGTGTTTCATAATCTGAATGATAAAGAAAATGGTTAATTTCAGAATTTTCTTGATTGCACTCCGTTTTCAGTCTTTATTATTCTCTGTGTTTTCTTTAGAATTAGTATAAGCAGTGAATTCTTAATTGCTCCTGTTTCCTGATTCTTTCATGCTGATTATTTGCTAAGGAATTCTTAACTACTCCTTATCAGTAATCATCCATTTTCCTTCTTTCAATATGTTGAAGGATTCTTAACTGCCCTTCACCTATTTGAGCCCATTCCATCTGATTCCAGCCTTCATTTGTTCCATGTTTGACTACCTTGCTCTGTGAAGCCATCCTCTATTAAGAAACCTAATCCAGAAAGCCATCTTCTTTGACTCCATCATGCCCAATGGACTGAACTGCTCAGTTTTACCTCTATGTTCTATTGAATCCCACTACCCAAACTCAAACAAAACCCTTGAACTTCATAATTAGCCTAATACCTTTAAAAAAAAAGCTAAGTCATAAAGAGAGAGCCCTCTCTGGATACATATTGGCTAGATTCTGTATCTAAAAGATTGATCTGTGGTTACCTCGGCAGTATTCCCTTCTTACAACTTTGGGGAAAAACTTGAGTGATAACATCATTGGTAATTCCACTAGGGACCTGAATAACTGTTTGTTACTATTGTTTATTTCATAAGCTACAGACGGAGCCTGAAGCTAGCCAGGTAGCCTTTGAAATGTTTTTTCTTTGCAATTGAAGAAGTAAATAAATGCTACTTCAGTCTATCTCTGGTCTAGCTTATAGATTGGACAGTTGGTTTCAAACACTTGATCAGTTCCTCTTTTCAAAAAATCTTTAGGAAAGTTCAAAATTCCCACATCTAAAACCTCTTAAAGATATTGTTAAAGTTGTATTGTCAAAACTATTTCAAGAAAAAACCAAAAACACACCTAGAAACTGGCTTCAGAAAGGATTCGTTACACTAGATCAAATCCTGATCCTAATCCCCCACTTGTGTTTGAAAATCCTAATCTGATTCATAGGATCCTTAGAAGACAAGAGAGCCAAGAAAATTCTACTAGTTCACACTTTGACAGACATTTGCAGAACTCTATTCAGTCTGAGCTTACCTCTGAAAGAATACCAAACCTTTATGTGATTACTACAGCTTCTCCAAGTTCACCTTCAGCACCTCAAGCCACCCTTTCCACTCCTCCGTCTGCACCACACTTTCCCATTGTTATCCCTACTCTTCTAGTTGTCACATTTATTTCTGCAATCATGGCAAACCGATATACTCCCCTACACTTACCTGCCAATCCAGGGGCTATGCCTCAAGACTATCAAAGTAAAATCCCTTCTTTTGACGGTACTGGCACTTACACAGCTCAACAACATACCAAGAAAATGACCGACTATTTTGAAAGTTATGAGATTGATGATGATGATGTTAGAATGAAAGTATTTGTTCAAAGTTTAACTGGAGATGTTAGAACATGGTTTAGAGCCCTCCCTGCAAATAGTATCAATGACCCACAAGCTCTTTATCAGACCTTCTTGAACAAATGGGAAAAGAAGAAAGATCCTCTCCACATTTTATCAGAGTATGAAAACCTAAGAAGAGGCACACAAGAAACTGTCCAAGATTATTGTACCAGATTCAATAATGTCTACAATGCTATTCCTCAAAATCTCAGACCTCCTCCAGATTTGGCCTTGATCAAATTCCCTGATGCATTTGATTCTGATATGGCATACCAACTTAGGGAAAGAGCTCCTCGAAACTTAGAAGATATGCAGAGTATAGCTGTCAGTGTTGAGGCCAACTTGATATCTAAACGATCTAGAGCCAGAGCTGAAAGGAGGACACCTTTCAAAGAAGAACCTTCTGCCTTTGAACAGAAATTAGATGCCATTATTAAAGGAATGGACAGACTTGGAGATAGAGTGGAAACAATCGAGAGAAAATCCCCTTGGGATGGTCCACTAAGCAATACTGGGAGAAATCCAAATTTCAGGAAGAACCAAAATCATAACACTGGAAAGACAGGGCCTGACCAAAATATTAGGCCCCCATTTCAAGAAAATTATCCTGAAGCCTCAACTTCTGATGAACCAAAAAAAGACACTCAAATCAATTTGATGGGACTCAACAGCGAACAACAAGTTTTCTTGACCCAAGAAGATCAAGAAGCTCACATTCTCAATCAATTCCAAACTCAGTCAGGAGAATCATTTGACTTTAGGGAGGGATATGATACAACCATTTATGAAGTCCACAAACAATACAATCTGAGGAGCAGAAGAATAGATGTCCCTGAAATCAACAAATAGAAAGATACCAAGCAGCCTAACAAAGGTAAAATCAATAACCCCCATGTACATAATCTTTCTGAAACAGATCCTAACCCAAATAACCCAATTGCTGAAGATGTATCAGAAAATCAGCCACCTAACAGACAACATTCCACCACTATTCCTTCTAAAGGAAACATAGGAGAGCCTCTAGAACTCGATTTGGAAACAACTTCAGCCCATAATCCCATTCCTGAAGAGGAGAAAAACGCAGAAAATCCTATTGTCCGAAATACAAGAACTCGGACCGAAAAACCATTCAATCTTGAGACAAAAGTAGGCAAACTAAAGATAGTTGTTCCATTATCAGAATTAGCCAAGGATAATTTTAGGGGCGAATGTTCGCCCTTTGGCGAAATTAAGGGGTTTTAAATTTTTAGTGGGCGAATATTTTGTATCATAGTCCATTTTTACAAATCACCTCAAATAGCCCACCTTATTTTAAGGGAGAGGGTAAAAAAGGTAAATTTAGCCCTTGAAATTAGGACTTACAACCTTCCATTCGCCCATTTTCAAGAATAGGTTTTATTTAAGTGAATCCATTCGCCCATTTTCAAGAATAGGTTTTATTTAAGTGAATCCTATGGGCGAAATACCATATTTATAAAAGAGGTATGGTAAATTAATAAAAATATAAATAAATGAGAGGTATGGTAAATAAATAAAACATTTTTTATATTTACTCCATAAGTCACCTTATATACATGTAAGGGTGTAAACAAATAAACATATAAGTAAAATGGAGGTATGGTAAATAAATAAAACGTCTTTTTATACTTACTCAAAAGGTATGGTAAATAAATAAAAATATAAATAAGCTAGATGTATCATAAATAAATAAAACCTCTTTTTATATTTAGTCCATAACCCTCGTTCTATTTATGAAGGCTCAAGAAAGAGGTTTTATTTAAGTGAATCCTATGGGCCAAATACCATATTTGTAAAAGAGGTATGGTAAATTAATAAAAATATAAATAAACGAGAGGTATGGTAAACAAATAAAACATTTTTTTATATTTACTCCATAAATCACCTTATATTTACAAACACTCAAAAAATGGGTTATATTTAGGTGAAAACTATGGCCAAAATACTATGGGACAAATACCATGGACTAGATTGTTATTAATACCATGCAAAAAACCATTATTAACCCTAATTTTAGAATTAATAAAAATAAAAATGGCACATGGTATTGACCCATGGTATTCACCAAAATGGCACATGGTATTGACCCATGGTATTCACCTGGAATGTAGCCTATTTAAATGGGTGAATTAAACCAACATGTAGCCTATGCTAAGATTCACTAGGACTTTACAAAGTTTTATTATTTAGTGAAAGACTCGCCAAGATCTTACAAGATTTTATAATTGAGTAAAATATTTGCCATGCCTAGTGAGAGATTCGCCAAAAAATTATATATACATATTATATTATTGATAAAATCGCCTTTCATTTTTCCTATATACCATGGAGATTCGCCCATTTATTATATTTATAAATTTAGGGGGTGTTCTTAAAATTTTCCCTGGAATTAGCTAAACATGATGTCTACAGAAGTCAAATCAGCAGATCACTCAAAATTTCTATGAGTGAAGATCCGGTAAATGTTTTTGATGACCAGCCTGAATTGATATTTGGCCCTGGAGTAAATGGAAAAACAGTAGAGGGAGAAGTTCCTCCTTTCTATGTAGGTTTAAACATACATGATAAAATACTCCATAATGCCATGTTTGATTCAGGTGCTTCCCATAACTTAATGCCTAAATCTGTAATGGAGAAACTTGATCTTGACATCACCAAGCCATATAAAGACCTTTTCTCTTTTGATTCAAGTCAGGTCAAATGTTTGGGTCTAATCAAAGACTTATGTGTGTCACTAGTCCAATATCCTGCCAAAAGCATCTTAATGGACATA
Organism: Pinus tabuliformis; assembly: GCA_031772625.1. NCBI lineage: Eukaryota > Viridiplantae > Streptophyta > Pinopsida > Pinales > Pinaceae > Pinus > Pinus tabuliformis. Next base: position 1,042,125,900 of record CM062816.1, on the reverse strand, counting down.
GTAGTAGCTGATATTCCTCCAAAGTATGGTATGCTATTGTCCATATCTTGGGGTGCAAAGCTCCAAGGATCTCTACAGTTAGACATGTCTTACGCTACCATTTCAGTGTTTGGTCAACTTAGGAGACTTTACAGAGAAACCTTAATGAAGTATGTAGTAAGTAGTCAAGAGAAACCTCAAAATTTCCCTATCTACTCAGTACATTCTGATCTGGATTCTTTTATCCTTTACAATGCTGAAATTTATCCCCCACATGAAATAAAAGTTCTGGCAGATGAAACAGAAAAAATTGCAAATGAAAGGTCTAGTGTCCGAATCCAAGAAATGTCTGAAAATCATGAAACATCAGATAAACCAGAAAAAACTGAAAAACTAGATCTCCCTATTAAACAGATCCCTGAAACTCCAGATACTAATTATGAACATGAAATCCTTTGGTGCTTAGAATTTGATGGTTCTGTGAACAAATTAGGAGCAGGAGCAGGGGTCTGGGTGCACAATCTCAAAAACAATCATGCTGAAGGCCATGCCTACAGGTTAAACTTTAGGTGCACTAGTAATATTGTCGAATATGAAGCTCTACTGCTAGGTCTTAAACTGGTCAAGAAATTGGGAGCAACTAGAGTGTCAATTCTAGGAGATTGTGATTTAATCATTCAACAGATAAAAGACAAGTTCTTGAGAAATGATCCTAGATTGAGAGAGTACAGGGCAACAGCCATAGAGATCCTCAATACATTTCTAGAGACTCAGCTTGCCAAAATCCCGAGAAAACACAACTTGCAAGCTCATGGCTTAGAAATGTTTGCCAGCACCTGTAAGTTACCATTTGAACCAAATCATCAATTCACAGCTGAAATTAGACACAGGCCAGCAATACCTGATAGTGTAAAAAACTAGCAAGTGTTTGACAGTGATAATCAGATCAACAATTTTTTGACCCTAGAAGAAGAATTTTCCAACACTAACATAGATGGAGATACAGTTAGTGAGGCTGATCCAACAAGTCAGATTGAAATAGACATTTTATCAAAAAATATAAGTCAAATGCTTCATCCAACAAAATTTACCAAAGAAGAAATACAGGATCTTAAAGAAACAGATGTTGATGAGATTATTGAAGAAGAATCTAAAGTTATCAATTTGAAAGACAATCATTTACCCAGAGGATTAACTCCTTTGGAAGATCTCTTTGATTTCAACGATATTCCAAAGAAACCCCAAATGGAACCTCCAAAAGCAGACATTGAAGACTACAACATAGGAACTACAGAAAATCCAAAAATTGTAAAACTGTCCAAATATTTGCCCCCTGATCAAAAACTTAAGTATGTCAAAATGATCAAAGAATTCCAGGATGTTTTTTCCTAGAGCTATGAAGACCTAAAATCTTATGACACCTATGTTATTCAACATACAATACCCCTCAAGGAAAATCAAAAACCATTCAAACAAAAGCTCAGAAGAATCAACCCTGTGCTACTTCCTTTAATTGAAAAAGAAATCAGGCAAATGCATGATGCAGGGATAATTGCCTTAATCAGATTTTCAGAGTGGGTGTCTAATTTAGTGCCTACCAGGAAGAAAACAGGAGAGATAAGATTATGTGTTGACTGAAGAAATATAAACAAGGTTTCTTTGAAAGACAATTACCCCTTACCTAAGATGGATCATATTTTACAAAGGGTAGTAGGGGCTTCTAGGATTTCACTTTTGGATGGGTTCTTAGGTTTTAATCAGATTATGGTTCATCCTGATGACCAAGAAAAGACTGCATTTACAACACCATGGGGCACATTCAAATATGTTAAAATTCCATTCGGACTTAAGAATGCAGGGGAAACCTTTCAATGAGCAATGGACATAGCTTTTGCAAAAGAAATTCACGATTTTCTGGTTATATACCAAGATGACCTCACTGTGTTTTCTAGATCAGATCAGCAACATCTAGATCATTTGAGACAAGTGTTTTTAAAATGCAGAAAGTATGGTATTTCATTAAATCCTAAAAAGTCTTTGTTTGGTCTAGAAGAAGGCAAGCTGTTAGGCCATATCATATCCAAAGATGGCATCAGAATTGATCCTGCTAGAATAGAAGTTGTTCTGCAAATAACCCACCCCAGAAATGTCAAAGAACTTCAAGCTTTCCTAGGGAAGATTAACTTTTTGAGAAGATTCATACCTAATTTGGCTGAATTAACAAAATTGTTGAACAACATGTTAAAAAGGAATTCAAAGGTTAAATGGATAGTAGAAGCCAAACAAGCATTTGAAGAAATTAAAAGGGCTTTGACCAGAACACCAGTCCTCACAAGTCCAAAGTTCGATAGAGATTTCATAATTTTATCATTTGCATCAGAACACACTATAGCAGTTGTCTTACTGCAAAAACATGATCAAGGATGTGAAAAACCCATAGCCTTTTTTAGTAAAACACTTAGAGATGCACCTCTGAATTACAAAATCATGAAGGTATTCTATTGAATTGTTTAATAAAGGAAGAAGTTGACCAAGTTCTCAAAGAATTTCATGCAGGGGATTGCGGTGGACACCTTTACTGGAAATCAACTGCAGACAAAATCCTAAGGGCTGGATTTTACTGGCCAACCTTGTTCGCTGATGTAAAGAAGTTTGTCACTGCTTGCCACAAATGCCAAATTTTTGAAGGCAAAAGGAAACTGTTACCTTTACCCTTGATACCAATTTCCACTGAGAGACCCTTTCAACAATGGGGTTTGGACTTCATTGGAGAAATCTACCCTTCCTCTTCTAGCCAACATAAATGGATCCCTACTACCACAGACTATTTCACCAAATGGATACAAGCCATTCCTTCTAGAAACCAATGATACAATGATTATAGGATTCTTAGAGACCAACATATTGTCTATATTTGGCTGTCCTAAAAAGATCATAACCGATAATGCTGCTACCTTCAAATCTAAGAAAATGATAAATTTCTGCAGCAAATACCACATCACTTTAGGCCATTCAACAACCTATTACCCTCAAGGTAATGGTCCAGCTGAATCTTCCAATAAAAGCCTAATTAATATTATTAAGAAATTGTTGGAAGAGAACAAGAAAAACTAGCACAAGAAACTTATAAATGCACTATGGGAAGACAGACTTACTACAAAGAGATCCATTGGAACTAGCCCTTATGAGTTAGTTTATGGCATGGAGGCTATGTTTCCTTCATCTTTAGGAGTTCCTGTAATGAAATTACTGCAAGAAGCTCAGGTGGAACCCAATGGCATTCAAAGGAGAATAAATCAGACCATCCATTTGCAGCAGACCAGAGAAGAAGTGCACCAAAGATCCCAAGTGTTACAAGAAAAACTCAAGAAAATATTTGAAAAAAGGGCCAAAGCTGAAGACTTCTACATTAGAGACAAAGTTCTAAGGTGGGATTCTAGGAGAGAAGACAAAGGAAAACATGGGAAGTTTGACTTCCTGTGGAAAGGGCCATTTATCATCCAGGCATTGCAAGGGAACAATACTTACTTTCTGAAGAGCCTGGATGGCACAGAAACAGAAGAAGGACCAGTGAATGGTCGAATGCTGAAACATTACTTTGATCCAGTTTTTTGATATATTCTGACTCTAACATGTACATAAGGAAATTCAGGTTCAACAGTTTGAAAGAAGTAATCAGCTTGTTCATTTCAGCAATGAGAATGAGGAGGAAAGTGCAGAAAATTTTCAAATCAATGAAGGAACTTTACCATTTTGTTTTGCCTCATTTTAGTTTATCAGAGCCCCAAAATGCCATCGAATGTCAGATTACAGAAACAGAGTTGGAAGCAGGAAACATATGATCAAATAATCCAAGTAGACTATCCAGAACATATGTACAGTTGTTTTGAATCGACTCAAGAATAGGGTATATATTTTACATGATCCTTTTTGTACAGTTTCTATAACCAACAAAGGGAAATTTCAGAGCAACAGTCAAAGATACTCACAAGGCCATCTGACCTGCTATTCTTGACTTTCCACCAGGGAAAGCCATCTCCAAGTGGAGCCATTGTTGTACTCCTATATCAATATATGTCATATTTCATGATTGACTGATTGAGCTCCGTAATATGTTCATCCCTTTCCTTGTGTTGGCATTATGATACATATGTTGTACTTGATGGCAACCCACTCATCTCAGATGATAAATTATAGTGCAGCAAAGTTCACGCACTTTCATGAAGATAAAAGTTTCTTTCATGTAGAGAAAAGTTCACGCACTTTCATGAAGATAAAAGGTTCTTTCATGTAAAGAAAAGTTCACGCACTTTCATGCAGAGAAAAGTTTCTTTCATGTAGAGAAAATTTCACGCACTTTCATGCAGAGAAAAGTTTCTTTCATATAGAGAAAAGTTCATGCACTTTCATGCAGAGAAAAGTTCCTTTCATGAAGAGAAAAGTTCACGCTCTTTCATGGTTGGCTCATGGTATTAGCCCGACAGTTTTTGATCCTATGGTTTTGGTTCGTGGTATTGCATCCAAAAGTATTGACCCCAAGTATTGGGTTCATGGTATTGTGTTATTATGGTTTTGGACCGTGGTATTGTGAAAGGCCTAAGACTATAAAAGAGGAAGGAGATCATTTGGCAATGCAATCAATCTGAATGAATTGAATATCTAAAAAGTGCTAGATCTGAAATATTTGTGATTGGGGTTATGGTGTAGATCTGGATCTGAATGAAGGAGGAACCTTAGTGCATAAAGAAGGATAAGTTCTATTGATGAGTCATCATCTTTAAGCTTGAATAATAGTATCTTTGTATGATTTTGATCTGTTATATGAGGCGCATGCTTGATCTATAAATCTGACAATCTGGGTTAATTAGTGTCTGAATATTTGAAAGAATGAATTATTCTTTATAGATCTGTATGCAGGTTCAGTGAAGTGAAAGAGCGTATACACGCTGGTTCAATGAATGAAAACGACGTATATGCAGGTTGGTCCAAACATAGGAGCGTATGCACGCAGGTTTCAGGTTGTTGAAGTAGCGTATATCTTTTAAATTATGATCTAGATGCCTCTGTTTATTGCTGCAGTATTCTGGGTTCAGAATTTGGTGTGTGGTTACTGTTACTATGTTCTGGGTACAGCTGTCAGAGAAGTGTTTACTTGATTCAGTGCTAATTGGGGAAAAGGAGATTGTTTGATGCAAATATACTTAATGATTGATTGATGTTCATGGATCCAGTCTGAAAATTTATGAAAAGTGGTCCCTAGAAGAAAGAGAAGGTTGTAGCCTTCAGTAGGCCAGCACCTACATACTAGTATCTTGGCTAGTACAAGAGCTAAGGGGGTTGTAGCTCCCTTCCAGGAGAAGTTGGAAAACGAGAGAGGGTTGTAGCTCTCTGCAGGTTGTAGCCTGCGTACTGGTAAAGGACTACACCAGTACATTGTAAAAGGAAGTTTCTAATTAAAGAAAGATAGAGACGAATTGCAGCGGGTGGTTTTCACCCACATTGGGTTTCCACCTTATATCTTGTGTTCTTGTGTGTGATTGTCTTCTGTTCTGTTTTACTAGTCTGGTTACTATCTATTTCACTCAGTGTTGTTGGGAAAAGTATCCAATTCGGAATGCCCCTATCCCACTCTAAGGTGTGATAGTGCCTTAGCAACAAACAAAGTAAACTAATTGAGTATTCTTCTTTATGAAATGTAAATGAGGAAGAAGGATGTAACTAACCTGTGTCTTCCGCTAGTTTGTCGATCCAAATCACTCCTCTCTTCAGTAGCACCCAGCTTCTTGCTCCTTCACCGGCCCAGCTTCACCGAATTCCTACAAGATCACAAGAGAGAGAAACTACACAAAGATACAGATATACATTCATAAAAAGCTCAAGATCAGATTAAGCTAAACATGTAAGCATAACAAAACATCATTGGTACACAGCATGTAGGAGAAACTCAAATAGTTTATTGATAGAATAAGAAAGTCCAAGAGGAGATACAACCAAGTGAGTTCCGATCCAGCATCTACCTCCCAGCAAAGGAATCCCTTCCTCTCCTCCAACAAAGCATAAATCACCCAATGTACTAATCTCAATCTCAAACCAACAACAATTCTCTGCAAAGTACGAAATTCCAGCCCCCTGAACCTCTGGGTGAGAGATCCATATATAGATGTAAGCAGAGAGGATGAGTCAGCTTATGTTTTGACTTGTGGCTTCTCTCTGTCAGTTCTTGCTTCCACGTGGAGGTTGAGAGCCTCTTACTCATCACTAGTCGAATTCATTGAGGCAAGTGTCATTGGAGAAGATTCTGGAAGCTTCCATGGTCTTTCCACCTCGTTGAATGAGCTTGCCATTTGTCATTTCCCGCTCAGCGCACCCTGGTAGTGCTTCCACCTGCGTTGCAGTGCACCTAGCCAGTGTAGTCTCTGCATTTCAACGCAGGCAGCTAGTGGAGCCTCTGAATTGATCCTGAATTGACTGTTTCTGAGTGGTTTTTGGTGGAGAACTTCTGGGAGAAGCTGTCATTGGTTGACCTTGTTCCTTTAGGAGCTGTAACAACATATTTAGGGACTTTGGATCCCTTGAATTATGGACATTTCATGCTTATAGCTGTAAGGCACAAAAATGTCTATAACAGTTGCCCCCTAAAGTATGAGGCCGTTTATCGGGTGAAATGCTTTATTAGGAGGATCCGAAGTTCTTCCAATGCTGGGAGGAGACCTGTAATAAGATACAATACAATACATTATTTTTCATACTGCTTTCATGATCTAGCTGAGGCGGGCATTCCCATGCTCAGCTTTATAAATTCATTTTTATGTACATAGGACAGACAATTGTCTGATGATAGACTGATGATCCTGCTGAAATCATCATCCTTTGGTAGGATGATTGTCTGTGCTGCAATGCTGTACATGTCAATGTCTTTATTTTTCCTGAATATATATCGCAGCCCGGATGGATGAAACTAGATCTGGGGTCTTCAATCTCGTCCGATCTTCACTCTAAGTACAAGTCGATCCATGTGAGAAATGTTCTGAAGTCGAACATGGAAAGACATCGGTTGATTACTGGTCAATGATGTAAACCGTTAACAAGCGCGAGAGGAATCACCGATAATGATAATGACCCTCAAGGTACTGCAGTACAATTCACGTGGTGTGAATAAAGGACTTGGCATCGAACACCACGCAAAATCTTTCGGTCGAAGGTCATTGATGTATACCTGTCGTCGGAAGTGAGAAACTTGCCATTGAGGCATGCAAGCTTCAAAGTACTGAAGGGAGTGTCCCTAGATCAACTTCTTGGATAATGAGCTGATGTCGAAAAGAAGCGATCCGTCAAAGGAGGGCCTTAATGTATCCCACATCAGTGACATGGAACGGAGCAAATGATTTTGATGGAGGTGAAAACGATCTGATGATATATGGTTCAGGGTGGCGGCCATGAAAGAATGAAGGATAATGTATGGTAGTGGATGGGACACGGTTGACTTCTCTGGATGACTTCTCTTGAACATATCGGCGACACTTGTGTGATGGATTGGTAGCATTTACCCCAAAGGTGGATGGTATGGCGAGACCATGGCGATGTGACCGGTGAATGAAACAACCCAACCCGACTCAGGCACGGAGTGGAAGTGTCATGTTCAAGAGCGACTTGCTACCAATAAAGTTCTTTGAGTTTCTTCCCAATTTTTCCCCGGTCATTGCTGACCAGTACCTCTTTATTTTTGTCAAGCTTGAGGAGGATAACATATGCTTGTTCTATAATTTGCCCTTCGGGCAAACCCATCGCTATGTTTTAACGATCCTAGCGATAGTGAAACTCGTTCTCGTCTAAAGACAAGTTTGTCGCTATTTAATGTTTTTTATCGAGTTTAACGACAAAGATAACTCGGTCCCTTTTCATTTTTAGAGAGTCTAAAAAGGTACGTAAAGATAACTCCAAAGGTCCTTTTTCGTCATCTAATCCCTTAAGTCCGAAAAAGTATAAAACGATACAGAAGGGATAAATTTTCGATAGTTTTAACGAGCCGAACAAAACAAGCGCTCGATCTTTTTGTGCAATAATCCCTCAGGTCCAAAAATATTAAAACCTAGAGGAGGGATAGCACTTCCGGTCGCTTTAACGAGCTGGAAGGCCAAAACTCGGCAATCTTTTCATATTTTACGAGTCAGATGAAAAGAGCTTAAAGAAGACTCGTCTTTTGAGGAACGAGTGATAAAACGGGTTAGCAGCTGATTCCAGGTAAGGGTTGGAATTTTCCAATCACGGCAGTGTCACAAGGATGGCTAGTGAAATCACTCTTCGCAGCTGTTCCTCAAAATGGGTAAACAATCAAATGGAGGTGAATGATCGGCCAATGGAAAAGTGGAGGTGACGGTGCAAACACGACCAAGGCTTTAGTGGCTGATAATGTTACATTCACTGTGGTTATTTACCGGAGGGTAGTTCATTTTTTAACGAGCTTAAACGCGGAAAAACATTGCTCGGTCTTATGTTTATTTTTTAACGAGCATGAACTATGTGCTAAAACTGCTCGATTAATCCAGTCATATGATAAGAATGTCTCATGTAAGATCCCATTTTTTATGGAGCTTGCGCCTCACAAAGCTATGCTCCTGGAATCCTTTCTTTATGCAAGTTCGGAAACGACTAATCCTACGAGTTTAAAGGGTTAGACCTACGGGTTTAAAGGGAGGACCTAAAAATTTAAAAAATAAATAGCCGCCCCTTGCATGCACTCAAAAAGGTTTGCATGCCCCCAGGTATAAAACATAGTTTCAAGGTTACCCCTACTTTAGTCCGATAAAACATTTGTTTCAGCGAGAGAGGCCTACCTCTTACAGGTCACCCAAAGATTGTTCTATTAATCTTTCAAACAAAACACTTCTTCGGCAAAGTCTACCGAGATAGACAAAGGTGATTGACTCAGTTCTGTCAACTCACATAACTTTGACAAGAGAATCTTATTCTAGAATAACCCTCTTCCAGCATGGGCGGGGTACAGACTAGTCATATTCTCCCGCGGAAACCTACCCTATACCCAAGGTTTTCCTGCCGAAGCAGACCAGGACGCATGCCCCCTGGGTTCCAGTCATATCCCTCTGAATTACTCGCGCTCATCGGGAGGACGGACCGTGGGTTGAGACATTTCTTGCATGAAGAGACCATTTAGGGACGGTATATGACTATTTGCGATGCGTGATCCGGGAAATGAAAGCTGGTCCACGAGCTTGACCACTCTTCCTTCGTGCGGAAAACACATTACTCTAAAGAGTGAGGAGATGATGGCTCCCATGCAATATATATAGTCTCGTCCAAGGAGTAGGTTATAATCCAAGGGTCCTTGAACAACCATCACATTCATTTGAACGGTCTTCCCTTTCAATGTTATGGGCACATTGGGGAGGATCCCTAAAGGTCGACTGGTTCCTTTATCAAAGCCTGTCAGATTTCTCATTTCAGGCAACAGCGCCGGCGAACCAAGCGCTTTCCAAGCAATAGAGGAAAGGATACTCACAGATGCCCCCTCATTAATGATGGTGCCAGCCATGACCATTCTGTATATTTGGACGATAATTCTGAATGGTATGCTTGCTGGCAAACGGGGTCTGCCTAGTTGGTTCTAGTCGAAGGAGACAACTAGGTTGCTTGGTGGTGGGACCGAGTAGACGGTCGGGTATCGCTCTGACGAACTTCCTTCCTGCGATAAAGGAATGGGGGGATTGCCCCCGTGTTCGTCGGAGTCTGTGTTGATGAAGAGAATTTGGATGGTGTCATCTTTATCCTCTTCAGTGACTGTATCATTCGAAGACAAAACCTCTGAAGGCAAGACCGAGTAAACTGCCGCCTCGACCTTTTGAATTTCGTCGGGTATGGATTCAGCTGGTTCATCTTCAATGACCGGCGCTTCAGCTGTAGACTTGAGCGGGCTAGTTGGATTTTCAACTAACGAAGGACTCGGCAAGAGTTTTTTATATCCAGGAGGAAGTCGTAACGGTGAAACCGGACGATCATCCAAAACTCTTTTCGCTTCGTCTAAGAAGGGACAACGGTGGATGGCGTGGTTGCCTTCGCACAGTCTACAGGGGGATCTAGCTCTCCCTTTTTTTCCAAGGACTTCACTTTCGCTAGTTGACAGTATGCATTCAACATGGCTATCAGAGCTTGATGCCACCGGATTGTGCAAACGGGGAGACCAGTCCCTTAGTATCCGAGGGATGTAGGGACAATCTCTGTGGAAGTGGTCTCCCTTGCATATGACACATGGCGATTTAGGCCTAGTCAGTGTTGTGTGTGGATTTTTGTTAGACGACACTTGTTTTCCCCCAGTCGCTTTTGGCTCCTTCTTCTTCTTCTCTTTCTTCTTCTTTTCCTTCTTCTCCTTAGGAACTTGGTTTTTTGTTTTACCAGTTCCGTCAAGCGAAGAGAAAGGAGGAGAGGAAGAATTAGAGGAAGTAGAAGGCTGGTGGGTAACTCTGGACTGGTCTAATTGTTGATTCGACTGTTCAGGAATAGTGGTGTTCTGAACGACATTGGTTGAGAAGAGCCAGACCGGCAAGCCAATTGTCAGTCCTGGAAGCGACAATGTGGCCATATGGGGCGCACCAACATCTCCCCAAGAGGAGAAGGGACTAGGATTTCCACCAAGGGGAATTCCTTGGTTGGTAGGCTCCATTTTCTCAACCTAAAGATCAACACAGGAAAAAGGGGTGATTGTTCCGTTTAAAATAAATTTTAACGACGCTTAGACACAACTTTCTTTTTCAATTTTAAAGAGTCGAGAAAAAGCAAAAGATGACTCTAGTCGCCTTCGATGTTTTAACGAGCCCGAAGTGACAAATGCTCGGATGGACTTTTTCCGTTATAAAGTCTGAAAAAGGCCAAAAGGAACTGCTCTGGAGTTCTAGGTAGAGGGTGTGCCAAACTTTTCGCAAAACCGCAGAATACTTTTTAAGGTACGGGCGGTCAATCTTCCCGAATGCTGTGTTCAGTGCATTGCGATCAGTAGGGCGGCCGACACGGCTTCCTAAGGATAAAGGTTTTATGCCTATAGGGGTCTCCCAATATATACTCGACGGTACGTGGGAGCACAATCCGTACTGGTGCTATCGTCTCTCAGGAGGAATCACCCAACCATCAGCGAGATCGACAGTCACCAGGTTTTACGACGCCAGAACACGTCTCTAGCCTAGACCTCTATGTTGTGCGTTAAGTTACAAAGCGTTGTTAAGTTCATTCAAATTATTTTAGGTTGATCTTTCTTAGAAGTTTGCCTTTTTGGATCACCACAAGATGTATGATACAATTCCTAAATGCAGTCTAAAGATGATAAGCAAGCTTTTATATATTTTCAACAATGAAAACCCTAGCTACAAGGGGAAAAGGAAGACACAAACTTTTCTCAAATAGCATAGAGCACACTGTAAATGCACTTTTCCTAAATCAAAGCAGGCAAACTGTCAAAATGAAAATGCACATATGCATGTATTTGTTTTCGCTTTCTTAATATTGATGCCTAAAAAGAAAGCTGTTGTACAAATTTGAATTCAATTTCAAGTGAAAACATAAACAAGTTCCTTTTTCGAAATCAAAAAGACGATTACGACACTTTATGATTTACTTGTTTCGACACTAGAAATGCATAAATTCAAACCAAACGACAAAAGTAAAAGCTCAATCAACTGTGAACAGCAAACAAACTCACTCCTAAGATCAAAACGACACTTACGACAGGTCTAGATCTAAGGGCGACAGTATGACTAGTTTACCTTTGTAATGGGAAACTGCAAATGATGTAACAAATACATAAAGAACAAATACAGTTTCTTTATACAACTGAGGTGGAATTGAGGCAAAGAAAAGGGGTTTCAGATAGGTACACTGACTGATAACAGGCTACAAAACACAGAGATAAAACTGAGCAAAGGGAAGCAGGGAACCACAGCTGCACAAGGCAAAGGCTGATCAGCGCACCCTCAGCACAGAGAAACTAAACTTCAGCGCAGGTATCCTTCACGGGAACTGTGTTGAAATGCAGAACCTCTTCACAGAGTCTGCGCTGAAGCAGAAACGAGAATTGTCTCTGGGTTCTGGGTCACGGTTTGCAGTTTAATCTATGGTTTTTGGCCGGATAAAAGCTATCAATTAGGTACAATTAGGAGGATGATTTAAAGGAGGACTAAGATCTATCACAAAGGGCTGTTAGAGCACTTGTGGATCAACTGTTTAGATCATAAAAACAGGCCCAGTGAGTGGACTAGAGTGGCAGATCTCTACTTTGCATTTGAAAATGGCAAATGCATTTCGATTCGGCACTCCTGAGTTTATGAGAAGAACAATCAATAGAAACACAAATAAACTAACAAGATACTCTCCCCAGCGGAGTCGCCAATTTGTTGTTGGGAAAAGTATCCAATTCGGAATGCCCCTATCCCACTCTAAGGTGTGATAGTGCCTTAGCAACAAACAAAGTAAACTAATTGAGTATTCTTCTTTATGAAATGTAAATGAGGAAGAAGGATGTAACTAACCTGTGTCTTCCGCTAGTTTGTCGATCCAAATCACTCCTCTCTTCAGTAGCACCCAGCTTCTTGCTCCTTCACCGGCCCAGCTTCACCGAATTCCTACAAGATCACAAGAGAGAGAAACTACACAAAGATACAGATATACATTCATAAAAAGATCAAGATCAGATTAAGCTAAACATGTAAGCATAACAAAACATCATTGGTACACAGCATGTAGGAGAAACTCAAGTAGTTTATTGATAGAATAAGAAAGTCCAAGAGGAGATACAACCAAGTGAGTTCCGATCCAGCATCTACCTCCTAGCAAAGGAATCCCTTCCTCTCCTCCAACAAAGCATAAATCACCCAATGTACTAATCTCAATCTCAAACCAACAGCAATTCTCTGCAAAGTACGAAATTCCAGCCCCCTGAACCTTTGGGTGAGAGATCCATATATAGATGTAAGCAGAGAGGATGAGTCAGCTTATGTTTTGACTTGTGGCTTCTCTCTGTCAGTTCTTTCTTCCACTTGGAGGTTGAGAGCCTCTTACTCATCACTAGTCGAATTCATTGAGGCAAGTGTCATTGGAGAAGATTCTGGAAGCTTCCATGGTCTTTGTACCTCATTGAATGAGCTTGCCATTTGTCATTTCCCGCTCAGCGCACCCTGGTAGTGCTTCCACCTACGTTGCAGTGCACCTAGCCAGTGTAGTCTCTGCATTTCAACGCAGGCAGCTAGTGGAGCCTCTGAATTGATCCTGAATTGACTGTTTCTGAGTGGTTTTTGGTGGAGAACTTCTAGGAGAAGCTGTCATTGGTTGACCTTGTTCCTTTAGGAGCTGTAACAAAATCTTTAGGGACTTTGGATCCCTTGAATTATGGACATTTCATGCTTATAGCTGTAAGGCACAAAAATGTCTATAACACTCAGATACACAGATTAATAATCAACATCTGAAAGATAAAGTAAATCATAAGTTTGCATTGTATACGCGGGTTTCCTTCTACATAGTTGCGTATATACGCGGGTTTTACTAACTGAAGTAGCGTATATCCTCTGAATTTTAAAAAGGGAATATTTGGCTTGATAATACTAATTCACCCCCCTCTCAGTATTAGTTCCAATAATTGGTATCAGAGCAGGTCCTTCTGAAGAAGCTTGATCGCTTGGAGGAAGATCCATCATCATGAGAAACTACGAGAGAGAAGCATCTATCAGGCCACCGATTTTTGATGGGACAAACTTCGTATATTGGAAGGTAAGAGTTACTGCCTATCTTCAATCTCTTGGTACAGAAGTCTGGGATATCGTCGATACAGGGTACACTTTTCCATCGGCAACTCCTACAGATTAGCTGAGAGGAAGAAATATGAAACAAATGCAAAGGCAGTCAATACCCTATTAGGATGTCTATCTCAATCAGAATTCATCAAGGTTATGCAGTATAAATCCGCAAAGGAAATATGGGACAAGATTGTTCTGAGCTATGAAGGAGATGAATAGGTAAAACGAGCAAAACTTCAAACCCTCAGAATTCAGTATGAAAATCTCAGAATGCACAATGATGAAAGTGTGGCTAACTATTTCCTTCATGTAGATGAGTTTGTTAATTGTATGAAAAAATTGGGTGAAGAAATAAAAGAGGTTGTTGTGGTTGAAAAAGTTCTAAGATCTTTGTCCCCTAGGTTTGAATCTAAAGTTTCTGCAATAGAAGAAAAAGAGAATCTACAAAACCTTACCAGTCAGCTGCACGGGATTCTAACTGCTTATGAAATGAGGAAAGGAGGACCATCGGACAAGAGAGAAGCTGCTTTCAAGGCTCCAGGCAAAGGAGACTACTATGAGTCAGGACACGTGTCAGAAGAAGAAGAAGAATCAAATTTTGTCAAGAATCTTCAACGAGGTGGTGGAAGATTCCGAGGTAAGTTACCTTTCAAATGCTTTGCTTGTGGAAGAGTCGGTCATTATGCTGCCAAGTGTCCTCATAAGGATAAGATTGACAAAGGGAAGGAACCTATTAGATGGAACAAGAAACAGAATGCAACTAAGAAAAGTTACTACACTCATGAAGACAGTGATGGCCTATCAAATAGTGACGAAGATGAACGAGGTAATGATTATAAACTTTTAATGGCTTTTGAAGATGATGATTACATGGGCGCTATAGATGTAGATGGTTTTTATGAAGATATATCTATACTCAAAACATGTTTAGAAGAAAAAGATATGATCATTGATACTCTGCAATTCCAACTTGATGAAAAAGAAAAATTTCTTGAGAAGTTAGAATGTGAAATTGTTGGCCATAGAAAAGAAATTGAGAAAACAAAGGCTCTTAATCTTAAATTTGTTAAAGGATCTGAAACTCTGGATGAGATTATCAATGTACATTGTTCTCCACTAATCAAGAGAGGTCTGGGGTATAATGGAGAAGCATCTCAAGCATCCACCTCAAAGAGTTATCTTGATGCAGCAAGGAGGAATGAGAAAAAGCCCAATGGAGATCACCAGGTAAAACAGGGACGAATTACATCAAGAATAAACAAAGACTACCAGGTAAACCAGGGGCAATCCATCTTAAGGGTGAACAAAAGCTACAACCAGCCACAGGTAAAAACTTCTCAATTTGCTTCAAGAATGGATGACAATAGAAACTACAATCATTTGGCTGGTAGATTTGATAATCACAGAAGTTTCTTCAATGGCCAATGTTTCTCTTGCCATAACTTTGGTCACAAAGCAGCTCAATGTGTTGCCTATAAGACAATCATGACTAGAGAATCTAAAAAACAAAGAAGTATGACTGGGATTACGAAAAGGACCTATAACAACTTTTTGGCCCTTGAAAATGAAATTGAATGTTCTATTGGTAATAACTTCGGTCATGAAGATTCTGAATTCTGGAGCAGGTTTCGGCAGACAAAGGAACAAGCCTCAAGCACCAGAACATGGAGAATAAAGGAACCACAACCAGAAAGATGTGGGATAGCTTTTTATGCAGAAGGACAGGAAAATCTATGGTACATCGACAGTGGATGTTCGAAGCATATGACAGGTGATAAAGAAAAACTTGAATCATATAGTGTTTTAGAAAAGGGAAAGAAAGTTTCTTTTGGAAATGATACCCCTACAGTCATAAAAGGAAGAGGCACTGCTCAGTTGAAAGAAAAGGTCAAAGCTGGAAATGTTTTGTATGTTGATGGCTTGAAGCATAATCTACTGAGTGTCAGTCAGATGTGCGATCAAGGAACCGAGATAATATTTCAATCAAATGGATGTAGTGTTCGTGATCTTGATACAGGAAAAACAGTGATCAAAGGTAGAAGAACTCCAAATAATTTATACATATTTGAAGAAGGACAACAACAATGCTATTTGAGCAAGGATGATGAACACTAGTTATGGCACCGGAGGTTGGGGCATCTAAGCTTTTCACAAATAAGGAAAGCATGCAAATACTAGGCAGTTCGTGGTCTTCCAGATTTTAA
Source organism: Pinus tabuliformis (assembly GCA_031772625.1). Lineage (NCBI taxonomy): Eukaryota > Viridiplantae > Streptophyta > Pinopsida > Pinales > Pinaceae > Pinus > Pinus tabuliformis. The sequence goes on along the minus strand of CM062816.1, from coordinate 1,042,109,924 downwards.
AATTCCAGACAACACAATATGCAAATCATGTCAGTTTGGTAAGCAAACCAGAACTAACTTCCCTGAGAAGGAAGGATCAGCTAGCAGGCCTCTTGAGCTAGTCCATACAGATGTATGTGGTCCATTTAGGACAAGATCACCTCGAGGAGAAGAATACTTTATATTATTCATTGACGACTTCTCCAGGATGGTTTGGTTAGGACTTATGAAGCACAAAGACGAAGCATTCAAAAAATTCAAATCCTTCAAAGCCTTGGCTGAAAACGAATCAGATCACAAAATTAAGTGCCTCAGGTCCGACAGAGGTGAGGAGTTTACCTCAAATGAATTTTTTGATTTCTGTGAAGAACATGGAATAAGAAGGGAATTCTCTATAGCTAGGACTCCTCAGCAAAATGGAGTGGTGGAAAGGATGAACAGAATGGTCCAAAAAATGGCTTGTGCTATGCTTGATGAGTCTGGAACTCCCGCAACCTTCTGGGGTGAAGCTGCATTTGTTGCAGTTGTTATTCTCAACAAAATAAATGTCCGAGTGAACAGCACTCAGACTCCTCATGATCTCTAGTATGGTGAGACTCCTTCGGTAAAGCATTTCAAAAATTTTGGAAGCAAATGCTATATTAAGAATAATGATGAACAGCTTGGCAAACTTGAACCTAGAGCAGATGAAGGCATTCTCCTTGGTTATTCTCCCCACAGCAAAGCATATAAGTGTTACAATAAAAGACTTGGAAGAATTGTTGACAGCATTGATGTAGTGGTCGATGAAAAAGGATACATTCCTAGGCAAGTAAATTATGAAAATATCGAAGAGGATGAAGACTACTCTCCAAATCAGACTGATGATGAAGAAGAACCTCAAGAGGCACCAGAGGAACAGATAAGGATAGAAGAGAAGACTCCATCCAGGTACGTTCAGAAGAATCATCCAGAATCTCAGATTTTGGGGCAGAAAGAGGCAGGTGTACAAATAAGAAGAACAATTGCAGAAGCCTCAAGCTATTTGGCATTGCTCTCCTCCACTGAAACTCAAAATGTAAAAGAGGCATGCAAAGATGAATGCTGGGTCAAGGCAATGGATGAAGAACTTGAGCAGATCGAAAAGAATAACACTTGGGAGTTGGTTCCTAGACCAAAAGATAAGAATGTCATAGGGACAAAATGGATCTTTAAAAACAAGTTGAATGAAAATGGGGAAGTGATTAGAAACAAGGCCAGACTTGTTTGTAAAGGGTATGATCAACAAGAAGGTATAGACTTTGAAGAAACTTTTTCTCTCGTTGCTAGACTTGAGGCCATCCGAATGTTCCTTGCTCTCTCAAGCTTTCAAAAGTTCAAAGTATTTCAAATGGACGTGAAATCAGCCTTTTTGAATGGAGACTTAGAAGAAGAAGTGTACATTGAGCAACCAAATGGCTTCATCCTTGGGAATGATCCAAATCTTGTATGCAGACTAAAAAAGGCTCTCTATGGTCTTAAACAGGCTCCAAGGGCTTGGTACTACCGTTTGGACAAATATCTTCATCAACAGGGTTTTTCAAAAGGATCAGCAGATAGCAATATTTATATAAAAATTGAAAATGACAAATTGCTAATACTTGTTGTGTATGTAGATGATATTATCTTTGGCAGCAATGAAGAAGCTATGAGTCAAAGCTTTGCCTTGGTAATGTAGAAAGAATTCGAAATGTCTTTGCTTGGAGAACTGACATATTTTCTTGGATTGCAAATCCAACAAAATAAAGGTGGCATATTTTTGTCTCAAACCAAGTATCTCAAGCAGATCTTGAAGAAATATGGCATGGAAGATGCAAAACCGGTGTGTACCCCTATGGTTACATGATGCAGCCTCAGTGCAAATGATGAATCTGCAACAGTGCATCAACCAACCTATAGATCCATGATTGGAAGTCTTCTTTATTTGGCAGGTACTCGACCAGACATCATGCATGGAGTGGGAATAGTTGGAAGATTTCAGGCAAATCCTGAAGAAACCCATCTTCAGGCAGTAAAGAGAATTTTCAAGTATCTTCAAGGAACTCAAAACTATGGCTTATGGTATCCTAGAGATACAGATCTCACTCTACATGCTTATACAGATGCAGATTGGGCTGGAAGCATGGATGACAGAAAGAGCACAAGTGGTGGAGCATTCTTTATGGGTTCCAGATTAGTATCTTGGTTCAGCAAGAAACAGAGTTTGATTGCTTTATCTACAGCTGAAGCGGAATATGTGGCTGCTGCATCTTGTTGCACTCAACTTCTTTGGATGATGCAAACCTTGCAGGACTTTCAAATCACTTGTACACCACCTATCTCCATCTTATGTGATAATACAAGTGCAATCAACATTTCTAAGAACCCAGTCATGCATTCAAAAACCAAGCACATACCAATCAAGTATCACTTTCTCCAGGAACAAGTGTTGGAACAAAAGGTCAAGTTGGAGTATGTTCCTTCTAAGGAACAAGTTGCTGATATTCTCACCAAACCACTGCCCAGGGAGACATTTGAATACCTCAGACAGAAGCTGGGGGTAGTTGATGCATCATCTTGCTGTTAAATCTTGTCTATTTCAGAGAAAAATGGGTGTACGCGAGTTGCAGAAGGAGGATCCGCAGGGTTGTGAAGATATAGTCGCGTATATGGACGCTTGATGGATATCAGTAGGGACAGGCTCTGGTTATGGTGGAGATAATCTGAATTGGGTCTGACAAAGACCTTCTGGCACAGGTTCAGGGGGAGCAAATACACTTCTAATGATGCATTGTTGGAATTATCTTAGAAGCTTTTGGTTCTAGTTCACAACTGTTTTTGGTTTCAGGTGGAACAAATGCAAAGAAAGAACAGAAGGAAATCATGGTTGTTGATCTGAATGACCTTGCTTATAGTCAGGGGGAGCATGAACAGCACACTTCAGCAGAGCAGAGACTTCAACATGTACTCAGAGGAAGCATGGACAGAGTGGTACACCTTGGCATATACAAAGGGGGAGATCATTCAGAGATTTTAGCAGGTACTCAGGGGGAGTATGGGTAGCAGAAAGTTTACCTAGGACAGATATTATCTTGGTCTGCCCTTTGCCCTTGATGACAAAGGGGGAGAGTGATTGGTTGTTGTTGCCATCAAGTCCAAAGGGGGAGATTGTTGGCATTATGATATATATGTTGTACTTGATGGCAACCCACTCATCTCAGATGATAAATTATAGTGCAGCAAAGTTCACGCACTTTCATGAAGATAAAATTTTCTTTCATGTAGAGAAAAGTTCACGCACTTTCATGAAGATAAAAGGTTCTTTCATGTAAAGAAAAGTTCACGCACTTTCATGCAGAGAAAAGTTTCTTTCATGTAGAGAAAAGTTCACGCACTTTCATGCAGAGAAAAGTTTCTTTCATATAGAGAAACGTTCACGCACTTTCATGCAGAGAAAAGTTCACGCACTTTCATGGTTGGCTCATGGTATTAGTCCGACAGTTTTTGATCCTATGGTTTTGGTCCGTGGTATTGCATCCAAAAGTATTGACCCCAAGTATTGGGTTCATGGTATTGTGTTATTATGGTTTTGGACCGTGGTATTGTGAAAGGCCTAAGACTATAAAAGAGGAAGGAGATCATTTGGCAATGCAATCAATCTAAATGAATTGAATATCTAATAAGTGCTAGATCTGAAATATTTGTGATTGGGGTTATGGTGCAGATCTGGATCTGAATGAAGGAGGAGCCTTAGTGCATAAAGAAGGATAAGTTCTATTGATGAGTCATAATCTTTAAGATTGAATAACAGTATCTTTGTATGATTTTGATCTGTTATATGAGGCGCATGCTTGATCTATAAATCTAACAATCTGGGTTAATTAGTGTCTGAATATTTGAAAGAATGAATTATTATTTATAGATCTGTACGCAGGTTCAGTGAAGTGAAAGAGCGTATACACGCTGGTTCAGTGAATGAAAACGGCGTATACGCAGGTTGGTCCAAACACAGGAGCGTATGCACGCAGGTTTCAGGTTGTTGAAGTAGCGTATATCTTTTAAATTATGATCTAGCTGCCTCTGTTTATTACTGCAGTATTCTGGGTTCAGAATTTGGTGTGTGGTTACTGTTACTATGTTCTGGGTACAGCTGTCAGAGAAGTGTTTACTTGATTCAGTGCTAATTGGGGAAAAGGAGATTGTTTGATGCAGATCTACTTGATGATTGATTGATGTTCATGGATCCAGTCTGAAAATTTATGAAAAGTGGTCCCTGGAAGAAAGAGAAGGTTGTAGCCTTCAATAGGCTAGCACCTACGTACTAGTATCTTGGCTAGTGCAAGAGCTAAGGGGGTTGTAGCTCCCTTCCAGGAGAAGCTGGAAAACGAGAGAGGGTTGTAGCTCTCTGCAGGTTGTAGCCTGTGTACTGGTAAAGGACTGCACCAGTACATTGTAAAAGGAAGTTTCTAATTAAAGAAAGATAGAGACGAATTGCAGCAGGTGGTTTTCACCCACATTGGGTTTCCACCTTATATCTTGTGTTCTTGTGTGTGACTGTCTTCTGTTCTGTTTTACTGGTCTGGTTACTATCTATTTCACTCAGATACACAGATTAATAATCAACATCTGAAAGATAAAGTAAATCATAAGTTTGCATTGTATACGCGGGTTTCCTTCTACATAGTTGCGTATATACACAGGTTTTACTAACTGAAGTAGCATATATCCTCTGAATTTTAAAAAGGGAATATTTGGCTTGATAATACTGATTCACCCCCCCCCCCCCCTCTCAGTATTATTTCCAACACCTTGTTGCAAAGGTTTTCCATATTATCAAAAAATCAAAAAATGTAAAAAATGTAAAGAGGGTATGCCCTATAAGAAAAATCAAAGGGTAAAAAGAATAAAATGGTCAAAAAACTGAAAGAAATGAAACCCAAACAAAGAAAGACCAGGAAAGTGTGCAAGTCCAAAATGCCACTACTATTTCATTTTCTGTAAATAAAGCATTGTGTGCAGCTTGTTGAACTTTATGCCACAATTGATGAATGGCCAAACAGCTTAATCTTGGCTAGTTCATGTTTGAATTTCATGTTTTAGAGATAGAGAATAAAATCTGTCCAAACTATTTAATCTTGGCAGATAAGTAGATAGGTAGAGAAGCAAATGAGCTCACCAGTTTAATCTAAGCCCTTAGATGTAATAAGTGCAGACTTCGGTAGGCTTGCCATGAAAAGAAAATAAAAGTTAATGAGGGTTTGCTAGTCTAAATGCACCCAAATAAAGAAGGAAAAATGCTAGGCCAAGTAAGCAGGGTAGGCAGATTGGTGTTGCAGAATGACACTTGTGATATATTATGTCTCTAAAAATGTGTGTTAACTTTCACTCCCATCACAAGTGCAAGGCAGATATTTTTTGATACAGCTCAGGCGAGGCAGATTTCATAACTAATTTCCCTTCATGTTTTTCTCTAAATCACTTACTAATTTCCCCCTAAGATATTAATATCTGCTTAATATCCCCAAAAAGCCACTCCTTCCATTTCATCCACTGCCTAAGTAAAAACCCTGTTTTACCTAGAAAAATAGCCATATCCCTCAAAACCCCTTTTTCTCCTTTAGCCTAAGTTTCCTAACATTAGCTTAGCACTTTCATTCTTTTTTCATATTAACTATTAACTTTATTATATAACTCCCATATACTTATTCCCATCCCATATTATGTATATATAACATAAAAAACCCCGAATTATTAATATTTCCGCCCCTGGTTGAAATATAACCATAAACGTTTGTCAGGGATTAATAGATTTATTTGAAATTTATTAATAACCTAAACCTTCCCCACGTGCTAATGGAGTTAATTAACCCCCGGTTAATTAATAACCATCCCCCCCAACCAATCAAAACAACCCCGATACAGGTTTATTACGTCAGGCCCGCAAGGTTAACCTCCCACCAAGTTCACGTCCCGCCCACCATCCGATCAACCCCTGACCATCCAATGGTCGACGCTCATATCGCGACCCCCTCCATCGTCGATGTTTAACCCACGGGGAACTGGCGGTTTTTGTGCCTGTACCAAGACACGCGTCGCTCCACTAGGGTGTTCACTAGCCTTCTGCCCGAAACCGCCTAGTCCCAAAAGCGGTGCGGGCCAAACCGCTTACCACCGTCCTCCTGTTGATGTCACCCTATGACGTCACCCTTCGTTGACATCATCCATCCTCCTACCATGTCACCTGCCACATCATCTATACCGTACCCACGCTGATGTCATCTGTCCTTCAAGTCATAAAACCCCGCCAAAACTCCATTTTTTTCCAATAAAACTAAAAAAGATCATTTTTATTACATTTTTTTGCATAATTGCGCTCTCGTGAAAGAACTGTTTGCTCAAGTTTTAGCCTCTACCCGAACATAAAAAGATCCATTGACGAGCTCCTCTGCCTGTCAACCGACCCTCCAGTGTACGGTTTCCTCTTTCTTTGACACAGGTACCTATACGTTTTCTCAATACATGGCTATCAGCACATCAATTGCCAAGACTTCTCGGCAATCTCCACAAGAAGTTAGCATACCAGCCACAGAAAGATCTCAATGTCGTGAATTAAAGAGTGCAGAACAACCTCCATTGTCCCAACAAAGAGATGTTTATCCATAGTTACACTATTACCCTTGGAAAAAGGGAAATTTTGGGCATTTTATCAAACAGCGGTGAGCAATGGTCAATTCAACATTAAAGAGTATCAGCTCACAAGTCAAGTGTATCAGTTCAGCATTGAAGATGTCAGAGCAGAATTAAAGGCACAGGATCAGAATTAAAAGAGCAATTAAGACAAGTAGTTGGCGCAGAGCTACTACAGAAGACAGCTGCAAGCCGAACGCTAAAGGCCTGCCTCCAGCACAACAACAGTCGGTTGTTCCTATTTTACTTGTAAATTATTTTAGGTTAAAATCTAGATATTATCTCACAGCAGTTATGAGATATTTATTGTACATATTTTGTTGTATAAATACCCTCTCCATTATAATTTTAGAGGGTGGGTGTGTGTGAATTTTCTAGACTTTGCTGTAATACTGAACTTTTGGAATAAAATTTGTTGGGATCAAACTGTTGTCTGGCCTACTGGATGAAGAATTGAAGTAGAGGACTTGTCACAAAATTCTTGAATCAACCTCCGGATCAATAAGTCCCCTATATCTTGTGTTTTACAGTTTTCTGGTTTACTATATCATCTATATTTCATAATCTGAATGATAAAGAAAATGGTTAATTTCAGAATTTGCTTGATTGCACTCTGTTTTCAGTCTTTATTATTCTCTGCGTTTTCTTCAGAATTAGTATAAGCAGTGAATTCTTAATTTCTCCTGTTTCCTGATTCTTTCATGCTGATTATTTGCTAAGGAATTCTTAATTGCTCCTTATCAGTAATCATCCATTTTCCCTCTTTCAATATGTTGAAGGATTCTTAACTGCCCTTCACCTATTTGAGTCCATTCCATCTGATTTGGAGCCTTTATTTGTTCCATGTTTGACTACCTTGCTCTGTGAAGCCATCCTCTGTTAAGAAACCTAATCCAGAAAGCCATCTTCTTTGACTCCATCATGCCCAATGGACTAAACTACTCAGTTTTACCTCTCTGTTCTATTGAATCCCACCACCCAAACTCAAACAAAACCCTTGAACTTCACAACTAGCCTAATACCTTTAAAAACAAAGCTAAATCATAAAGAGAGAGCCCTCTCTGGATACAGATTGACTAGATTCTGTATCTAAAAGATTGGTCTATGGTTACCTCGGCAGTATTCCCTTTCTTACAACTTTGGGGAAAACCTGAGTGATAACATTAGGTATTTTTGAGACATTACTTGGATTCAAAACCATAAAGTGAAAGAAATTTTTGTTGAGTTGAGTTGATTGCATTTTTTTTTGCTCATTGCATTAGTTTGCATTGATTGAATCAAAGTGAAAGAAAAATCATTATTGCAACTTAATGAAAGGAAAGTGATTTTCGTTTCTATGGGATTACATCTTGACATTACACTTTTTAGTGAAATGAAAGATTAGATTTCGTTTTTACATTTTGCATTGGAAAGAGTTGTGTTGATGCATTATTTGGTTGTCTCTCTTCCTTCGTTAGTTTAGCCTTCATCGAATGAAAATATTTAATTTTCATCATTTAGTTTCATTATAGGAACAAGTGACTCGTTGAGCCATCAATTTGAAACTTAATCCAAGATAAATTTAAGATTGACCTCAATTAACCTAAGGATCAATTTTCACTTCACACAAATATCTGGAAGTCTAGGCTAGAGACATGTTCCAACATCTTTAAACAAAGCAGTTGTCGTTAACTACCTGCAATGTATCCCGAGGGTGAAATCTCATCCTAGAATGGAAGTATATAAAAGGTTCTCTAGTACTTTCGGGTATATTGGAGGCACTTTAGTATGATAAGTATGTAGGGATGCTCTCATCAAATGGTTCTGCATTAGATAATTCTAACACAAACTTGTGCTCCATGAACTGTCACGTATATATTTGGAGACCCCAGTAGGTCGTTATCCTTTAGCCACAGGTAACCAAGTCAGCCACCTTTTAAACGTGATACACTGAACACAAAATTCAAAGAGATTGGTCGTCCTATGTCAAGTCCTTGGTTTCGGCTAAGGTGTATATAACGGTTCACAGTTACTTGGTGAACCCTCTTACCTAGTATTACCCATTTTGATTTATTTTTTGTTTCATGTCATAAAATCAACAACTAATGGTAACATGTCAAACCCATGCAATTTCTTCTTGACCCCATATTGATTAATTCCTTGTAAATTTTAATTTTAATCAGCCCTCAACGAATCATCTCTTCTTCTTCTTCTGCTTTTTAGAGAAAGTCACCATGGTTGAACCATTCAGCTCACCCCACAGTTCCCCTTCATTGTTTGATATTGAAGGGTCTTCACAAGGAGTTCATCTAGAACTTCCTCAGTCACTTATCTCAAGGCTTTGAACTTGTGATTGTCCCAAGCGTCCAACACCTTGCTTCTCATCCACCATCTTCAGATTCTTTGTCACCTCAAGAGTCTGATCTAGAGACCCTTGAGAGTCCACATAGGTTTGTCTTATATCCTCCGAATTTGCTATTTGATCCTTTTGTGATATATCCTCAACATCCTTACAATCCTTACGATTGACCTTGTGTTCCTTTGGAGTTATCTCCTCATACATCTCGGATTCCTCCTTGCCAACTGTTTCCACCCATGGATTTAGAAAGTGAGATTCCAACCTCTCCTCAAGGTCCTCCGGAATTTTCCGCTACTCACACTCCTCATGTTGATGAAGAGCAAGAATATGACTTTCCTCCAGAAGGCTTTCCTTTTACAGGAAGAGTCCCATCTCAAACACTTCCTGAAACCAGTGGGCCTATGCTTCCATATGGTTATACAACCTTAGCTCAATTAGTTTCAGGAACTCCCAGTGCTTCCTCTTTGTACCAAAATCCTATTTGGTTGTTAAATGTTATGCCTACTTATGGTTTGTTTATTCTGAACGTGACCTCTCAAATACCTGTGCAAATTTCCATTACGTCGCTTCTCATTCAACCAACGATTCCATCGCAACCTTTACCATTATTTCAACCTTCCATTCTAGTACAACTGAATATTTTGGTTCATACGTCCGTGAGTTCCTCAGTCCCTCCATCAAGTGGACAAAATGTACCATCGCATTATTCACAGCCTGGGGGAAAAATCCAAATATTCCTCTTGTGTCAAGTGGAACCCATGTGAGTGGATCACAACCTCACATGGTTGGAGTCAATCAACCTTATTCTGGTGGTATCCCAAACGTCGTTGGACCATATGGGGTGGGTACTATCTAGTATCAACAACCTTACATGGCCCAAATACCACTCCAACAGTCTTATGTTCCATATGGTTCACAAGCGCTGCAAATCCACCCTATATTCCATAAAAAAGACCTTATGTGCAACCTAGTCAATCTGCTATTCTTGGTGCATATGGTCAAATCCCATTTGGAACTTACCAATACCCATAGGGTATCCCTCAAGGAACTATCCAAAAACCTTTGCAGCAGCAGGGACAACCTTTGCAGCAGTATCAACAACCTTTGCAACAACAAACATAGTTTGTTCAACAACCAACTCAACCCTTGTATCCATAAGGCCAACCTTTGTAGCAGCAAGGGCAACCATTACAACAGTAAAGGAAACCTTTGCAACATTAAGGCCAACCCCTGCAGCAACAAGCTCAACATGTATATCAACAAGGTCAAACCTTGCAGACATAAGGTCAACCCCTACAGCAACAGGGCCAATCACTTCATATCCAAGGTCAACAAGTGCAACAACCTTACAATCCATATGTCGTGTATAATGCTTATCAATGGCCTATGGTAGGTCAATATCAACCCTACCCTGGACAGAATCCGCTTATGGTCAAGGTACCCCTCAATGGGGGCAGAATCGAGTCCCCTCTGGTCAAAATCATTTGCTTTGGGGGTAGAGTCCTTACCAACAAGGTTGGAACCCACAGGTTGGGTCTCCTTAAAGGCCTTGCATGCCCTTTAATCCGCAATTGCCATTTTTAGCTACATTGGAACGTCCCAATGTCTCGAGGATTACCAATGATCCCATTCTTCATTCGCCTTACTGGCGTCTAGTTCCTACTAAAATTCTAAGCGATTTCCCTAAGTTCGAAGGAAAACCTAGAGAGGAGCCTCAATCCCATGTGATGACATATCACTTATGGTTTTCTTCCAATTCTTACATTGACGATTCTATTCATCTCCACCTCTTTTAGCAAACCTTGATAGGTTTTGCTACAAAATGGTATGTCGAGTTGCCTCGAGGTACCTATGTAGACTTTAACTCTTTGGCTATGGCCTTCTTCACCCACTTCCAATTTCCATTTCGTTAAGAAACTGGTACTCATTTTCTCACATCTTTGAAGCAAGATACCACGACCCATATTTTCGATCACATCCATGAATGGAGACGTCGATGTCACCTCATGAAATGCGAAATTCCTGATGAGTTTTTAATTGAATGGTTCACCAAATCATTCATAAACAAAATTTCTAAAGATATAGCAATGGGTGGATGTGTTAATAAGGATCAAGCTATTGCTCGTGCCCAGTATTTGGACTTATTCTATTCCCAATCTGGCACGCTATATGAAATGTTTCCTAATGCTCCAAGACCATCTTCAGATTTGGCATCTTCAAAGTCTCCTGATGTACCACCTGTTGATGGTATAATTGGATCAGTGTATCAGACTTCCACCAAAGCCTCTTCGAAGCAAAAATCTATTTCAAATAATGGTACTAATCTTCCTTCGAAAAATCCGTCAAATCCTATTAAAACCTCCGAGGTCCATGTTGTCCATTCTACCGTGGCAGATAAAGCCTCAAAAAATAAGAAAAAGAGTAAAAGCAAACCAAAATCTGATACCCTGAAACAGGATCCTCCCAAGTCATCTACTGATGATGCCTCCAAACAAAAGCCGAAATATCCTTGCCTCATTTGTGAGGAAGACCATTATACCAAGGATTATCCCCGACGTGCTGAAGTTGGTCTTATATTGAAATGGACTCCGACTATTTTGAAAGATCCATTTCCATCTCAACAGACTTGGTTGGTAGACCAACCGCAATCCTCTGCCTCATCTGGTTCTCAAGTTTTCATGATGATGGGTTCATTGCCTATCTCTGTCTCTAGTCGAACAAAAGATTATCAAACCCCTCAAAAGCAGATGGTGGAGAAAGAAGTTACTAACATTTCTTATACTTCTATTCCACCCAGGTCTAGTCCTCTTCATATTGAGCGACCTAATAATGAATTTGTTCTCCAACCACCTCCCAAAGGTGTGCTTCGGAAATCATCCTATAATCTTAACGCTAGAGATTCTGAGCATTACAGTGTGGTTGATGATCTAGCTCAAGCGCCTTTGGTGATGTCTACTTTGGAAGTTCTCCAAACATGTCCAACACAATGAAAATTATTGTTGTCTGCTATAGGAGCCATTGATCTTGTTGATTCTAGTTTGATTACCTTTGATCTTGAAAATCATGTTCCTCGTCTTCCTCATCAGATTTATTTTCTGATTCAAGTTATTATAAAGGGAAAGACGATCCATCAGACTATCATTGATGGAGGTTCTTCCACCTACATCATGTATGTTTCATGTTGGAAATCCATTGGTTCTCCACCCCTTAACCAGTCCCCGAACACCTTGGAGGCCTTTGATGGCAGAGGCTCCTGTCTGTATGGTATTCTCACAAGTTTGCTTATCACTTTGGAAGGGAAGACTGTTGAGCTAGAAGTGGAAGTTGTAGGTTCGAATCTCAATTACAACCTTCTTCCCAGGAGAAGTTGGACCCATGCCATGTTTTGTGTGGTTTCCTCTTTGTTTCGGGTGCTTCATTTTCCTCATGAAGGAAAAATTGTCACCATCGACCAATTGTATTTTTTCTCTTTTGGGGCCTCGAACGTGTTGTAGCCACAACTACAACCCTAATAAAACATGCTTTGATAGAAAATTTTCAATGGGTCCCCTAGAAGTTTGATCTTTCATCTTTTGGAATGATCTGTTTTATCACATGGATGTTAACTCTTTTCTGAGTCAAATTTTCAATGCTTGATGGCTAAGCCATTGAATAAACCTCTATTGCATGGTTCATTCATGATACAGCCTAGCCCTTTATTCACTCCCTTCATCGGGACCTTTTAATCTTCACAAACATGCATGGTATATTTATTCCCGCACGCATAATCACTCCCACCCACACTATAGTCGTTTTTGTACTTAAAACACAAGACCTTCTATCACGCCTCATTTCCATTTTAACTCTTTGCAATGAAAGACTTCACAAACATGCATAAACCATCCCTCTTTCTCTTATCGCACTCAATCTGGGCACATAACGCATGCCATAAGGCACCAGACCCGACGGCATTATAAACCACAATATACATATATTTCGGGTCTGAAACCCCATCGCATATTGCAATTGGCCTAGGTCTAAGGCTTATACATATAAGGTGCACCATTATGCTTCGGACCCGACGGTACTTTTAAGCATACTTCATACATATGTCGGGTCCGGGGCCATATCGCATATCGCATATCAGCAGAGCCCGGGTCTTATATACAATGTGCACGGAGATGTGGTGGACCCGCTGATTATTACAAACTAGAGCGTATAGCATTTCAAGTCCGGCCTTACAGCTGGACATGGTTTTCCCCATATATTCCTTTGTTTTTCTAAAAACATTGAAGTCCTAGTTTTCAAAGGCAAGCCTGTTATTACGGACCCGCCGGTGGTATTAACGCATATATATATGTTTTCGGGACCGGGGCCACGTCGCATATCCCAATTGGCGGAGCCCTAGGCTTGTGCATATTACGATATGTGATATGCCAGACCAGACTATATTTATAGGCCCTGATACATAAAATTTGAGGTCCGGCCTGAGTGATCAAGGCAGGATTTTCTTTGTTTTCTCGTGTCTTTAAAAATTCTCATATAACAAAGGGAGCAGGTTTTAGTGTAAAAGGCGGGCCTGTGGAGTCCCGATAGTGTAATTGCACATCGAGAAAGTGGAAGGCATGGGTATTGCGACCCGCGGAGGGGCCGATACCCGATTGCAATTAAGTGAAACCCTCGAAAACCATGCCAACCCAATGGATTGAGAGGGAAATTGTGTGTTTCCTGTGTCTTATGCATCAATCCTTTTTCACACTTGTTCCCGTAGTTTTATAAAATTACTGAAGGCAACGTTTACGTTTTGTTTGAACACTTTTGTTTTATTGTTCACATCATGAAGCTAATGATAACTATCTCTACAAGTGAGAAATGAAGGATGGAGGAGTGGATTCGAAGAGTCATGTATGCAGAAGCATTGTATTAAAGGTCTGGCCTCAAGCATTCCAGGACGAAACCCCACGCGTTGTCTGTACATTCCGAAAGCAAAACTGTCCCGGTTTTCATCATGGGGAGGCGACACACAGTCACCCATTTTACCAACATATGTTCACTTCCTCAGGAAATGAATCGCTCCAGCAGATATGCTTTCTACGTGTCAGCGGTTACGCTGACGATCCTATCTCTGTATACTCCATTTTCATATCGAAAATAGTGGGGAAGATGAAGAGGTAGGGTAGACCTAGAGTCAAGGGATTTTGCATAAGTATTACCTCCGAAGAGGAAAAGGGGCTTTTTCATTTGGATAAGAACATTTTTGACATATTGTGAATAAAGAGGATTGTCTGGTTCAAGAAGGGGCCTTTAGTTTCTGTTTTATTCTCCTTTGCTTTGAGGTGTTTTGAAGCAGGGTGTTGCTGTTGGCATGAATATAAATGTGATTTGTGTTTATGCATATTGATGGCATATTGTTCATGATTAGTCTTGTTTAATTGAATATGATTTAATTACATGGTTAAATTATGAGCGATCTCTGATTCAAAACCGTATTAAACACCAGTTTCTAGTTTATTTGTACCGAAAGGAATGTGTATTCATGTATGAGTAGTCTAAGTGAAATCAAGCTCTAATATAGCCTTGTTCATTTAATTGAATACATAGAGGTTAGATTTTTTTATTTTTGTTGATTTAATTAAAGTCTTCCACCCAGAAGCAATCTATCAACGCATTTAATTGTTTATGGGGTCCTTTAAAACTCGTTGGAACTAGCCATCCCAAATGAAGGTAGGCTTAATTGGGGCTTGCGATGGGGTTAGTTCCCCTTGTTGGCACAACAAAAATTCGCCATGTCAACAAATTGGCACTAGAAGGAGGGCCTGAACCGCCTTCCACAGCTTTTCAAGATTTCATCCATAAGTGCCACACATGGATTCAAGAAATTAATATATGGATTTTGAAGGTCGAAAAGACCCTTCCTCTCATTCAGAAAAGCCTCATTTCGAAGAAGACACACTGTGGGAGTATCCTGTCACTCAGGAACAACCAGTCAGAAGACTCACTCGGGCTTACACTCATTTCCTATCACAGCTTCCTATCTTTCAGTCATTACCTCTGATAGCAAAAAGAAAGCCAAGGGTCTATCACATAAATGAAGAAACCTCTACAACCCCTTCTCTTGAATATATTGTGCTTGATTCCTTACAAAGCATCGACTCTCCTTGGGAAGAAATTCTTGAGGATTCCCCTTCTGAAAGCAATCCTTGGCCTGATTTGGAAAATCATAATGGAGAAAACCTCCACCAGCATATCCCTATACTTGATATGGCTAATATTCCTCAACTGGGTGGAAACCAACCCCCACCTCCTCTGGGAGCACTGCCTCCCTGGCTCGCTCAGGATGTCGTGGGGATACCTAAGCAGCAGCATCCCTGGACCCTTACCCATGCATGCAGAAAAGGTAATGCCTAAATTCGACCCTGAGAGGGGAGACACCACTGAAAACCATATCAATTCTTTCTTCCTAGCCATGTGCATGTTGGGGGTAGCTAATGAAGATATAGTCTGTCACCTATTCCCTTTTATCCTAACCAGTGCAGCTTCCACATGGTATTTTAGCTTGAGAACCAGATCTATCACCTCGTGGGTTGCCTTTCAACTGGCCTTTTTGGATAATTATGGTGATGAAAAAACCATTGCTGCCTTATTCCTTAAACCATCCCATTTGAAAATGGAAACCAAAGAAAAGGTTAAGGATTATAATATCGGGTTCAACATCTTGTTGAACAAAATCCTGACCACCGCCAAACCTATAGAAGAGGTGCTCATGGAATTCTACATCACTCCTCTCCTTGTCCCTACTGTGATGTGGGTCAAAAGGAGTAACGTGCAGACCTTACAAGGTGCCATCGATGAAGCAGTAAAAGTCAAGAATGAAATGCTCAGTCTCACAGCATGCCACCATACAACTAGAGAAAAGAAAGCCTCTCAAGCATCCAAGAAGGATAATGGGAGTGCTAACAAAGGGGCTAAAAACAAAGGCAAGGACACCACGAATGTGGAAGGTTTGCATCGGATCATTAAGAAACTAATAAACGCAGTCATCGATATGAAAAGGAATCATGGAGAAAGTAATAGTGGTAGTGGAGGAAATTATAACAACAAAAAGCCCTTTAAGCATTTCTATAATAAGAAGGCAGAAGGCAGTCATGGTCCACTTGCACTGCCAGCTCCACCCAATGAAGGAAATTTAAACACAGAAGAGTTGGCTCTTATCGAATCACTCCTCAACCAAGAAGAACCTATAGTGGAGCTAGATCCAGAACAAGAAGATGAGGAAGAATACCAAGTAGAAGAGCCCTTGGAAGAAGAATCCCAAATCAACATGCTGTGGGATTTCTATACAAATGAGAATGATGATGACCAAGGAGACAGTATGGTAGAAATCCACACTAATGAGATCCACACATGAAGCAAAGGGCCACTTGTAGGTGTGATGAAGCCTACAGATCAGACCAAGAAAGATGTTCGCCCTGTGAAGACACCTGCTCCCAAAGTTCTTGTTGAGAAGAGTAGACCCAATGGTCAATCCAAGAATACCCCTGTAGCAAACCATCTAGAAAAAGAAAATGCGTCTCCCACTGCAACGAAGGCTACTCAAGATGGTAAAATCCTACCTAAGAATGGCAAAATAGGTATGTTTATTCTGCCCTATCCTGTTTATAACATTGATTACAATATTGTGGATGATCTTAAGAAATCTAGGGCTAATATCACATACTTTTATTTGCTTAAATTAACGCAACAAAGAGATTTGCTCTTGAAAGCTATGAATGAGAGAAATTCCAAAACTCCCACCATCCCAAGTAGCTAAACCAAGAAGTCAGTGTCCAAACTTGTCAACACCTCTATTGCAGCCCAAATCCCATCAGCTATGGAAGCCACTCTGTCCAAAATGAATCGAAACCCCCAAGATGTTAATGCAGCCATGATAGGAAGAAAATCAAAATCCATGACCCCACCTTTCCTTATCACGTTTGAAATCCTCAACATGAATGTGCACAATTTCCTGGTAGATTCTAGTGCCTCATCCACTGTGATACCATACGCTATTGCTAAAAGAATACATGCTATACCTGAGAAAACTGGGACTCGAATTATGCAATTGGACAGGACAAATGTGAAAGTAATTGGAGAATTGAAAGATGTGTTGATTCATATGGTTGCTAAACCACAGTGCACACAAGTCATTGATATAGTGGT
Organism: Pinus tabuliformis; assembly: GCA_031772625.1. NCBI lineage: Eukaryota > Viridiplantae > Streptophyta > Pinopsida > Pinales > Pinaceae > Pinus > Pinus tabuliformis. The sequence continues at coordinate 1,042,092,745 of CM062816.1, read as the reverse complement.
AGTTGACATACCTGAGGCCTATGGAATGCTGCTTAGTAGGGATTGGTCAGCAAAACTCAATGGATATTTCTCAACTGATTGGTGTCACCTCTTGTTGCCTCAGAAGGGAAAAGGTGATATGCTGAGAGTTGATCGTGAAAGATACATGAAGTATGTGGTAATGGAACTAAATGGTCCCAATGAACCTGTAATGTTTACCAACTCCATCCTTGGGAACTACAATTTCAATGTTTATGCTACAAAAACTTGTTTTGGAGAATTTCATGCAGAAATAGTTGAAGAAACTTTGACATACACACAGTTGGAAATTCTCTCCCACAATCCAAATGATGAACTATCCTATATCATAGTAGATAATAGGATTAATTTCTTAGATAGTAGTTCAATTGATGTAACATTAGATTCTATATTCTAGACACTCTATTTTGATGGCTCTAACTACCTTGAAGGTGCAGGTGTTGGAAGTATTCTCATTGACCTGCAAGGGAACCAACATTTGATGGCCAGCCGGTTGGAGTTTGCATGCACCAACAACACAACAGAATATGAAGGCCTGCTACAAGGCCTGAAGAAAGCCATTGACATGAATGTAAAAAATCTTAAAGTTTTTGGTGACTCACAAATAATCGTAGATCAGGTAAGGAAAAGGATACATTGCAATTCACCACACCTGGTAAGGTACCAGCATGAGGTATGGGACTTAATTGACAGTTTTTATTCTTTTAATATCACATACATACCTCGAGGGCAAAACCAAGATGTTGATTTGATGGCTAATATGGCTGCTAAACTTTTGCCTGATTTTAGATTGAAGAAAAATAAATGTTCTGTTGAATTGATTTTTAGACCATCCGTGCCTGATAACATCTCGAATTGGCAGGTGTTCGAAGATGATGAGAAAATCCTTGAGTTCTTGCATTGCGAGAAGACATTCAAGAATGCAGTCATTGACGAAAAGGAGCATGACAAGCTTATGAATGAGAGGGAAGATGAGGAAAAGGATCAGCCCAATGTGATTCCAAAATCAATCGTTAAGATGAAGCACTTGTATGACTTGCATGATAAACCCAAGAAACTGACTAACTGAAAAATGCATAGCTCGTCTATGAAGTATGAAATGGTCAACCTTGGGACCAAATAATACCCAAAAAATGTCAATCTGGGCCTTGGGTGCTCTCCACAAGAAAAGGCTGCATTTTTCAATCTATTTAAAGAATACAAGGATGTCTTTGCATGGACATACGAAGACCTAAAGACCTTTGATACTAGTGTTATGTAGCATGTGATCCCTTTGGAAAAGGAGGCCAAGCCCCACCAACAAAAGTTGCATAAGATGCATCCAAGCCTAGAACCATTGGTGAAGAAAGAACTAAACAATATGTTGGATGCTAAAATCATATTCCCGGTCAGACACACCCGCTGGGTAGCCAATCTCGTGCCAGTGAGAAAGAAAAATGGAGACATTAGGCTGTGTATTGATTTCAGAAACCTGAACAAAGCATCTCAAAAGGATAACTATCATGTCCCTTCTATGGAACACATCCTTTAGTGTGTTTCTGGGTCTGAAATGTTGTCCCTATTAGATGGGTTTTTAGGGTATAATCAAGTATTTATATCTCATGGGGATCAGCTTAAGACAACCTTCAACACCAAGTGGGGCACCTACGCATATTGTAAAATGCCTTTTGGGCTCATTAACGTGGGTGCCACATTCTAGAGAGCTATGGACATAGCTTTCCGAGGGTTGATGAATAGATTAGTAGTGGTTTACATGGATGACATCACTGTGTATTCATATCACAGAGGCGATCATATTTATCACCTGAGACAGATTTTCGAAAGATGCCGAAGGTGTGGAATTTCATTGAATCCCAAAAAGAGCATCTTTGCAGTCATAGAGGGGAAACTACTAGGTCGTATCCTCTCTAAATAATGGATTGTTATTGATCCTGAAAGAATATAGACCATCATGAGAATACAACCCCCTGCCAATAAAAAATCCATGCAATCTTTCTTCGGGAAGATTAATTTCATTAGAAAATTTGTCTCAAGATTCGCAGAAATAGTGCACCCCTTGCAGCTAATGATGAAGAAAGATGTTGTGTATAAATGGAGCGATGAAGCCAAGGAAGCGTTTCAGCGAATCAAGGAAGCCATTGCTAAAGCTCTTGCATTGGTCAGCCCCGATTTCAGCAAGGAGTTCTTCTTGTACACTTTTGCTTCTGATGTTTCATATGCCGCCATACTCACTCAGAAAAACAACAAAGGCGATGAAGTCCCTATCTCTTATATGAGCTCTAATCTCTAAGGGAAAAAAACTTAACTACCCAGACGTGGAGAAATAGGTTTATACAGTTTTCAAGGCCGTAAAACATTTCCACCCTTATTTACTAAAGGCCAAGACCAAAGTCATCGTTCCCCATCCTGCTGTAAGAGCCCTCTTCGTGCAAAAATAAATGGGTGAATGAAGAGGGAACTGGATAACCACCCTTCAAGAGTTTGACCTTGAGGTAAATCCGGCATAGATAGTTCAAGGGCAGGGTCTTTGCAGGTTAGTGGCAGAAGCCTTGGCAGACAAAAGGGGGGCATCTGAAGAATCAGGAACGCTGAGCATGCAATATGCACAAATGGAACTCAGGGAAGAGCCCTTATGGATTAACGAAGCACTGATGTATGAGCGAGAGACGTTGGAAGCCATTTTGGACCCTGAGTCATGGTACTACGACATACGCTTCTATCTAGTGTGAGGATCGTGTCCTGAACACATGGATGCATCACATAGGAGAGCACTCAGATTGAAATCCAATCTATATCATTTGGCCAACAACGTCTTATACAAAAAAAATCATGATGGAATTTGGCTGAGGAGTTTGGAGAAGGATGATGACGACCATGTATTGAAAGAAATGCACGATGGCTGAGCAAGTGGTCACTATGGCGGAGAGACCACTGCTCACAAAATATTAAGAGCTAGATATTATTGGCCCACAGTGTTCAGAGACTTGCATGCCTATGCTCGCAAATGCAAGGTGTGCCAAACCACTGCAGGACGAGAAAGAAAGCCTATTGTTCCCCTCAAGCCTGTTATGATTCATCAACCATTCCAGCAATGGGGCCTAGACGTCATAGGCGAAATCACCCCAAACTCTTCACAGCAGCATAAGTATATAATCACAGTGACTGATTACTTCACCAGATGGACCGAAGCCATCCCACTCCAGAAGGTGAACGAAGATGAGGTAATATCATTCATTGAGAAATTCATTATCAATAGCTATGGCATCCCTGACGCCCTCATATTTGATAACACTTCTTACTTTTCATCTCTGAAACTGACTGAGTTTGCTATTGATAAATCAATCCACATAAAGTATGTAGCAAACTATTACCCCAAGGGAAATGGAGTTGTAGAATCTTCAAATAAAAACCTTATCCGCATAATCCACAAGTCAGACACTGACAACCAGAGGAACTGGCACAATGCCCTAACAAATGCCCTTTGGGCCGATAGGGTCACCCCTAAAGTGGCCTTAGGAAACTCCCCATACTTCCTCATCTATGGATATGAAGCTATCTTGCCCCCAAACGTTACCCTTCCCTCCTTACAACTCTCCCAAGCTTCAAGAGGAACTCCTTCAGCCTTGTTTCAAGAAAGGATCAACCAACTAATGAGGTTGGAGGAATTAAGAGATAGATCCAGAATTAAATTCAAAAATCACTATATGATTGTAAAAAAATGGTTTGATCATCATCTGGCAAGAGATAAAGATTTCCAAGTAGGGGAGCTAGTCCTGAAATGGGACAAGCTGAGTGAGCCAAAGGGTAAACACACAAAATTCCAACACCTATGGCTGGGCCCATTCCAAGTTGTTGGAAAAATTGGTCAAGGGACTTACAGGTTGAAAGCGTTATAGGGAGAGAGTGAAAAGCTCCCTGTTAATGGCCAGCATCTGAAGAGATACTTCTAGTAGCCATCGTGTGGTGGTTACCTCCTAAGTAGGTTAGAGTTCATTTCATTTTGTTGTTAGTTTAGTTGTATTTCTGTCTTTTCCTTTTGTTTTCTGCAAAGTCTATTTTCCTGTTGTTTTGAATCATAGTCCTTTTCAGCTAGCTGATTTTGGTCCTCCAGTATTGTTCTACCTTTCAGTTTTGCCCTCATTCACCACTTTCGGCCTTTCCCTTCCTCATTAACCTGCTGATGATTCTGTTGTTCCTAAATCCATCATTTCCCTGCAAATCAAACAAACTTTCTATCATCCCATGAGCACTTGAAAATCAGTTGTGGAATTCAAACCAAACCCCTCATTGGCATCTGTTGGGAACTATGTGAGATCTGTTGATAACTTGGATATCTAGAGCATGTAGGGGCATCTTTATAAAACAAAAAATGTGTAACTACAGCTGGACTGGCATGGAGGAACGTTGCATCTTAAGTAATCCCACTCATACCTAGCCTATACTTGCCTATAAGGTTTACAGTCATTCTCCAGTGGTCCCATACACCACACTAAATTGTCCAATACCTGTTATCTACAAGTAAACCTCCTTTCATGGGCTAAGCTCACTGTCATATACCCTGTGGCAAATCCAATTGTGCTCTAGTCCTTGTGCCTGAAACTGGAAGGACTTATTTAAAAGAAAATGAAATGTCAAGTCCTTATGCCAATCTGGAAGGATAGGTTGTTTGGGAAGCTGGTTAGGGTAAGGATTGTTGCTGGGCTCAGAGTACCAGTTGATACAGCAAGCCCAACCTTTCTTAAGCAGTTTAAAAATATGGCACGATCCATGACTGCACCCCACTCAATCATATGAAAATATAGCACTGAAATTCTCATATAAAGTGCAGATAAACATATCTACATCAAGTTTGATGAACAATAAAGAGCTGAGGTACACACCTAAACAGGTATTGACAGACCAGTGATGGCCCCAAAAGGATTTTTGAAAGTAGGAAACAAGTAAAGGAAGGTTAATAAATCCCATAACACTGCCATTGGAGAATGCTTGTCAAAATCCTATCAGTAAGTAGAAGCTATTTGTCTCTATCCCACTTGAAGCAACTGATGTTGAAGTGGAACCCATTCTTGTCCATCTGTATAGTTTAAATTTCAAGTTTATCTTAACACCCTGATGTTTTATTGATCTTAGGATTATTTGGAAACAGAGATAATTGGTTCGCCCAGCGGTTCGCCATTTGTTGTAGCCACAACTACCACCCTATTAAAACATGCTCTGATAGCAAATTTTCAATGGGTCCCCTAGAAGTTTGATCTTTCATATTGTGGAATGATTTGTTTTATCACATGGATGTTAACTCTTTGCTGAGTCAAATTTTCAATGCCCGATGGCTAAGCCATTGAATAAACCTCTACTGCATTGTTCATTCATGATACAGCCTCGCCCTTTATTCACTCCCTTCATTGGGACCTTTTAATCTTCACAAACATGCATGGTATATTTATGCCTACATGCATAATCACTCCCACCCCCACTATAGTTGTTTGTGTACTTAAAACACAAGACCTTCTATCACGCCTCATTTCCATTTTAACTCTTTGCAATGAAAGACTTCACAAACATGCATAAACCATCCCTCTTTCACTTATCACACTTAATCTGCGCACATAACGCATGCCATAATGCACTGGACCCAACGACATTATAAACCACAATATACATACATGTCGAGTCTGAAACCCCGTCGCATATCGCAATCGACCTAGGTCCAAGGCTTATACATATAAGGTGCACCACTATGCTTCGGACCCGACGACACTTTTAACCATACTTCATACATATGTCGGGTCCGGGGCCATATAACATATCGCATATATGTAGAGCCCGGGCCTTATACACAATGTGCGCGGCGATGTGGCAGACCCACCAATTATTATAAACTAGACCGTATAGCATCTCAAGTCTGGCCTTACGGCTGGACATGGTTTTCCCCATATATTCCTTTGTTTTTCGAAAAACATTGAAGTCCCAGTTTTCGAAGGCAAGCCTGTTGTTACGAACCCGCCGGTAGTATTAACGCATATGTATATGTATATGTATATGTATATGTATATGTATATGTATATGTATGTATGTATGTATATATATATATGTGTGTGTGTGTGTGTGTGTGTGTGTGTGTGTGTGTTTTCAGGTCTGGGGCCACGTCACATATCGCAATCAGCGGAGCCCCAGGCTTGTGCATATTACGATATGCGATATGGCAGACCCGACGATATTTATAGGCCCCAATACATAAAAATTTTGGTTTGACCTAAGTGATCAGGGTGGGATTTTCTTTGTTTTCCTATGTTTTCAAAAATTCTCGATATAACAAAGGGAGCAGGTTTTAGTGTAAAAGGCGGGCCTGTGGAGTCCCGATAGTGTAATCGCACATTGGGGAAGTGGAAGGCATGGGTATTACGACTCGCGGAGGGGCCAATACCAGATTTCGATTAAGTGAAGCCCTCAAAAACCATGCCAAGCCTATGGATTGAGCAGGAAATTGTGTGTTGCCTGTGTTTTATGCATAAATCCTTTTTCACACTTGTTCCCGTAGTTTTATAAAATTAATGAAGGCAATGTTTACGTTTTGTTTGAATATTTCTTTTTTATTGTTCACAATCATGAAACTAATGATAACTATCTCTACAGGCAAGAAATAAAAGACGTAGGAGTGGATTCGAAGAGTCATGTATGCAGAAGCATTGTATTAAAGGTCCGGCCTCAAGCGTTCTAGGACAGAACCCACGCATTGCCTATACATTTGGAAAGCAAAACTGTCCCAGTTTTCTTCATGGGAAGGCGACACACACTCACCCTTTTTACCAACATTCGTTCACTTTCTCAAGAAATGAATCGCTCCAGCAGATATGCTTTCCATGTGTTAGTGGTTACGCTGACGATCCTATCTCTGTATACTCGATTTGCATATCGAAAACAGTGGGGAAGATGAAGAGGCAGGGTAGACCTAGAGTCAAGGGCTTTTGCATAAGTATTACCTCCGAAGAGGAGAAGGGGATTTTTCGTTTGGATAAGAACAGTTTTGACTTATTGTGAATAAAGAGGACTGTCTGGTTCAAGAAGGGGCCTTTAGTTTCTGTTTTATTCTCCTTTGCTTTGAGGTGTTTTGAAGTAGGGTGTTGCTGCTGGCATGAATATAAATGTGATTTGTGTTTATGAATATTGATGGCATACTATTCATGATTAGTCTTGTTTAACTGAATATGATTTAATTACATGGTTAAACTATGAAGGATCTCTGATTGAAAACCGTATTAAACACCAATTGCTAGTTTATTAGTACTGAAAGGAATGTGTATTCCTGTATGAGTAGTCTGAGTTCAATCAAGCTCTAATACAGCCTTGTTCATCTATGAACTCAGTAATTGATTCTTTTGGACTTGGAATTTATTTATGGTGTTTAATCTCCTTTATTTTTCTCCTGCGGGATAGATTAAGATAGCTAGGACTAGATTAGAGTAGTTAGAAGTAGTGTAGATAGGATTTAATATTTAGATGTTAGATTTTTTTATTTTTGTTGATTAATTGAAGTCTTCCACCCAGAAACAATCTATCAATGGTTTACATGGTCCTTTAAAACCTGTTGGAGCTATCCATCCCAAACGAAAGTAGGCCTAATTGGGGCTTGTGATCGGGTTAGTTCCCCTTGTTGGCACAGTGAAAATTAGCCATGTCAACAGAACTGTAACGTCCCATATGTGGGAATTACCAAAACTCCATATGAGAGTGTGGGGGTAGGCCTTTTTAAAGATTCTTCTTTAATGGGAACTTTTTCTCTCGCACCTCCGCAAGTCACCTCGATCAATATGATCTTTGTCTCTATAGATCCATGTATTATTCCTTCTTTGTATCAAATTGATTCGTTTGGTGATTCCATGCCGCTAAGTCTGTTGGAACAAGCTTATCATGAAATTGTCCCGGCTTCAACGGCTTCTTCAAAAAGTCATGTTGTTTTTAGTATGAATCTGGATACCTATGCGCAATCTCCTTGGCTTGGTTCTTGGGATTCCCTAGATCCTTTGAACAAGACATTCCCCACATATGAGAGTATCGTTGAGGTTATGTCTCTTGATGAAACTCCTTGGAACAATATTCATCATCGTTCTTCGTTTCTTCCAAACCTAAATGAGATTCCTTCGTGTCTTGAAAATTTTGTTTCTCATAACCCGACGCATCCTCATCAAACACCTGTTTTGGACCTGCACGAAATCTTGTCTAAAGGTAATATGGGAAATATTACTGCAACCATGCCTCTTGAAATTTCCATTAAACTTGGGGTTGTTGAGAACATTCACATTGAGGTTTCTTGTTCTCCTGATGAGATGAGGGTTTACACTGATCTTTTCAAATAATTTCATGATATATTCGCTTGGTCATATGAGGAATTGCATGGTATTGATCCAGCTATTATGGTGCATGAAATACCTACGTATCCTAATGTGAAGCCTATTCGTCAACAAATTCATACCGTGCATCCTAGGAAGGCTATTGTTATTAAGGAAGAATTTGAAAAAAAATTAAAAGTCAGTTTCATCTATCCTATCCCATTGATAGATTGGGTTTCTAACATTGTACCTGTTACTAAAAAGTAAGGCATGATCTGAGTTTGTGTTGATTACCGCGACATCAATCGTGCTTGCCCGAAAGATAACTATCCCACTCCGTTTGTTGATCAAATCATCGATGAATGTGCTGGGAGTGAGATTTTCTCTTTTATGGATGGTTTTTCTGGTTACAGCCAAATCAACATATTACCCGTTGATCAACACAATACGACCTTCATCTATCCATGGGGGCTTTTGCCTATAATAAGCTCCCTTTCGGATTGAAAAATGTTGGTGCTACCTTTCAGAGAGCAATGTCATATTATTTTCATGATATTAGACACATTGTTCAACCTTATTTAGATGACTTACCAGCTCATTCTGCTAAGCGTCATGACCATCCGAACCACCTTCAAGCCCTCCTTTTGCACCATCGACACTATAATATTTGTCTTAATCCACATAAGTGTGTCTTCTGCATGGAATCTAGTCAGATCTTTGGTTTTGTTGTGTCCCAAGAAGGTATCCAAATAGATCCTCTGAAAGTTGAGGCTATTCTAAATTTACCCCCTCCTACATCATTGCATCAATTGCAAAGTTTGCAAGGAAAGGATAATTTTCTTCATTACTTTGTCCCTAACTACACTAAACTTGCCAAGGTATTTACTCGCTTGCTCAAAAGGGGGATCCCATTCCTTTGGGATGAAATTTCCCAACAATCCTTCGATTCCATAAAGAACACACTAATCAATGCTCCTTTATTGCATCCCCCTGACTATTGTCGTGATTATCTCCTCTACTTGGCCGCAACCAATAGTACAATTGCTATGTTATTGGTCTAGGATGATGACGATGGTAATGAAAACGTGGTTTATTATTTAAGTCGAAATCTCATTGACACTGAAACTCGATATGCTCATGTTGAGAAACTTGCCTTGGCAGTAGCACATGTTGTTAAAATATTTCATCATTATATTCTTCTATGGAAGACCACGGTGATTTCTGATTGCAACCCCATAACTTATATTTTGACTCGTCAATTGCTTGGGGGGAAATACTCTAAGTGGATTTTTATCCTGCAAGAGTTTGATTTGGAGTTTACTTTCGCCAATTCAAAGAAATCACTTGTTTTTTCCAAATTGATTTGCACCCTTCCTTCCGCAAACACTTCCATCGATTTTACTAATCAGATTCCTGATGAAACTTTATTTCTCATCAGCATTCTCAACCCATGGTATGGAGATATCATTGTTTATCTTCACACCAAACCTTTCGATCCGAGTTGTCTCGATCCAGCCAATGCTGCATTCGTCATTAGTCTCAACCTTATCGAATTCTTGGTGATACATTATACTAAGTCAGTGTTGATTTTGTTGTTCGCAGATGTCTAACACATGAAGAGGTTGAATGAGTCTTGAATGACTACCACTCTGGGGCATGTGGTGGTCACATGTTAGGCTACGCCACTACTCAGAAAATCCTCCGTGCCAGTTATTTCTAGCCTTCCATTTTCAAGGATTGTATTCTAGCTGTCTAGAAGTACCATGAATGCCAGATTTATAACTGCAAGCAGTGCACCGCACCAGCACCCTTACACCCAGTCATTAATGTTGGCCCATTTTCTAAATGGGGCATATATTTAATGACATGTAACCCTCGCTCGGCCAGGGGGGGCATGGATATATCATCGTCACCATCAAATGCTTCACTAAATGGGTCGGGTTGATGCACACATATAATGATGACAGTATCACTGCTGATCAATTCCTCTTCAACCATGTCATAGCCTGTTTTTGCGTCCCTCAAGCCATTGTCACTGACCATGGATCACATTTTCGTCAGTACATGATGGCGGAGTTGACTGCTCAGTTGGGTCTTCGCCATGATAGCTCAACTCTTTACTATCCAGAGGCCAATGGCCAAGTTGAAGAAATTAACAAAGTTATGATTACTATGCTTCAATGAACCATTGGGAAGCACAAAAAGGATTGGCACCTCATGCTATTCTCTGCTCTTTAGGCTTACCAGATTTCGGCTAAGATAACCACTGGTTTCACTATGTTCCATTTGGTTTATGATTTATAGATGACACTCCCGATTGAGTGTAAAATCCCTTCGTTGAAATTATCTATCGAACTACTTCCTGATACCTCACCTGAGGAGGAGTGGTTACTATACCTTGAGAGGCTTGATGAGACCCGTCGTATTGTTGTGATGGTGATCAAAGCCTAGAAGAAACGAGTTAAATCTTGTTTTGATCAAACTGTTTCTCCGTGCATTTTTGTTGAAGGCGACTTGATCCTCCTATATGATCAGGCCAACGATAAGTTCAGAGCTGGAATGTTTGAACATATGTGGCATGGGACATTATTGTAAAATGTGTCCTACAAAAGGGAACCTATGAGCTAGTTGACTATGAAGGAAATGCAATGCCACAACAATGCAATGGGTTGTATCTGAAAAAGTATTATGTGTGAGTTCCATGTACTTACTTTTGTACATTAGTGTGTGAATTCATTGGTGTGCACTTTTGATTTTTTGTGTGATTGTTTGCTTTGCAGACATGTTTTTTCTTCTTACCTTGTGTTCCACTCAGTTTGTAGATTTCGTCAAACCATTATGTTGGTTTTGCTGATGGTGCTTGTCGTAGCACACGGAACTTGTCTTCCACGTCTTGGGCACTCTTTGCCCCTGATGGCAAGTTGGTTGATTTACAAGATATTTTCCTAGGATGAAAAACTAATAATAGTACCGAATACAATGCAGTCATTGAAGTGTTACCAGAAGTAGTTTCTCTTGGCATTACAAATTTAGTTGTTAAATTAGATTCACAACTCGTTGTGTTACAATTGAATAATCATTACTCAATAAGAAATCCACACATTATGCGTATGTATCTATGTGTTCGACTACTGGAATGAATTTTGATTTTATCACATATCAACACATTCCACGTAACATGAATACATTAACAAATGCATTAGCAAATTATGTTCTTGATAGAAATTTGTGTAGTTTATAAAAATGATCATAATGATACATGAACACTTAAGTAGAAAAATAAAACATGCATGTGTGTGTGTGTGTGTGTGTGTATATATATATTGTGTCTGTTAGAGTTTTTTCATCAAAATATCAAAAATAAAGTGTTCCGAGACACATGGCTTTTAAATCCTACAACAATGGAAAAAAAAAACTAGAAAGGCTATTCGCCCGCATGATGCTCGCAATAACACGAGACCACTCTAACCACTCGGCCTAATAACCGACGTAGTCTCGCAGACACTCCAATTGTATGCCTCTGGTATCGCAGTGGCATGTCATCTATAGTCACATATTTTGGAATCCCACGGGTGATCACTTCCAGATTATGTTCCATCTCCACCATAGAATTTGATCCTTCCTCATAGGGAACATATTCTATCTAATGTGCTACTTTTTGTGCTATTGGCAACATGCCAAGAGGCCTTTCTTGTCCAACATCTGCACATTTATCACAAGTTGAATCTTAGATTCACTTTAATAAAAAAAATCATAAAACTTGAAAAATCCAAAAACAAGTTTTACTTGCATCAGTCCACTGTTCACCTGGTGGCAAAGGTAGATCGGATCCCATCTAAAATATGTGTCTGCATAGGCGTAGTCATCCAAAATGATCAGTTGGAGATGCAACCAACTAAAAAACTGTCAAGGGAAATGCATCTGTTGGCCCCCTCCTCCTCAAGGCATGAGTTCACTCCATCTGACCAACCTTAGATATTGTGGAGCAAGATCCAATACCTATGTCCACTGATACCAAAATAGGGCCACTTGCTCTAGAAATAAAGTGACCAAGATCGAACCGAATTCGAACTTCTTCAAGTTTTCCCGCTTACCTTTGGTCAGTTTCCTCTTCATATTGGACAACAACCCACCACACTAGTTGAATACTATTGGAGTAAGGAAGTCTACCACATACTGGAATTAACATTTTGAAATCTCGTGTAAAGCCTGTGATTCGACTGTACGAGCCATGGTGTGTAGAATCATCCTCAAGGGAAGATTTCCGACAGTCATTATCTTCACCTTCTCACTCATTGTCATTTCTGCACCCGGGAAATGTCTCCTGATCAGGGTACTGGTACTCTCACCTCCAGGATGAGATCCGAAGAGTTGAACTCTTTCCCCTCTTCTAGACAATCCAGTAATGAAATAGATGTCTGTTTCTTCCAGCTCCAGTTCTTGGTCTCCAATAATGAATATTTCCCAATCAATATCCCATAAACTAATCAGGTATTGTAGCAGCTCATTTTGGGCTCTGAGTCCTGTGGTTTGGAAGAATTTCAGTAGCCCACAGTTCCTCAAAGAATTCATGCATTCTGGATCATGGGAATGCTGGTGATCTTCTACCTCGTGGCCTCTTTCCTTCCATTCAGTGACCATGCTATAAAATCTCCTGCAAAACAACCATTAAACATCAATTAAACGTTTTTCCATGGATAAAAACTCGAAAATTTCTCCCTAAGAGGAAGATTTTCTTCAACATTTCTGCCTTGCGACCATCACATCTGTTTTAATTAAACCCACAATGTCATTGCAAGGGCCTTTCAGCTCAAGCGTGACCATCACGAGTCCGATGAGCAAACCCGCGATGACCACCCCCACTATGAAAAATTGAAATCCTTCTCTCTAACAAGAAAAAAATTGATGAAAAGACATGAAAACACAATGAAATGCAAGAGAAAAGGCAGAGCTCTTACCTGCAACTAACGGTTTGAGAAATGATGCCTTGGATCTCCCACACTGCTAGCCTGAAAATTCAAAGAAAATGGGGTAAAAATGCACTCTCAAATTTACTCCAAGGGAAATGGTAAAAATGTTTTTATTTTTAGTCTATTTATAGGTTTTAAACTCATTTTTTTCCAATATTTTATTATTTTCCTTGATATCAGTGATGTGTGGTTATCTGAGTTAGTTACTGGAGAACCCACAATAATAACCATATTCTGTCAACGTTTCAAATCCCAACAGGGATCCATCATCAGGACTATTTTTGAATGTTGATAGTAGAAGAGCTAAATGAGAGTTTTAAATAGTTATGAGGTGAGTTGTTTTGATGAGATGAAGGTTGGTTCTTAATATTTATTATTATCCATATTTTTAGGTTTTTTAATTTAGTTTTTATTGTAATTCTTATAATTTTTATTTTATGAAGATTTTTAATTTAGAGGTTAATTCATTAATCGGAGGATATTAAAATAATAATTATTACAAACTATTTATTATTAAATCTAATTATTAAGAAATTAAAATAATAATTATTACAAACTATTTATTATTAAATCTAATTATCAAGAAATTAATTATATGATTTATAGAACTATTCTTAATCTTGATCTAAATATAAATAATTCTTAGTATAAATTAATAATAATACTAATAATTAATTAATAGTAATAATTAATAATTAACCGTAGTAATACTAATTAATAGTAATAATTTATAATAATAATCATTAATAGTAATAATTTATAATAATAATAATTAATAATTAATAGTAATAATAATTCTTATTAATTAGTAGTAATAATAATATTAATAATTAAAAATATTATAAATATTCACTACAAATTCTTATTAATAGTTTTAATAAACATTATAATTTTTATTAGTTATAACAAATGTTATAATAACTATTGGTGTTATAAATAATTATTATAATCAATGTAATTACTAATTATTAATTATAATGAATATTAATGTGATTTTTGACTAATATTTTAGAGGTTAATTAATTAATTGGATTTAAAAATATTTATTATTAAATCTTATTATTAAGAGAATTAATTAGTCTAACTATAAATAATCTTTAAAATGTATTAATAATCATACTAATAATTAATAGTCATAATTAATAATTAGTAGTAAATATTATAAATATTCATTCCTAATTCTTATTAATAGTTTAATTGATTAATAATTATTATAATTAAATATTAATTATCTATTAAGAGTAACAATAATAGTACTAAAGGTAATAAAACTAATTTTTTACTAATTTTTAACCTAAGATGGATAGGGAAGGGAGATAGCTACCTACTGAGTGTTATACCTAGGATGTATTGGTGGTCTTAATTTCTCTGATTAAGGGAAACCAGCTACCGCTGATCTCGATACCATTGTCCCTGTTAAGATTATGTGGATGTTTCATAATCTCAAGAGCCTCTCTAATCTTTCGCCTATGATGATGTTCTTCCCTAGCGACAATTGAGGCGTTTTCCAAACAGAGATGGTGCTTAGTTTTAGAGGAATGCTCTGTCAGGGCCAAAGTACGAGACCTTTCATTCTTAATATCAGTTACATGTTCCTTCAGTATTGTTCGCAAGGAACGACATGTTTCACCAATGTAACTTTTTCCGCATGAACAATCTATTTTATAAACTCATTTTAGTTTATGTCTATCAATATTATCTTTGACAGACCTCATACTATGTCTGATTGTACTAGGTGCTGAGAAATGAGAGATTATGTCTTTCTTTCTCAGGATTTTAGCAATCTTATCTATCACCCCCTAAATATAAGGTAGAAATACCCTCCCACACTGAGGTTGGTCTTGAGCTTTTAGTCTTATGATAACACCCTTCTTTCAGCCCTTTCTATGGCTATTCTAATTTCTTTCAATTTGTAGCCTATACCTTTAAATATTGAGACTAAGTGCTTCTTCTCCTCATCCAAATGCTCAGAGTCAGAAATTCTAAGGGCTTTGATAGCTAGAGTGTTCAGAACACCAAACTTCTGGGACGAGTGATGGTGGGAATCAGCATGGAGGTAGCTCTCAGTGTGGGTTGATTTCCTAAATACCTTATGTCCTAAGGAGCCATCCTCCTTCCTGATGATAAGAACATCTAAAAATGGGATGCTCATGTTTTCTTCCATCTCCATGGTAAATTTTATTTCTGGGGAGATAGAGTTAAGGTGAATAAAAAACTTGTCAAGCTCTGTTTTACCATGAGTCCATTTTATATTGGTATCATATACGAATCGCTTCCACCAAGCTGGGTTCAAAGGGTATGATTCAAGGGCTTTCTTTTCAAAATATTCCATGTATAAGTTGGCCACAATTGGCGAGAGGGGTGATCCCATTGCCACTCCAAATGTCTGCTCATAATATCCTCCTTGGAAGGTAAAAGCAGTTGACCTTAAACAAAACTCAGCTAGTCTTGCGGTTTATGGATCAGTAACATCTTTTATAACATGAATGGCTTCATCAAGGGGAATCTTGTTGAATAAGGATACTACGTCAAAGTTCACCAAGATACCATCTTGGTCCATCCTCTCATTTCTAATAAGGTTCACAAAGTCATGGGAGTCTTTGATGAAAGAATCAGTATTCCCACGAGTTCATAGGTTGGGGAACCAATGGTATTAACTATTGGTCTAATAGGAACTCCTTATTTATGCATTTTAGGTAAACCATAAATTCTTGGGATGGTTTCACAAGAAGGGGTTAGTTTTTTCTTTAATTTTTCATCAAGTTTGGAATCTGAAATTGTCTTTTTTACCTCCCTCATAATTTTGGGAATGCGAATTTTGCTAAGCTTCTTATAACTATGACAGGCAAGGTGTTCATTCATTTTACATACATAATCTTCTTTATCTAAGATTCCTGCTACCCCTCCCTTGTCATCCTTAAGAACTACAACTTTATCATTATTTCGTAGGGACTTAAGAGTAAGTTTCTCTCCTTTACTTAAATTATTTTTGGGAGTTTTTTCCTTTCTCATAATGAGGGAAAATTCTTGCCTTAATGCTTCCTTATCTTCCAAAGATAGGTTATTAATCCCATCCTCTATGCTACAGATGATATTCTCAACAGGTATGTTTTTAGGGGCAACTGCAAACCCCAAGCCTTTGTTGAGAACACTAATGACTTCTGGACCTAATTCTTGAGAATACAAATTAACCACTTTCCTTCTAAGTTATATCTCAGAGCTTTCCTTTGAAGAATTGTGGTTTTTATCCAGATGACTTCTTCTTTCATCAGGTTCATAAGTGTTGGCTTCTGGGTTGGCATGGTTGTTGTTACTGCTTCCTACTACATCCTTGATATTCTCGTGCTCACTAATTTCTTGATATACCTCGTTATCCATATTGATGTGTGGTTATCTTTATCCAGTTACAAGTACTTTTTAGTGGATATAGTGATTATCTTTGATTGATTCAACGAGTTTTATTTTATCTCTTTTTCATACTCATTAAAAATAAAAGAAAAAGGAACCCCCCTGGAGTCATCTTTAAGCTCTTCTCTAACTCTCGAAACATGAAAAGATCGTCGAGTACTTGTCTTTTAGGACTCGTTAAATTAAATAAATTGACGTCATCTCAGTATATGTTTACCCCTTTTCCGGGCTAAGATTGACTAAATACGAAAAAGGTACACCTTGGTCGACATGGTCAAGAGGTTGTCTCGAATATTGTTTTCTACCTTTTCATGTTCAAGGGAAAAATTATGAAAAGAGACATGATGGAGTTTTCTTTTTCATCTCTTTTTCAAACTCTCTAAATATGAAAAATATACCGAGTTATTCTTCCATCAGACTCGTTCAAATTTTTATGACGAAAGGCTCATCACCATGATGAGACCAAGTTTCTCCTTCCTCAGGCTCGTAAAACTTACTAGGATGGATTCATTCAAAAAATGAACCTATATGACAAGCATATGATATCCCCTTCAAGATTGTGATAAAAAAATAATTGGGGTACTCGCTAGAAATAGTGGGGGAAAATGAAAGTGAAACATCCTTTGTATAGGTAGCATGTCACTCTTGAACATGAAACTCATCTGCTTCTCATGTCGATCTTGGGATATCCTCACTCAGTCACTTATCCTTCCGGGTTTGGGTGATCCATTTTGCCTCTCATCTGACTATTCCATTTTGTCATCATGACCCTTTGGTATTATGTTGAGTCAAATTCTACCACACTCCGGAGTCGTGCCGCCGATGTTCAAGAGAAGTCCTATCTGTAGTCTAGTACCTATACATTGTCTGACCCTTTGTTATAGTCATGGATCCTATTTATTACATTCCACTTTATTCCTCATTTCGTGTCGATGATGGGGGACTCATCACGGGCATCCTTCGGCGGGTCACTTCCTGTCGACTTCAGCTCATTATCTGGGAAGATTACTTAGAGAATATCTTTCAGTACCTTAGAGCTTGCATGCCTTAATGGAAAGTTCTTCATATCCGACCATAGGTTTTCATCATTGGCCTTCGATCGGATGATTCCATGTGTTTGAATTCAGCTTCATTTTCACATTCATATATTGTACTATCGTACCTTGAGAACCATTGTCATTACTAGTGGTTTCTCTCATGCTTGTTAATGGTCCACATCTTTGGCCGGTAATCAGGTAGTTTTCTAGCATGTTTAACTTCGACACATTTATTCGCATGTTAGAATTCGTAGTTTGATCGAGTTGGGATGGAGCACAATACCTTGAGTTTTGTTTGATATGACTCAGGCTGCGTAGAGTTATGTATTATTCATGATTATACACATGCTTATTCTATACGGATGGTTGTGACCATACCATGGGACTTTACACTTATGATGATCCTTCTATATCGGGTGTTTGCGTCCATACTTTGGATCTTAGATTTACAGATGATCCTTCTCATTCAGATGGTTGCACCCATGTCGTGGATCTTTCTCATAGTCCTTTCTATATGGATGGTTGCGTCCATACCATGGATTCATGTTTTGATATCATATACGTATATGTATATGTGTCCTTAATTTGCAGGTCTCCTGATAGTGTTTTTTCTCATCCTTGCAAAAGCTCGTAAAGCATCTCATCCATCACTCCCTGTTTTGCCTTCATGCTTTAGGGGGCATCTGTTACACAATATTTTGTCACACCTCCTACACTTGCCTGTGACATACCCTGAAGTTCCCGAAACATGACCATCATGTAGTACACTCATCCAGATATACAACTCATATCCTTCGTAAAACACTGATTGAAAAATGCCTAAAATCTTCCCCTGAAGAAAGGGCCCTAAAAACTCTACTTTTAGGATCATCGCTCCCCTGAAATTGAAAACTGTGATGGTCGCTAGTTACAATATACTAGCCCTACGATGCAATGCACTTTTTGCTTGGATACCAGCAATGATCCCTAAAACGCAATTTTCCCAAAGAGGATAAGAAGATTCGTGATCTAGAGGCTTCCAGAATGACAAGCTGAGGTTGTTCAGTGTGGATGAGGTTGAGATCTCTCAACTTGGCCTTTTGGTATTATCCCTATGAGCTACCTCCTTGATATGAGGGCCTTCTCCTATCTTTGGAGAGATCCTAACTCCCTTTCCCTGTCTATATTTTCACCCTCTCCCATTCACAAATGGTTTGTCTTTGGCTATTTTCACCCTTATGCTAAGATTGTGCTTACATGCTACTCATTTGGCTTGGAGAAGGTGTGCTTGGAGTGCTTGAGCTTGGACTTGGACATTCACTCAAGGAGATCTTATTGACATCAAGACTTGGTTGTATGCTTCCTCCTTTATTCTATTAATATATACAATTGCTAGATGATTTTCCATAAATGTGTATGTTAATGCATCATTTATTTTAATGGTCCATGATCTGTTAAGTAGTTCACTTTCGATTATGCTATTTGTACTTGTATGATTTGTTGTGTCTTGATCTCTTGTGCGGGCATTCAAACGTCGTGAGAAGTAGGACCGAGCCCGTGATGCAAGTGATTCGAGGTATTCAACAAAGGAAGATGCTATAGCATCAGAACGAAGTAGGTCATCTTCCTCTTCTCCTATTTCGATTGTAATTTAGGAAAGTGTCTAGTATTTTGTCACGTAGGTTTTGAGTCCCACTCATTGGGCTAGAGGGATTTTCCTTGTCCATAGAGAGGATTTTCTAGACAACAAGATCGTAGCAAGTTCAGGAAGAGGTACCTAAATGAAAGAGAAGGTATTATGAAGTGAAATGCACCAGTTAGCACCCCATAAGGAAGAACCAACACTCATGGGCATCATTCTGGTAGGGATTCTAGTTGAGTTACTAGGGGGCATAATTCTCATTATCATCATCCTCATTTCCATCATCCTTATCATCATGATCAGAGAAAGAGGGGGATAAAATATATGCCCAAGGAGTTCAATAAGGCTAAACCATCTACATTTGATGGGGAGGTGAAGTAATTCGAAGATGTAGAATCCTGGTTGCTTTGAACAAAGAAGTTCTTCAGAATTCATGATTATTCTTAGAACATGAAGTCAATCATAGCCACCTACATTATAAAATGAAGATAAGAAATATGGTGGGAGGATTTGAAAAATGTTAAAGGCATAACGGAAGAGAGGCTGATTTGGAGTGAACTTGAAAATATCTTCAAAGAGAAATACTTATCAGACAAATATTATGACAGCAAGGCAAAGGAGTTTTATGAGCTGAAATTGGGACAATTCTCACTAATGAAGAGTATATTACCATATTTCTTGAACCATTGAGATATGTGCTACATCTTAAGGAGGAGAAGGAAAAATTTCATTGATTTATTAGTGGGTCATCTATGTCATTCAGAGACCACATCGAGTTTCATGAACCATAAACTTTGGATGATGCTATTAAGAATTTCAAGCATTATTAAGAGTAAATAAAAATGAGGCCTGGTTTTAAAAATGATTGGAAATTAAAAGGCAGAAGGAAAGACAAGAAGAAATGGCCAAAATATATTTTTGATAAGAAATAAATTGTGGCCTCAATTGGTGAAGACTAATTTCAGCAAAAAAGTGGTTAAGGGAAGAAAGGTTTTGTGTATCTAACTACAAGAGACTAGTATAGGCCTGAGGCAAAATAACCACTAAGGTATTGGAAGTGTGCTGAGAACCACTGGAAAAGGGATTACCTACATCAGAAAATAAAATTACCTCATATCTATAGTGCACAAGAAGCTAGGACAATGGGTGACATAGCGAAAAGCACACCCAAAATTTGTGCAGTGGTGGCTAATCGCCAAGCAGACCACTAGGCATCCGTCATTAAGATGGAAGGTAAGTTGTCTAATAATATTATTTCTACTTTAATTGATCCAGGATCTAAGTATATTTATGTCAGTACAAAGCTCATATAAGAGTGTTAAGTTTTCCAAGTAAATGCATATAGAAACATGGTTGGTTCAGCTGGAAATGGGAACTAGAAGAAGAATTAATTGTTGGGTGAAGTCATGCACATTTGAACTAAACGACATGCCAACATTCACACATTTAAACTTGCTTCCATTTGGTGCATACAACATGCTATTTGGAATGGATTGGTTGTACAAGAACCATACTAAAGTGGATTGCTTTTAAAAAGAAATTGAGTGCCTAGATGAGCAAGGAAAAATAATATTTTGTAAGGAAAGATAATGCATACTTCAGTGAGGTTGATCACAACTATCCAGGCCAAGTGCAACAATAGAAATTGATGCATGTCGTATGATATGAAAATTTACAACAATGAGGAAGCTAGCAAAAACATTGAGCATGAGGAAAAAGGATTTTTGAAAATATATCCAATTTTGTAGCGATATAAAGATGTGTTTCCAATAGAGGTTCTCGGATTAGCTCCTCACATAGAGGTAGATTTCTCTATTGAGTTAGTTCCTAGAGCAGAAAAATCATCCAAGGCACCATATAGGATGAGCACTCCTAAGTTGATTGAGCTAAAATTGTAGTTGAAAGAGATGTTAGATTGGGACTACATAAGGCCATGTATGTCTCCATGGGGAGCACTAGTGCTATTTGTGAAGGAAAAGGATGACACCTGAGACTATGCATTGATTTCAAACAATTAAACAAGGTGACCATAAAGAATAGGTATTTGTTTCCATAGATTGATGATTTATTTGACCAATTGAGGGGCGCAAAAATATTCTTGTTAAAGTCGACAACTAGGGATCAATTCCCTCATTTGGAAACTTCTACTAAGATGGGGGGGGTGAATAATTATTTAAAAAAACTCACTTAAACTTTTATTTTCTTATTCAGATAAACATGCATATGTACGTGACTTTTATGCAGACAACTAGCGTATATCTAGTTAACTAAATTTTCAGTTAATTCATCATCTATTTAACTTGAACCAATGTATTAGTATTTCATTAGGCATTAATTAAATAGTAACCATGTGTAGTAAGAACAAAATAAACCATCGCACATAAGAAACACATCAACACACATGAACACCAGGATTTTTAGGTGGAAACCAAGTGTGGGAGAAAACTATCATTGTTGTCGTCTCTGACTTCATCTTTTATTATAATGAAAAACTTCTTACAATATTGTACTAGCGCAGACTCATACCAACACGTAGGCACCCACTTCCAGAGGGCTACAACATTCTCTCATTCTATAGCACCCACTAGAAGGGAGCTCCAACCCCTTGATCTCATTTGAACTGCACACTCCAAAAGGGAGCTCCTACCCCCTGATTTGATTTACCAACTACCACTGGAAGGAAGCTTCAACTCGATTACTAAAGGCTCTAACCCTCAACACTTCTATGGACCATGTTTCATAATTTTCATACTGGATCCAACTCACTCAAAACATCACAACCTATAGGCCAACTTTCACCAAATTTTTAGACTGGACCCACTACCATAATTTAAGCTCAATATAAAATAACAAACTAAAATCAATCACTCTATCAAATCACTAAACCAACTTAATCATCAAATTATTGAATATACCAATTACCAAATCTCAAACAACCAAAACAACTAGATCATCTCAAATCATTGTATACTCTTCATCAAAATGTTAGACCACTTACTGTTCATAATAGAAACCATGTCCTCTCATTGAAAACCCCGGTTAATCAAAATAGATACGCTACTCTTATGAGACATGCCCACGTATATACGCGCTTTCTCTTCAAATAACTTGTGTAAAGATCTCAAGATAATGAACCCTGAAACTGAATCACTACACTACCAAAATCAATCACTGAAACACATTTTGACCTTGTCACAAATCTATGAACCAAATACATATCATCTCATAGCAACATAATTACTAATCAACATTTCATAACATAATTAGTTCAACCTCAACCAGTACTGTCAAGCATAAATCATCATGAAAGACTTCATCGATAGACATCAACAAACACAACAAGATTGATTAGACATTGTTATGAAACCAACTCATAAAAGATAGAAAAGATAGATCAAAGCCTTAGAATTTAGCCTCTTCGAGGGGGCAACCTCCTTTACATTACATAAATGAACAATTCTTGGATGATTCAAATGACAAAACCTCCTTTCTATATATAGGAGTCTAAGGAGTCACAATATAACCCAGCTGACCTAACAATAATAATATAAAGCCACAAAAATAAAAATAGAGGGATTCTATGGGGCACAGTAATAACAATATGGGGACAATAGGGGCACAACAATATTAATAAGGGATACAACTACAATAGTATTGGGGTAGTCACTAGTGTTATAAGGACCTAACATGCCCCTCTCCTTCAAAAAAGTGTTGTCCTCAACGTTTGAGTAGTTCAGGATGCTTCTGTATAAAATTCTCATCCTCCCATGTGGAATCTTCAGCGGATAAGTTCTTCCACTTGATGAGATACTCCGAAATTGATCGATTTTGTAGCTGTCGAGTTCTTGTTTCTGTGACTGCTTCCGGTTCCAATATAATTTTTCCTTCCTCATCAAGTTCTAGCAATATTGTTTGAACTGGAAGCTTGTTGCTTATAACCTTCTTTAAAAATGAAACATGGAAAGCTAGGTGCACTTGAGAAGCTACAGGGAGCTCCAATTTGTATGCCATAGTACCAATCTTTTGTAACACCTTGTACGGACCATAATACTTTGGTGATAATTTATTATCCTTCTTAGCTTGCTTGAGGGACATTTGCTTATATGGTTGTATCCGTAGGAATACCTAATCACCTTCATCAAAACCTCTTTCGCTGCGATGTTTATCTTCCTGTTGTTTCATTCTATTCTGTGCCAACACGAGGTTATCCTTTAAGAGTTGGAGGACTTCTTGTTGATGTTCAATGTGATGTTCCACTGCTTAAACCTTATAATTTTCTCTTAAATATGATGTGATGGATGGTGGCTGATATCCATAAAGTGCCATAAATGGGGTCAATTTTGTTGTTGTGTGGAAGGAAGTGTTATACCACCATTCAGCTAGAGGTAACCATTTGACCCATTGTGTCTGTTTATCAGATACAAAGCAATGAAGATATCCTTTCAAACATTTGTTTACTATCTCAGTTTAGCCATCAGATTGAGGATGATAAGATGAGCTATGAGCTAACTAAGTACCAAGACAAGAAAATAATTATGTTCAAAAATTTCCAATGAAAATGGGATCTCTAACACTTACAATAATCTTTGGGTTTCCATGTAGCTTTTGAATTGTTTCCATAAATGTAGTAGCAACTATACTGGCTTTAAATGGATGTGATAATGCACAAAAGTGTGCATACTTGGTAAGTCTCTCAACTACCACCATGATGACACTCTTTCCCTCAGACTTGGGTAAACCTATGATAAAATCCATTGAAACCTCCTCCCAATAGTGGCTTGGAATGGATAAAGGTTGTAATAGACCCGAGGTCTTAATTGTTTCAACTTTATTTGTTGGCAAACCAAACATTCCGCCACAAACTTTTGAATATCCAATTTAAGGCCATCCCAAAAAAATTCCTTCTTAACCCTGTGGTAAGTTTTTAAAAATCTTGAGTGCCCTCCTAAGGGAGAAGTGTGCAATTCCATAAGAATATTTTGTTTGAGTTGGGAATTCTTACAGAGGTATAAGCGATCTTTGTACCATAACGAATCATTTTGCCAGCTAAATGTATCAGATGTACTGGAATCTTGCTGTAACTTTCGAATAAGTACCCACACTTCTTCATCATTCTTCCATTCCTCCCTTGCTTCGTTTATCCAATCTGGTTGGATAATAGAAATGGTGCAAACAATGCTTTCACATCCTCATCCTTTCTTGAGAGTGCATCTACCACCACATTTTGCTTCCCTTTTTTGTACATGATTCAAAGTCATAACCCAACATCTTTGTGACCCACTTTTGTTGCTCTTCAAAGGATAATCTTTGTTCTAAAAAGTATTTAAGGCTATAATGATCCATTTTTACCTTGAGGTGTCTTCCCATTAGGTAGGGTTGCCATTTCTTAAGTGCATGTAGTATTGCCAACATTTCCTTCTCATAAATAGCTTTCCCTTGATTGGACGACTTTCAAAAGCAATGGGTCTTTCATCTTGCATTAAAACAGCACCAATTCCATTTCCTGAAGCATCACATTCCACAATAAAGGTTTTTGTGAAGTCCGGTGTAGCTAAGACCGGTGCTTGGCACATTGCCTCTTTAAGATGTTCGAAGGCCTTTGTTGCTTCTAGAGTCCATGAAAATGCATCTTTCTTCAATAATGTTGTTAGAGGTGCTACTAGTCTCCCATAATTCTTAACAAACTTGCGATAATACCCTGTCAACCCAAGAAATCCTCGCAGATGCTTTATGGATGTGGGGACTTTCCATTCCTTAATGGCTTTAATTTTGCTAGGGTCTACCTTAACTCCTTCATGAGATACAATATGACCTAGATATTCCACCTCTTGTACTCCAAAGAAACATTTGGATCTTTTTTAATATAATTGTTTCTCCTCCAATAGTTGTAGCACCCTCTCAACATGTTCAACATGGTCCTTCCAACACTTGTTGTAGATTAGTATATCATCAAAAAATACTAACACAAATTTTCTAAGGAAGGTTTTGAAAATGGAATTCATCAAACCTTGAAATATAGAAGGTGCATTGGTAAGGCCAAAAGGCATGACCAAAAATTCATAATGACCCTCATGAGTTCTAAATGCTGATTTCGGAATGTCTTTAGTCTTCATTCTGATTTAATGATATCCTGAACGAAGATCCAACTTGGTGAAGTAAATTGATCCATGCAATTCATCCAGTAATTCATCAATGACAGGAATGGGAAACTTATCTTTAATAGTGAGCTTGTTGAGCTTCCTATAATCCGGACACATGCGCCATGATCCATCCTTCTTGTGCACTAATACTACTGGAGCAGAGAAAGAACTTTGACTAGGTTGAATTATACCATCCTCTAGCATTTCTGCAACCATATGTTCAATTTCACTCTTTTGGGCATAGGGATATCTGTACGGCCTGATGTTTGTAATGGCATAAGTTTCCTCAGACACGTAATTTTATTAATCAGAAAAAAAACAATTACATAATTGATTTGCAAGAGTTTACACCTGAACAACCAAACACTCTTGCAATGAGCTATTTATAAGCTCCATGTCCTAACTACCTCTAATTATGGATCACTTATTCAATAACAAGTGTCCATTTACAATAAATGCTATTCAAACCAACTAGCTAACTAATCTCCTAAAATAGAGCCTAAGATACGACACATTTGGAGAGTCATATCTAGTTACAACAATATGCTAATTCTAAAAGTCTCCATTAAATAATTAAACATTCTAGAATAATAATTATTAATTTAATATCTTAAATTAATAATTATTTTATTCTAATTTATAACCTATGATAAAAAAGTATTTTTGGATCATCTAACATTCCCCCCTATGATCCAAAGATACATTACAACAGATACCAAGTTCATCCCTGAACTTAGTAAATTTTATTTTGCCAAGCGGTTTGGTGAAAATGTCGGAGATCTGATCTTCGGAAGGACAATAAACTGGTTTGAGAACATCTTTGGCAACAGGCTATGGTTGACGAATATAAAGCAGTAATTGATAACAACACTTGGAAACTTGTTGAATGTCCAACAAATGTTAAACCCATTTGCATCCTATGGGTTTAACATTTGTTGGACATTCAACAAGTTTCCAAGTGTTGTTATCAATTACTGCTTTATATTCGTCAACCATAGCCTATTGCCATTCTTTATGTTTTACTGCCTCTTTGTATGTGGAAGGTTCAGTAAAATCATTTGCTATCAAGGCAAAATTGCCTTCACTTCTATGTGCTCTTCTGGTGCCAGTTTTTTTGTTCATCAGGCTTTACATCTTTCAAAAGTTGAACTGCCCATTTTGGAAGTTGGTGCTCACTTGTTTGTGCTTCTGTAAAGTCCCCATCATTGTAAAGAGGATTAATATAAACTGATGTACATCGTTCAGGTGAAGAATCTGGAGACTCACTGTCTGAAGAACTGCTGCTGCTTGGAGATGCGGATGAACTGCTAGAAGACCCAGATGATGTTGTTGATGTAGATGGACTGGATGACTCATCTTCAGAAGAAGGAAAAACAAGTTCATACCAATTTGGTGAAGTTGGTTGACTTTGCATTTTTCCATTTCTTTTACTTCCCTTAGTTTCTAATTTGTGAAGAAGATTTTCAATTTCTTCAGCACTCTTACTCTCTGTTTCATCAAAAATGACATCCCTGCTCACAATGAATTTTCCATTGGTCAAAAGACGATACCCTTTCTTCTCATCAGAATAGCCAATCATTGTGCATTTTAAACTTCTTGAGTCAAGCTTAGTTCGTTTTTCTTTCGGAACTAAGGCATAACATACTGACCCAAAAACTCTAAGATGTTTAACTCGAGGTTTGAAACCAAACCAAGCTTCATAAGGTGTGATTCCGTCTAAAGAAGCAGTTGGAGATCTGTTTCTTAAGTAGACAGTTGTATGGATTGCTTCCGCCCAATATGTTGGACTTAACCTCTTAAAGGTTAACATGGATCTCGCCATTCCTAACAAAGTGCGATTCATTCTTTCAACTACTCCATTTTGCTGTGGAGTGTAAACATTAGTGAGATGTCGTCTTATGCCATTTTCACTGCAATAATTTTTGAATTCATTTGAAGTGAATTCTCCCCCATTATCCGTCCTGAGAGTACCTATCTTTTCTTTGACTTCATTTTCAACAAGTTGGCGAAAAATTTTAAACTTATCAAATGTTTCTGACTTGTTTTTCAAGAAGTAAACCCAAGTCATTCTGCTGAAATCATCAATGAATAGTAAGAAATACTTGCAACCACCAAATGAGGTTTGTAGTGGACCACAAACATCACTGTGAATTAGTTGAAGCCGCCTGTTTGCTCGCCATGAACTTGTTGGAAAACTTTCTCGGTTTTGTTTGCCATAAATGCAAGATTCACATTTGGCATTTTCCCTTTTGAATGTGGGAAGGCCTTTAACCATTCCTTGTTTCTGCAATTGTGAAAGACTCTCAAAATTCAAATGTCCATATCGTACATGCCATAGTCTGATAGGTGAAATACCTGTAGTCACTGCCCCTGCAAAATCAGAATGCCTTGGAATAACTGTCCCTTTCATCCGTAACAGTTTTCCATCTTCATAACCTGTCATGACTGTTTTCAAGTTCTGTTTCACTGAATTAATCTTCACTAAACCATCTTCCATAATTACCTGATGTCCTGCTTGTCGAATCGTGACTAAAGAGAGCAAATTTTTCTTGAAACTAGGTACATACCATACATTGGAAATCAATTTTTCTCCAATGTCAGGGAGAAAAACTTTCACTACTCCTTTTCCATAAGGAGTATGTTTTGTATCATCAGCAAGAAAAATTGAATTAAGTTGGCATTCTTGAAAATTCCAGAAAAAATCACGTCGACAAGTCATGTGCTGAGTTGCCCCGGAATCCAAGATCCAGGCATCTTCATAGTCACTTCTAAGATGAGATGAAATTTGTGATGCTGGTGAGGAAGTAAAAACATATTCTGAGCTGTCGTCATCTTGATCATTTGCAAATTGTGCTGAATGCTGCTGAAACTTGGGAATTTTGTTAAGTGAAGTTCGACAATCTTCAGCATAATGGCCAACTTTGTTACATCTTCGACATACAATTTGACTTAAGTCTCTTCCTCGTCCTGAAGATTGTCCTCTGCCTCTACTTTGACCTCTATTTGGAGATTGTCCTCTACCTTGACTATTATATCTTTGTGCTTGAAAATTGCCTCTTCCTTGGTTGTTTCCTCTACCTTGAAAATTATTTCTTCCTCCTCTGTTAAAATTGTTGCCTCTACTTTGGCTTCGACCTCGATTGGCTTGATTCTGATTCCATCGGCCTCTTCCTCGAGAACTATCTGCTGAAGACTTACTTGTGCTGGCTTCTGTGAGAAAAACATCTTCACCAACTTTCTTCTTCTTCCCAAAAGTTTTATCATGCTGACTTAACATTTCACAAAGTTCATCAAACTTTAATTTCTCTAATTTCCCAGTTACTTGTAGCGTCTCTAAAAAGTGTGTGTAGGAAGAAGGAAGTCCAGCAATTACAATTGTAACCATGAAGCTATCATCAATTGCGGGAAAACCAGCATTAATAATTTCCTGCTTAATATTCTTAAGTCTGGAGAGATATTCAAGAATATCACCATCTTCAGTTAATTTCTGTTGCAACAATTTTAACTGTAAATCAACCTTCTTTGATTCTGGCTGAGTATCAAAGAGGTCTTTAAAAGTTTTCAAGGCAGTCCATGCATCTGTGGCATTCTCTATATGTACATACATTTCATCATTCACAGACGATTTAATAAGAGCTAAGGCTTTAGCATTCTTGATTTCCCATTTTGCCAGTGGATCTGCATCTGTGGGTTTATTCGGCTTAACATCGCCATCACATATTCCTGCCATAATTCATTGTAAATAAGTGTGCTTTCAATAAGACGATGCCACGTTTTATAAGATTTAGTGCCCTCAAGTTTGTCGGAATCAGAAAATAAGTTAATCAACTTAGACATTTTTAGCGATGAAGAGACGCACCAAGAAGCAGAGCAGAAAGGAAAAGATAGTCAACACAACAGCAACACACGATGCAAAAAATGAACTATCGGGGCTTGGCCTTGACCCTCGAATAGTCGTCAAAACAAGAGAAAATTGACTGAGCTTTGCACTTGGCTCTAGTCAATTTCTCAAATTTTTACAGGGCAACTTTCAAAATTTGACTTTTTACAATGGTGCTTTGCACAATCTGGTAAAAAAATTACCCCCCCTCAAAGTAAAATTACTTTGAGTTACATTTATCTCCTTCGAAAAATTACAAAAATAACAAACTCCTTATTGCTCCAAAAAATTACAAATCACCTTATTCCTCCACAAATATTACAATTAAAATCCAAAAATTTACACATCCCCTTATTACTCCACAAACAATAAATTAAAACACCCCATATCTCTCCAAAATACAATATTAAAAAAACCTTATCTCTCATATAAATATTCTCACTAAATCTCTCATGGAAACACTCCACTCATTCTCTCACATTCCACTTGCTATCTCTCCAAACTTATCACTCAAACTTATCACTCCAAAATAATTTTTACAATTTAAAACATACCTTATCTCTCCATTAAAACAATTTATGATCACTCTTTAAAAAGTGTCGTTACATACTTCCCATTAAAAAATAATTATGAAAACTTTATGAAATCACTTGAGCTCACGTTTCTGGAAATGTTTTTTACACAAAAGCTTTATTATGCATTATACCCAAATGTTCAATCTTGAACGATGCACCAATATGACAGCCCTCCTTCAAGTCGTATTTATGAACTTTAATAAAAAAAACGATGCACACGGCACACCGCTTCAGCCATAGTAAGCTCATTTGAATATAGTGAAATTCTTGACCGGTAGTAAAAAAAATGACCTTGACCGCCCTCCTTCACGTAGTCTTCGGGCACGTCGCTTATGATCTGGCAACGAATGATCTGGCAACGAATCCACGCAGAGTTTTACTTTATCGCTGCAATGTCGTGGCCTTCTCAGAATTTGTACCAAGAACGCTTTGTGCTCACAAAATTACAGAGGGTTAAAGATGCATACGAACTATGTTTATTCTTGAAAACCAAACAGAATTGATTCATGGCACAGTGCACGCCTTAGCTCATACTGACTGGACGATGAACATGGAAATTTGCGACGTTATCAATACTGATCCAGGGCAAGCCAGTACATCCGAGCCGCAATTCCTCAATGTCTTTATCATAATAATCTTTAAGGCCTGTCTCAATGATCAGATTATTCCATATTGCATGCAATGTGCTCGATCGATTATACAGTTCTGTGAATCTCAAGATGATGAATTTTCAAAACTTGATGCAATGGAAACAAATGAAGCGGAGGGTTCTGCTGTCAAAAATTCATCTCTAAAGAACAGAAGAAAATTGAAAGCTCAATTTATAATAAAACCGAGGAGGATCCTAGTCTCACTTCCATTTTTTTTTAAAGAGCAGAAGAAAAGGGTGAACGCTGAGCAGAAGAAAAGTGTGAACGCTGAGCAGAGGCAATTTTTTTTTATAATAAAAAAAATGAATTTTAGATTTAAAAAATCTAAAATCAATGATAAAATTTATTTTCCTTTTAAACAAAACTGTAGAATTTCCATACCAATGATTTGCTGGCCAACTGAATGGAGTTTTCCAGGACTTTGTTGAGCTGAAATCTCCTCAAATCCACTGCAGCATTACTGGAGCTCTGATACCACAATAATGGCAGAAGTGTCCTCAGACACGTAATTTTATTAATCAGAAAAAAAACAATTACATAATTGATTTGCAAGAGTTTACACCCGAACAACCAAACGCTCTTGCAATGAGCTATTTATAAGCTCCATGTCCTAACAACCTCTAATTATGGATCACTTATTCAATAACAAGTGTCCATTTACAATAAATGCTATTCAAACCAACTAGCTAACTAATCTCCTAAAATAGAGCCTAAGATACGACACATTTGGAGAGTCATATCTAGTTACAACAATATGCTAATTCTAAAAGTCTCCATTAAATAATTAAACATTCTAGAATAATAATTATTAATTTAATATCTTAAATTAATAATTATTTTATTCTAATTTTATTCTAATTTATAACCTATGATAAAAAAGTATTTTTGGATCATCTAACAGTTTGGAGGAACACTTCCTGGAATCAGATGAATAGCATGATCATGATCACGAATAGGTGGGAGACCTTTGGGAGTCTCAAATACCTTGGAATGATTGTCCAAGACTTTTTCGAGATCTGGAGAAATAGATGATTCCGATGTGGAAACATCTAGCGAACATAATTGTGCAATTACACCTCTTTGTTCCTTTTTTAGAAGCTTTGTCATACCATTAGAGCTAATTATCTTTCTCGGTTTCCCTGCAATACCCCTTAATTCAACTTCCTTTCCTTCCACGGAAAATTTCATGAAAAGTTCTTGAAAATTAAAAGCTATTGTACCCAAGGATTGTAGCCATTGGAGTCCTAGTACAACATCAGCACCTCCCATTGGAATGGAAATCATTGGGCTAGTCAATACATATTCTCCCATGGATAGCTTGATATTATGGCACTTTCCAGAGCAATTTATCGTTCCTCCATTTTCAACCGTCACTTGACACTCTGGTGCTGGATATAGGAAGCAATTCAATTCTTTTGCTATCTTACAATGAATAAAATTGTGGGTACTTCCTGAATCAATCAACACTATTACCTTTTTCTTCTTGATTTGTCCTTCTATCTTGATGGTTTAAGGAGTGGTAATTCCAACCAATGCATTAAAAGATATGGTCGGATTCATTTCTTCTTTTTCTAGGCTTTGTTCGTGGAGTATATCCTCTTCTTTTGACCTTTCTTGCTCCTTTTCTTCTTCCTCTTCATAATCTATGTAGAATAATTTCTTCTCAGCACACTTATGACCTTTAGTGTATTTGCTATCACAACTATAACAAAGCCCTTTTGCTCTTTTTTCTTCCAATTGTTGTGGTGTCAACCTTATAGGTTGTGGAAGACTAGGGGCAACAACTTCCATCTTTATAGTTGTGAGTGGTATGCTTCCTAGTTGCCATAATTTTTCTTTCCATTTTTCTTGCTAACCTGAATGCCTTCTCTAATGAATCAGGTTCCCAAAGGCGAACATCATGTTGGATATTATCCTTTAAATTCCCTATGAACACATCAATCATATGCTCCTCTGGAATGTTTTTTACCCTTTTGTTCAATTTTTGGAACTCCTCAATGTGCTCCATTATTGAACCCTTTTGTTTGAGACTTATCAATTGGCTAAAAAAAGTGTTACTTTTTGTATCCTCATAATGTACCGTCAATTCTTCTGTAAAGATTTCCCAAGTGATAATTTGTTTACGAGAGCAAAGCCATTGATACCATACAAACTGATTTGGTTCCAAATATAAAGTTGCAAAACGTACCTTTTGTGTGTTTTGCACATTATTGAGATCGAAAAATTGCTCCATCGGTAATATCCATGTTGCAAGATCCTTGCCATCAAACTTCCTCATATCGATTTTTGGAATATGGTGGGTCTTCGATCCAACATTAGAGTCTATGAAATCATGATTAACATTTCTTTTGTTCTCATCATGAGTTTCCTTTACTACCCTTTCACCATTAGTAAGCATTTCTTGTAGAAACTTTGTCAAATCTGTCTTCAAATCTTCCATGCCTGTCTTCAAATCTATCTTCAAATCATCCATCTTAGCTTCCACGTCATTCATCTTAGCTTCTACACCTTTCTTTAAACAATCCATCTTAGCTTCTATGCCTTTCTTTAAACCATCCATCTTAGCTTCTACATCTTTCTTTAAACCATCCATCTTAGATTCTGTTACTTTTTGTGCAAGTGACACTTGTTGCACTTGGTCTCATAATTTTGATATATCATGTTGCATTTCTTCCTCTTCTTCATGAGTCATGCTAGAGCTTTTAGGTTGCTTACTAGGTGTTTGCATTTTCTTTCCTCGGGGCATAAATTATTGATAATAATACTTTACTATGCCCTTTGAATTCCTTCAAACTAATTTTTCAAACCAAGCTTATGCAAAAATTTAAAAAAAACTACACACCTTTTCTCACTTTGTAGGAGCTTGATATTGAATCTGATGTATCTCTGTAATTTTGAAACATCCAGTTCTAAAATTGAGATCTGCGGTAGCCCTCTGTGTCCTCTTTCCAATGCCACCAGTCTGATCCAAATTGGATTCACTAGGGAAGAGTTATGCCAAATCTCCCACAGTGACCTGATTATAGACTAGTTCAGTAGAGCTAACTTGTACGATGTGCCATGAGTCAATATTTCGACCTTTGGCTCTAAAAAATATATACACGAAACTACAGTCCATCCTCTTTCTGTACCTTCTTACGAAATTTCAATCCGATGCTTAGAGAGAAAGTTATGATGATTTTCCCCAGGAACCCTGTTTGGAATGTAATTTAGGAGTCTGCAAAAAGACCAACTTCCTCAGATCATAACTCCGCAAATATAGTGTGAAAAGCTCTGAAATTCAGAACCAAGGTTTAATGTGATTTCATCTCAAATGGGTTTTGTTTTTAGCTTCTGAAACGTAATATAAAAAAAATTATAGCAAAAATTCCACGATGACCTATTTGGAGCAGCGAAACCCTAGAATCCAAACCTCTAATACCAAATGTTGTGAAACCAGCTCATAAAAGATAGAAAAGATAGATCAACGCCTTAGAATTCAACCTCTTCAAGGGGGCAACCTCCTTTACATTACATAAATGAACAATTCTTGGATGATTCAAATGACAAAACCTCCTTTCTATATATAGGAGTCTAAGGAGTCACAATATAACCGAGCCGACCTAACAATAATAATATAAAGCCACAAAAATAAAAATAGAGGGATTCTATGGGGCACAGTAATAACAATATGGGCACAATAGGGGCACAACAATATTAATAACGGATACAACTACAATAGTAATGGGGTAATCACTAGTATTATAGGGACCTAACAGACATCGTATATAACAAAACCTTAGCATATGTATGTGACCCTTATAATACACTTCTGCATATGTATGCACCTTTTAAGAATCATACATGTGTACAGATCTATCCATACTACAAAATCGAGACACGACTACCTAGAAGCAAATCTTCGTATGTACATGATCTTTCTAAAGAAAACCTGCATACGGATCTGTAACTATTGAATCCTACCTTTGTTGTACAACAAAACATCAATCAAAACCAAATCTCGACGTACACTGTAAAATACACACATCATGAAATCATCATCACATATCTATCAACCCATGCAGATTATTCAATGTGTAATCATTTCAGATTTATAAGATCTTATCCATCATCACACTCCTGGGTGCACACTTATTTTAGATCAAACAATCCATCAATAACCCATATCATTCACACATAGCACTTTGATATCCATATCCTTATATATCTTAGGCCTTAACCAATACCTTAGGCCAATTATGTAGTTATGATGATGGTATTATTTGACATGGTCAAATCTCCGTTGTCATGCTCATTACTATGGGCCAATACCATGGTAAAGACCCCTGGTATTTAGAATGCCATGGCATGAAAACTTTACATGACTTTTCTTCATCATATTTGTGCAAGTATGCAACTTTGCTTCATAGAAAACGTGTATACTTCCTCAAACTTCAATTTTATCGTTCCTTTGTCTCTGAACTGAGATTCCTTTGTTCAATCTTTCTATCACATCTATGCTAGCCTGAATACTCATCTTGTTACCATCATGTTGACATCTTTATTAAGTAGGTTTCCATCAAGGACAACACATTTGTCATAATGCCAACAGTCTCCCCCTTTGGAATTGATGGCAACCACTTTGGTGTTTGGTCACCACCACCTGTAGATACCTGTAAACACATCTATCGATATACTAAGTTTCTCTCCCAAGTCATCAAGCATTCCCAAATCACCAAGCATTCTCCAAACACCAAGATTTTCTCCCTCTTTGACATCAAGGGCAAAGGGAGGACCAATTCTGAATGAAGGCTTCTCCCCCTATGTTGACCTGAGCACTGTAGATATAATCTAGTGAGTATGGACATTGAGCACATGCTAAATTTTCTGAAGATATACAAAGAAGTACATGACTCTATGACTCAACCATACATGACCTTTCGCATCACCAATGACTCATACTTGTGTTGATCACCCAACATAGTGGGGTTACATATTTGACTCAACATTACATCACATGCCCAAAATGATGGGATTACATGACTTGACCACAATAGTCCACACATGACTGAATTTTACAATGATTTATAACATGCGTCTTTAAATGACCTTTACATATATAGAAAAATATGGCATTTACAACCAAGACCAAAGACCTCAATAAGACCATGATAGTCATAAAAAATCATCATACACCATATAGGATATGTACCATAAGCATATGTCAACGGAAACATGAACAAAAACATGCACATTTTGATCATCAATTTGCAAGATGAGATAATGTATCTTTAATATCATCAATGTGTGACCAAGTATGCAACATCAACAACATAATATTTTTCCATAGAGATATGCTATCAAATCATCCTCTTGACCTCATCAAGGTCAACTTTCTCTTTCCCTTAGTAGGAAGAGCCTCAATACATGTTCATAAAAGGCATATGGATATTTTGTAGCATAACACCATATCATTTCATGCATCAATCAACATATGTGAGAACCAAGCATATCACGATAGGGAAAAGTAGCATCATTCCTCACCATCATCAATATGTGACTAAATATGCCATGTCTCCAAGTATCATTTAGCAAACATAGTAGTAGTATGTTAATAACCATGTCTTCATGAAAACCTGCAGTAACATCATTCTCTTGTTCCATTTTCTTCATGCAAGAAGAATTATCACATCAATACCACTTCATCAACATGCAATTTAAGTAATAATCCATAAGATCCTTATTTGTAATTCACTCATCAATGATATCCCATGACATAGAGATAGTAGTATGTATCTAGATTCTCATCAATGAGAAAATTCATTAATAGAAAACCATGAGCTCACCATAATTTATCAAACTTTGTAAGTAACCCATCTCCTTCATACCATTAAGAGAAACAATCCTCAGACAATATATCATGTGCAACATATCATGTACTTGTGAGAAACAAACACTATAGGCATCATCATCCATAATTGCACCATATGCAACTTATGCATCTTTAAAGGCATAATGAAAACAACATAAAAGTAATTAGTGACACTCATCATCATCAAATAATGACGTTGTATAATCAAGCTCTGTTTATCTCCTTGAACTTATGAAGATCAACATGTAAGCAACATAACATATGTACCATATGCATCATCAAAAGAATATTCTATCATTATAAATATGATTAGTAGCATCATAACAATTATGTGGCTTAAGCAATATATAAGCATCATCCATGATTTCATCATAGGCAACCCATGACAGCAGCATAGCATGATGCAACATATATTCATCCTTCAAAAACTTCAATAACATGAGTATATTCAGCAACATCATTAATATAATCATCATTATGTAACAAGAAAATCTCAAGCAATCATAATGCCAACAATGCACTATTAGAAGCATAACAAACTCTCCCCCTGAACTTGTGCCAACTGTTCACTGTCAGGTCTAATCACATCAACTCATCCATCAGTAAGGACATCAAAGCAACTTCATCAATCAATAAATCCATGTCATATTGTAGCAACTCATAAACCATTATAAGCTAATACAATTTCTAAGTAGCATCCACGGACTATAACCAACCAAATTCAGAACCAAAAAGCCAAACAATAAATAACTGAAGCACATTAGAACTTCTCCTCGGGACAATCCTATAGTTTCTTCATCATAGAGAAACATACACAACTATCTGGATCTTAACTCAATATATACAAAGCTGTCCTTGATATGATCCATGTACAGAAAGTAAAATATTGAATTTTCATAACCAAAACTTCCCTTGAGCATGTACTATACATGTTCATTGTTACAACATCAGATGTACTATTGGTAATCATGAATAATAAAACAACCATGGGAATAATCATCAACATATGTATTGATACCCCTGAGATCATACATCACTAATCCTGAGGACCTGATAATCATCTTCTGCTCCTCATGAGGTCATGTACCTCAAATCACTTCTGCAGTCAATGTGAGAAGTATTATTTTAATAATATTGTACTGTAGTAGTGATCATATTCTTTTACTCTGAGCCTGAATCCTCCTCATTTCTGCAAGAATTTAGTTCTTTAAACACATATAATTTGTCTGGATTTCTATATCCTCTTGCTATGACCATTCTAGTTTCTTCATCCATAATCTTGCACTTGGTTGATGTAAACACAATTATATTTCCTTTATCTTCCATTTTACTTACACATAGAATATTATGCTTTAGCCCTTGAACTAACAAAGTATCAACTGCTCCTCTATGTTTATTAGTTCTTGCTCTACCTTTTCCTAGAACTTTTGTTGGAGCATTATTTCCAAGAATAACCTTACCATATTGGTTTTTCTTGAGAGACTTCATCTTACTCTTATCTCCAATCATGTGATGAGAGCATTCATTGTCTATGCACCATTCATCATCTTCTTCAAACGAGTAGAGAGAAATACCACACCTTATTTTTTCTTCTTCTTTCTGCTTATTATTAGAAATGTTGGTGGATCCATCTTTTTCATGTCTTCTAACATCAATATTCATATCTGACTGCTTGCCATGATGTCTGTGGTGATCCATAGATTTGTTCCTACGTTATTTTGCTACATGCCCAAACTTGTTACAAGCATAACATATTATATGAGCAGAGCAATCATAATATTTCTATTTCATATTCCTTCTATTGCAAGCAATAGCGTTGTGACCAAATATATTGCAAGAAAAACAATATCTCTTAAAGAATCTTGAGTACCTGGAAGCTGATGATCTTTCTGTGAAGCTCTTATTTCTTGTGATTGAAATAGTTTACTTCTGCAATTGGCTGCAACCTGTCCATAATTATGACATATAAAACATTCAACATTATTGATCACAAGAGGGAATCGATTAACATTTCTATAGTTAGGAGTAAATGGTTTTCTTTGAAGATTCACTTTCCTTAGTTGTTGATCAAGTTGACTTCTTATCTCTTTATTGAGCATTTTAGGTTTTGCAATGTTAACCTTTAAATTCCTTGCATTAGCTAGTGAACTAGATTATCCTTCAACAATTTCATGAAAATCACGAATAGATTTGATGGCAGGAGACCTTTAACTACTATGAATATTATCCAAAATCTTAGTACTATCTTGAAATCTCAAATGTTTATCTTTTTCTTCTAATTTTCCTCTTAGAATGTTTACCTCAACCTCAATTCTTTGATATTGCTTTTCCTTTTCTAGATATTTCTTCTTCATATATTCTTCAACCCTTCTTCCTTCTTCCACTTGCTCCTTTAATTTGAGAATCTCTTCTTTCAACCCATTTTCTTGTTTTTCAAATTCTTGAAGTTTTTCTTCATTTTGGTTATTTTCTTGTTCAAGATCTGCTCTTAGAGAGACTATCTCAAATTCAAGACCTTCACAATATTGTTTAGATTCCATAGCAAAATTTACTAATTTAATCAATAATATGAACCTTGTTATCATATGCCTACAACTCATCTTTAATATTAACAATATTTTTCAAAGCAAGATCAATTTCTATTCTAAAAAAAAAAAAATTCTTATAACGTGTCTTGTTCTGAATAAACAACTCCATCTCACATAACAAAGGTTGTTTTGTTATTATGTTCATTTTTTGACACTTTGTTAGGGATATGATTACCTGGTAGTTACCGTGATGAGCAACCTTCCTTTGTGTTTTCTTCATGGATTGATTGTAGCTTATCCCACACTTTCTTTGCAGTTGCATAATGCATAGCCATATTTAATGTTGAATCAGATATGCTATTATTGATGTCACTTAATGCATTATTGGTCTTTTGCATTTCCTCATCTGATGGAGGAGTTTTTGTGTAGCCATTGCATATTAAATACCAAACATCATGTTTCATTAGATTAGACTTCATCATTTCTTTCCATTGGTGATAATTATCATTACTTAGCATAGGTATCCCTTCATTGTCCATTGTTTCTAACTTGCCTTGATCTTCTGCTTCTAGGGCCAACATTTTTTAATCTATTTTCTCTTTAGAGTGCTTAATTTCATTTTAACCCATGAATTCAAGTTCAGTTGTTTCAATATCATTATTGCATAGACAAGGAACTAGACCAAAGTTAGAACAAAATCCCATACCTGATAATTCTTTATTACCATCATCTTCATTCTTGATCAATAGAAAGTAGGGTGATCCCAAAGATGAATATTTGCTGACATTTGTAACTGTTATTGCATCTGATATATCACTATCATAGTTTTCTGAATCCCTCCTTCAAGATATCTTCTTCTTTATCATCATCTTGACAGATCTCCTTCAAGCGGTCAAGCTTCTTCTGAAGGATCTGCTCTGATACCAATTGTTGGGAAAAACATTGGGGGGGTGAATCAATATTTTTAAAAAATCACTTAAAATTTTCTTTTCTTATTCAAGTTTTTGTACACGACTATAATGAAGTAAACATGCGTATGTATGCGACTATTATGCAGACAACTAGTGTATATCTAGTTAACTAACTTTGTAGTTAATTCCTCATCTATTTAACTTGAACCAGTGTATCTGTATTTCATTAGGCATTAATTAAATAGTAACCATGTGTATTAAGAATTGGATAAACAATCACACATAAGAAACACATCAACACACATGAACACCATGATTTTTAGGTGGAAACCCAATTTGGGAGAAAACCATCATTGTTGTCGTCTTTGTCTTCATTTTTTATTATAATGAAAAACTTATTACAATATTGTATTGGTGCAAACTCATACCAGCATGCAGGCACCCACTTGTAGAAGGCTACAACCTTCTCTCATTCTCCAACACCCACTGGAAGGGAGCTCCAACCCCCTGATCTCGTTTTACTGACACCCTCTGGAAAGGATCTCCTACCCTCTGATCTAATTTACCAGCTACCACTGGAAGGGAGATTTGAATCCCTTATTGAAGGCTCCAACCCTTAGCACTTTCGTGGACCGCATTTCATAATTTTCATACTGCATCCACCTGACTCAAAACATCACAACCTGTAGGTGAAATTTCATCAAATTTTTAGATTGGGCCCACTACCATCATTTAAGCCCAATATCTAATAACAAACTAAAACCAATCACTGTATTAAATCACTAAACCAAATTAATCATCAAATTATTGAATAAACCAATTACCAAATCTCAAACAACCAAAGCAGCTAGATCATCTCAAATCACTGTATACTCTTCATCAGAATGCCAAACCACTTACTATTCATCACATAAACCAAATCTTGTCACCGTAAACCCTCGTCAATCAGAATATATACTACTCTTATGATACATACCTGTGTATATATGCACTTTCTCTTCAGATAACCCGTGTATATATCTCAAAATACTGGAGCCTGAAACTGAATCACTGCACCACTAAAATCAATCACCGAAACACATATTAACCTTGTCACAGATATCTGAACCAAATACAGATAATCTCATAGCAACATAATTAATAATCAACATTTCATAACATAATCAGTTCAACCTCAACCAATATTGTCAAACACAAATCATCATGAAAGACTTCATCGGCATACATCAGCAAACACAACAAGACTGATCAGACACCATATACAACAAAACCTTAGCATATGTATGTGACCTTTATAAGACACTTCCACGTATGTACGCACCTTTCAAGAATAATACTCGTTTACATATATGTCCATATTACAGAATCGAGGCAGAACTACCCAGAAGCAAATATGTATATGTACATGATCTTTTTGAAGAAAACTTACGTACATATCTGTAACTATTGAATCAGACCTTCACTACACAACATAACATCAATCAAACCCAAACCTTGACACACACTGTAAAAGACACATATCATGACATCATCATCACAGATCTATCAACCCATAAGCAGATTATTCAATGTGTAGTCGTTTCAGATCTATAAGATCTTATCCATCATCACACTCCTAGGTGCACACTTATTTTAGATCAAACAATTCATCAATAACCCATATCATGCACACATAGCACTTTGATCTCCATCTCCTTATATAGCTTATGCCTTAGAACTTACCTTAGGCCAATTCCATAGTTATGCCGATGGTGTTCTTTGACAGGATAAAATTTCCATTGTCGTGCTCATTACTATGGGCTAATACCATGGTGCAGAAACTGTACGCGACTTTGCTTCACCATACCTAATAATGTACGTGGATTTGATTCACAGAACACATGTATACTTCCTCAAACTTCATCTTTATCATTCCTTTGTCTTTGAACTGATATTCTTCTTTCCAATCTTTCTGTCACATCTGTACTAGCCTGAATACTCATCCTACTACCTTCATGTTGACATATTTATTAAGTAGGGTTCCATCAAGGCAATACATTTGTCATCATTCCAACACTTCTCTTTTGATGAAAATCTTCACCCTTGAAGAGCTATTGATGACATCATTCATCATTGGGAATTTTGGACTTTTTGTCTTCCTCCAAATGCTTCTTTTTTAGGTCGACTTAGGTCAAATCTCCTTCATGTCAGCTCATGGATGAAAAGACATGTCTTTTCACCCAATGTCAACCACTATAAATATAGCATATGTCCTCCTCATTTTGGCACCTCATAAAAACAACACATTCTCTCTCTTCTGATATGTGCGTACACATCTGAGGAATAAAATTCTTCTCACACGTGTGAAGGGTGGACTGGGCATCTATGTTCTTCTACATTGAATTTTCTGCAGTGACCTTTGACCGCAGATTATTGGGCACATTTTGCTACGATTTTTGTGGATATATCTATGTTTGGATAGGTCACACATTTTGGCACAAGAAATTGTGGATTTTGGTGAGGTTTGACCTGCGTTGACCACAAGATCTGATCTCAGGTTGACCGTAGATCTGACAGGTGTTTACTATATCCTTTGGCTGTTGATTTATGGACTATTTTGGTTTTATTTTCATAAGCTCTTGAGGCCGCATTGACTAGGCTACTAGACCAGAATTTTGGAGGGCATATGATTGGAGTTTGACCATTATTGACTTCTCTAGTTAGGGAAGTTTGACTGTCATTGACAGTGTTCATAATTGTAGCATTTGATAGATCAGTTTTTGGGCCTCTTGTTTATCATCATTGTATAAATTGGATTTTTCTCTCTCTGTTGGAAATTTGATATTAATCAATAAGAAGGATTGGTTGGGTTTTTCCCCTTGTGGGGTTTTTCCCTGACATTAACCTAAATATTTGTGTTCTCTTACCTTGACTTCTCTTCTACATTTTATTGTTTATGTTCTATCTACAATTACTATCAATGTTGATCTAATGGTTATTGTGATTGTTATTCAAAACTAACTGGAAATTTTCATTGGGTTGATAAAATGACATTGAAGTAATTGTTGCAAGCATAGAACATGCCATTGTTACCTAAAATTAACATCGTATCAGAGCTAAGGTGAGTACAAGCCCAAGCAAGAGAAAAACCAATCACCAAGATATTTGTTGACAAGAACTAGTCTCTATGGCTGCTACTTCATATTTCATGACTGAGGATAAGCTCAATGAAAAGTAATATTTTCATGCCTGGAAGAAGACACTTGATCTAACCTTGGAGGAACATGAAGCCATTGGACTATGTTCAAGGGAAAGTGGTGGAGCCTCCTTAAAATGCACCTACTGCTGCTAGAACCAAGTATAGAAAAGGTGAGGTGAAACCTAATAAAATTTTAATTGATTCCATTCAAAATAATTTGGTTGCCTATATATATGATTTAGGAACTTCTAAGGAAGTGTATGATAAGTTGGTTGGGATGTTCAAAGTTAACAATGCAAATCAAATCCTCTTTCTCAAGAACAAGTTGAAGAATATCAAGATGGATAAAAGGGAATCTATCTAACTCTATTTTATTAGAATAACTCAAGTCAAGAATGACTTGATATCTATTGGAGAAGTTACGACTAACAAGGAAATCACTCTCATTTCACTTGGAGGTATTTCAATACCATGGGATACATTTTTCACCATGATTCTCAATAATCACAAGATGCCTAGTTTTGATGAACTATTGGCTAGATGCACTCAACAGGAAACAAGGATGATGGAGAGAGATAAGTCTACAATGGAAATGAACCTATTGCTTTCTCTACACATGCTAAAAGAAGGAATGACATTGGTCCATATAATTCAAGGAGACATGGTCAATGATCAAAGAAGGGATTCAAAGGAAAAGGTAAAGGAATATGCTACAATGCAATAGGTTTGGACATCATGTGAAAGAATGTTCTAACAAGAAGAATCCTCCAAGGGACAACAACAAAAGTAATCAAAGAAACAAAACGTATAACAATAAATGAAAAAGGAATGCTCCTACTACTCGAGAAGGAATTAATTGACCTCCCAAGAGGACAAGA
The DNA here is from genome assembly GCA_031772625.1 of Pinus tabuliformis. Classification (NCBI taxonomy): domain Eukaryota; kingdom Viridiplantae; phylum Streptophyta; class Pinopsida; order Pinales; family Pinaceae; genus Pinus; species Pinus tabuliformis. The sequence continues at coordinate 1,042,048,773 of CM062816.1, read as the reverse complement.
AATGCCAAGTGCGATGAAAATAATGTTGTAGAAAAACAAGATGAGTTCTATCTTATTTTTACTTTATTTATTGCCTCTTCTATGGATACCTTGGATGATTGGTTAATTGATAGTGGAGCCTCAAGGCATTTCACTAAATATAAGGAGGCCCTCTCAAATTTAGTTGAGAAGAAAAATTATCTAGAGATTATTCTTGGAGATAATTCCACCTATCCCTTAAAAGAGATAAGAATTGTCACTCTTCACTTGAACTATGGTCAAACCATACATCTTCGGGAAGTCTTGTATGTGCCTGATTTGAAGAATAATTTGATGTTTATTTCTGCGATGGAAGACAAAGGCTTCAAGGTATCTTTCATTGATGGAAAGGTACGTGTATGGCATAGAAACTTCAAAGATGCTTTTACTCTTGGGTTTAGGGTTGATGGTCTTTATAAAGTTGGTGTACGTCCTTTGGGAGCATTGGCGAGTGATACCTCTATTCAATGTGAACTATGGCACTGGATATTTTCCCACTTGCATTACAAAGCCTTACCTAGGGTAAGGAATATAGACATACGAATGCCCAAGCTTCATATGAACCATGCAAGAATCTGTCAAGGTTGTGCAACTGGGAAACATACAAAAGGACCATTCCCTTCTAATGAGAGTAAGACAACTGATGTTCTTCAATTGATCCATTCTAACCTGTCTAGTGCCTTGCCCGTAACTTCATTAGGAGGATATTTGTGATATGCAATTTTTGTTGATGACTTCTCCCGCAAACCATGGATTCATTTCTTGAAGAGGAAGGATGAAGTGTTCAAATGGTTTCGTTCTTTCATAGCGTTGGTGGAGAATCAAACATAAAAGAAGATCAAGACATTGAGAACTAATAATGGAACCGAATATGAATCTAATGAATTCAATGAGTTTTGCATAGAGGTAGGAATTAAGAGGGAGACAACTATTATCTATACTCTAGAACAAAATGATGTTGATGAAAGAAATAATTGAACTATATGGAAGCCACATGTGCCATGATCTATGATCAAGCTCTACCTGAAGAAGTTTTCACTAGTAAGAAACCTGATGTTTGACATTTTAGAATATTTGTTTGTCCTGTGTATTTTCATGTTCCTAAAGAGAACAGGAACAAGTTGGAAGCTTCTGGGAAGAAAGGTGTATTCGTTGGATACAGTGAAAATTCAAAGGCATATAGAATTTATGTACCTAGTCAAAGAGAAATAGAAGTAAGTAGAGATGTTACCTTTGATGAAGACATTGCCCTCGGGAAAGCCAAATATCTCCCCATCTCAAGGAAGGATGATGATGTTGTTGAAAAACAAGAACAACCTCTAATAGATGAACCTATGCCTGATGTTGATGGTCCAATGGATCCTCTTGATCCACCTCCTTGTGGACCCTCTACCTCAAAAAAAAAACCACTATGGCTCAAAGATACACTTGAAGAAGTTGAAAATCATGCTACTCCAAGAGGAACATTTCAAGAAAGTGAGAAGCCCAATATGTATCAAGGGTACTTGGATTCCATGAGTACTATCATTCAAACTGAACCTTGTATTTTTTAAGTAACCATAAAGCACTAGGTATGGAAAGATGTTATGTATGAGGAATATGAATAGATCTTGAAGAATGATGTCTAGGAAGTGGTGCCTAGACCCAAGAACAAGTCCATGGTCACTTCAAAATGGATTTACAAAATTAAACATGGATATGATGGAAGTAATGAAAAATATAAAGCAAGGTTTGTGGCTTGTTTTTTATCTCAAAAGGGAGGAGTTGACTATGATGAAATATTTGCACCAGTTTCTCAATACACTACTATCTTATCCATAATTTCTCTAGCTTCCAATCAAGGATAGAGCCTACATGGCTCACTTAAGGAGGAAGTCTACATGGAACAACCTCAAGGGTTTGAAGTACAAGAGAGAAGAACATATGTGTGCAGATTGAAGAAAGTCGTATATGCATTAAAGAAAGACCCTAGGGCTTGGTATGAGAGGATTGGTAACTATCTTATGAAGATGGGACTTATAAGGAGCCATGTTGATCCAAACCTATACTTCAAGGTTGAAAAGGAAATGCCACTTATTTTGGCCTTGTATGTCGATGATCTATTTCTGATTGGTGCATACCCTCTCATTTATCAATGCAGGAGGGAGTTGACTTCTAAATTTGAGTTGAAGGACCTATGTCTGATGCATTACTTCCCAGGCCAAGAGGTCTGGAAAAATTTAGGCAATATTTTCCTTTCTTAATGGAAATACATTGTGAAGCTCTTAGAAAGACGTGGTATGGTGGAATGCAAATCTATGTCTACTCTGACGGAACTAAAATTCAAGAAGCTATGTGGAATTGCTGCTGGTCTCGAATTGGAAAATCCTTTTGAATATAGACAACTTGTGGGGGGGCTAATGTTCTTGGTGAAGTCCTGACTGGACATATGCTTTGCTATAAATACTTTGAGTCAATTGATGGTTGAGCCTCATCGTGTACATTGGATTGCTACAAAGAAATTTTTAAGATGTATTCGTGGCACTATCAATAATGGATTGAGATATACTACCAAGAATTTGAGGCTTCATGAATATTCTAATGTTGACTATGATGGTAGTGTGATAGATAGAAAAAACACATCAGGATGTTGCTTCTCTTTGGGATCTGCTTTCATTTCTTGGATGTGCAAGAAGTATAAATCAATTTCTCTAAGCACCGTTGAGGCTCAATATACTCAAGCTAGTATGGCTTGTTGTGAAGCTATTTGGATGAGGAAGCTCATCAGTGATCTATTTGAGCATGTGTTGTAGACCATTTTCATTTATTGTGATAACCAAAGTGGGATTCACCTTTCAGAGAATCTTGTGTTCCATGACCGATCCAAGCATATTGATATCATGTGCCACTTTATCCAGGATATGGTACAATGGAGAGTAATAAGTCTCCAACACATCAGAACTAATGAAAAGGTGGATGACATCCTCAAGAATCCCTTGGGGAAGGCCAAGTTCTTAGCCTTCCGAGAGAGAATTGGAGTGGTGGAAAGACCCTCTCATGAGGGTCCTATTTGAGTTGGACATTGAGCTTTGGGAGTTCTTGGGGGGGTTGTGGTACTTATTGGAGCTACATGAGTACATGGTGAGTGGTTCACCTTTCCCTATGGAGTATATACCCCAACATGATTGAGAAAAGGGTGATTGGTTCACCTTCCCCTATGGAGTATATAATCCAGCCTCTCATTTGGCCAATGCGGTGGGAAAAGTGGTCAGGGACCATAACATTATAGATGGACACATCAGGTACTGTAATAATTTCTATGTGTAGGATGCAATATGTTCAACAACTTGATCACTTAGGATCAAGTCTGATTGGGGTTTACCCCTAATTATGTGGATTGACTTCCGTCAATGTGAAGAGAGTGGTAATGTCTTGGGACTCACTCTCTATCGGTCCTTCTTATTAATCATTATATCAATCTTTAGCAAAGACAAGATGAGATGCAAAGATAATATGTGATGATCAAGAAGGCACTATGATGGATGGATATTGGTAGGTGCAATTCTACCTAGTTGAGAAGGAAAGTTAAAGTTGGTAACTAGGGATCCATTCCCTCATTTGGCAACTCCTTTTTTGATGGCACTCTTCACCCTTGAAGAGCTCTTGATGACATCATTCATCATTGGGAATTTTGGATTTTTTGTCTTCCTCCAAATGCTTATTTTCAAGTCGGCTTACGTCAACTCCCATTCATGTCAGCTCATGGATGAAAACACACACATTTTCACCCCAAGTCAACCACTATAAATATAGCATATGTCCTCCTCATTTTGGCACCTCATCAAAACAACACATTCTCTCTCTTATGATTAGTTCGTACACATCCGAGGCAACAAATTCTTCTCACATGTGAGAAGGGTGGACTGGGCATCTATGTTCTACTGCGTTGAATTTTCTGTAGTGACCTTTGACCATATTTGACTAAGGCTTATTTGGAACTACTTTTCTTCCATTTTTGTGGAGATATGTCCGTTTCGGCCGTATGCCACACATTTTGGCATAGGGACTGAGGATTTTGGTGAGGTTTGACCTACATTGACCGTAGGTTCTGATATTAGGTTGTATGTAGATATGAAAGGTGTTTACTCTCTCCTTTGACCACAGATTTCTAGACTGTTTTGGTATTACTTTCAACAACTCTTGAGGCCGCATTAAACTAGGCTAGTAGATCAAAATTTTGGAGGACATATGATTGGATTTTGACCACTGTTGACTTCTCTGGTTAGGGTAGTTTTACTGTCGTTGACAATGTTCAAAGTTGCATCATTTGATAGATCAATTTTTGGGCCTCTTGTTTATCATCATTATACAAATTGGATTTTTCTCTCTCTACCGGACATTTGATATTAATCAATAAGAAGGATTGGTTGGTTTTTCCCCCTTGTGGGGTTTTTCCCTGGAAGTAGCCTAAATATATGTGTTCTCTTGTCTTGATTTCTCTTCTGCATTTTATTATTTATGTTCTATCTACAGTTACTGTCAATGTTGATCTAATGGTTATTGTGATTGATATTAAAATATAACTGGAAATTGTCTTGGGTTGATAAAAGGACATTAAAGTAATTGTTGCAACCATAGAACATACCATTGTTATCTAAAATTAACGATTCTCCAATATCAATTTGAGTTCAAGCTACCATCAAGTGTGCATCAAGGAGGAATACATTCATATGATCGCATTCAAGATGTGATATGGGCATTCTAGTTCATAGTGGCACCCTTTGGGCTTACTAATACCCCAACTACAGTCATGTGCTTAAAGAACAGTGTGTTGCATCCTTATTTGGACAAGTTTTTCATTATTTTTGTTGGTGACATATTGGTGTACTCAAGGACGGGAGAAGAGCAAGAGAAGAACTTGGCTACAATGCTACAATTGTTGAGGGAGCATAAGCTTTATGAAAAACTTAGCAAGTGTGAATTATTCCAATCATAGATACATTACTTGGGTCACATTGTCTCCAAGGAGGGGATATCATTTGATCCAAATAGGTTCAAGGCCATCAAGGAGTGGAAAAGATCAAGAAATGTGTATGAGATTAGATCCTTCAAGGGGTTAGCAAGTTACTACAGGAGGTTCACTAGAAACTTATTTGAGATAGGCCACCCTATCACATCCTTGGAGGAAGGGAAATAAGTTTGAATGGAAAACTAAATATGCATCCAGTTCTGAGCAGTTGAAGCAATTGCTCACTAATGCACCGGTTTTGAGGATTGTAGATCCAGACAAAGACTTTGTGGTGTATACAGATGCCTACAAGGAGGGGCTCAATGGATTCTTGATGCAGAAGGGATAGATAGTTTGTTATGAGTCATGGAAGTTAAATGAACATCAAACAAACTATGTGACTCATGATTTAGAGTTAGCTACCATCATTCATGCCTTAAATATGTGGAGGCATTACCTCCTTAGCAGGATTCACACTTATGAAAGATCATGGTGGGTTAAAATACCTGTTTCGCCAACCTAAGTTGAATGTTAGGCAAGCTAGGTGGTTGGCTACTTTAGTGAGTTTGATTTTGAGATTAAGTATATCAAGGGAAAAGAGAACAACGTTGTTGATGCACTCATCAAAAGGATTCAATTGAATCACTTGGAAATAATAAGCTTTTATGAGTGGACCTTGTAGAGCGAGTAAAAAATGCAGGGAAACATGATGAGAAGTATCAACGGATCAAAGAAAATCTACGACAGGGTGGTGAGAATGGAGAATATGAGGAATATCATATCATGAATGATTGCTTGATTAGATTCAAGAACATAACCTATGTGTCAAAAAATACTGATTTGAAAAGGCTATTCATGAGAGAGTTTCATGTAAATCCATATTCTGGCCACCCAGGATACCAAAAACCTCTCATGGCCATCAAGAAGTTTTATTTTTTCCTAATGTGAAAAAAGGAAGTGGTTGATTTTGTTGCTTAATGCATAGAGTGCCAGTAGGTGAAGGCCAAATATAAATGTCTAGTTGATCTATTACAAGTCATTTCCATTCTAGAATGGAAGTGGGAGGTGATCTCTATGGATTTCATTACGTGTTTTCTTAGAACCTTTAGGTAACAATCGTGCGCGAGAGATCCCCAATTTTGACGAATCCGATGGGGATGGGAGGGGAGAAAAACTGACTCTAAATTGTTCCATTATAATTCGGTACGTGGGATTTGATATTGGATAATCGTCTTTCATTTGAAGAGGGAGTGATCTAAGCAAGATATATCCCCCTGTCTTTGTTGGCCCTTATATCTCTATATCTTACCTATCCCAACAAGCAAGAGTTGGTTGGTCGACATGCAGTTATGGAGGTCATTGACAAGTTAAGCAAGGTGGCTGACTTCGTAGCAATCAAGTTCACTAACTCAGCTAGTGAGGTGACACAAGTCTTCATAAAGGAGATTGTGAGGTTACATGGAGTAGCTAAGAAGATTATCAAAAATAGAGATGCCAATTTCACTTCCAAGTTTTGGAAGGAACTATTTGTAAGCTTGGAGACTGAGTTTGCCTTCATTAAATCTTATCATCCACAAATGAATGGGAAACAAAATACGGTAAACCGAATCCTCGAGAACATGTCAAGGATGTATGTAATGCACCAACAAAAGATGTGGGAAGAGTATCTTCCACTTGTAGAGTTTGCATATAATAATGGGTACCAAGAGTCCCTAAAAATGAGCCCATTTGAGGAATTGTATGGAAGGAGTTGTAACACTCCTATCACTTGGAGTGTTATAGTGAATAGATTCCTCATTGGACCTGATATGTTAAAATAAATGCAACAGAAAATGCAAGTCATTAGGCAATATTTAAAGGTAGCACAAGACAAGAAAAAGAGCTATGTGGATTAACATAGGGTGCATAAAGAGTTCCAGGTTGGGGAACATGTTTACTTAAGAGTTAGACCCAAGAAAATATCCTTGAATATTGGGCCATGTGCCAAGTTTAAACCACAGTTTTGTGGTCCTTTTGAGATCCTTGAGAGGAATGGACCAGTGAGCAACAGGTTGGCCTTACCTCCATCACTTAAAATCCATGATTTTTTCCATGTTTCTTTGCTTAAAATATATGTATGAGATTCTAATCCTATCATTTATTGATCTGTGATATAGGTGGAACTATAGAGAGAGTTCCAACCATAACCACTATGCTATTCTATACCACAAGAGTATCACGATCTAGAATCGAGCCATATAGTAAGTCAAAGTGTAGTGGAGGAACTTTTGGCCCAACGAAGCCACTTGGGAAATGGTTGATGCAATGATGGAAACTTATCCATTTTTGTTTGTTAATTGAGGCAAATGTATGTGTGTGTGTGTGTTTGTGTGAAAAATACTATAAAGAACTGTAAATATAAAGCTCCATGGACAATATGTTGTTTGTTTTATTTTAGCATGTTTTCTATGTTGTATATGGAAAAATAACACTGAGGACGGTGTTCCCGGGGGGGGAGGTTTGTAACAATTATGGTTATATTTGGCTTATGCTTTCCATGTAATTATTTATTTTTGTATTTGAACTTAAAATTTAACAGGGATGAGTAAGGGTTACAGTTTCCAAGGGACTCAAGAAGGTAAATTGCATAGGAAATTCAGCTTACTTTCTAAAGGAAGAAATTGGAGTGTTGGGGACAACCATTGAAGGTTGGTTGTTGAGATTTAAAGAAACTAGTATGGAGTTTTTAATGAGAGACTAGTGTTGTAAAAGAAAAATAAAAATTCAAGCAAGGGACACATCCCATGCTTGTTGGAGCTACACAATACAAAAAAAAAGGACAAATTTAATGCACAAAAACTATGTGTGCAGGAAAATGGAGAGAGAAAGTCTTAATGGAAAAGAACACATGGTCACAAGCAAAGACAAGAGAGTGTGGGAAAGATGAGGGCATACACGAACTCATGAGGATACTTTTCCATGAAATAGAAGAGATCACATATGAAGAAGAGGAAGAAAATTGCAAAGTTGGAAGGGAAGAAAGGGAGGAGACACGATATTACACACATAGTATGGTGGGAAGGTGTGTTTTGAACAAAAAGACTCATTTACAAAGAAAAAGAGAGTGCGAGCAAAGGAGGAGCAAACAAGCAAAAATTATGTTGTTCACAATAGTTTGATGAGCTACAGTCGTGTAGAGACGTAGCTTCTACACCACAAAGAAGGAGGAAGGAGTGTACAATGACACCTACAACAGTGTGGAGGACATTGGTTTTGTCACCACTCTCATAAGGCAATTATACTTTCAGTTGAGCAATATGAGCACAAATAGATCTCCTTCAAGTGAGGTTAAGTCTCAGGATACCGTAGGGGTTGGAGGATGGAGATGGTGTTCTCTAGATTCCCTTGATAGTGTGGGTTAGAGATTCAGGCCTTGGATTCCTGATTGAAGAAGCTTGAGTCTCCATTTCTTGTTTCTTATTGGCTCTAATAGTGGGTTTAGGATTCCCTTCTTTGGGTGGAACCACTGTGTTGGATGCTGCCAGGTGTTGATGCCTCGTAATTTCCTAGCTCAACATGGAAGGAATTACCCTATTAGAGTGCCCATTAGGATCCTTCCCATTGAAATGGAAATCCTTACTGGTTCAATGTGTCTCTATCTATGCATGTTCTAAGACTAGCCTATACTAGGGTTAGCTTATATCTACAATTGTTTATATACAAGGCCTTTAGTTTGTGTATGTGTGATGATGATTGTGATTAGCAAACTGAAGGCAAAGGCATTATTTACATGTATTTATTTTAGAAAATGTTGATTCATTTCAAGTGACTGAAATGCTAGACACAATGGGAATTGCTCCTACAAAAGGAGACTTAAACAAATGGAAAACACAAATCAAAGAAGTTGAAGTATATTGACAAAGTGTTTTAAATTAAAACTAATTTAAATACTACTCAATCTATCCAACTATCTACAATCCTAGGCATTATATTTGCATGTACTTGGATAAAGAAAGATAAGAAAAAATTCTTCCAATATAAATTGAACAAAAGCTTACAATTAATACCAGAGTATGAGTAAAGTAGAAGATAGTCATTTAATTGAAAACCAATCCAAAATTCACAACATCCAAGCACAAGTGTAAGGATCTATAACAAAACTAAACCTATTCATGAATTAAAGAAGATAAATGATAACTAGATGACATAGTTATATCCAACCACCATTAGGAGCTCATTCCACAAGTTAATGCAAGCTAATAAAATAGTTGAAAATCATCACAAAACCTGCAACATTCCATGCACATCATTTGCATAATATCAAATACATATAATATCACATACATATGAAGCATATTAAAGAAGATGAAACAATTTTAGATTTAGATCTAACAAGAGCTCATTAAGATAACGCCATCATGACTGAATTACACATTTGCAAATAATTGACGAAGATTATTTTCATTCACAACCTTCATGTACATATAATGATATATCGTTTTGCATGCAATGGTACAAATAAAACTAAGCTAATCAATAGTGACCAATCAATGGAATTTGCAGCAAAGTATGAGAACAATATCTATTTCATAAAAATAAGGAACACAATACCAACAATAGTGTTGAAAACTTGCTCCATTAACACAGAAATCGAATTAAAGGTCCAGCATCCAAACAAGACGACAAAGTTACAATAGTGCAGCTAGTGTGATCTTGAACATAATTTCTGAACCTCATTCTGAAGCCCAAGATTTGTTTATATAGATTACGTAGCTCTCAAAGTTCAATGCTTGTTAGATATTTTATCTTAACATAATTAAAATTGATCTCAAATATATTCAGAAAATGCCATGAAACTGATAGGGGCATATTCGTATGCTTCCACAAAGTCCGATACAATTTTTACCTATTGCCTACGCAAATGACCAATTGAAGTGTTCAACTGTGAAACATATTTAATCAATTTGGACCTCAAATTGTGAGAGTCATTTTGTTGTAGATCCATTCCAACTGCACCAAACGCTCACTTGACTGAAGCATATACTCGCAAATTGCACAAAAAAACACGTATTAGAAACTAATTTTACGTAAAAACAAGTTATAACATAATGAAATATCATAGAAGGTCGAATCATGTGGATATGGTGAGTTGTCATAATGTTTGCAGAGAATGACGACGTAATGATGATCGAGCCAGAGGTTTCTTCCATCGTGAATATCCTCTCCTCTCTGAAATGTGATGCGAAACTTTAAATGACATATTTGCTTATCGACTTTGAAATGCCTACACTTACACAAAATAAATATGGATAACATGGAAGATCAAATTTTTGAAGTATTTCGTTTCATGGGGTGTTTCTTTAATGACGGCAGGGTGTATTTCAACAACGTGACAAAGGGGAATAGGCCGGACGACGTAGTTTATTCTAGTGTTGGTGGGCGTTATGCCAAATTTGTCGACATGTGTTGCATGTCTTGGTTAAAATAGTTAATACATCAACTTTTATTGTGTATTCTCGTTGACTTCTGTGATTTGGAATGACTTATGACGAGCTGGAATGGTGTTGTGTTAGGGGCTCATAGGCCTCGAGTGTCAAGGGTTTATTTATTGCGCTATTGATTGAACCAACCTGCCAAACATTTGCATTCGAACAAGGGATGAGTTTATATATGCGGAGGGTCTCAAAGGAAAGTTCATATACTATAATTTAGAATGGTCATGGCTATATTTACAAAATATACGATTATGTTATATATATATATATATATATATATATAATTTTTTTAAACACACTATGTAATATATATTATTAATATATTGTAACATATACATTGTAATAAAATACATAAAATATAATTTATAATATTAAGATTTGTACCTAAAATGTAAATATTTTAAACTTGATATAATTATTACAATATGGAATTATACGTTTGACTAATGACTCGTTTTTTTATGCAGGAATTTGTCATGCGATGTGGAGGATATGCCAATAAGAAAAACCAAATGTAAAATATGAGGTGATTGTGGTAACTAAAGGTGCCATGTCATTCTCTTGTGACCAATTGGAGGGTTTTGACATGAATATGAAGTAGGGACTGCGTAAGGTAGCTAAGAATGAAACAAATCCTAACAATGGACATTCTTTCAAGCATAGGTTAAAAGAAGCGAGTTTCACATTTTTGGAGAGTAATCAAGGCAATAGAAGCAAGGGAGAAATTAGCAAACCAAAATAAGACAAAAATATTGAAATGAAGCAACCAAAGCTAAGATAACATCATCAAGATTCATATGAGGGGTTCCTTAAATTGAGAAATTTAAGGGGGAATGTTGTGACCACAACAACTGGCAACACACAATTTAAGGGGGAATGTTGTGACCACAACAACTGGCAACACACGAGGACGAAGTAGGTATCTCTAGTTTCGAATGATATGATTAGATTGAAGGTTTCCAAAATATTTTTGTATTTTATGCCATTTCCAAGGATCCCACATGAGACAAATTCAAAGCAAAGTGAGCACTTAAAAGATAAAATGACTAGTGTCGAATCAATGAATCCCATAAAAGGGAAAAATCATTTACTTAATTTAATCTCTACTATTGGATAATGAAAATAACTAGGAGTAAAATAAAGATTAGCATCTATCTATTACAAACTTACCTCTTTACCCAACATTGCCTCGCTTCCATCGGGCATGTTCAATAACCTGGTGAAGTTTTCTTGGTACCATGTATGCATTGACCCGTTGCTAGCGAGCTTGCTCAGTACCCCAGTGGGTTTGCATACACTTCCCACACATGTATGCATTACGACTCTCTGTGTATGTTATACTTGATATTAACATGCCTTAAAATTAGCTTTTATCATTTAAATGAAGAGAGCAAGGTAGTATGAGAGGTTTATCCATTTTAAGATATGAATAAGACACTATTTATGATTGACCTCACTAGGATTACTTTCATTTACCAAAGTAGAGTAATTATATGTGGAGGGATATGGGATGGATTCAGAAATCCAGACTAGTAACCATTTGTTCTTCTATAGTGATAGACTCATAATACTTGAATGGTGGCTGAATGTTCTCCATGGAAAATTGTTAAGGTACAAAAAGGTGGAAACTTAATAAGTTAAGGTGGAAATCCTATTATAGTTGAAGAGTAAATATTTCCCTCTGTGGACCAACTGTTGTTGCTTAGAAATAAAGTTCCTTCAAATTGAATTTTGATCATTTCATGAAAACAAAATAAATCCAAACATAAAAACTCAAAATTAAAGAGTATTAAAAAAATCAAAATGAGTAACTCTTGAAAAAGCTTGAATAAGACAAAAATAAAGAAAGCAATCTCAACTTCAAGGTTGATAAACGTGTTTCAGTAGGTTGAGATGGTAATAAATAATGTCTTGTAACATTGTAGCTGAGAAGGATTTTCAAACACTAACTAAAGTGCAATCATGTTCAAAATATGTTATGATGTCATTACTAAGATATTTGAGTCCTTTCATTATTGATAGATAAGATTTTGAAAGTAAGCTTCTAAAGATAAAACTTGAAATAAAATGAGACAAATACCTTGATGATGACTAAGATTTCAAGTTTATTATGACTTCTTTATGAGAAAAAAAAAGAAATCAAACTATTGTAAACTGGATTTACTTCTAATATATACAAATTTGTGAAAATAAAACTAATCAAGTATAAGCATATTTCTAGTGGAGCCACTCCATCATCTCTATTCCTGTAATTAGAGATATGACACATGTTAGCAAATGAAGCAGAACAAAGCTATAAGAAATAAGAATAAAGTATGTATGCCTACCTTTATGAGATTAAAAGAAGGAAACTTATGTACAAGAGTCTTCTACTGAAATGATTTCTCCAATAATACCTCAAAAGGATTAAAAAAGTAAGGATGAATATTTGACATTACTTGAAGAGTATCCCCATGAGAAGAAGATGACAAGCTTGGTAGGGATATTGTACCTACAGATGTCGAGTCATGTAGGAAGAGAATGTTGGTATTAAAATTATCTATTATATATTCACTAAAATTAGTAGGATAACTGCAAGACCAAGAATTTTTCACATGGTTGGATTTGACACTAAGAGGGGATGAAACCTTTCTGAAATCTACTTCCATATTACTATCAAGGTGGATATTGTTGGAAACTCAGTGATCCAGTGCATCAGTGCATGTGAGATTGTGTTGATTTACAGGAGGAATGGAAAGAGCATAAGAACAATCAATTGATAGGTTTAAGTCAAAGCCGCTTTGTGATGAAGGTAATTCTATGGCATCATTATCAAAAAAATTATCATATGTAACCTTCTTTTCTTGAAAATGGTGTGGTTGATTTGAGTTGAAAGTATTAACAAAAAGAAATAAAAGAGGTTCAAAATTATCATAGATGGGTAAGAAATCTCTCTCACAAAGAATATGATCCTCATAAAAGTGTTTACTAGTTGGAGACAGAGTTTCTATAGAAATATCTATAGGATATTACTAGATATCCTATAATCTACGAAAAGATCAACGTATAAAAATTAATGTTCACCATAATATATCAAATTAGGTTCATCATTGTGATTAAAATTGTCATGGATGAAATAAGAATTTTGGTTTGAAGTTAAATCCTCTACCGAGAAATACCCTATGCACATAGAGAAAGAAGGACCAAGAGAGTAGGTTGAGAGGCTCATACTGAAACAAGCAGAGGGAGGCCAAGATGCTCATGTTGAAAAAATTACTATCATTCAACAATTCGTACACATAGAAAACAAGGGAAGTGGAGGTTGACACGATCAGGTTGGAAATAAAGAAACATACATGATTCATATGCACAAGCAGAGAAGGGGAATAGGGAAAAGAGGAGGTTAAGAGGATCCTGATAGTCAAGCATAGTTGTTGAGAGGGAAAAGAAGATATTAGAACTGAGAGAGCTTAGGGAGAGGGAAGCTCTGGTGATAGCATAGCTAAGAAACCCATGAGGCTTGCTCACTGATAATCATCAAGTGGACTTAGATGACAGCCCAACTAAGAAACCCAGAAGGCTTGTTGGTTGATATTCATTGAGCAGTGGTTGTGCCTTATAGGGTTAAGAAATCCACTAGAGACTGTGTTGTTTGATCAGTTTTTATAGGTGGAGGCATCTAGGTCTAGTGGGTTGATAACATCTAATGGTTGTTCCATGGGTTTGGGTTGAAAACACACGTGGTAGTTCCATGGGTTTGGGTTGAAAACACACGTGTTAGTTCCATTGAGAAGTTGTTGGAGAGTGCATTCCTATTTTGTCAAAGGTAACACAACTAACTGTAAACCTCCTTATCATTGACTATATCTCTCTCTCCACATATGAATTGAGACTCTCTGTGTCTAAATCCCTACAGATGTTGGGATGTTGTAAGTCCCTCTGCATAAAAGAAAGTGTTCCATGCCTGATGTGAAATATTGAATAACTAGTAGGTGAAGGTAGGGTAGCCTTAAGATAGCTTGTTTTAGCTGATGATATTGATTTAATCTCCTAAGTAGAAGATGGATGTATGATAATGACGTAGTTCATTGTGTTTATTTGATTTTGATAGTTGGTGGGTGAAGGTGAGGTAACCTCGAGACACTCTATTTCAGCTAATACTATCGATTTAAAATTCCTCTAAAAGAACTCCACCTCAAGCATTGAAATATGGCTCGAGGGTGACAACTACAAGTAAATGTGGTTGTAACTTATCTAAGGTTGGGTGGAATTGCCTAGCTCAATTTATCAAATATAAGTGTTTCTTTATGACTCTCATATTCTAAATTATTTATGTTTGTTTAATGCATTGTTTTATCATGGTTATAACGCTAAGGAATGAGGAATTCATGTTTGAATGAGCATTGTTTTTTTTAAGGCATGGATATGAAATGGTTTGAGTTCCTATGTTATCTTAAGGCTTTTATTGACATGGACATAATGTGTTGGTTCAACACCAGTAAAATGTTATGAAATATGAGTTTTTTCATACCTAAGCAATGTTGAATTCTTGTGCATGTCCTAAGTCAATAAAAGGGTTTCCTGCAGGTACCCCTGGATTTGTTTTTCTACTTATTGTTGGCCTGAAATGCCTGTAGTGTCTTGAATTTTTATGGGTTGGAAGTGGCCTAATGAGCCACAATGAAAATAAATGGGAAAATATTTGTGTATGAGTATTGAAACTGAAAAGAGTTGATATGTTAATGCATGTTTTTATTTCTTGCATTATTAATATTAACTAATACCAGAGTTGATGACCCTTAAGTATATAATAAGGAGTGGGTCACTCCTATATTCATATAGAGCCTAAAACTAGTATAAATGGTAGTGTATAGAAGATATAGGCAAGCCTTTGTTGATTGAATGAATTCCTACATTGAAATTATTTAGCTATCAAACCGGTGACTACCCTCAAAGCTTAGGAGGGATAGCTCGTTACGTATCTATATACACAAATATATCAAATGGGTTGGAATGAGCTTTGTAGAAATCTTAGGATAGATGGAATTAAAGCCCAGTAAGTGTGCATGTAATTGAAATCTAAAGAGGGATAGTCATAAAAGGCTTACATATACTCCTATATGTATTATAGATTGTGCAACCAAAGTGGGAAAAAGACACTTTATACATGCATTAACAGTTAAGTGTCAAGGGAAGAAAATGTTTCATTATGTACACTAGAAATTATGCCAGGGGGGATGGAAGTTAGGCCCTGGAAAATTACAGAGACGCACAACTTAAGCACCATATGGACAAGATTCACATCTAAGGGTGAAGGTAGAGAGATTTGAGTCATAGAGGAGAGAAAGCATGGGAATTATCCACGTGTCTCAGAGCTTTATTCTCAGATATTTTAAGGGGAGCCCCGAGGGAAAACTCTCAGGGTGACTTAGTAAGTGAGGCCAATTGGTAAGTGGTTGGTACAATAAAATAGTGGAAAACCCAAAACACTTATAACTTGGAAAAAATTGTTTTACCATGTGAAGATTCAAGAAGGACCCACGCCCAACATGGCTAGACAGATGGCCTCGAAGCCACATGGCGTCTGAAGAGTAGAACGCATGTTAACCAATTTTGAGTGTTTGAGGGGCCCAAGTGACCTGAAAGTGAGCGACATGTGCCATGCTTGGATTGGAACCACATGGAGGGTGACATCACCTAGCGAAAAGGGTCAGTGACATCACCTCGACACTTTGCCCACGATGATTTCTCGAGGAGTCTCATGCAACCCCACCGGAATTTTATCCCTGGGGTGATGTGGCAAGAAAAGCACACACACAAAGGCATGGAATAAAATGGAAAAATTTATTGGTTGAATCATGTAGAGGTGGTGATAGATGTGGTAAGCTCCCAGATAACGCCAACAAATACAAATGAAGGAAGAATTAACATAGGTCCATGATGACGTGCCATGGTGGATCCTGGACATGTAGCGGTAACTAATGGCATCGATGAATGTTAGTAGTGGGGTCCATGAAGGATCCAGTTCCCCTTAGAAGATTCACCCTGGAAGAATTAATGGGGGACTACACAAGAAATTCTCAAAATTTAATCTTCAAGATGTTGTGGCAAGGATGGGCCAACATGTGCTGCTACATTAAATAACAAGGAAACATAGCAAAGGAAGGGTCCAGGGGGAAATCTAAGTAACCCCATAAGAATTGTCCCTAGAATTTCCAACAGGGGACTGCATAGGTTTCTCCCAGGATTTTATTCTTGAGATGAGATGGCCAGGGAGGGGCCCACACCCACTTAACCCACCTATGTCTATATATGAGTATTCATTTGTTTGGAAGGGTATGACATATGAGAACATCAGTAATGGATGCATGTGACCCCGAACATGAACGATTTAGTAGATTCCATGTGCCCTATGATGTTGACATTCATTAGGGTGCCATGTCATAGGCCTAATGACATGT
The DNA here is from genome assembly GCA_031772625.1 of Pinus tabuliformis. Classification (NCBI taxonomy): domain Eukaryota; kingdom Viridiplantae; phylum Streptophyta; class Pinopsida; order Pinales; family Pinaceae; genus Pinus; species Pinus tabuliformis. Next base: position 1,042,031,854 of record CM062816.1, on the reverse strand, counting down.
AATAATCTAATTGACCAAGACTTTAAACGGCCATATATTTTGATCCAAGAGACGGATTTGAGAAAAATTATATCATTAGAAAGGTATCAACGAGACAAATAAAAAGATGTCATTCAGTTAGGGTTTTAGGGAAGTTGAAGAAGGTCAAAAAAATATACCCCATCTCCATAACAGGACATTGGAGGTCAGGTCAGCTTAATAACTACCTCCTCCTACCCTTTGTGGGGATAGGGATAGTAGGGGGTATCTTACACAAGTTATTCAGGATTAGATAGCCCCAACAACTCCGATAGAGCTTCGTAGATTTTGGGGAATTTCTAACTAATATAGAAGATTCGTATTGGGGTTCTCTTATATCGCTTGACCTTTAAGACACGTGACCAAGGGAAAATCCAAAGCAAACTATTTTTGGTCCTAGTCGCAATAGAAGGCATTTGATGAACTCAAACACCGCCTTTTCTATACACTACTCCTCACCTTAGTAGACCTACAACAACCATTTAAGATTGACATAGATGCCTCTGACTATGATATTGGTGCAATCCTAATTCAACAAGGACATTTGGTGGCCTATCATAGTGAACCACTCTATGATACTATCTGGGAATACCTCGCTTATGATAAGGAGATGTATTCCATTATGTAGGCCTACCAGCAATGGAAACATTATATTCTGGGGAAGGAGACGATCATCCACATGGATCACAGGCCTCTTCAATTTATGTAGACATGAGGGAATTTATAGAACTATTGTCATCAGAAATGGTCTACATACCTAAAAAAATTCCATTTGAACATCAAATACAAGAAGGGTAGCACCAATCATGTCGTAAACTACCTCATTCCACCCCTGGTTATGGCACTGACCATAGGTCCAAACTCTTATGGGAATGAAACCTCTGGATGGCCACAACTATACAATAGTGGCTCAGAATTCAAGATCGCATACAAGATGTTGATAGCAGGAAAGAAAGTTTGATATTTTCACATCCAAGATGCATTGTTGTGCTACCTAGGAAACCATTGTGTTCCTTCAAGCGAAAATGCCAAGCTAATCTGGGAGGCACATTATAGTCGAGCAGTAGGGAACTCTAATGTGGAGAATATAGTGGCAGTATCGTACTAATTTTATTAGTTGAAACTTCGACAAGATGGTGCCACACAAGTTTCAAATGTGCAACAAGGTTTGGTTTCATTTGTAGAAGGAAAACCTTGCAAGGGGCCATAAAAATAATTCGGCACTTTGTTATGGACCTTATACCATCACCAAGGCTATGGATGACAACACTTTTGAGCTAAGTATTCCCCCCCTTCTTGGCTTGCACACAGTGTTCAATATGGATCACCTTCAGCCATACTTTCCACCATTATTGGACACATTAGTAATCACGGAGCAGCTGAAACCAACATATCTCAACCAATATTGTATTCAACAAGCCACAATTTATTATATCATGGACACACTTATTAAGATAAATTACCAACAGAGGATCCAACTATATCAGGTTGTCAAAGTAGACTAGCTCCTGCACTAAGGCAAGTGGCTATCTAAGGGTCAAGTTCAAAAAAAGTTTCCCCATCTCATTAAGGCACTCAACCAAATGGAGAAAATTGTTTCCTAAGAGGGGAGGACTAATATTGGTGGATATTGGTGGAAACCCACCTATTCCACTAGATCACAACACAATTTTTCTATTTTTGGGAGTTTTTAGGTCCTGAAATTTCATAGCTTTTTTGAGGCCCTAAATGGATTTTTTTAGGGAAATGGGCCAAAAATAATTGGAAAATGTACTTATTGAATATACCTTTACAACGGGATATCATGTGCACCAAATGGATGTCATATGCCAAATTTTTTACCTCGAGAATTTGATGTTCCAACTTACCCCATCGAGGTCCAAAATCCTTTGGCGCTTCATCTCCTAGGGTTAGGTTTTTGAATGTTTAGGGTTTCTCATTACTTATTTTATATTAAAATTCATCTAAGCCTCATTTTAACACAATTTAGCAAAGGCGTTCAGCCCTCACATCTCTTCCCAAAGATAAGCTACAACCATTCAAGCTAGTTTGTTTTCATTCTGCACGTATACAATTTCAACATTTTCCATATATTAATAGAATTCAAGTTTCATTGTATCTCTTTGTTTTTGTTATACTTATGTATATTATTATGCTCCCTTCATAAATTCGGATCAGTGGTATCACATCAGGCTTCTCTTTATCTATTTTTTTGTGCATGTCCACAACAAGGTCAGGGTAATAGGAGTTGGGACTCGAATTGCTTGAGCCCTTACAATATTGTCCTCGCTAACCTTGATGACCTCCTATGGTGGGAAAAAATAAACACAAGGGAGCAGGAGATCATATTAAACTATTTCTTGAAGAATCCCTCGAGAAACGAAGGAATGAGAAGATAGACAATTTTTTCCAGGTCCTTCGACGAATGCCAATAAGTGATGCATATTCACCTAGTAGCCACTTTGAAGGCACTATTCCCTTTAAGGTATAAGTTGAATTTTATATTCCTATATTTGAGGGATAAATAAATGCATATGCTCTAAATAAATGGTTAAATCTGCTTGACAAGTCTTTTCGGTCCACTATTTTTTTGATAAAGAAAAACTTACCTTTTCAATCCTTAAGGCTACCCCCTATGTCAAGGATTGTTGGGAACTTTTTGTGAGCAAAGCCTGCCATGAAGGAATCCACACTATTTTCAGTCACACCCACTTCAGACTCTTTTAGGGATGATGTTAAGGAACAATATTACCCTGTTGGGAGCTATGAAGACTAGTACATGAGATGTACCACACTACGACATGAAAGGGACCAAACAATACAAGAGTTCATAAATATATTTCATACCTTGCGCACCAAGTTGGGTATCAAAGACTTTTAGTGACATATGGTGCTCAAGTATCGTGGTTGTCTCAACATATATATCTAGACAAAAATGGAGTTTTCAGACACCTCCCCACTTGGCACAACTTACTGATATGCTACCAAAATAGAGAAAAAAATTTAAACAATAGAAGCAATACTTTAGATATGTGAATCCTTCACAACTAAAGCAGGGAAATGGCAACCCCAAATCGTAAAAAAAAAAGGATAAAGCCAAGGTGGAACACCCCATTAAAACCTACCAAAGCTACAAATAAAGAATGGGAATGAGAAGACGAAGAAAGGCATGGAAAAGTGTTATGAGTTCCACAAGAGCCCCAATCATAACACCAATGAATGTCATGCAACGAATTCATTGGTGGATTAACTAAATTCCTTTGAGTTAGATGCAGGTTTTGACTCTGAACTACAACTAGACAAGGGGAAACAAATCATTGATGCAAAACCTAGTGCCATGGTTGCAACCTGATCTGAAAATGGGGCACTTAGGCTCCTTGTCTAACTTACAAGGACCTGTCCCACTTCCAAAGCTTAAAATGTTCGCAATTCTTTATGATTAACCAATGTGGAATTAAATATGTGCTTGAAATAAGGTGTATGCTTATGTTTATTGTTGACTGTTTATGTGTTTTTAAGTCTATTTGCTTATACTGATATAACAACAACTAAAGCAGAAGATATAATGTAGCAATAAAACAACACACAGAACAACAATTTAATTGGGAGTTCACCCAAAACTCTTGGGCTACATCTCCGTGAGCTCTAGCCAACTCAACTAGGCTCTTTGGGATTATGGCAAAGAGCTTTTTACAAGCTCTTGGCTCAACTCCACTATTTGACACAGAAACAATGGGTTTAGACACCATTTTATCCCTGGCTCTTGAAGCTATCAGCTTTCTGGCTCTGGCTCTGGCTCTCAGCTCTGGCTCTGGCTCTTAGCTCTTGGCTCTGGCTTTGGCTCTTCTGCTCTAGCTCTGGCTCTAGCTTCTTTGGCTCTCTGCAGCCCTCTGGCTTTTCACTTGACCTCCAAGTGACTCCCTCGGCTACTCTGTGCAATAGCTTTCACTCTCTCTCTGCTCTCTGCCTTCAACTTCTTGACTTCCTCTCCTCAATTGACCTCTCTAGGCTCCTTTGAGGGATTTTCCCAGCTTTTCGGCTTCCCCAGCCATTTCCCTGTGCTCAATCATTCCCCTACGGCTTTGTGTCTTCTCTGCGCTGTCTGTTCGACTCTCCATCTGGCTCTATGCCTCTGTGGCTTTCAAACACCTCATCATCAGCAAAAAACACCCATTTGTAACATGGAATGATGATTAGGAGCTGTTACAAGGGTTCGGGGCCATTTTCTAGGCAATAAGCCGAAAATAGAGAAAATTCGATTCCACAGAGATTTCTGGCAAAATACATTATCAGGCGCGTTTTTCGGACTTGAAATTCCATTCAATCGCCCCTAAAATCCCTATCGGGTTTGCCATTAGGCATTATATTGCATCGTACAGGTATATTGGGCAAAATCCCAAATACACAGGAAAACCTTCAAAAACCCGACAAAATCCTTTTTATCATATTTGAAAATGTATCGCATCCACCCTATAATCATTTCGAGTTTGCCTTTGGCTACATCGCAATATCCATCGTTGATCTGTGGGATCTCTGATCCAATGGTCCATATACAATCTCGGGCGGCTTAGGAATACGGAGGTTACCCGCCAAAAAGGCGATTTTCCTCTCCCCTATACCAGCACGCGCCGCTCACTGTATGGGATCGGGTGAAGCCAGCCTAAAACAGCTTTTCGCCTAAGGCCCACACGAAATCCCACCTATGGAACTCAAATTTCATTAATCGCGCCTTTATTTCCCCTTCGGGTTTGGTTTTATCGCTTTCAGCCGTTTTCCTTTGTATTTTGGTTTTATAGCGGAAATGCATAAATACATAGAAAATCCCCTTCTACCAATTTCAAATTTTATGAATTGCGCTTATGAAATTCGTCGGGTCCGGCAATCGCTGATCCAATTTAATCCTAGCCATCCATTACTCTCGCGATCCGACGGCTGAGATTGCTCATTGCGATCGCTATCACATATCGCGTCGCATATGACCTAGGGGTTATGTACATCACCGATGTCGATTCGCCGATCCGATCATCGGCAATCAACATATCGCATGATCGCAATCGCCAGGTCCAAGGTCCCAATATCTCACATATGTCTGCCTCCGATCCGATACATCAGATCGGTGGATCGGATTTTCTTCCGCCTCCACTTAAGTCTATCCCTTTGCCTTTTTCCGATGCGATTTCCGTTTATAAGGGTTTTTTGCCATTTTTAAGGGATTTTGCCTCTTTTTCTAAGGAACAAAGGGCATCTTCTTTGAGTGATAACTTCTACATCCTAAGTCCATTTTTTCCCATTGAAGTTGCAGTAGATTCATAATGAAAAGATCTCTGCAATAGGGCTATGTCCAGGAACTTCCTTGGACTTTCATTTTCCTCTGTGAGGAACATTTAGACTTAAGAGTCTATCCAAAATCCATTTTAGATCACGCCTTCCCACTAAAAGAACTTTTGGTCTCCAAAAGACTGATATACTGATCTGAACAGTACCTGAGAGTAACAACACCCTCTTCTTTCAGCCTCCACACACTTGCCTTGCATAGTGCCCCTGAACCAAAGTCTTTGACCACTTCCCTTCTTAGATGGGCTGGTCTTCCTAGGAAGAACTATCTTCCTCCTTGCCTTCATGTAGAACTTCTGATAAGAAGGTCATAGAAGGTAGTTTGAACTCTTCTACCTTGATCATTGACCCAAGGTGGCTCAAACAAATGTGAAGTACATATGCTTCACAAAACTTTCAGTTTTACCTGTTTGAAAAGCTGTCAACAACAATTGTTAACAACAATAGAAACATAGACAACAACTGGATGGCCTAAACTCCTGCTTCAACAAAAGAAATAGATTTTCACATCCTGTGAACACCTCCATGTCTTACATCTGCATACAAATGATGGACTTGATAACAAGCCCACAAAACATGCCTTTAAACAGATGACCCTTCAAGTCAAGCATGTAGAAAATGACCATTAGGACTCTTTTTAAAAGGATGAAACACTTCATCATTATCTCCATTTGGAGACCAAGTTAACTTCTCCCAAGTCAACATGGCATCACATGCATGTCAAAGCAATCAACCCTGCAAGTCAATTACACATACATGTTCAAAAACAAGGAAATCATCAACATCCCTGTGTTCATGCATCTCCTGCTCATGCATGCATTTCATCCTTCAACTTTCACTTAAGTACACTGTACTTTCAAAGCTGAAACGAAATATAATGTTGCAACAATAAAGTGAGTCTCCTACTCAACTTTTCCATTCACCTTCTTGGTAAGAACCTGCAACTTGCATCTCATTAACAAAGAAATGTAAATAGATGCATCAATAGACATGCAAGCTTAATCGGATAATAACTCTAACCGTTTCTTAAAAATCCCTTTCAAAGGTACTACCTTTGCCTGCACATCAGCATCAACATGTGAATCATCCTGAAACACATCAATCATGGAATCTTCCTTTCCATGCCTGCCATCTTCTCTTTCCACTTTCTTCAACTTTTGTGGAAGCATTGTTGGATTCATTGTCCAACATTTTGCAGCAAGATGTCTTTGGTTATGGCAGTAAGTGCACTGCATGTGCATCCTCTTGATAACATTATTTGCCTTGTCCAATGGACCCTTGGTTTCTTGCTTCTTTTCCTTCTTCTACTTCCTGTATGTGTCCATTCTCTTCAAACATTTAGAAACATTATTGTTATCCAAACCACAAAAGGAACAAGCAATTCTTTCCCCATCTCTATGTGGAAATTTATCTTTTCAAAATCAAAAGGAATATGTTTAAAACCAAATTTATACCTTTCTCTTTCACCTTTATTGCCTTCACGAGGAGGTGAATCAAATGAAGAAGTGGCTCCTTTTGGAACACCATCAATCTCTTCAAGGCTGTTAGAGTCTTCCCAACTCCCTAGTTCAAGTGTGTGCTTCTGAACACCTGCATCCTACAAATGATGTTTCAAGCTATTGCATTCCTCCTGAATACAATCTTCACACTCTGTAATGCAACTCCTTCTTGGAGTTGTTTCAATGGCCTTCATGGCAACTTTGGAACTTTCTCCATAAGCTTGTACATAGCCAAGACCCAAATACTTAGGCCTTTCCTCAATCATTATTGGCTCAACAATACCTTGTGCATGTCTACCCAAGCCCTTTCCTTCATAGCCCATCTTGGACATTAGCTTGGAACCTATGCCTTTGGTATGTTTTTCAAAAGAACCAATATAAGCATTCTTAGAGGAATTTGAAGACAAACTGGAATGGTTTACCTCTTCTTCAAGTTGATGCTTGACCAAGGCTTCTCGGGCAACAAAGAGTTGTGTCTCCAACTCATGCATCCTTCTCAAGTTCATATTTGCAATATGAAGTTGCCTCTCCATTTCCTGCAATTTTTCAAAAACAATTGCTTCTCTTCCTTCGTGGAATTCAATTGCTCTCTAAGTATGATGCTCTTTCTTCCATCCTCATACATTTCTCTCACCATATCCATCATGGTGGACAAGTCTTACTTCATGTCTTCATCAAAGAGTCTTGTGATGAAGAAAGAAGAATTTGAGGACTCACTTGTAGAAGTAGTCATTATGCCAATGAACAAAAGAACTTCAAACAAGATTAATAAAGGGCTTTATTAAGCAACCTTTTGCAAAAAACCTCTTGTGCTTCAAGGATTGCTTTGAGGTCCTTTGGAATAGAAGAATTCCTTCAACCCTTCTTCCTTCTTGTCCTTCCTGGACTGAGCTATCAACAACTTTCCCTTCACCTCTGCAAACTCAAACAATAGTCAGTCTACAAACAAGCATACAATCAACCTCTGACTGTTTAAACACCTTTTAGACAAGAAATCTTTGCTCTGTCAATCAAGAATTCTGATATAACCTTCTTTGAAGGTGAGGTTAATCAATCTCAAGCTCTGATACCACCTAATCTGAAAATGGGGCACTTAGGCTCCTTGTCTAACTTACAAGGACCTCTCCCACTTCCAAAGCTTAAAATGTTCCCAAGTCTTTATGATTAAGAAATGCAGAATTAAATATGTGCTTGAAATAAGGTGTATTCTTATGTTTATTATTGACTATTTATGTGTTTTTAAGTCTATTTTCTTATACTGATATAACAAAAACTAAAGCAGTAGATATAATGCAGCAATAAAAATACACACAGAATAGCGATTTAATTAGGAGTTCACCCAAATCTCTTGGCTACGTCTCCATGAGCTCTAGTCAACTCAACTAGGCTCTCTGGGATTATGGCAAAGTCTTTTTTACAAGTTCTTGGCTCAACTCCACTGTTTTACATAGAAACAATGGGTTTAGACACCATTTTATCCTTGGCTCTTGAAGCTCTTGGCTTTCTGGCTCTCGGCTCTCACTCTGGCCCTCGGCTCTGGCTCTGGCTCTTGGTTCTTGTCTCTGGCTCTGGCTCTTTAGCTCTGGCTCTGGCTCTGGCTCTTCGGCTCTGGATTCTTTGGCTCTTTGCAGCACTCTGGCTTTTCACTTGACCTCCAAGTGACTCCCTCGGCTGCTCTGCATAGTAGCTTTCGCTCTCCCTCTGCTCTCTGCCTTCAGCTTCTCAACTTCCTCTCCTCAATTGAGCTCTCTAGACTCCTTTGAGGGATTTTCACGGCTTTTTGGCTTCCCTAGCCGTTTCCCTACGTTCAATCATTCCCCTGAAGCTCTATGGCTTCTCTGCGAAGTTTGTTCGACTAGCCATTTGGCTCTACGGCTCTGTGGCTTTCAAACGCGTCATCATCATCCAAAAACGCCTACTTGTAGCGTGGAATGATGATTAGGAGCTGTTACAAGGGTTCGGGGTCGTTTTCTACACAATAAGCCGAAAATAGAGAAAATTCCATTACACAGAGATTTCTGGCAAAATACACTATTGGGCATGATTTTCGGACTTGAAATTCAATTCAATTGCCCCTAAAATCCCTATTGAGTCCGACATTAGGCGTTATATCGCATTGCACAAGTATATTGGGAAAAATCCCAAATACACGGGAAAACCTTCAAAAACCCGACAAAATCCTTTTTATCGGATTTGAAAATGTATCGCATCCACCCTATAATCATTTCAGGTCCGCCTTTGGCTGCAATCACAATCTCCATCGTTGATCTACAGGATCTCTGATCCAACCGTCAATATACAATCTCGGCCGGCTTAGGAATACAAAGGTTACCTGCCCAAAAAGGCGGTTTTCCTCTCTCCTCCGCCAGCCACGCGTCGTTCATTGTATGGGATCAGGCAGAGCCAGCCTAAAACTGCTTTCCGCCTAAGGCCTGCCCAAAATCCTGCCTATGGAACTCAAATTTCATTAATCGCACCTTTATTTCCCCTTCGGGTCCGGTTTTATCGCTTTCGGGCGTTTTCCTTTGTATTTTGGTTTTATAGTGGAAATGTGTAAATACACAAAAAAACCCCTTTTACCGAATTTCAAATTTTATGAATTGCGCTTATGAAATCTGTCAGGTCCAACAATCGTTGATCTGATTTAATCATGGTCGTCCATTCCTCTCGCGATCCGACGGCTAAGATTGCCCATCGCGATCGCTATCGCATATCGCGTCGCATACGGCCTAGGGTTTCTATACATCACCGATGTCGATTCGCCGATTTGATCATTGGTGATCAGTGTATCGCATGATAACAATCGCCAGGTCCAGGGTCCCGATATCACACATATGTCTGCCTCCGATCTAAAACATTGGATCGGCGGATCGGAGTTTCCTTTGCCTCCACTTAAGTCCGACCCTTTGCCTTTTTCCGATGCGATTTCCCTTTATAAGGGTTTTTTTTTCCATTTTTAGGGGATTTTGCCTCTTTTCTAAGGAACAAAGGGCATCTTCTTTGAGTGATAACTTCTGCATCCTAAGTCCATTTTTGCCCATTCAAGTTGCAGTAGATTTAGAATGAAAAGATCTCTGCAATGGGGCTATGTACAGGTACTTCCTTGGACTTTCATTTTCCTCTATGAGGAACACTTAGACTTAGGATTCTATCCAAAATCCATTTTGGATCACAACCACCAAGGTCTAGCAAAGTGAGCCCAAATATTTGGAAGAAGGTGAGCACCTATTTCACTCACAAATGTGGGTGAAGGTTGTTCCACTATGTTTTATTGTAAACAGCGTGAGTTAAAATAACCTCATATTAACAGAGGTCATTAAGAAGTTGTGCCTACCAAAAACACCACACCTGTATAAATACACCATTTGGTGGCTCCACAAAGGGTGATATCTTCGTGTCATCTACCAATGTTGCCTACCCTATAACATCAAGCCTTTCAAGGGTGAGGTATTGTGTGATGTTGTTCCCCTTAATTTTTGTGATTCTCTATTTGGCCAATCATACTTGTGGAAGTTTCATGATATATATGAGTCTAGACCTAGTAGTGTTGTTATTACTTTGGCCAAAAAACTATATAGGATATCAGAGGTAGTCCCACCTACTACCATTTCTTTAATATTTGCTAATAAATATAGTAAGGTCATCTCCTAGACTGTGAAATTTTCCTTCTTCCTTATTAAATCTCAAATTAAGGAGAATATTGTGGCCACATCCATGGCCTTTACACAGGGCTGGTCCACGTAGAGGAGGCAAGTGGATAAGGTCATGGAAGAATATAGAGACATATTATCCTCACTCACTAAGGTACCTCTGCAATGTTAGGTCAAGTATTCTGTTGATCTAACCCTCTACACACCTCTACCGAATGATCCAAAATACTACTTCTATATTTTGTAAAATTGGGAAATCAATTGACATATCCAAGAACCGCTCCAAAAAGGGCACATCCGACAAGTTCTTCACCCTATGGAAGCCTAATTGTACTCTTGCAAAAGAAATATGGGACTTGGAAACTTTGGTTTTATTATTGGGCCCTGAACAAAATCACAATCAGGAGATGGTACCCAGTTCCCTGGATTAAAAACGTTTTTTACCAGCTTAAGGGGCCAAGTACTTTAGTAGGATTGATTTGAATTCTAGCTACCACCAAGTCCCAATAGAACTAATTGATGTGTGGAAGACTACTTTCAAGTCAGGTGGGGTCTTTTTGAATGGTTGGTCATGCTCTTTGGTTTGACAAATGCCCCAACAACTTACATGAGGCCAATGGATGTTATCTTGTGGCCTTTCACCAAATATTTCGTTGTTGTATATGTAGATGATATCCTCACCTTCAGCAAGACTTGGGCATAACATTTACAACATATTGAATAGGTCCTTCACAATATGTGGTAGAACAAGTTGTGTGCTAACATGGAAAAATTATCCTTAGACATGGACAAGGGCCAATACCTAGGATACAGTAGAGATGAGAAAGGTGTGCATGTGGATTCAGCCAAGATCTAAGCCATTCATAATTGGCCAACCCCGACAACTCTCACAGAGCTTCACAAGTTCTTGGGCCTTGCTAAATTCTACCGAAGATTTATTTTGGGGTTCTCTCATAATGCTTTGGTATTACATCAAGTGACAAAGGGTGGAGAAAAAGAAAAGTTTTTTTTGGTAGAGTCACAACAAAAGGCATTCGATGAACTGAAACATCTCCTTTGCTCTACACCAATCCTCACTCAGCCAGATCTGCAACAACCATTTGAGATTGAGAAAGGTGCCTCCAACTATGTTATTAGTGAAGCCTCATTCAATAAGGACATAAAATGGCCTGCCATAGTAAAAGAACTCTTTGATATTTTCTGTAGATACCCCACCTATGATAAGGAGATGTATTTAATTATGCAGGCCTATCGGCAATGGAAACATTATATTTTATGAAAGGAGACGTTCATCCATACGAATCACAGGTCACTTCAATTTATACAGACGCGAGGAAAATTATAGAATGATTGCCATAAGAAATGGTCCACATACCTATAAAATTCCATTTGAACATAAAATATAAGAAGGGTAGCACCAATCATGTCACATACTAGCTTATTCAACCCCTAGTTGTAGCACTAACCACATTTCTCAACTTTTGTGGGCATGATACCTTTGGATGGCCATAGTTATACAATGGTGACTCAGAATTGACTGTTACATACTAGATGTTGATGGCAGGAAAGCAAGTTCCATACTATGACATCCAATATGCATTGTTGTGCTACCTGGGACACATTTATGTTCCTTCAAGTGAACATGCCAAGTTGATCTAGGAGACACATTATAGTCAGGTAGCAAGGAATTTTGCATGGAGAAGATTGTGGTAGTACTGCAAAAGTATTTATATTGGCCAAAAGTTCAATAGGATGTTGCCAGTTATATCAAGTCCTACACCTCCTATGTCATTTCCAAACCAACCATTCAGAATCAAGACTTGTACACCCTTATGCGTACTCCGACCGGGCCTTTGGAATCCATCTCGGTGGACTATATTTGTTGCCTTCCTTCAACCAAGCATGGTAATGACTATGTGTTTGTGGTCATTGATAGATTTTATAAGATGGTCATTACGGTTTCTTGTAAGAATGGAATCACAATTGAAACCAATATTGATATCTTCTTCAAATGGGGGTGTGGTTACATTTTTAGATCCCACTCACCATCATATCATATTGGAATAATAGGTTCCTAAGTTCATTCTAGTCTATCCTTTGGTCATTTTTGGACACTAAGCTCATCAAATCAAATGCCTTCTACCTGCAAACTAGATGGCTAGACAGAGGTCGTCAACAATATGATCGTCAACATTTTGTGCATGTACAACTCCAAGCATCCACAAAAATGGGATGAGAGTCTCCCATATGTTCAACATAGTTACAAAATAGCTCTCCATAGCTCAATTGGACACAACCCCTTTTAGTTTGACCAGCGATTTCAACCATTGGGTCCCATTGATGTCACACTACCCCTTGTAACGACATAGGTAGAATATGCATGTGTTAAATTTGAAGATGACAATGCTACCAATTTTATTGAATGAATTCAGCACATCCACCACCTAGTCCATGATATCTTGCTAAAATCCAATACTAAGTACAAACAATGTCATGATCGACATTGGGTGCTACATAGGTTTCAAGTGGGGGACAAGGTTTCGTTGCATTTTTAGAAGGAACACCTTGAATGGGCCCATCAGAAGCTTCTCCCACTCTGCTATGGATCATACACTATCACCAAGGCTATGGTTGACAATGATTCTGAGCTAAGTATCCCCTCTTTCATTGGCATGCACCCAGTGTTCAATGTGGATATCCTTCAGCTATACTTTCCATCATGGTTGGGCACATCAAGAATTACAGAGTAGCTTACATCAACAAAGATCAACCAAGATTGCATTGAAAAATCCACAATTGATCAGATCATGGACACACATATTAAAATCTCTTTCCAATAGAGGATCTAGTTGTGTCAAGTTGTTAAAGTAGCTCATGTCCTTCACCAAGGCAAGTGACTCACCAAGAGCCAAGATCAGCAAAAGTTTCCCCATCTCATGGTGGCACTCAATGAAATCGAGATGATTCTTTCCTAAGGGGGAAGGATTGATCCCTGTGGATATCGGTGGCCAGCCACCTATTCCACTGGCTCACATCATATTTTTTCTATTTTGGCAGTTTTCTATTTTTAGAATATTTTAGGCCTTGAACTTCTAGAGAAAGTTTGAGGCCCTAAATGATCTTTTTTGGTGAAACAAGTTGATAGCACTCCTAAACTTTGGTGGTGGTTAGAAAATGTACTTCTAAAATATACCTTTTCAATGGATTATCATGCACACCAAACAAATACCATATGCTAAAGTTACAACCCCTAGAAGTTTATTTTTTAACTTACCACATCGAGGCCCAAAATCCTTTAGCATTTCATCTCCTAGGGTTAGGTTTTTAGATGTTTAGGGTTTCTCATTACATATTTATGGTAAAAACACCTTAAATCCTCATTGTGATGCAAATCAATGAAGGTGCAATATCATCCCATCTCTTCTTAGAGATATGGTACCAACGTTTGAGCTAGTTTGTTTTCATTCTGCATGTATACAATTTCAACATTTTCCATTTATTAATAGAAGTCAAGTTTTATTTTATCTCTATGTTTTCATTATACACACACAAACACAGATATATATATCATTCCCTTCATAAATTTGGATCAGTTGTATCAGAGCACTTTATTCTTTATTTGTTTTTTTGTGCATGTCCCCAATGAGGTTGATGTATAAGGAGTTCGGGATAAAACTGCTTGAGCCCATGTAGGAAAATCGACCCTGATGGCCTCCCATGGTGAAATAAAAGAAATATGATTGAGCGAGAGATCCTATTGAACTATTTCCTGAAGAATCCATAAAGCGACAAAGGAACGAGACGATGGGAAATTTTTCCCAGATCCTTTTTCAAATGCCAATAGACGACACATATTCATCCAATATCCATTTTGAAGGCATTGACCTCTTTAAGGTACAATTTAATTTTGATATATTCCTATTTAAATTCCAAACAGATGTAGATGTTCTAGATAAATGGTTAAATCTACTTGACGGGTATTTTTCGGTCCACAATTTTTTTGATAGAGAAAATATTACCCTTGTACTCCTTAAGGTTTCCCCCCATGTCAAGTATTGGTGGGATAATTATTGTGAGCAAAGGGCCACGGAGGAAATCACACCATTTTTAGTCACACATACTTGGGACTCTTTTAGGGATGTATTTAAGGAACACTATTACCATCTTGGAAGCTACAAAGACTAGTACATGAAATGGACCACACTACGACAAGAAAGGAACCAAGCAGTGCAAGAGTTCATAAATATATTTCATACCGTGCATACCAAGCTAGGTTTCAAAGACTATGAGTGACATCTTAGTCACACATACTTGGGACTCTTTTAGGGATGTATTTAAGGAACACTATTACCATCTTGGAAGCTACAAAGACTAGTACATGAAATGGACCACACTACGACAAGAAAGGAACCAAGCAGTGCAAGAGTTCATAAATATATTTCATACCTTGCATACCAAGCTAGGTTTCAAAGACTATGAGTGACATCTTATGCTCAAGTACCATGATTTTCTACAAAGATATATCTTGACAGAAATGGAATTCCTGGACATCTCCTCACTTGGCGCAACATACCAATATGATATCAAAATATAGATAAATTAAATAGAAGAAGAAAGAATTCGTATCCATGAAACCTTCATAGCAAAAGTAGGGCTAGGGCATCCACACATTTCAAAACAAAGGATAAAGCGAGGGTGTACCTCCCCCCGACAACCCACCTAAGTCACAAACAAATAATGGTAATGAGAAGATGAAGAACGACATGGGAAAGTGGTGTGAGCACCACAAGATACCCGCTCCATGGAAAATTTGAGGCGCTAATGTTCGCCTAGTGGGCTAATTTTCCATGATTTTTCCACAAAAAAGATTTGCCAATTTCCAATTTTTATAAAAGATGATTCGCCCAAATTTTAGAATATAAAATTATTTTGTCTTAAAAATCGCCAACATTATATAGAGACTATATATAAAATCATTATAAATTTGAATAATTTTACAAATATATCAATAAACATTTTATAGTCTTCATATTAGGGATTACTGAGATTCGCCAATGTTTTTAAACTTCAAGAAAATTTTCCATCCTTAAAATTTTCCTTGACCCACTCATAACATCAATTAATGTTGCACAAGGAAGTCATTGGTGGCTAAGCTAAAAACCTCAAATTCATACAAATGTTATAACTTTGAACCAAACCTAGACAAGTGGAAACAAATAATTGATATAGAACCTAGTGCCACCATTACGACCACCAAGTTCCAAAAAATTGAGCCTAAAGATTTGGAAGAAGGTGAGTGTCTCTTTCACTCACAAATGTGGGTGAAGGGTGCTCTATTGTGTTTCATTTTTTATAGAGGGAATCAAAAGAACCTCATCTCATAATAGTCCATTAAGCGGATGGCCTACTAAAAACACAACACTCGTATCCATACACATCAGCTGGCTCCACCAAGCGTGAGATGTTTGTGTCCACCAATAGTATCACCTATCCTACAACATCAATCATTTCAAGGATGAACTATTATGTGATGTATCTCCCCTTGAAATTTGTGATGTTTTACTAGGCAAAACATACTTGTGGAAGCTTCATGTTGTCTATAAATCTAAATCTTCTAGAGTTGTTTTTATTTTGGGTAGAAAACTATACAGGATGCCAAATGTAGTCCTGCCTACTTCCATTTCCTTGATCTATGTTAAGCAATGTAGTAAGGTCATCTCTTAAACTAGGAAATTTGTCTTCTTCTTGATTCACTCTCAAAGTAAGGAGAATATTGTGGTCATATCCATGGTCTCCATAGAGGGCTCCTTCTTGCAGTGGAGTCATCTCCTCACCCTCTGGGGTACCTCTATGTTGTCATGTCAAGGATTCTATTGATGTTACCTTGATGCACCTCTACCCAATGGGAGAATATATTTCTTATTTGTTTTGAAAAATGGGGAAATCAAGTGATATATCCAAGCGTTTCTCCGAAAAGGGCATATTTGACCAAGTTCCTTAATTTGTGGAAGCCCAATTGTAGTCGTGCAAAAGAAAGATGGGACCTGGTGAATTTGCATTGATTATTTGGCCATGAAAAAAATCAGAGTTAGGCATCAATGCTTGATTCTCAAAACTGATTACCTTCTTGACCAGTTCAAGGGGGCTAAGTACTTAAGTAACATTGATTTGAATTTTAGTTAAGACGAAGTCCCAACAAAAACAATTGATGTGTGAAAGACTGATTTCAGATCCAAGGAGGATTTTTTTAAATGGGTTTTCATGCCATTTATTTTGAACAACACGCAAAAAAGTTTCATGAGGTTGATGGATGATATCATGTATCCTTTCACAAACTCTTCCATGGTTGTATATCTGGATGATATCCTCGTCTTCGATAAGAGTGTTGCCGCAAAAAACTTGCAATATATTTGCAAGTCCTTCACACTCTACGACAACACAAGTTATGCGCTAACTTTAAAAAGATATCCTTCGACATGGACAAGTTCCAGTACCTAGGCTGCATTATTGATGAGCAAGGTGTGCATGTGGATCTAGCCAAGATCTAAGTGATTCACGATTGACTAGCCCTGACAACTCTAACTGAGTTTCACAACTTCTTAGGACTTGCTAACTTCTAATAAAGATTTGTGTCGGGGTTCTCTTATATCACTTGGCCCTTAAGTCAAGTGACCAAGGGTGGAGCAAAATTAATTTTTTTTGGTATGAGTCATAATAGAAGGCATTCGATGAACTAAAACATTGCCTTTGCTCTGCACCAGTCCTCACCCTACCAAACCTGCAACAACCATTTGATATTGAGACATATGCCTCCCAATATGCTATTGGCGCATTCCTCATTCAACAAGTACATTTGGTGGCCTATCATAGTGAAACACTTATGATATTGTCCAAAGATACCCCACTATGATAAGGAGATGTATTCCATTGTGTAGGCCTATTGGAAATAGAAACATTATGTTTTAGGGAAGGAGAAATTTATCCACACGTATCACATGCATCTTCAATTTATGCAAACACAAAGGAAGTTACAAAATGAATAGCATTAGAAATGATCCACATACATACAAAAATTCAATATGAGCATCAATTGGCCCCCAATTGTGGCACTGACCATAGTTCTCAACTCTTGTGGGAATGAGACCTTTGTATCACCACAGTTATACAACAATGACTTGGAATTCGCTTCCACATACAAAATGTTGATGGTAGGCATGTAAGTTCCATGTTTTCACCTTTATGATGCATTAGTGTGCTACTTATGACACCTTTGTGTTTCTCCTAACGAGGACACCTTTGTGTTCCTTCAAGTAAGCGTTCCAAGCTGATATCAGACCCATCTTATAGTCGGGTAGTAGGGCTCTTTATTATGGAGAACTCAATGAAATTACTACAAAAGTATTTTTATTGGTCAAAATTTCAACAAGATGTTGGCAAGTATATCAAGTTTTTCACCGCTTGCACCATTGCCAAACCAACCATTAAGAATTAAGGCATGCACACTCCTCTTCCTACTCTTAAATGTCCTTTGGAATCTATATCGTTGGACTATATATCTGGCCTTTCTTCTACCAAGCATGGTAATGACTATGTGTTTTTGGTCGTTGATAGATTTTCTAGGATGACCTTATGGTTGTCTGTAAGAAGAGTATCACAACAGAAGTCATTCCCAAGCTCTTCTTCAAATGGGTGTGGATACATTTTGGAATCCCACAAACCATCATATCATATCAAGATAGAAAGTTCCTAAGCGCATTTTGGTCAAACCTCTGGTCACCGTTGGACACCGAACTCACTAAATCAACTTCTTTCCACCCCTAGACTAATGGTCAGACAAACGTCATCAACAGGATGATCGTGCACATTTTGTGCATGTATAACTCCAAGAATCTAATAAAATGGGATGAGAGACTCCCCTATGTTCAACACAACTATAGTGAGAGCTCTCCATAGCTCAACTAGCCACAACCCCTTTCAGGTGGGCCTGATATTTCTACCATTGGGTCGCATTGATGTCGTACTGCCCCTTGCAACTACACAGATAAAATATGCACATGTTCAATATAAAGTTTACAAAGCTACTAATTTTATTCAATGAATTTAGCACATCTTCCAGCAAGTACATGATATATTGTGAAAATCCAATACTAGGTACAAACAATTCCATTATCAGAACCATGTGCCACATAATTTTTAAGTGGGGGACAAGGTTTGGTTGCATTTGCACAAGGAAAACCTTGTAGGGGCACATTGGAATATTTTTCCACTCTAATATGAACCTTACACCATCACCAAGGTTATGGGTGACAACACTTTTGAGCTAAGTATACCCCCTTTCCTTGGCCTACACGTAGTGTTCAATGTGGAACTCCTTCAGCTAAAATTTCCACCTTTGTTGTACACATCATAAATTGTAGAGAAAATGACATCGATAGAGCTTAACCCATAATGGACACATGTAGTAAGAGCACCGGCCATTAGAGGATCTATTTATATCAATTTGTCAAAGCAAGGTAGCTCCTATACCAAGGCAAGTGGCTCACAAGGGGCAAGTTTAGCAGAAGTTTCCCCATCTCATGGAGGAATTCAACATAATGGATAAAATTTCTAAATGGGGAATGACTGATCTAAGTCGATATCGATGGCCACTCATCTATTATGTTGGTTCACTACACAATTTTTCTATTTTGGTAGTTTTCTATTTTTGGTAGTTTTTAGGTCCTGAACTTTTGCGGTTGTTTTGAGACACTAAACGGTTTTTTTTGGGAAAAAAGGCAAATGTCAATCATAAAATTTATTAGCAGTTGAAAATGTATTATCAGATAAACCTTTTTGACGGGATATCGTACGCGGAAAACAAATTTAGTATGCCAAACTTACGATCTTGGTAAGTTGACATTCCAATTTACCCCATTGAGGCCCAAAAACCTTTGCCACTTCATCTCCAAGGGTTATGTTTTTTTTATGTTTATGTTTTTTTTTTACTTTTTTATGATAAATAGGTTTCCAAGCCTCATTGTAACATAGTTCGGCAAAGGTTTTTAGCCCTCACATCTCTTCTCAGAGATAAGATACAACCATTCAAGCTAGTTTGTTATCATTATGCATGTATACAATTTCAACATTTTCCATTTATTAATAGAAGTCAAGTTTCACAATATCTTTGTGTTTTGGTTATAAATCTATATATCATATTGTTCCCTTCATAGATTCAAATCACTAGTATCATATTGTTATGTGCATGTCCCCAATTAGGGCGGTTTATAAGGAGTTGGGACTCGAACTACCTTAACCCTTGCAAGTCCATCCTTTCACACCTCAATGGCCTCCCATTGTGAAAGAGAAGAAAGATGAGGGAGCAAGAGACCCTATTGAATTATTTCTCGAAGAATCCATCAAGTGAAAAATGACTAAGGTAATGGATAGTTTTTACCAAATCCTTTGATGGATGCTAATAGGTGATGCATCTTCATATAGTAGCCACCTTGGAGATGCTTCCCCCTTTAAGGTACAACATAATTTTCATATTCTTGTGTTTGTTGGCTAGATATATGTGGATGATCTACATAAATGGTTAAATATCTTTGAAGGGTATTTTTCGATCCACAATTTTTCTGATAAAGAAGAGATTACCTTTGCACTCGTTAAGGTTTCCCCACATGTCAAGGGTTGGTGGAAAACTTACTATGATTAGAGGGCCACGAAGGAATTCACACTATTTTTTTAGTTGCACCCACTTGGGACTCTTTTAGGGATGTTATTAAGGAACAATATTAATCTATTGGAAGCTCTAAAGAGGAGTACATGAGATGGAACACACTACGACAAGAAAGGAACCAAGCACTACCAAAGTTCACAAATATATTTCATACCTTGTGCAATAATATAGGTATAAAATACTTTAAGCAACAACTCATGCTCAAGTATTGTGGTTGTCTACACATATATCTAGAAATTAATGAAGTTCTTGGACATCTCCTCACTTGGCATGACATACTGATATGCTGTCAAAATAGAGAAAAAATTTAAACAAAAGAGGCAATACTTTGGATCTATAGATACATCCCATCAAAGGCAGGGAAAGGGCATCCCAAAATCATAGAATAAAGGACAAAGCTAGGGTGGACCACTCTATGATCTAGGTGGATATTGGTGGCCACTCACCTATTTCACTTGGACCCTCACCATTGTTTCTTTCAGTTTTTCAATTTCCTTAATTATAGCACAATTTACTATTTTTGGCAGTTTTTGGGGTCCTGAACTTCTCGAGCCGTTTTGAGGCCCTAAACGATGTTTTTTGGGGAAAATTCCTCCATTAATTATTATGGAAATTGCATATAAAGTTCTAGTCCTCGGAGACATCTTTCCAACGAGGTATCATACGTGTCAAATGGAGATAATATGACCAAGTTACGACCTCGGGAAGTTGGCTGCCCAACTAACCCCAATGGGGCCCATAAACTCTTGGTGTTACATCTCATCGGGATAGGGTTTTGGTTGTTTAGGGTTTTCTCTTATTGTTCAATAACAAAAAGGCCCTTGAGCCTCACTGTAACTAAGTTTAGAGGCATGTAGCCACCACATCTCTTCTCAGAGATAAGCTACCATTGCCCAAGCTATATGATTTCCATTATGTTTGTAATCATAGTTCAATATTTTTCTATTAATGAAATGAAGTGTTTTTATGTTGCATCTTTGTGCTTATGATTATATTTGTATGTTGTAGCATTCATGTTTAAGTTTGGATTAGTGGTATCAGAGTGGTATGCTCTTTCTCTGTTTTTCTTTGCATGTCACCAACGAGGTCAGGGTATAAGGAGTTAGGGCTCGATCTGGTTGAACCATTACAGCATCAACCTCGCAAAACCTAACGACCTCCCATGGCAGAAGAAAATAAAGACGAGGGGGCAAGAGATCCTTTCAAAATGTTGCTTGAGGAAGCCCTCAAGCGACAAAGGGACGCGATGATGGATAACTTTACCTAGATCCTTCAACGACTACCCACAATTGATGCATCTTCATCCAACAACCACTCTAGAGGCGCTACTCCTTTTAAGGTACAAGTTAACTTCGATATTCCTATATTTGAAGGCTTGATAAATGTGGACATCATATATAAATGGTTAAATCTATTGGAAGGATATTTTTTAATTCATGACTTTTCCAATTGGTAAAATGTTACTTTTGCACTTCTCAAAGCCGCCCCACATGTCAAGGACTGGTGGGAAACCTACTGTGAACAAAAGGACAAGAATGAACCCTCGTTGTTTTCAGCCGCACCCACTTGGAATTCTTTCCGAGATGCCATCAAGGAACAGTATTACCCTATCAAGAGTTATGAAGATAAATAAATAAAGTGGACCACGCTACGGCAGGGAAGGGACCAAGATGTGCCAGAGTTTAAAATACTTTCCATAACCTTCACACGAAGCTAGGTATCAAGGATATTGAGTGGAATTTGGTGCTCAAGTACCATAGATGTCTACACAAGTACATCCAAGATGAGATGGAGATCATGGACATTTCCTCGCTCAGCACAGCGTATCGGTATGCTATAAAGATTGAGCAGAAGTTTAAACAGAAGAAGAGGGACTTTGGATCTGTGAATCCAAAGCAAGGAAAAGGTGCCCCCAAACCATAGAACAAAGGACGAAGCCAAGGCAGGGCTGCCCAAGAAAACCCCTCGAAGCCACAAGCAAAGAACAACACCTTGAAGATGAAGAAGGACACGGGAAAATGGTGTGAGTTCCATAAGAGCTCCACTCACAATACAACTAAGTGTCGGGCCAAGCAGTCACTAGTGGCTAAACTAAAGGCTTCAGAATCAAATGCAGTTTCTGACTCTAAATCAGAACCTGATAAGGGAACAGACAAAGGGAAGCAAATCATTGATGTAGAGCCCAATGCCACCATGGCCACTGACAGGAATCTATATTAGGGGCAAAAATTAGCTCAATAATCAAAGTGCTCATAATCATATGAAAGTTGAACGATCGTGTCCATCTCGGCAAAAAAATCCCAATGCAACTCATTTTGTTCAAAACCGAGTTCGTATGAGGAAGATAGAGCCCGCTGACCATTTCACTAAAGAGGCAAAATTTTGAAGAAAAATAAGTTGACTGCACATTCGTACAGCCTAGTTAGCAAGGATAATATTCCTTGGAATATTCCGTAGAATATTCTTGTACAGTTGGACAAATCATGCGTTGCCATATTCTTGTATAGTTGGATGAATCATGCATTGACAAGTGGCATCTGGGCATTGGGTAATTGGTGATGAGATTGGCCAATTGGGAGGCAACACGTGGCAAACCCAGAGGCCGCCACGTGCCCCTACGTTGGTGTGGTAAAATTTTGTGGAGTCGTTGGGGTTCAATCCCATGACATCCCTTTCGCAATTCAGTGCATTTACCGCTCTTCCCACACTTTGGTTCTTAACCGCATAAGCATTCCATATATATTTAAATTGTAATGTTTTTGAGGTTGGTGGTTAGGGAGGGCCAGCCCGCAGGCCAGCCCTCCCCATGTGATCATGCCATTACCATGTGGTTAATGTTGCAAAACCTTCGGCTTTTCCAAACCATGACAGCTAACCGTTAATGTTTAATGCACCATGTGAACATGTGAACATGCCCATAGAAACCATTAGCTATTAAGGTTACAGTTAGCCTTAATTGCGCAGTTATGGCGCTAAACACAAATTAGAAGATAATTTAAACCATTTTGCATTTAATTAATCTAGATTTTAATTCAGCCGGATTTATGGCAGAGCCACCAAATTCGGGCCTACCACCAAACTTGGCGGAATTAACTGGAGTCTTTCCAGTTTTAGCGAAGGTTTTCTATGCCAAACTAGAGAAAGCCATAGATTGCTCAATTTTCGACCAATTTTGAAAAATTAATTGTCAATTTTGGATGATTTTGATGCTATGATGACAATGTAATAGGTTTCAGAGGAAATAGAAGACTTCTACAGGTGATTTTTCCATAGAGAAGTTCAGGGAAGCCTAGGGCCACAAGGGAAGGAGGTCATGCCCAAATCAGCGAGAGTCAGTTTTCAAAGATCTAATAGTCATTTTTTGGGTTTTTGTGTCCTCGGAACCCAATGGTACATATTTCAAAGCCATTGGAGTTGAGAATAAGCTTGTAATCATACATTTGGCCAATCATTTCAAAGAGCGCCTAACCATTAAAGGAGGTCCTATGAGATGTAGCCCATCACTGGAGGGTGAACTCCTTGATCAGTTTTGTGTTGTGAGTTTGTTGTGTCTTATGTTTTCAGTTTTACTTGATGTTCATGTCAATTAATCAGCTAATTAAGTCATTAAATCATACTCTAAAGACACATGAAACTTGACACCTAAACCCTTGTACACCTGGGTAAAATGAGATGATCCTAAAAATATTTTAACTGATGAGGGAGCTTGCATAGCATTAACAAGTTTGCCCAAGATTTAATATCAGGTTGGTAATAGAGGAAAATTTTATTTTCTTGATTGCTTGAGATTTGTGCTAGGAGAATTAATAGTGTGAAAGTTTGTGTGTACAAACTGAAGTAAGGAGAAGCTCCAGATTGAGAGCTTGGTTCTCAAATCATAGTAAAGAAGTTTGTGAATCTTTGTGAATTGTTGTGAAGATCTTTAATTCATTACACTTGTGATGGCAGCTTCAACAAGTCATGTTTCTAATCCATCTTCCTTAGAAAGACTCTTTGATGAAGATATGTTGCGGTATTTAATCATCATGAGAGATATGGTGCAAGAGATGTATGAATATATGAAAGAGAACACTATACTTCAATATCAGTTAATGGCCATGAAGGAGAAGAAGCAAGCACTTCTTGAAAACATGGATGAGATGGAGACTCAGCTCCATGTTGCAAAGGAAACCATAACCAAGTATATGCATGAACATGAGGTATGCAATTCAAGTTTATCTTCAGTTTCCTCTCAAAATGAATGTTTTGGTGCTTTTGAAAGACACACTAGAGGAATAGGGTCCAATTTATTGATGAAAATGGGTTATGAAGGTAAACGGTTAGGCACACATGCAAAAAGCATTATTGAGCCAATTGTTGTTGAGGAAATGCCTAGGTATTCAAGTCTTGGTTATGGACAACATGATGGAGAATGCTCCAAAGACAAGGAGGCACATGAAGGTGTTCCAAGAAGGAATTTTGTTTTAAGTTCATCACCTCAAGCTTGTAAAGGTTGTGTTCATGAGGAATACAAATGTTTTATACCCACTTTGCAAGAAAACTCTCATAAGCATGCAAACAATCGTTTCAATGAACAAGAGGATGTTGAAAGCTCTAAGGTTTTTAACACCATTGTTGGTATTCTGAAGAGAGCCACTATCTCATCAAATTCACCTCCTCAAGAAGGCGACAAAGGTGAATGTTCAAGGTATAAATCTGCCTTTAATCAAGTTTATTTTGATTATGTTAAACATGGTAAATCTTCATGTAAGAATTGGAGAAAAATTTCATGTGTCTTTTGTGGTTTGAATAGCCATAATTTTTCAAGATGTTGGAAGAAAATGGCCACATACAGGAAACTTTCAAAGCAAAAGCGATAGAAAACCAGAGGTCCATTGGACAATGGAAACCATGTTGCAAAGAAGATGCAATTGGTTTGCACTCATTGCCATAAGCAAGGTCATCTCACAAACAAATGCTGGACTTTGTATCCAACAACTCATCCACGACATTTGAAGATGGTGGAGAGAGATTTTGAAAAAGATGGAAAATATGATTCCATAATTGATGTGGGTCAAGATGATTCACAAGATGATGTGAAATTGAAAGAAGCGGCATGGAATTGGTTTGGTAAGAGGTGGATTGATTTCTTATCCAAATCAGGCTTGCATTTCTTTCGTTAATAGATGCAATTCTTTGCCTTAAAAATGCATTTATTTGCCTTATGAATGCATTACATTTTATTAAAAGTATGTTGCAACTTGTATGATGCAAGATGTTGAAAGTGGAGTTCTATTTGACTCACTTTAATGCAGCAAAGAAGGCAATTTGTGGTTACAAGTATATATGTGAATGCATTTCTTTTGAAATAATTCTTGATGTTGCATATTCTCGCCATGAAGGTGTATCAAAGTGGGGTATTTTACTCACTTCATTTGCAGAAAAATTTTCATTCTTGATGTTGCATATATTTCGCCCACACTTTGGTTCTTAACCGTATAAGCATTCCATATATATTTAAATTGTAATGCTTTTGAGGTTGGAAATTAGGGAGGGCCAACCCTCCCCATGTGATCACACCATTACCTCATGGTTAATGATATGAAACTTCTGGCAGCTCCAAACCACGACAGCTAACCGTTAACGTTTAATGCACCATGTGAACACGCTCACTGAAACTACCAAGTGTTAAGGTTACAGTTAACTCTAATTGTGCAGTTATGGTGCTAAACACGGATTAGAAGATAATTACATCCATTTTTCATTTCATTAATCTGTATTTAATTCGGCAGGTTTATGGCAGAGCCACCAAATTCAGGCCTGCCACCAAATTTGGCAGACTTAACTAGAGTCTTTCGAGTTTTAGTGGAGGTTTTCTAGACCAAACTGGAGAAAGCCATAGTTTGCTCAATTCTCGACCAATTTTGAAAAATGAATAGTCAATTTTTGATTATTTTGATTCTCTGAAGACAATGGAATAGGTTTCAGAGGAAATAGAAGACCTATACAGGTGATTTTGACACAAGGAAGTTCAAGGAAGCCAAGGGCCACTAGGGAAGGAGGTCATGCCCAAATCAGCTAGAGTCAGTTTTCAAAGATCTGATAGTCATTTTTGGGGTTTTTGGGTCCTATGAACACAATGGTATAGTCTAAAAATCCATTGGAGTTGATTAGAAGCTTGAAATTAGACATTTTACCAATAATCCCAAAGAGGGCCTAGCCATTGAAGGAGGTCCTAAGAGATGTAGCCCAGCACTAGAGGGTGAACTCCTTGATCAGTTTTGTGTTGTGAGTTTGCTATGTATTATGTCTTCAATTTTACTTGATGTTCCTGTCATTTAATCAGCTAATTAACTCATTAAATCATACTCTAAAGACACATGAAACTTGATAGCTAAACCCTTGTACACCTGGTTAAAATGAGACGATCCTAAACATATTTTAACTGATGAGGGAGCTTTCATAGAATTAACAAGTTTTCCCAATATTTCAGATTAGCCACCACAAAGATCCATAAAATTGAGCCTGAAGATCCAGAGGACGGGGAATGCCTCTTCCACTCACAAATGTGGGTGAAGGGTTCTCCGTTGCAGTTCATTGTCGACAACGGGAGACAAAAGAACCTCATTTCAGCAGTGGTTGTGAAGCGGCTGGGCCTAAAGACTATAACACATCCATAGTCATACACCATTGGGTGGATTCACCAAGGACGAGATATTCACGTAAGCCAGCAGTGTCACCTTCCCTACAACATCAAGCCCTTCACGCATGAGGTATTATGTGGCGTTGCTCCTCTTGAAGTTTCTGATGTATTGTTAGGACAACAATACTTGTGGAAGCGAAATGATGTATACAAGTTTAGACCTCATTCTATGACTATTACTTTGGCTAATAAGTTGTACAGGATACTGGAGGTAGCCCCGCCTACTGCTATCTCTTTGATCACTGCAAAGAAATGCAGTAAGATCATTTCCCAGACCAAGAAATTTGTTTTCCTTATGATTCACCCCCAAGGCAAGAAAAATGTTGTGGCCATGACTTCCAAGCAGGGTTCCTCTGCACAACAGCAACAAATGGACAAGGCCGTGGAAGAGTACAAGGATATTTTTGCCTCACCCACAGGGGTGCCTTTGTACTGTTAGGTCAAGCACTCCATCGATTTGAGCCCAGGCACTTCGCTGCCCAATGGACTGATATATCGATGCTCTGTTATAGAGAATAATGAGATCAAGAGGAAGATTCAACAACTACTGCAGAAAGGGCACATCAAGCCAAGCTCATCACCCTGTGGGAGCCCGATTGTATTGGTACAAAAGAAGGATTGGACCTGGAGGCTCTGTATTGATTATCAGGTGTTGAACAAGATCATTGTCCAGAATAGGTACCCAATCCCACGAAATGTTGACCTTTTGGACCAATTCAAGGGGGGGTGGGGAATATTTTAGCAAGATTGATTTGAAGTCAAGTTATCATCAGGTGCTTATCGAACCCTCCGATGTGTGGAAGACTAGCTTCAAATCCAAGGAGGGCCTTTTCGAATGGTTGGTCATGCCATTCGGATTGACGAACGCCCCTGCAACCTTCATGATACTGATGGACGAAATCTTGTGACCCTTCACCAATGCGTTCATGGTGGTGTAATTAGGTGACAACTTGATCTTCAACTAGAGTTGGGAAGAGAACCTCCACCATATTCGACAGGTCCTTCAAACCCTTTGACAACACAAGTTGTGTTCTAACTTAGAGAAATGTGCCTTTGGCCTGACCCAGGTTCAATATCTAGGGTACATCATTGATGAGAAGGGTGTGCATGTGGACCCATCTAAGATACAATTCATTCGGGATTGGCCAACCCCAACCACTCTAACAGAGCTCCGCAGCTTTTTGGGTCTTGCTAATTTCTATTGTAGGTTCATGTTGGGGTTCTCTCATATCACTTGGTCTTTAATTCAAGTCACCAAGGGCGGAGCAAAAGAAAATTTCTTTTAGTTGGAAACCCAACAGCGAGCATTCTACGAGTTGAAGAATCGCCTATGTTCTGCACCAATGCTCACATTACCAGACCTGCAACAACAATTTGAGATTGAGACAGATGTATTTGAATATGATATTGGTGTGGTTCTTACTCAACATTAGGATCCAATGGCTTACCACAGTGAGACACTTTCAGACATAGCCTGAAAGTACCCCACTTACAACAAAGAAATGTATTCCATTATGCAGGCCTACCGTCAATGGAAGCATTACATTCTTCGGAAGGAAACGCTCATCCACATAGACCACCAGCCTCTACAGTTCATACAGACACAAGGGAAGTTGCAGAACGATCACCATCAAAAATGGTCCACCTCTTTGTAACAGTTCCATTTAAACATTAAGTATAAGAAGGGAAGCACCAATAATTTCGTCAATTACCTCATTCGACCACCAGTCATGGTGCTTAATCACCATGCTCAACTCCTGTGGGCACGAGACATTGGGGTGGCCACATCTTTATAAGAGCAATCCTGAATTCGGCGGCATATACTAGACACTCCTGGAAGGGAATCAAGTTGCAAATTTTCACCTTCAGGATGCACGGTTATGCCACTTGGGACACATCTGTGTTCCTTCAAGTGAGTGTGCCAAGATAATTTGGGAGGTGCACTATAGTTGGGTTGCTAGAAATTTTAGAGTAAAATAGTGGTGGTATTGCATAAGTATTTTTATTGGCCGAAACTTCGTCAGGATGTTGGGAAGTACATTAGATCCTACACCACTTGCACCATTTCCAAACCAAACATCAAGAAGCAAGTCTTGTATACTCATCTACCTACTCCTAGTCAGCCTTAGGAATCTGTCTCCATGGATTATATGTTAGGCCTTCCTTCTACTAAGCACGACAACGATTGCATTTCCGTGGTCGTCAATAGATTCTCTAAGATGGCCATCATGGCGGCCTGCAAGAAGAGTATCACAATAGAGGGCACTGCTAAGCTCTTCTTTGAGCGAGGGTGGGTACACTTTGGGATCCCACAATCCATTATCTCAGATAGAGACAGTAGATTCCTGAGTGCATTTTGGTCAGGTCTCTGGTCGATGCTAGATACAAAACTTACTAAGTCCATGACTTTCCATCCCCAAACTGATGGCCAAGCAGACGTTGTCAACAAGATCATCATACACATTCCGTGCATGTACAACTCAAAGCATCCATGCACATAGGATGAAATTCTCCCCTATGTCTAACACAACTACAACAAAGCTCTCCATAGCTCAACAGGCCACATCCCCTTTTAGGTAGGGTTGGGATTTAAGCCATTATGCCCCATTGATGTGGTCATACCATTTGCATCCACTCAAGTATATTCATCTCACGTGCAGTCTGAAGCTGAAAGGGCTAACATTTTCATTGAGCGCATTCAACACATCTGCCAATAGGTCCATGATATATTGAATAGAGGTAATGCTAAGTACAAGAAACACCATGATCAGCATCTAGTACCACACAAGTTCCACGTGGGCGACTAAGTTTGGCTACACTTGCAAAAGGAGCACCTTGTTGGACCTCACTGCAAGCTTTTCCCACTCTGATATGGGCCATACACCATCACCAAGGCCATTGGTGACAATGCCTTCGAGCTTAGCATCCCATCATTCCTTGGTCTGCACCCAGTGTTTAATGTAGATCGCCTTCGACCATACTTTCCACCATTGTTGGACACATCTGACATTGCAGAAGAACTCTGACCAACAGAGCTCAACCCGGACTGCATGGAATAGACCACAAGTGATCAAATCATGGACACATAGATCAAGAACACTCAGAACCAAAGGATACAACTATATTGATTTTTCAAAGCAGGTCAACTCCTTCACCAAGGCAAATGGCTCACTAGGGACCAAGTTCAACATAAGTTTCCTCATCTCATGGAGGAACTCAATGCAATGGGGACCATTGCTTCCTAAGGGGGGAGGACTAATCCAGGTGGATATTGGTGGCCACCCTCCTATTCCACTTGGACCCACACCATTGTTTTTTTCATTTTTTCAGTTTCCTTAATTATAGCACAGTTTACTATTTTTGGCAATGTTTCAGGTGTTGAACTTCTGGAGCCGTTTTGAGGCCCTAAACAACGTTTTTTTTGGGAAAATTCCTTAATAGTAGTTGTAGTCCTCAGAGATATATTTCCAAAGAGGTATCATATGTGTCAAACGAAGATAATATGACCAATTTACGACCCTGGGAAGTTGGTTGCCCAACTAACCCCAACGAGGCCCATAAACTCTTGGTGTTTCATCTCCTCGGGTTAGGGTTTTGGTTGTTTAGGGTTTTCTCTTATTGTTCAATAATAAAAAGGCCCTTCAGCCTCATTGTAACTGAGTTCAGAGGCATGTGTCCACCACATCTCTTCTCAAAGATAAGATACCATCGCCCGAGCTATCCGATTTCCATTATTTTTGTAAGCATAGTTCAATAGTTTTCTATTAATGAAATGAAGTGTTTTTCTATTGCATCTCTATGTTTATGGTTATATATGTAAGTTGTAGCGTTCCTTTTTAAGTTCGGGTCACTCTAGGACAAACCACCTAAGATGGAAACAAAGAATGGTAATACCAAGATGAAGAAAGGCACAAGAAAGTGGTGTTAGTTCCATAAGTGCCCCACTCATAACACCAATGAATGTCATGCAAGGTAGTCTGGTGGTCGAGCTAAAATAAACAGAGTTAGATGCAGGTTATGACTTTAAACCAAACCTAGATAAGGTGAAATAGATCATCGATGTAGAACCTAGTTCCATCATTTCTAGCACCAAGTTCCAACAAAGTAAGCTTGAATATTCAAAACAAGGTGAGTGCCTCTTTCACTCACAAATGTGAGTGAAGGGTGCTCCACTATGTTTCATTTTCGATAGTGGTAGTCAAAAGAATCTCATATTAAGAGAGGTTGTTAAGCGATTGGGCTTGCTAAGAAAAACACACCTCAACCATACATGATGAGGTGGCTCCACCAAGGGCGATATATTGGCGTCAACTAGCCATATCACCTACCCTAAACATCAAGCCTTTCAAAGATAAGATATTGTGTGATGTTGTTCCACTTGATGTTTGTGATGTTCTATTAGGCCAACCAAACTTGTGGAAACATCATGTTGTATATAAGTATATACTTCATAGTGTTGTTATTACTTTGGGTAGACAATTATATAGGATGCTAGAGATAGTCAAGTCAATTACCATTTCTTTAATCTCTATTAAGAAATGCAATAAGGTTATCTCTCAAACTAGGAAATTTGTCTTCTTCTTGATTCACTCTCAAAGTAAGGGGAATATCCTCATCTTCAGCAAGAGTTGGGTATAACACTTATAGAATATTCAATAGGTCCTTCACACTATGTGGAAACACAAGCTATGTGCTAAATTTGAAAGTGCTCCTTTGGCATGGACAAGTTCAAACACCTAAGCTACATTATTTATGACCAAGGCGCACATGTGGATCCAGCAAAGATCCAAGTCATTTCAGATTGGCTAGCCCTGACAACTCTAACATATATTCACATCTTCCTAGACCTTGCTAACTTCTATTGAAGATTCATGTTAGGGTTCGCTTATATTTCTTGGCCCTTAAGTCAAGTTACTAAGGGCGGAGCAAAAGATTATTTTTTTTGGTCTGTCACAATAGAAGGAATTTGATCAACTAAAACAATACATTTTCTTTGAATTAGTCCTCAACCTGCTAGACTTGTAACAACCATTTGATATTGAGATAGATGCCTCTGATTATGCTATTGGTGCAATCTTCCTCCAATAAGGACATCTATTGGCCTATCTTAGTGGAACATTCTCTAATACTGTCCAAATATACTCCACCTATGATAAGGATATGTATTCCATTGTGCAGCTCTATCGACAATGGAAAAATTATATTTTGGGGAAGAAGATGATCATCCACATGGATCATGGGCCTCTTCAATTTATACAGACACAAGGGAAGCTACAGAATTACCACCATCATAAATGGTCCACATAATTGCAACAATTCCATTTTAACATCAAATACATGAAGGGTGGCACCAATCATGTGGTAGACTACCTCAATTGAGCCCCATTTGTCGCATTAACCATAGTTTTAACCTCTAATGGGAATGGGGCATATGGATAGCTCCAACTATACAACATTGACTTTGAATTCACTACTACACACTAGATGGAGATGAAAATCAAGAATGTTCCAAATTTTCACCTCCAAGATGCATTTGTTGTTCTACCTAGGACACCTTTGTGTTCCTTCAAGTGAGTGCTCCAAGCTGATATAAGAAGAAAATTACATTCAAGAAGTAGAGAACTTTGGTGTGGAGAAGATAATGATAGTACTATAGAAATATTTTTATTGTTTGAAACTTCAATATGATGTTGGCAAGTATATCAAGTCCTACATCGCCTGCACCATTTCCAAACCAGCCATTAAGAAGCAAGGACTATATACCCCTATGCCTACTCCTAATTGGCCTTGGGAATCCGTCCCTATGGACTATATGTCTATCCTTCCTTCTACCAAGCATGGTAATGAATTTTGTTTGTGGTTATTGATATATTTTATAAGATGGCCATTCTAGCTGTCTGTAAGAAGAGTATCACCATAGAAACCACTGCCAAGCTCTTCTTCAAATGGGCGTGGGTACATTTTGGGATATCGTGGAACATCATATTAAATTGGGATAGCAGGTTCCTAAATGCATTCTATTTGAGCCTTTGGTCATTTTTGGACACCAATCTCACCAAATTAACTGCCTTCCACCCACAAATTGAAGGCCAGACAAAGGTCACAAATAGGATGATTGTGCACATTTCACGCATATACAACTCCAAGCATCAATGATAATGGTATGTGAGACTCCCCTATGTTCAGTAGAGCTAAAACGGATCTATATATAGCTTAACCATCCACAACCCCTTTCAAGTGGACCTAAGATTTCAACCAGTGAGTCCCATTGATGTCACACTTCCCCTTGTAATTACATAGGAAGAATCTTCACATGTTCAATGTGAATCTGACAAATCTACTAGTTTTATTGAATGAATTAAAAATAATTGCTAGTGGGTCTTTGATATCTTTCTACTAGCCAATACTAAGTACAAACAATGCCATCATCGACATTGTGTGCCACACAACTTTCAAATGGGGGACAAGGTTTGGTTGCATTTGTCGAAGGAATTCCTTGCAGGGGCCCATCAGAAGCTTCGCCCACTCCATTGTGGACCATACACCATCACAAAGGCTATGGGTGAAAATGGTTATTAGCTAAGGGGGGAGGACTAATATAGGTGGATATAGGTGGCCACCCACCTATTCCATTAGCTCACAACATAATTTTTCTATTTTCGCAATTTTTAGGTCTTGAATTTCCAGAGCCATTTTGAGGACCTAAATGATGTTTTTCAGGGCAATGGAATGAAAATAATAATAAAAAATTGGTGGTTGGAAAATGTACATATCTAATATACCTTTCTAATGGGCTATCATTCACACCAAATGGAGATTGTATGCCAAAGTTACGATTCGAGGAATTTGACAACAAACTTACCCCATTGGGGCCCAAAAACCTTTGGCACTTCATTTCCTAAGGTTAGTTTTTTTTATGTTTAGGGTTTCTCATTACTTATTTATGATAAAAATGCCTCCAAGGCTCATTTTAACTTAGTTTGGTGAAGGTATATAGCCATCAAATCTCTTCTCAGAGATAAGCTACCACCATTCGAGCTAGTTTGATTTCATTTTGCATGTATAAAGTTTCAACATTTTCCATTTATTAATAGAAAATTATTAATATGTATATACTTTTGTTCCCTTCTTAAATTCAAATAAATGGTATCATAGTAGTCTTCTCCTTATCTTTTTTTTGTGCATGTGCCTAATGAGGCTGGGTTATAAGGAATTGGGACTTGATCTGGTGGAGCCCTTGTAGCACTGTCCTTGCTGACCCTGACGGCCTCCCATGAAGAAAGAAAATATATATGAGGAAGCAATATATCATGTTAAAATGTTGCTCGAAGAAACCCTTAAGCGACACAAGAATGAGATGATGGACATTTTTTCCCGGATCCTTCGACGGATTCCAATAGGCGACACATATTTATCTAGTAGCCACTTTGGAGATGCCATCCCCTTTAAGGTACCAATTAATTTTTATATTCCTATAATTGAAGGCTAGATAGATACAGGAGCTCCAAATAAATGGTTAAATTTGCTTGAAGGGTTTTTTTCAATCCACAGTTACTCCAATAGAGAAAATATTACTTTTTCACTCCTTAAGGATATCCCCCATGTCAAGGATTGGTGGAAAAAATATTGTGAGTAGAGGGCCATGGAGAAATTTTCACTATTTTCAATCGCACCCTCTTAGGACTCTTTTAGGGATGTTGTTAAGGAACAGTATTACCCTGTTGGAAGCTACAAAGACAAATACATGAGATGGATCACACTATAACAAGAAAGGGACCAAAGAGTGCCAAAGTTCACAAATATCTATCATACCTTGCACACCAAGGTAGGTATCAAATACTCTGAGAAACATCTCATGCTCAAGTACCATGGTCATCTACAAAGATATATCTAGATAGAAATGGAGTTCCTAGACATATCCTCACTTGGTGTAGCATAAATTTATGCTGTCAAAATAGAGAAAAATTATAAATAGAAATAAGTGATAATTTAGATCTGCAAATCCCTCACAGCAGAAGCAGGACAAGTGCATCCCCAAATTGCAGAACAAATGACATATCCAGGGTGGACCACCTCAGGAAAACCCACCTAGGACGCAAACAAAGAATGGTAATGTGAATAAAAATAAAGAGACAAGAAAGTGGTGTGAGTTTTGTTGGCATTGTGACTAATCTGTTGTCCTTGATGGAAACCTACCTAATAAAGATGTCAACATGATGGTAGTAGGATGATTATACAGGCCAGTACAGATGTAACAAAAAGATTGGACAAAGGAATATAAGTTTTGAGATAGAGGAATGATAAAGGTAAAGTGTTAGAAAATATGTGCAGGTCCTATGAACAAAGACTGCGTACATACTTGGGTATGGTGAAGCAAAGTCACGTACAATTTCTGCACCATAGTATTATCAATACTAGGGATCTTTACCATGGTATTGGCCCATAGTAATGAACATGACAATGGATATTTGATCCCGTCAAAGAATACCATCGACATAACTATGGGATTGACCTAAGATATTGGCTAAAGGCCTAAGCTATATACAAAGATGGAGATCAAAGTGCTAGGTGTGCAAGTTATGGGTTATTAATGAATGGTTTGATCTGAAACAGGTGATGATCCTCAGCATTGCAACAAGAATGTTGCAAATCCAAAGGCTACCAACTTTAATTATCAACCCGGGGTTCATAAAAAATGAATAGGTGTCAACACTATATTTTCAGCATACAATGTGCCCTTCTCTCACTTTTATGATGTAATGGAGTGAATGTAATCAAATCCTAAACTAATTGCAAAAATGGAAACCTTAA
Organism: Pinus tabuliformis; assembly: GCA_031772625.1. Classification (NCBI taxonomy): domain Eukaryota; kingdom Viridiplantae; phylum Streptophyta; class Pinopsida; order Pinales; family Pinaceae; genus Pinus; species Pinus tabuliformis. The sequence goes on along the minus strand of CM062816.1, from coordinate 1,041,996,142 downwards.
CCTATTCGAGGAAATAAAATACAAGGAAATAAAACCTATTCTAATTGAATAAAGTAAATAACATGAAATAAATATCAATCATCACATTTCAAAGAGTTTATATCCATTGACATAGTTCATTGGAGGTGGCAATCAGGAAGATCATTATTGTATTATCAAATTCATAAATTTGTCCATTAACTGAAATTGTTGAGATGTTTTGCAGGGGTAAAAAGGCAAGCCCTAGGTATTCTTTATTCCTATTCAACAATTTATTTAGAGCCTAGGAGTTATGATTCAAACCTAAGGTACAAAAAACAAGATTTTTGAACAAATATGGGCAAGTATATACATGTTGGAACAGTGTTACAGGAAGTTACAAGTGCTGCTACAGGAAGTTACAGATTTTCTATAGGAAGATATAATTCACCGAATTACCAAGTAAATAAAATCCAATATGTATAGGACAAATTTTTTCTTCGAATAGGATTTCTTAGGTCTCCATTCCAATTGGAATCACTCAAAAATACCCATGTTAACACATGGTAAAAAATAATAGAAAATTACTAGTCTAAAATCTAGAAATTTGAGAACTAGTAAGCTAGTTAATCTATCAAATGCCTAACCTAATAAAGTGAAAATGCAATGGGATAAATTTTGTTATTAACCTGAATTTTTTTATTATCTAATGCAAGTTAATAAGCCCAACTGAATCTCATTAGCATGTTCTAAAAAATAGCAGAAAATTACTACTATTTGCCACAAGGGACTTCCAGAAATTTAGATTTGTGAATAAGCAAACTAGTCCAAGTAGCTTAATGATTACTATGACCTTCCAAAGTTGTTCCAAGGATGAAATCATGTTTTTGATCCTACAGAAGAACTTACTTCAACCATTTAACCGAATCCTACAACAAGAAATCATCAATACTAAATGCAGAAATAGGAAAGAAACAAGAACAAGATATGCATGTGAATAAGAAGTGAAAAGAAGAAAAGTAACTTATACAAAAGGGCTATGAGGATCCTAGGATGGCCAAGACCAAGGAAACTTAGAGTCCTATGAAAGAGACCAAGGTTTAGAAGGTGAAAATGGTACCAATCTTCATTATTTCCATCAATACAATTACATCCATGTAAGAAATGAAAGTGGAGCTACAAAAATACAAGTGTTCTCCACAAGAAGATTAAGAAAAATCAACCCATAGAGGAAAATTTGAATTGGTACTTATACAAAATGATTAGGCAGAATTATCCATGAAAGGAGGAAGCTTTCCCCTCCAAAATACCTCAAATAGTGGATCTAGTTCCCAACAATAAGAACCAACATTAAATGGTAGGGAACACATTCCTAGATTTTCTCAATCATTAGAGCTTCAGAATTTGTGAATTAATTTCATACTATCTTGTTGATTTATTATCCAATATTGGTCCTCCTGTAGTAGGGAGCAAGTCCCTAAATTATATCCCCCTCCAAATCTTCATAATATGCCCAATATTCTCACAATATTCCACAAAAATAAATAATATTAGGTACAAATATGCAATTATCCATAAACCTTCCTAATGAACATATTAAAGTTAAAAATATGTTATCTAATGCAAAAAAAGAAGTTTAATGTGCTAAAGTATGGTCAGATGGGCCTTAATTTATGTCTAATTTTGAAGCTCGTCGTACCCCCCTGCTAAAAGTGTTGCTCATCCTCTGAGCAACTGAGTGACCTCATTGTACCTCATTCATGGCCTTGGTGGCCTCTCTGATTTATTTTATAGTTTTCCAACACTTTCTTGTAGAAACTTTTTGCCTTCCTATAGTAGGGCATATTCTTGTTTTAGTTGTTTATTCATGGCTCCCCTGGTGTTTGGCTTCTTCTAAGAGGTTTGGGGCTCCTTTCATTTGGATTGGAGGGAGGTTATCTCTTCAATTTTCTTCTTCTTCTCCTTTTATCCTTTGTTTTAATTTTTTTAGGCACTTTATCTTGTGTTTCAACATTTTTTTTCTTTGCCACCTTCTTCTTCTTCTACAGATCCATCCCTGACTGCCTCTTTAAGTCCAAAAAATCTTCTTTATCCATGTCAGCAACATTTGTCTGTGTCTTCTCAAGGTTTGTGCAAGGGAACCCTCCTGCCAATTGTTAATTTTAGAGCACTCATCATTTCAGCGTATGGCAAGAGGAGCGGTGCTTCTTGTTGATGAGTGAGGTGAAGAATTGTATGCAAATTTCAAAACAAGTTTATTCTCCAATCATAATGCTCATCCTCACAACAAAAATCCACACTTCAAATTTTTATGGCTCTACTACCAAATGTTTAGCATAGGAATTTTGCAAAAAATCACAGAATTTTTGTTTGTAAGAGGTGATAGATCAAGTACTTACCCCTTTCTTGCAAACTCCTTCAAAGTTCTATGGTTTTTTGGCCAATGATTCTCAAGATAGGGCCCATTTTTTCCTTTTGGGACAATCTTGTAGCCAACATACTATCTCCTATAGCAACCCTATTTTTTTCCTATAGCAACTCCATTTCCTCCTATAGCAAAGTAGTTTGTGCCTTGAGATGCTTAGTTATGGTTGCTCTATTGGTTGGCCTCCTCACAGGTGTCAAAATTTGTTTCCCTCCTATTAAATCCTCCACCCATTTCTCCTAGTGCTCCTTCTCTAGGTTTTATGTTTTTCTTGTTCCTTTGTATATCTTCTTTGCCCCTCATGGTATTTGACTTTTGTTGTAGCTATGTGTGCAGGTCCCTTGTTGTTGCCTAAGGTGCTACAACTAGTGGTGGAGAGTCCTTCTTGGAGTGGTAGAGTCCCTCATGAGTTGGTATCAACCCCTCTACTTGATGGGAAAGGAAAAAATAGGATTATGGTTTGCTTCAATGGTTGCACATGCTACTACAGGAGGAATTTTTCTTCCTATAGTAGTCCTTCCTCCTCTTTTAGGGTCTTTTAACTATATGGGAGTGATAAGAAAGAATGTAGAGGGTTTGGAGGATGATGCTAGGGATCAAAGGGAGTAGTGTAGGTTTGTGAAAATGGAGAGGATGTGCTCTGTGTGTTTTTTCAAGAAATTCCCAGGTTGAGACATAGTGTAGGGTTTGTTCTTGAAAAATATTAATTTTCTTTGGTGAACTGGGATGGACAAATGATGGATAGATAGTGGATATGAAGTGGATGGAGGGCTCAAAGTGATTTGGTGACTTGTACTCTGTACAAATTTCCTCTTTTAAGTGTTGTCCCCACTCCTTGTAATCATCACACTTCTTAATTCTGATTTTACACGTTGCATGAAAGATGAGTTAGTTGCACTTAACTAGTTGAGGGTGGCCAAGACTACTGACCCATCCTTAGCTTAATAAGCCTCATATATCATGAATTGACAACAAATTTATAGTTATAATACTCTCAAGAGAAGAGGTGAAGAATATTGCATACATGTACCTCCCTGATGTCTAGCTGTTGTAGATGCATGCATGTTGTTGTCGGGCTTCATATCATGATGGTTGAAGGAGAGGCATGTATGCTGCTGCTGAGTTGATGATTGATAGATGCTTCTAGGGAGGTGCTAATTTTCCTTTCTTGCTTCTGCACAGGATTTCATATCTTGTTGATTGGTTGACTGATAAGGCTATTGTGTATGTCTTCTAAAGTGGATTGCACCTTGACTGATGATGTTTCTGTGTGTGTGCAGGTTTTTATCTCACGAATGGACTGAATCTATTTTTGGAATTCCTTCTCAAGGATTATGTGTCCCTACTTAATTTCACAGATGGCTTCATCATGCTTCTGTTGGTGGGAAAAAAAATATCTCAGATATTTCTATTGTGACTTCACACGTTGCTATAAGAGGTGTTTCTTCCTGTAGCAACCTTTTGATCCTTTCTTCTAGTCTTCAGTCAACATGATGGTGTTGATGGCAGTGATTAAAATCCATGTAAATAGGGTTGGATTCATGAGGAGGTAATGTGAAGAACGGAAAAATGGAGAACAATGTTCTCTGTGTGTTTCTTAGGCAGGACAAAGTGAACATTTTGAGAAAGTTTAGGTGAAATGGAGTGGATGAGTGATGAAAGTGGTGTTTGGGGACCTCTTTCAACCTTCCCTAACAAATAAATGACCTTTTTACCCCTTTCTCCAATCGTATTTCCACTTGTAGCTTCTTCTCGACCATCCTGTAGCAATTCTTAACTTCCTGTAGCATTTGAGGACAGCTTCCTGTAGAAAACTTGTTTTATGCATATCTCTCAAACGATAGAATGAATTAACCTAGAAATGGTGAGCATGTTTCCATCATCCCTATGCATATACCCATTAAAAATATTGGCCAATGGATGCACGAACCTTGGGAAAATTTAAAAATGGTTGTAGGTGATGGAGGTTGATTTCTCGAAAAGTGGGCACCAGAATTTGTTGAAATTTCTTGGGAATGTTACCATCATCCATATGCATCTCCCCCTGAAACAAATCATCAAATGGATGCACGGTTTTCAAGATATGACAACAAAAAAAAAATTGCTCTGTGTATTTTGACTTCTTGTAGCAAAATAGAGCCTTCCTGTAGCATTTTAGGAAAACAAGGAAAATTAAAGGGAAAAGCTTTGGAATGATGGGTGGATGGTGGAAAGAGATGAGGGTGATGGATTGGCATGGACTTGGTCCTTCTGGAGCATCTAAGAAAAGGGGGAGAAAGTCCAAGTTTGACTTCCTTTGACTAGAATTTTGACCAACTTTTTCTTTTGGTGCCAACTTGTTTTTGTTGCTTGCAAAGGTTGGAGAGCACCTGCATTCATCAGAGAGATACATGGAGCAAAGGATTTTTCTTTTTTCATTTTTTCATTTTTTTCTTTTAGGCCTACTAGCTGCCTCAATGAGGTTTTCAACTAGTAGATTTGCCTAAGCGCCTCAAAGGAGGTTTTCCCCTAGGATATTTTCCTTTTTCTCTTTTTTTATTTTTTCCAACCCATTGACCACCTCATGGAGGTTTTCAATCAATGAGCCAATCTCGGGCACCTCAAATGAGGTTTTCACCCGATATTTTATTTTTTGCTCTTATTTTTTTATTTTTTATGTTTTCTATCCTACTCTACTTGAAAAAACAAAATCATTTTAAAGTGTAGGAATACTTTCAATGGAGCCATTTGCATAATTGGATGACAGATAAAATCATGTGTAGGCTCGAAACATATTATTTGACGTGTACCTGAATGTAAGAGACCAAATTCTTTGACTGAGATGAGATTGGGAATTTTTGAAGAAGAGAGTTTTGTTGCAACTTAACGATTGTCTGGAACCATATTTAAATATAGTTTAGATGCCCTCTGTCCACTTGCTGATTTGGATAATCTTGGATGTCTTCTTCTCTCATGAAATTCAGATCTTCATCTTTTTGTTGATTATTCTCTTGAACATATAGAGGATCTAATGGTGAACATGATGCAACTCCCTCAATATCTGATTCTGATGTCTTGTCTCCATCAAGTGCAACCCATGATCCTTTGGCCTTCTCATTTGAATCTTCATTTTTTGAATGTTGTCCTTCAATGACATCAAGAGAATGTTTTTTTTTTAAATACTCTTCTTAAGCTAAGATGAATACCATTGAGATCAAGAGGATATGTTAGGAAGTTTTGTACCTCAGCATTGGACTGAGCTACTTCCTTGTGTGGGTTTGGAAATGGTGATACAAGTAGTTCAGTGGGAATGGATATTTGAGATGGATATGGTTGCGCTGTGGTTTTGGTGGAGGTGGATGGTAGGGATAACATAGAGTTCGGTATGGAGGATATTGAGGAAAATATTGTGGATATTGTGGATTTCTCCCATAAGGTCCTTCTTAACCTCTTTGCCAAGGAAAAGGTGTGTTCCAATTACTTTGAGATGTATGTGCATAACCTTGAAATTGTGAATTAGGCTCCTGCATCATGCTAAGTTGAATAGGATGCCATGGTCCTCTTGGAGCTACATAACATAGTTTCTTTGGGGATTGACTTGCTCCATTTTCCTCTTGGTAAACTTCCTTCAACCCTGGTAATAATGGGCAATATTTAACAACATGCGATTCTGCATGGACAACACAAATATCAGCATCTTCTTTTTCCTCATCTTGCATTCTTAACAATTTTACTTGTTTTCTTAGATTGCTAAGAATTTCTGTTTTAAATTCATCAAACAAATTCCCAAGTTTAGCTTGACTTGCCGATCGTGATGCAGATTTACTTACTCTTTCCCTTCCTCTTGATATGTGTTTTCATGTTTCACAAATTTCTTCAAATGATAATTGGTATACATCACCTTTACTCATGAGATCAAGGAGATCAATCCACTCATCCATAATTTTTCTAATAAGAGGGTTTTTAGTGTGTTAGCTCCTAAATGATGTAATGTTTCCCTCTTAACATTATACATGAACCTTTCTATTAGATCCTTAAGTCTCTCATATTCTTTTTTATTCATCCTAAATATTTCTTCTTTAAGATCCTGATCTTTATATTTTTCTAGAAATAACTTTTTCACATCATTCCATGATCTTATTGAATTAGTCCCTAAACTCATGAACCATTTAAGAGATCTATCATTCAATGTTTCTAGAAACAATATTAATTTTTGAGTGTTTAGTAAGTAACCATAAGATAAAAAACAATTTCAAATTCAAAGAGAAAGGTTTTTGGATCCTCTGACCTCATACCATGGAAGTTGGGAAGAAAAGAGGGAGGGATGTTCTTCATGTGCACACTAACATCAGTATCTTGAATGGGAAATCCAAGAGGATCTTCCTCATTTTCATCATCTCCATCCATTTCTCCTACCTTCACTATCACTTCTTCTTCTTATACCTACAAAAATGAATGGTGATGTGGCTCTTACTACACCACGTGAACAAAGGGGGGGGGTTGGTGTTGGATAATTTTTTTGTTTTTATGATTGAATGAAACACTAATGAAATGCATTTTTCTGTTTTTGAAATGAAATATTCCTAATGAAATTTTTGTGTATTTTTGTAGAAAGTAAAAGAAATGAATCAACTAGGGAAGAAAACAATGCATACTTTGACACCTCCCCGACAACGATGCCAAAAAGTGATGAGCCTCAGTATTGCAACAAGAATGTTGCAACTCCCAAGACTACCAACTTTAATTATCTACCCGGGGTTCATACAAACTTAAGAGGTGTTGGCACTATATGTGCAACATACAATATGTCCTCCTCTCGTTGTTATGATGTAACGGAGTGAATGAAATCAAATCCTAAACTAATTGCGGAAATGGAAATGCTTGAAATGGAAACCTTAACCTATTACATGAAAGAAAATACAAGGAAATAAAACCTATTCTAATTTCATAAATTAAATATCATGAAATAAATATCAATCATCATATTTCAAAGATTTTAGATCCATTGAAAGATATCATTAGAGGTGGCAATCAATAAAATCATTATTGTATTAACCAATTCATAAATATGTCCATTAACCCAAATTGTTGAGATGTTTTGCAAGGGTAAAAAGGCAGGTCCTAAGTGGTATTTATTCCTCTTCAACCATTGATTTAGAGCCTAGGGGTTATGATTCAACCCTAAGGGACACAAACCAAGCTTTTGGAGAAAATTTGGGCAAGTATATACATGTTATAAGAGTGCTACAAGAAGTTACAGGTGTTGCTACAGGAAGTTACCAATTTGCTATAGGAAGATATAATTCACCAAATGACCAAGTAAATCAAATCCAAATTGGATGGGACAAATTTTTTTATTGAATAGGATGTCTTAGATCTCCATTCCAAGTGGAATCACTCAAAAATACCTTTTTTAACACGTGCTAAAAAATAGCAGAAAATTACTAGTCTAAAATCTAGAAATTCGAGAACTATTAAGCTAGTTAACCTATCACATACGTAAACTAATCAAGTGAAAATGCACTGGGATACAAAAATTTATTAACCTGAATGTTTTTATGATCTAATGCAAGTGGAATCAACTCAATTGAGGCTTATTAGCATGTTCTAAAAAATGGCAGAAAATTACTACTATTTGCCACAAGGGACTTAACAATGTAAACTTTGAAACGGGAACTATAAACTCAAAACGAGAACTCTGGCCCAAAAACCCCAAAAAAACATCAAAAACAGTGCTAAAAACGAAAAGTGTGTATACTGGAACGATGTTTTTTTTTTTTAGGTGCCAATTTTGAACGTGTTTTAAAAATGGCGGTGACTACGAAATTTACTACGAAATTTTCGTGCAAAATATAGCTTCAAAACGAAAGTGATGCTACTGGAATAACGTTTTTTTTTTAGGGTCAATTTTCAAACTTTTTAAAAAATGCTAATAAAACCAATTTTTTATGTCTCAAACAAAGTTAATTTTTAAGGAAAAAACACATTAATGTTTCTGGTAGAATATCATTTTTCTTTCCTAAGTATAAATTTAACATGTTTTCAACCACACCATGCTAGATACAAAAGAAATTGAAATTTTTTCAACTATAAAATTAAAAAACCATGACATTATGAACAAAGTATATCACTCAATGAAATCAAAAGTCTTTATTTGTATACTGAATAAAACAGACATTATATCTCTAATTTGATATTGAATTGTAGATATTTAAACAATAAAATTTATCATACTTAAGACATAATCCAACAACATAAAAATGATTCATAACTTCTCATTTAACAACATATGGAAAACATTAATTTTATTTGAAGATATGATGCATACATCAGTTATATAATCTGTCTTAAACAATTATTCAAAATCACTCATATTTTCTTGCACACCATCACAATTCACATCTTCAGATGAGTGACTGGATGCTGACGAAGATGTTCCATATTCTTCTCTTTCATCAACTAGTGCCCCATCTGAGTCCACATGCATGCCCAACATTCCAGGTTTCAAAAGTCTTCTAGATCTACGACTGGTTTCAGCAGACTCCCATGTCAACACTATTCCTTCTGGTAACAACCTTTTCAGAATCTTTATCGTCTTGAAGCGAAGAGTTCCTCTCTTTGTTAAATTGAAGTCATAAACAAGTATGTCCACATCCTCCAATTGTAATATGTTTGTGCGGCGGCGATTTATATTTGTACCCTTGCTTTTTCTTTTTCCACCATTTTTTTTGTCAACTACCATCTCTGGCTTATACACACCATTGAATGGGTGTGTATTTGTGGCATACCAATGTACTTCAACACTTGTAACATCCTCATTTTCTGTAAAGACCTTTATAACTTTAGCAACCCAAAATGGATAGCCTTTGGGATCTCCATCTGCTAGCACTGCAATCATGCAACCCTCCTTAATATCATGTACTGAACCCCTATAAAGGTCTTCCATGGCTTCACGTTGTGCACGAGATCTTCTGGAACCAATATACATCTCTCTTTCCATTGCCTGTGAAGAATTAATAATACCTTGAGTTTGTTGTTGTTCAACAATGTTTACTTCCTCTTGTTCATTCGACACATTTTGTGGCCAAATAAATGGATTTTTCAAAGGTATATCTTCATTGGTTGTTGTTGAAATGATATCACTTTGATTATTGAAAAATGACTCCCACCAAACTGAATCAGCAATGTCAAAGTACTCATATGTATATCTAATACATTTTTTAATTTCTTCTAGGCAATCAGAATAATTTATATGTCTATTCTGTCTGCGTGCATTCTGAACTTCACCAATTGATTGTAATAACAATATTTTTGATGCAAATATTGGACGATCTGGAATGAACTTCAAAAATTGCAAACCTGATGACGGTGCCCATTCTGTAGTAGTTGAAAACTTCTTACCCCATATTAGTGTTTTCCCATCAATTTTTTTTATACGAAATTGATGTTGGAAGCTAATATCATTAAGTTGTTCAATGCATTTCCCCTCACCATATGATCCTAGAATAAACCTTCGCATGTCAACAGTTTCTTCCAACTCTTCAAAAGCAGGCTCTGGCATGTATGATTTCTTAATACATTCAATTAGTGATGGCAAGCTCCCAACTTCCTTCCTCCTCAATGTGACTGAAAAACAACTGAACATCTGATCAATATGGTCATGAGTGTGCCCAACAAGAAGGAAACCAACCTTTACCTTTTGAAAAATTCTCAATTCAACAAGCATGTTCAGATACCCAAAAACAACCTGATTTTTGTTTTCACGGCAAGTGTTGTCCAATTGTAGATACAGAACTTCAGGAAGATTACCAGACCAATGAGAAATCACATCATGAATTATGGTTATGGTCAGATTTGCATCATTATGAATATTTGGAGCTGTGAAGTACACCCTTGGCAACATTTTCCCATTGAAGACCATACAACCGACCAAGTGAAACTCAATAAAATTTTCCTCTTGTAGATTTTCGGGTGTGCGAACAAAATGTGGTAAAAGTGTTTTCTTCTGGTCCATACCATCAATTATCAAACCCAAATATTTATTTGGATTATCATAACACTTCTTTCGATGCTTGTACAACTTCTTCCTTTCATTTGTTTGTTGTTCGCGATGCTCCTGAAGTTCTTTGACAATTAAATCTACACAACATAAAAGAAATTCATTAAGAAATATGTTTTCATAGTTGATGACTATACAATTTTGAAAGTAAAAGTTATGAACACTTACCTCTTTCTGAGCCTTCACATTTGTCCCTTTTTTATTTAAGAGAAGCACATGTACTGCAAATCCCCATCCTTGTCTTCTTAGGAATACGAACATTATTGAATTCTTTCTTCCATATCTTCACAAAATATTGATATGTAATAAATTGGCCCTGTCCCTCAGCACTTTCTGCATATTCTTTGTATAAGTTGTAGATTTCTCGTCTTGAAAAATTATCTGGAATATGTATTGTCTCTCTATTTGGCATACACTCTCCATGCTTTGAAAAGAAATCTTTCATCCATGACATTGCAGTATTTGATAATGGCCCAAACTGTCTTTTATAACGTACTTCTGAATAAAATGTGGGATCCTTTTCCAAATTTTCTTGAATTCTCGAGAGACGAAAATTCCCAATTGAATGAAACATTTTGAAAGCTTTTCTACACAATAATAAATTCCTAATATGATAATCATAACCTGACAATGTAGATTGCATGCAGCCAACTAAATATGAGTTTTGCATGCTTTTATTCATTGACAAATATCTCTTCCTGCTTTCTAATGAAAATGTGAAATCCATACGTTTCAAGCAATTTTTTTGGCAACATTCACTTGAAATGAGAGCGTTGATAGAACTTCTTCTCGTCAGATATTCTGCTCTACCCCTTGTATAACTAGAATAGTTTGCATTGATACGAAAAGGTCTGCTCCTACTCCTCGATACAATATTTCTTGGCAACATCTCCATCATTGGATCATCATTGCTGCTCTCATCCTGTTCTTCATCACTGCTGCTCTCATAGTCCTTAGAATCAGGACTAAGAGGAGATTGTGATACTCCAATATTTTGAAAATCATCATCCCGCGCTTCATCACTACTGCTTTCATAGTCCTTAGAATCAAGACTAAGAGGACATTATGATACTCCAATCTTTTGAAAATCATCATCTCGCGCTTCATCACTGTTGCTCTCATAGTCCTTAGAATCAGGACTAAGAGGACATTGTGATACTCCAATCTTTTGAAAATCATCATCCCGTGCTTCATCACTGCTGCTCTCATAGTCCTTAGAATCAGGACTAAGAGGACATTGTGATACTCCAATCTTTTGAAAATCATCATCCCGTGCTTCATCACTGCTGCTCTCATAGTCCTTAGAATCAGGACTAAGAGGACATTGTGATACTCCAATCTTTTGAAAATCATCATCCCGCGCTTCATCACTGCTGCTCCCATAGTCCTTAGAATCAGGACTAACTGGACACTTTGACACTCCATTCTTTTGAAAATCATCATCCCGTGCTTCATCATCGCTGCTCTCATAGTCCTTAGAATTAGGACTAACTGGACACTTTGACACTCCATTCTTTTGAAATTCATTATCACACTCATCATCACTGCTGCTCTCATAGTCCTTAGAATCAGGACTAACTGGACACTTTGACACTCCATTCTTTTGAAAATCATCATCCCGCGCTTCATCACCGCTGCTCTCATAGTCCTTAGAATTAGGACTAATTGGACACCATGACACTCCATTATTTTGAAATTCGCCATCATGCACGTCAAAACTGCTGCTCTCATAGTCTTCAGAATTAGGACTGAGTGGACACCGTGACCCTCCATTCTTTTGAACTTCACCATCACGCTCTTCAAAACTGCTACTCTCATAGTCCTCAGAATTAGGACTAAGTGGACATCGTGACACTCCATTCTTTTGAACTTCACCATCATGCTCTTCATCACCGCTGCTTTCATAGTCCTTAAAATTGGGACTAAGTGGAAGAATTGACTTTCTATTCATAGTGGAAGAATTCCCGCTATATTCATCAATATGAATAGAGTTGTTACGCGATGAAGATGTTCATGGTGTATAAACCGAAACTTCACCATCAGAACAATCCATCCCTTTCAAACAGAAGATGTTGAATGATACAAATGGAGTCTCCTAAGAATATTATATAGCTTAAAGAATGAAATATTCCCTCCAAAATTATTCCCTCCAAAAAATTTCGCGAAAATATTTCCCTCCAAAAATTTTCGCGAAAATAAAATTTTTCGCGAAAATATTTCCCTCCAAAAGTTTGTTAGATTTATTTACCTTTATTATTTTTTTCTACAATTCATTGAAAAACATAAACTAAATTTTTTTATGAAATCAATCACTGAAATTCAAATTGTAAACTACAACTTCTATATTAATTATTCTAATAGTTAAAGTATATAATATTTACTAAACAACTATTTTTTTTTTTAATTTTTATAATATATTCTAAAACAAATTAATCCCACATTCAATCCATTGTAAAATAACTCTACAATATTCGCTCTATAATAATTTAAAACAAATTATCCCACATTAATCGTACAGAAAAACATCTTCGTATTTTCACTTATATATTAAATTTCGTTATCACTATTACTTACCTCACATCCAGGTTTTCTGAAGTTCGTTGAAAGACGTGAATTTGTGGAGCAGCTATATTGCTATCAACAACATATTCAACGAAAAATTATCGCAATTGAAAGGTAAGTTCAAATTTTTTTTCAAAATTTTCATATTAAGTTAATTTAACGTCAAAGAAGATTTTTTTTGTTTTAATTAATAATTTTTCCAAGCCAAAATAACAATTATGTCAATCGTGAGCATGGTGGGCCCAATCAAACTCAATCACCCAATAACTGTGGGTAGGCCGTCGTCGTGCCCCCTTCCCCCAACCCATTACCGATCTTTCCCATTCACCCATGCCCTCTTCCCCCTTCTACCCTACCCATGCGCCAGGCCTTGCCACCCCCAACTCACCCACCCATGCACCCTTTCCCTAACTCTTCCTTCCCTACCCCACAACTCTCCTCCCCATAAGCCCACCCCCTAACTCCCATTCCCCTCCAATCTCAACTCCTCCCCCCCTTCCTTAACGCCGGCCCCATGGGCCCCACCCCCTAACTCCTTCCCCGTGCCCCCTCTCCCTCCACCCACTTCTGCCCCTACCCTTACCCCCCCCTTCTGCCCCCCGCCCTACCCCCACCTACCCCTACCCTACCCCCCCTACCCTACCCCCCCATCCCCCCACCCTACCCCTACCCCCCCCATTCCCCCCTATCCTACCCCCCCCCCGTCCCCCCCCCCACGCCCCTATCCTACCCCCCCATCCCCCCACCCTACCCCTACCCCCCCATTCCCCCCACCCTACCCCTACCCCCCCATTGCCCCCCCCACGCCCCCTACCCTACCCCCCCTGCCCCCTATCCCACCTCATCCCCACCCGCCCTACCCCCCCTACCCGGCCCGGCCCACCCGCCCTACCCCCCCTACCCCCGGCCCACCTGCCCTACCCCCCTACCCCACCCGCCCTACCCCGCCCACTCGGCCCACCAGCCCTACCCGCCCTACTCGGCCCACCCGGCCCACCCCGCCCACCCGGCCCACCCGCCCTACCCCGCCCACCCGACCCACCCACCCTACCCGCCCTACCCCGCCCACCTGGCCCACCCGCCCCCTCCCCCACCCGACCCACCCGCCCCCCCTCCCCCACCCGGCCCACCCGCCCCCCCTCCCACTCCACCTCCCCCGCCCCTCCCCGGCCCCCTCCGCCGCCCCTCCCCCTCCCCTCCCCGGCCCCCTCTGCCGCCCTTCCCCCTCCCCCGCCCCTCCCCGGCCCCCTCCACCCGTACAAGGCCGCCCCGCCGCCGGTCGGGCGGGGCGGGGCGACCCGGGGGTGGCCCTGCACGGGCGGAGGGGGAGGCGGAGGGGTGGGCGGAGGGGGCCGTGGAGGGGCGGGGGAGGGGGAGGGGGAGGGGCGGGGGAGGGGGAGGCGAAGGGGGAGGGGCGGCGGAGGGGGCCGAGGAGGGGCGGGGGAGGGGGAGGGGCGGCAGAGTGGGCCGGGTGGGTGGGGTAGGGCGGGTGGGCTGGGTCGGGCGGGGTCGGGTGGGTGGGCCGGGTGGGCGGGGTCGGGCGGGTGGGCCGGGTGGGCAGGGTGGGCAGGGTCAGCGGGGTCGGCGGGGTAGGGCGGGTGGGCGGGGTCGGGCGGGTGGGCGGGGTCGGGCGGGTGGGCCAGGTGGGCGGGGTCGGGCGGGTGGGCCGGGTGGGCGGGGTAGGCCGGGTGGGCCGAGTGGGCGGAGTGGGCGGGGTAGGGCGAGTGGGCGGGGTAGGGCGGGTGGGCCGGGTGGGGATGGGGTAGGATAGTGGGCGGGGGGGGGGGGGTGGGGTAGGGGTAGGGCGGGGGGATGGGTGGGGGTAGGATAGGGAGCGTGGGGGGGGGGGGGGTGGGGAGGGTAGGATAGGGGGTGTGGGGGGGGGGGGGAATGGGGGGTGTAGGGGTAGGATGGGGGGGGTAGGGTGGGGGCGTGGGGGGGTAGGGTGGGGGTAGGATAGGGGGCGTGGGGGGGGGAATGGGGGGGTTAGGGGTAGGGTGAGGGGGATGGGGGGGGTAGGATAGGGGGTGGGGTAGGGGGCGGAGGGTGGGGTGGGGTAGGGGGCGGAGGGTGGGGGGGGGATGGGGTAAGGCGCAGGTGGGGAATAGGGGGGGTAGGGGGGGTGGGGTAGGGCGCGGGGATGGTGGGGGGGGGATGGGGTAGGGGGGGCACATGGTGTGGGGAGTGGTGGGCGCAGTGGGAAGGGGCGGCCGCGGGGAGGTGTTGGGGGGTGTAGGGGGTTTGGGGGCGGGGGAGGGGGGGAGGGGGTTTTGGGGGCGGGGGTGTGGGGGGACGGTAAGGGGTGCGGTGAGGGAAGGGGAGGGGGGCGGGGAGGGGGGGAAGCTTAGGGGGTTGTGGGGGGCGCGTGGGTAGGGGCTCGCCCATACTTGCCTAAATGTCTACTTAGCCTCATTATCTCTCACCTGACCTCCCGCTCGCCCATCGACCCGCCTGCCCGTTAGGGGTGGCTGGGCAATTCTGATTATACAAATAAAAAATTTATGGTATATTTTTGTTATTAATTTAAGTTAATATGTTTTTTTATTTACTAATTTATGTGTTTTTTTTTAGGAAAATGGCATCAAGGAAAATTTCTGTGAATCTTTCTGGACCAAAGAGTCTTAAAGGTGTATCTTCAAAAAAGATTGGTGAACGAACTCCACCTGAGCTCATGCCTACAAATATTTCAAGTGCTTCAAGTGATAAGAAGCTAATCTTAGATTGGAAAAGTTCAAAAGAGTTGAAATTTCCATCAAGAGTCTGGTATGTGAAAGAAAGAGAGAGCACAACTGTGAATATATATCTATACATTGATATACACCAAAATAATGAAAATTTGGAGGTGATGGGAAGAGTCATAGATATGTGTTCAGTACCAAACACTGAAGTTGTTTACGTACTTACAAAAGCTCCCAAGTCACATGAAAGGATTAAATACCGACTATCATATTCATTATATGACACGAGAGAGGTATCTACAAAGTTGTGTAAACAAATCGTAAATGAGATGACACAAAACATCGTAAGTATTGTTATTTGTATTTTTATTTTGCGTTTTGAAAGTGTCTCGCTATATTTTTTTAACTTTGTTTATATTAACATATGATATTTTGTTTGGCAGAATTTTGTTGAAAGCTGTTCAATTAGGTTGGGAGGCATTCATTTCATAGAGCATGATATCATGAAAGTTGTCAGCCATTTTTACTCAATGTCAGAAGAAGATATGGAAAACATGGAAAATGTAGTAATTGATGATGCTACAAAACTACATCCAAAGAATCAGAAAAAAGGCCTCTGGTGGATAAATCTAGCAAGGGTAAACAAGTTACTTTTGAGGACGATGAAGTTGAAATTGACAATGAAGCATATGTTGCCATTACTGAAGATGACATTGGAACTGAAGAAGGTCGTAAAAGACCAAAAGTAACAATGCCCAAGAATAGATCTCTTGAGAATGTTATGACGAAAAAAAGTAGAGTTGAAGATCTTGAAGTAGTCATTACCAGCAGTCAAGAACCTAGTGAAACTTCAAAAGAAAGCAGAGAAATCATTACACCAGGAGCTGATTTAGATGATGGCATAATCAAAACAAAACAAAATGCCATTCGACAGAATTTGACAAAGAGAAACTTAATTGATGGTGGTCGTACATTTCAGTTAAATGTCAGACAAACCTATAAGGCAAGTGAAGGACAATGCCAATATCAAATCAGAAAGCCACATCATCTGCATGTTCACAACTTGAAAACATTGATGAGGTACAATCCATATGCTCATGTGGTTAGTTATGTGCTTCTTGTTGATCCACTTCAATTTCCCAACAAAGAAGCATTTGATAAGTCAAAATGTTTTGAATACAATTATTATGTGCTTGGGGGGAACCATTATGTTGAAGCTCAAAGACAATTGATGGAGGAATGTCCTAATAACCCACGTTTTGAAACAATGAAATGTGTCATTTATGCTGGTTTAAATGAAACAGAAGCAAAGTTAGTGGCATTGGATCATAATTCAGATAATGAATATAGGATGTCTATGACTTTGATCCAAAAGGTTAGATTTATTCATAGTGAATTCCTAGAAAAATGTGGTGGGGATAAGATAAATATTACTGTAGATTTCCGAAAGGAATGTTGTATGGAAATAGGCTATCAAATTGAAGAGAAAACCAATTCAAAAGGTGGAAAAGACAGCAGATATAGCGATTTATTCAGAGGTATTGATAACATTTTCCAATTGGCATTTAGAACTGGAGATATTTGGAATTTGATTGATGACATTTTTAGCATGTGGGAAGACATTGGCATTAAAAACCAGAGGGTCAAAAAGTCTAAGCCATTGATATGTAGCAACAATAAATCAGCTCCTGAACTGAAGCAACTTCCAGACGATATGACCATCACGCCTTGGAGGGCGATGCAAGGAGTGAAAGATGAAAAAATTGTCAAAACAATATTATCTCGTGTGAGGTCAGGGGAATTATCATTGGAAGAAATGTCTGAAGAATTTCAAAAGTAAGTTTGCTGAATTATTTTTACTTATTTCCAGGATTATAGTTATCTTTTAAATAAAACATGTTGTTATTGGTAGTATTTGTTATACATATCATTATATTAACTTTTTCTTACTTTATCTATGCAGTCACAAAGTTTACATGAAAATTCAAGAACAAATGGTTAAACTGTTGAATGAAGATAGTTGGGATGATGTTGTACGCAACTATCCAGATTCAAGTTCTACATCAACATTAAAAGCTTTTTATCTTGCATTTAAAAAGGTAACTTGATTTATACATTCAGTTTTAATCATCTGTGTACTATTTTTAATTTAAAACTTACACATACATTTGTTTGTTTGGTAAAAGATGAAGAAAGAAGATAATGGAGCACCAGACAGTTTCAAGACTTTTATTGAAAAAATAAAGATTGAAAGACTGAGAAAGCAACGTATTAAGAATGTTGTACTTGATCCAACTCTTAATCATTTCATTTGGAATGGGCTAGACACTATTCAATATCAAGTAATACAAGGCGACTGTGAAGACATTGCTAAACTCGTACCAAAAAGGGATTATGCCCTGGTTATTGCAGATATTCCCCATGGTTTCAATATTCCAAACATTTACTATGATAGTGACCCTTATACTTATCAGATTTTTAATAAAGTGGTGGCGGGATTTATGGAAGTGACGTCATCACCATTATGGAGATTTGTGACATTTCATTCAGACACACAATTGACAATGGTATTGTCAAGCTTCAAGGGGAAAACAAATTCAAGGATGCAGCTTACATGGTAAGATGTTTAAAGGTATATTTGATTAATGTTGAAAAATTCATTTATGTACAAGTTAATTGAACTTTTACTATTTTATGTTACAGGCAAAAGTCAAATCTTCTTAACAATGAAGATCAACAATTTATAAATGACTGTGAGTTCATTCATATTGATAGTTGAGCAAAAGATGATAGCCATATGTCTATGATTTTTAATCGGGTGGAGAGAAAGAGTCATAGCCAAATACTGACTTATGATGTTGTTGTGAGAAAACTAACATATGAAGACAAAGAAACGAAAGGAGAGATAGTTAACATTTATCAGAAACCACAATTATTGATTAACTATCTTATAGACATATGTTCAAATGAAGGAGATTGGGTTCTGGATTTATTTTCTGGCTCAGGTTGGTTTTGCCACATGGAATTGAATTTCAATATGTTCTTTTTTTTTAATTAATATGTCATTGTACTAATTTACTTCATTATTTTTTTGTGCTTGATAATTAGGTACAACACTAGCATGTTGCCTTCAAAAAGGAAGAAATTGCATTGCAATTGAGAAAGATCCATTACAATGCAATTTCATTCAGCAAAGAATTAATGCTCTTCAATTTCTTCCAGATGAAATGCAAGAAATTGGGTTGAGGAAAGGGGACTTTAGTGAATCACGTGTGGCAAAAAAGGCAAAGGAACCCCAACCACCATTACATGGAATGTTTGGAAAGACATATATTGGGAGATTTGCAGATATCAAAGACCCATTAGAAGAGGAAATTGCGCAAAAGGAAGCAGAAAATATTGTGGAAGATGACAATGATGAAACTCTAGAGGACGAAGAGTTTGGATTACGTGACATTGTTGATTAAATTTAAGTTATACCTGGAAATCAAGCTTTGCAATGTTTTGACTCTGACATTTCATGAAAAGAATAATCAATGAATTAAAGTTGTTATGTGTTCAATATTTGTAATTTGTGATTTTCGCATTGATTTTTAAGTTAATTATTATTTTTTGAAAAAAAAGTTGTTATTATTATTTTTTTGACATGAAATTCATAAAAAGAAGCTATTATTTGACCATTTTTAGTTAATATTTTTGTATAAAAATTGTGATTTTGACATGTTAATTCTAGCAAAAAATTATCAAAACGTTTAGTTTTTTTGTTATATTTATGTTAAAAATGGTTATTTTTATGTCCATTGTTAAAAAATGTTGTTTTTCAGAAACAATTATTTCATGTGGATTGAAAAATTAATTAAGGATGTATAAATATGTAGATTATCTAAAATTCAAACTATCGACTTTCTAATTTAAAAACGCAAAACAATAAAAACCCCCCTAAAAAAAAAAATTAAGATAGAGAACAAGAAAATATGAATAAAATGACGACTTCAAAAACTATCAAATTTAGAAAATAATTTTTCACATTTCACACACTAGAAAATTAAAAGTCAAAAAATAGGTCTTTTAAAAAAAGGGTGTGATGCAGAATATTCACTTTTTAAAATCAGCATGAAAATCACTACCATTCTAAAACTTAATTTCATCCTTGAACATGAAAAAAAATTAAAGTTCCAAAAACCATGTTCTAAAAAAAACATGTGTATTCTACATCACCACTTTTGAAAATCGGGTCATTTTTTTGCTATCTCTACGAAACGGGTAACAGTATCAGTTCCCGTTTCAAAGTTTACATTGTTACTTCCATAAATTTAGATTTTTGAATAAACAAACTAATCCAAGTAGATCAATTATTACGATGACCTTATAAATTTGTTCCAAGGATGAAATCATGATTTTGATCTTGCAGAAGAACTTACTTCAACCATTTAACCCAATCCTACAACAAGAAATCATGAATACTAAATGCAGAAATGGGGAAAAAACAAGAACAATAGATGCATGTGAATAAGAAGTGAAAAGAAGAAAAGTAACTTATAAAAAAGGGCTTTGAGGCTCTTGGTATGGTCAAGCCCAAGGAAAATTAGAGTTCTCTGAAGGAAACCAATATTTAGAAGGTGAAAATGGTACCAATCTTCATTATTTCCATCAATACAATTACCTCCCTGCAAGAAATGAAAGTGGAGCTGCAAAAGTACAAGTGCTCTCTACAAGAAGACTAAGAAAAATCAACCCCTAGAGGCAAATTTGAATTGGTACTTATAAAAAATTATTAGGAAGCAATATCCATGAAAGGAGGAATATTTACCCTCCA
Organism: Pinus tabuliformis; assembly: GCA_031772625.1. NCBI lineage: Eukaryota > Viridiplantae > Streptophyta > Pinopsida > Pinales > Pinaceae > Pinus > Pinus tabuliformis. Next base: position 1,041,975,665 of record CM062816.1, on the reverse strand, counting down.
AAATCCCTCAAATAATGGATCTGGTTCCCAACACTAGGAATCTGCATTAAATGACAAGGAACACATTCCTAGATTTTCTCAATCATTAGAGCTCCATAATTTTTGCAATAATTTCATAATATCTTGTTGATTTATTATCCAATATTGATCCTCCTGCAGTAGGGATCAAGTCCCTAATTTATATTCTCCTCCAAATCTTCATAATCTACTCAATATTCTCACAGTATTCCACAAAAATAAATGATATTAGGCACAAATATGCAATTATCCATAAACCTTCCTAATGAACATATTAAAGTTAAAAATATGCTATCTAATGTCGAAAGATAGGTTTAATGTGTTGAAGGATGGTCAAATGGGCCTTAATTTGTGTCTAATTTATAGGCCCATCAATAGGCGTGCACCAAAAAGCATGAAGGAGGTTCAGATTTGTTAAATCTAAAAGCATTGTAGTGACTAATAAATGTGCTTTCTTGATCCTTTATGATTATGACTAACATTGATAAATATGTGATGCTAATGATATTCTGACATGAACATGTGACATTAAGGGTTGTGAAATATGTTTTTTGGTTGCAGTGAAGGAATGATTCAATAATTGCAGATTTGTTTTCATGTTTTTCTTAAGAAAGGTCATGTACATACATGAATCTACTTCTGGGGGGTCGTTTATATAATTTGTGAAATTTTATAATATGTATGTTGGTGTTAAATATTAAAAGCGTGTACATACACAGGTGTTCTTTACAAAAGTCGCATACAACTACTAGGGTTTTTAATGATGGTTGATTAGTTAAGATATGTTTGTTGTTGTATGTCAATGATGTCTCTCTCACAATGATCTGTGTTTGAAAATATTGTTTAGGTTGAACTGCTTGTGGAATAAAATGTTAATTAATTGATGATGCTACTTTATAATGACTTGTATTTGGTTTTGTGATCTATGATGGGTTTAGTATGTGTTGCAGTGATTGTTTCAGTGTGACAGTTATTCAGTTGAGATCTATACACGGGTATCTTCAGGAAAAGCGCGTACATACACATGTATGATTAAGAACAGTAGCATATACAATCTAATGTATGCTTGATCAGGGTTTGCAGTAGTAGCAGTTGGTTTCTATGATGGGTAACATTGTTTGGCTTGGTATATTGGTGAGTGGATATGCATTGGCATGATATATTCCGATCTAGTTTGATCTAACTACATTGGTACAATTGTTAATTTGATTATTCAGTTGGTTCAATATTTGAGTAATTAATTTTAGAATGGTTGAAAGTGGATCCAGTTTGAAACATTCTGAAAAATAATCCATAAAGTGTTGAGGATAGCAGTCTTCAGAAAGGGGGTTGTATCTCCCTTCCAGTAGGAGCTGTAAAATGAGAGAAGGTTGTAGCCTTTTGCAGGTAGGAGCCTGCGTATTGGTTAAAGTCTACACTAGTACAATATTGTAAAAAGACTATTTTATTTTTAAAATAAGACAAAAACGACAACAATGATGGTTTTATCCCACATTGAGTTTCCACCTAAAATCTTGGTGTTCTTGTGTGTTTCTTATGTGTTGATGATCTTCTTCTCCCTACTGCTCATAGTTTATGCTTAATTCATGTTTTAATGAAGCAATGATGCACTTGTTAAAGTTTAACAAATGATGAATTATATGTAAATCTAGTTGACTGGATATACACAATTTTCTTTCATCATAGTCATGTATGTATGCGGGTTCACTGAAAAACAATTGTGTATAGAAATTGGAATAAGAAAAGTAAAGTTGAAGTTTTAAAATACTGATTCATCCCCCCTCTCAATATTTTTCCTAACAAGTTCCATAAGTGCCCCACAAATAACACTAATGAATGTCATGCAAGGTAGTAATTGGTAGTCGAACTAAAAGCCATAGAGTCAAATGAAGGTTCTAACCTTGAACTGGGCCTAGACAGCGGAAATAAATCATTGATGAAAAAATCAGTGCCACCACCAAGGTCCATCAAACTGAGCCTAAATATTTAGAAGAAGGTGAGCGGCTATTTCACTCACAAATGTGGGTGAAGGGTTTTCCACTATGTTCCATTGTCAATAGTGGGAATCAAAAGAACCTTATATTAGAAAAGTTCATTAAGTGGCTATTCCTACTGACAACACCACACCCACATCCATACACCATTGGGTGGCTCCACCATGGTTAATATCTTCATGTCATCCAATAGTGTTTCCTACCCTACAACATCAAGCTTTTCAAGAACGAGGTATTATGTGATGTTGCTCCCCTTGTAGTTTGTGATGTTCTATTAGGAAATCCATACTTATGGAAGCGTCATGCTATATATGTGTCTATACCTCTTAGTGTTATTATTACTTTGGGGAGACAAATATACAGGGTACCATAGGTAGTCTCACCTACTACTATTTCTTTGATCTCTGCTAAGCAATGTAGTAAATTCATCTCCCAGATTGGGAAATTTTTCTTCTTCCCGATTCGTTCACAAAGTAAGGAGAAGATTATGGCCACATCCATGGCCTCCACATAGGTCTCCTCCACGTAACAAAGGGAAATGGATAACGTCATGGAAGAATACAGATAAAATTTATCCTCACAAACTGGGGTACTTTACATTGTAAGGTCAAGAATTCAATTGATTTGACCCCTGACACACATCTACCCAATGGGCCAATATATTTCCAGTGTGTTTTGGAAAATGTGAAAATGAAACAACAGATCCAAGAACTACTCCAAAAAGAGAACATTTGACCAAGTTCCTCGCCCTATTGAAGTCTCATTGTACTTGTGCAAAAGAAATATGGGACTTAACAACTCTGCATTGATTATCGAGCCCTGAACAAAATCACAGTTAGGAACTAGTACATGATTCCCCAGATTAACAACCTTATTGACCAGCTCAAGGAGTCAAAGTACTTTAGTAATATTGATTTGAAGTATAGCTACCACCAAGTCCCAATAGGACCAACTTATGTGTGGAAGATTGCTTTCAAGTCCAAGGAGCGTCTTTTCGAATGGTTGGTCTATTGAGAAATCTAGGGCAGCTACATTAGGTAATTTTTCTTGATTTGATAACTACTTCTGATGTAATTTTAATTATACTTTATTCACTTCTTACTTCACTTGATTATTAATAGTGTTCTTATGATCAAACAACTACCAAACAAAAAAGAACAATAAGACAAGAGGACACAAGATATAGGCGATCATCTAGGGCCAAAACCTCTTCAACTAAGAGGAAAACCCACAAGAATTATTCTCTTCTTATAGATCTTCAATTGACGAATTGCAAGATCTAGACCCTTGACCAAGACTCCTCCAACACAAATTCAATCTTCCTTCTTGATTTGCATTTCTTCCAGCAACAAATTTTGACCTTCTAGCAACTTCTTCAGCAACTTTGACCCCCAACAACAATTTATGCGACTTCAACCTAGTCAATTTATAGCTTCTACCTTGATGCAGATTCATAACTGCGACCTTGCAACTTCACAGCTTCGAGCCAAAAGCAGATTCATAATTTTGATGCAGCTTCAGAATTCGTCTTGCCCAGTAAATGTAGAAACCTTAACAAAAGAAAGAGAGAGAGACCCAAAACTTTGATCTTGTTCTTCGTCGTCCTTTTCCATCTTATATCTTGAGGAGATCTAACTTGCTTGAGTATATGTCCAAATGAGGTCGAGTTCCTTCTTGTATATAGGATAAGAGGGGCATGAATAGCTTTCTTTAGGCCGACTTGTCCCTTATTGTAGGTCGACTTGATCTTTGTGCCATGACAAGGTCTTCGAGGGTCTTTTGACTCTACTTTGACTCAAATAAATTTTATTTACAATATGAAACATGCCAAAATGGGTCTTCAATACATGAGAATGACTTAGTTGACTTTATGACAAACCTAGAAACACTTAATGGGTGCTTGACCTAAAAATAAATTTCCCTTGAGCATGAAACCCATGCCTTAGGAATAACAATAATAAATTTATTTTTCTCTTTTCATTAAATACATAAAATCAAGGTTACATATGTCATTATGATTCCTAAACCTAGTTACTTATTTAAACATGGTCATGCCCTTTGGTTTTAAAAATGCCCCAACAACTATCATGAGGTTAATGGATCATATCTTGTGGCCTTTCGCCAAATATTTCATGGTTGTATATATGGATGATGTCTTCATCTTCAACAATAGTTTGGCAAACACTTACAACTTATTTTGTTGGTCCTTCACACTCTGTGGCATCACAATTTATGTCCTAACTTGGAAAAATGTTCCTTTGGCATGGATAAGTTCCAATACCTAGGCTACATTATTGATGAGCAAGTTGTGCACATATAGCTAATCAAGATCTAATTAATCTGAGATTGGTTATCCCCCAAAAATTCTAACAAAGTTTCACAACTTCTTAGGCCTTAGTAATTTCTACCAAATATTCATGTTGTGGTTCTCTTATATCGCTTGGCCCTTAAGTCAAGTGACCAAGGTTGGAGAAAAAGAAAAAGAAAAAATGTCTCTGTCACAATAGAAGCTATTCGATGAACTGAAACGCCATATTTGTTGTGCACTAGTCCTCACCCTGTCAGACCTGCAACAACCATTTTAGATTATTATACAAATGCCTCTAATTAGGGTATTGGTGCAATCCTCATTCAACAAGGACATCTGGTGGAATATCATAATGAAACACCCTTTCATATTGTTATGAGACACCCCACTTATGATAAGATGCATTCCATTGTGAAGATTTTCCGAAAATGGAAATAGTATATTCTAGGGAAGGAGACGATCATCCACGCAGATCACATGCCTTTTCAATTTATGCAGACACAAGGGAAGTTACAAAATTACTACCATAATAAATGGTTCACATACGTGCAACAATTCCATTTTAACATCAAATACAAGAAGGGTAGAACCAATTATGCCACGAACTACCTCAATCGACCCTCGTTTATGGAACTTACCACAATTCTCAACTCTTGTGGGCACGAGAACTCTTGATGACCACAACTATAGAAAACTGACTTGAAATTTGTTGCCACATACCATTTTTCAATGGCAGGAAAGAAAGTTCTATATTTTCACCTCCAGGATGCACTGTTGTGCTACCTAGGACACATTTTTGTTCCTTCAAGTGAGTATGCCAATTTGATATGGGAGGCACATTATAGTTGGATAGCAAGGCACTTTGGTGTGGAGAATATAGTGCCAGTATTGTAGAAGTATTTTTATTGGCCAAAAATTCAATAGGATGTTTGCAAGTATATCAGGGCCTACACTGCCTATGCCATTGTCAAACCAACCATTAAGAAGAATGGCATGTACACCCATCTACCTACTCCTAACCAGCCTTTGGATTCCATCTTGATGGACTATATGTATAGACTTCCTTCCACCAAGAATGGTAATGATTGTGTGTTTGTGGTCATTGATATATTTTCTAGGATGACCATTATGGTTGCCTACAATGAGAGTATCACAATAGAAGTCATTCCTAAGCTCTTCTTCTAATGGGTGTGGGTAAATTTTTGGATCTCGTGAACAATCATATTAAATTGGGATAACAAGTTCATAAGTTCATTCTAGTTGTGCCTTCGATCATTTTTGGACACCAAGCTCACCAAATCAACGACCTTCCACCTGCAGGTTGATGACCAAACATAGGTCATCAGTGGGATGATCATGCACATTTTGTGCATGTACAACTCCAGGCATCCACAAACAGGGTATGATAGTCTCCCCCATGTTTAGCATAGCTACAATAGGTCTTTCCATAGCTCAATTGGCCACAACCCCTTTCAGGAAGGTCTGGGATTTCAACCATTGGGTCCCATTGATGTCGCATTGCCCCTTACAACCGCACATGCAAAATATGTACATGCTCAACCTAAAGATGGAAAATATACCAATTTAATTGAACAAATTTAGCACACCCACTACTAGGTCCATGACATCTTCCTAAAATCCAATACTAAGTACTAACAATGCCATGATCAGCACCGGGTACCACACATGTTTCAAGTGGGGGACAAGGTTTGGTTGCATATTTAGAAGGAACCCCTTATTGGGGCCCATCGAAAGCCTCAAACACTCTACTATGGACCTTACACCATCACCAAGGCTATGGGTGACAAGGATTTTGAGCTAATTATCCCCCCTTCCTTGGCCCGCACCCAGTGTTCAATGTGGACCACCTTCGTCCATACTCTCCACCATTTTTGGACACATAAGAAATCACAGAGTAGCTAACATCGATAGAGCTTAACCCAACTAGCATTGAAAATGACACAATTGATTATGTCTTGGACATAAATATTAAGAGAACTCGCCAACAAATTATCTAGTTGTATCGAGTGTTAATATAGGACAACTCCTATACCAAGGCAAGTGGCTCACCTGGGGCCAAGTTCAGAAGAATTTTCCCCATCTCATGGAGGCACTCAATGAAATGGATACCATTTCTTCCTAAGGGTGGAGGACTAATCCAGGTGGATATTGGTGGCCACCCACCTATTCCATTGGTTCACTACACAATTTTTCTATTTTGGCAGTTTTCTATTTTTGACAGTTTTTAGGTCTTGAACTTATGGAGCCATTTTGAGGCCCCAAACAACTTTTTTGGGGAATCATACCAACATATCTTATTAACTATGTTGATGGTTGGATAATGTACCTTTCATATAAACCTTTCTAATGGTCATCATGTGCACCAAATGGAGATCATATGCCAAAGTTACAAATCTAGTAAGTTGACGTTCCAACTTACCCCATCAGAGCCCAAAATCCTTTGGAAATTCATCTCCTAGGGTTATTTTTTTGGATGTTTAGTGTTTCTCATTACTTATTTATGATAAATAGGCCCCCAAACCTCATTGTAACACATTTCAGTGAATTTGTGTAGCCCTCACATCTCTTCTCAGAGATACACTACCACCATTCAAGCTAGTTTGTTTTCATTTTGCATGTATATAGTTTCAACATTTTCCATTTATTAATAAAAATCAAGTTTCACGGTATCTCTATGTTTTGGTTATAAATAAATATTTCATTTCATTCCCTTTATAAATTAGGATCAAATGATGTAGATAGGTCAAGGTCTCTATCCCTATAAGTGTAAAACTATTTACATATTAGTGTCCCATGACATGGGAAGAGGAGGAGGATATGCCCCATATTCAAGAGGCTAGTGTTGTTGGTAGTTTTGTGTATGCAATCACATTTCATAAACTAGACATTGCACATTCAATGGGATTTTTGAGTTGGTATATGTCAAAACCTGGGAAGGCGCATTGGACATTTGTAAAGAGGTATTTCAAATATTTGTGTGAAACTATATATTATGGAATTTGCTACCAAATATGGCCTAGAGAAGATAGAGTGTTGGACATACATGGTTTTTTTTACACTAATTGAGATCGAGATTGGGATCATTAAATATCTAAAATTGGTTATGCATTTAAAATATTTGGAATAGTATCTACTTGGATGAGAAAGAGAAAATATATAATGGCACTCTCAACTACAAAAGTTGGATACATGGAAGCGACTCATGCAAGTAAGGATGTTGTATGGTTATAAAGATCATGTCTAGGTATTGGGTTTGTATAGGACATTGTGAGGTTAGATTGTGACAATTAGAGTTCAATCTTCCCAGAAAATAACCAAGATTATCATTCTTAAATAAAGCATATTGATGTTCCATATCACTTTGTGAGCAATATGGTTGAAGACAATAACATGATGTTGGTAGAGATGTAAAACTTAATGAATGTTATAGATTTATTAACAAATTCTATCAACACTAAGAATTTCTCTTGGTGTAGAGAGTGTTAGTGTTAGTCAGCTCAGCCTATCACCAGTGATCAAATATGCTCTTACAAGGTGTTGTTAGGGTGTCAAGTCAATTTTTTGTCATTTCAGTGAATCTTCAAATAAAAATTTGGTCACGGGCTATTGATGTCTTGGTCATTGCTGCTCCCTTCACTTACTCATGGTCTTCATCACTCATTATGGTCATTGTCTTCTTCGAGGTATCATATCTTCATTTAAGTGTCTTGGGTCATGAAATGGTTCAATTCCTCATTTAGGTCATGGTCTAGGGTTTCATTCCATGTGTCATCATGATACCATAGGTCAAAACAAAAACATTTCCATCATGTAATTCAGTGGGTAAAGGGACTTAGAAGCTTAGGGAAAGCAAAATAAAGGTAAAGGTAATGTTTTATTTCAAATAAGACAATGCTATAGTACACTACCTCGTCTCATCATTTCACATAGGGCCATTTTTTCTTCAAAATATGTTTCTGGCCAAATAGAGAAGAATTTTACAAAAGTGAGAGGTTTTTTTCAATGCTAGGCCAAGGAAAAAAAACCTCCTTCAATTTATGCACAGGTATTATGATTTGAGAGATATGCCCAAACTACACTTTCCACAGGAGAGTTGTTAGACTTCTGGATAGTTTGACTTCAAGACATATTTTCAGGATTTGGAGTAGGTGTGGGCAGTGCTTAAGGACTCTATTGTGTCGTAGACATCCTAATATTTCCAATGGTACCTTCAGATAATGATTTGGATTAGTGGAAGGCATCCAAAAGTTCTATGAAAGTTGACGTTGCGCTTTTGTCCGAGACACCCTGGGTTTTTGAAGTGACCTTGGGAAAATCAATTTTTCTCCCTACTAGAGTGTCCAAAATACTTTCTTGATGAGTCCATCTTGTAGCAGAATTCAAGAGATTTCCAACGAGCTATCAATTTCTCAATTTGGAGTAGTTTAAGGCCTCCAAAGCTAGTTGGAAGATGGTGTTGTGCTTCTGTGAACTATGTTGCGCTTCTAGGGGTGTTCTTACGCTTCTGTGAACTGCACTGCGCTTTTGCCAATGGCACTACGCTTGGGACATAGTAGCCCGAAACTTGCCAAAACTCACCCAAACTTCAAATTTAAGCTTGCATTCCTATTCCTTACTCTTCTAAGTTGATCAACAAGTAAGTACCATCATCTTACTCACTCTTTTCCTTTGGAAAAGCAAGTGCAAATGGTGAGTTGTGTTCATCTAGGGTTTATGTGAAAATTCATGCTTCAAAGCTAGTGCAAATGATGGGTTTTGTTAGTTATGACATTGCAAACTTTAAAATTTGTCATCTCATACCTCTATACATATGTAAATCACCCTATCATTCACTAATAAACTCATTTACCTTCAGTTTACCTCACCTTTACACAAACCCTAGCTCATACCTATCATTTTGAACAATTTTCCTAGTAGGACTATTTTTTAAATTCTCTTACTCATCTCTCTCTCTCTCTCATTTCACTCCATTCAAACTTCATAAGTTTTATACCACCCATATCCATATCCCAAAATTCCCCTATCATCATCTCCCTTCCCTAACTCCCTCATTTCATCATTTCCTTCCTTGAGCAAGAAAACAATCAGCTTAAAGCTAAACAACTCATTATGGAGAAAGAGCAATCCAAGGTACTGCAACAAGGAGACAAAGGTAAAATAGTGTTGGATCCTGGTGAACATGAGGAACATGAAAAGAAAGTTGGGAAAAAGAAACCAAGAACCAAGGGACTCAAAAGAGCATTGAAGGAAGAGAAAGAGCATAACCTGCTAGATGAAGACTTAGACATGGAAGACATAATTGCCTTGGAGATCAATGAAGATAGAGAGTATTGCCTAAGTAAGGTCAATGACCACTTAGAAAATCTTCTTGACAAAGCCAAAATGGATAATCAACTATTGATACACATGGCCCATCATTATCAGACCAGAAATATGATTTGCAACATCAAGCTCAAGCAATTGAAAGACAAGCTAAAGGAAACCCTAAAGGACAAAAACGAGAGAGATAACTTAGAGATGCTTGCTGAAGCATCCACGAGGGCATGACATACCTCATTTTTCACTTCATGACCAATTTTGAAGGTTTTCTGAACATTTTTTTTTTTGAGAATTTTGGTGCCAAATTAAAAAATTGGGCTAGTCACAGAAGCGCAGCGCCTTGGCGCTGGGATTTTTCCCCCTTGCTCCAAAGGACAAGTGGCTTAAATTTTTGGAAATAATGACCTCCTCTAAAAACCCATTTCATAATATTTCTCATAAAGGGATCAAATTTTGAGAAAATGGAGAAAAAGGGGTCAAAAATCATCATTTTGTCACTCTTTTTGACAGGTGTTGCGCTTCTGGAGACACCTTGGGAGAATGAGTTTTTGAAGGCCTTCCCATGGGTCATTTTCAAGAATTAAATATGTTTGGGAAACTAGAAAGGCAAGGCTATTTGACCGTTCTCTAAGATCTCAATTTTGACTTCAGGAAGGCACATAAAAATGGCCTCAAAGTAGGCACTGCGCTTTTGCAAATTTCTAAGTTTTTATTTAAAATTTCACTATGTAATTTCTTAGGTTTTTAGTTTGACTTGGTCAAAGTCAAACTCATGATGTAAATTCAGTAGTTAGAGGTTTAGATTATTTAATCATGAATAAATATACATGATAGGTTTTTTTTATGGTTAATTAGGCCTCATAAAGGAAGAAAAACTCAAAACAAAGTCTAAGAGAAGAGTTTGTATTTGACCTTCTCACTCTCACCTGTTGGTTGAGAGAGCATTGGAAACAGTTCCACCACCTAGGAATTCAACTCGTGAAGGTGGGGACACTGTTTGATTGAGTCGATATGTATCATTTCTCATTTAAAGAGAGGGGTTGGACTTTTGTGGAGAGGCTTGGTACCTTATGTTCTCTTACAGCTAATACAGGAGCAGTTGCAGCTATATTTCAGGAATACTTGTTCAGTGAGTCTATGGTGTTGTTTTTCTTTCAGATCAGCTTCTAATTGATGAAATCATCTCTCTTTTCATGCTTTATCTTCTTCCTATGGTTTTCCTTGCAGTTATATAGACAAAATTCTTAGATTTAAGCTTTGTTTATATGGAAATCATGCTTGTGTTTCTTTTCTCCTAAGACTAATGAATTCATGCTTTTACATGCTCATTATGTTCTCTTAAGCTCCCTATACTACATTTACAACAAATTTGATTTCACCATAACACACTGATATCTAGCTCCTTTTTATACTTGTCACTGCATACTTGAAGCCTTAACCTAATTACTTGCTCTAATCCCTAGTCTAGCAAACCAAAAACCATAAATTCACAAATACTCAAACAAGACTTGTATATCTAGCCTAAAACCTATTTCTTTCCAATTATTCATTGACAAATCCTTAGAGAGATCCATCTCTGGTTCAATAGGGCTAGCTACTAAACTGAAAGTAGTTCAAGGTTACCTCTTTCGATCTCCTCCTCAACCTAGGAAATTTTAGGGGATAACAGAGGGAATGAGCATTATTGCTTTAGATTGTTGATCATGAAATCCTACGACCCTCTTTGTGTAAAGAAAAAAAGTGGGAGAATGTTGGGTATGTATTATATTATTTTCATGACTATTTCCATGCATGATTTGTATCCACTAGGAAAACTAATGAGGGTCACGAGGGGGTCAAAGACCATGGGAAAAAGTTGGGAAATTTTGTGTGTCCATTTTTTATGGTTTTTGGCACACAACTTTTTCTTTTGGTTGTTTTGTGGTGCATGGAATTTCAACCCATGGTTTTCTAATCCTAATTTAGGAATTAAGGTTGTAATCTAATATGGGTCAATGGATTGGTGGATTTCAATGCCACAATATTGTATATATTATATTGTAAACAATGGAGTTGATTTATGATAAAAAGTTAGAGTTGTGGCTCTAAACAGATTGTTGGCTTTCCTGGTTTGGATTTCTAGAGTAAATTGTGTGTAATACATGTGTTTGTCATTATTTCATTTTATTCTTATTAATAATTTATGTGTGAATTGCATTATTGTAAAAGGTTTAAAACTTACAATTATGGTGTGGACCGGAACACTTATAGTGTGTGATCAAACCACATTATTTAAATTTTTTGTATGGGTCTATCTTCCTAATGATTAGCTAAGTGTTCATTTATGAATTAAAGTTATTTCATTTCTTATTTATACCATCCCATTCCTATTTTTAAAAGATCATCAAACTCTCTTTGAATGTTCAACATTTGAAACTCTATCTTATAGGTAGACACTAGGATTGGCATCAAATATTGACCTATCTTTGTAATTTTCTTCTTAAGCTCTTAGGTTGTTTATATTTACCTTCTTCAATACCTCAACAAAGATAACTTGCTATTAGTTTGGCTTCAACATCACAAGTTTTTTGTCACATTCTAGGGAATCCTTAAAGGCTTATTCCTCTCATAAATTGGATGATTCAACCCAATAACCTAGAGAGAGGTTGTAACATATCTAGAGTAAGGGAGGTATAATACCCTTTTGAGGGTACTTAGGTCTCCATTCAATACGCGTGTTAGAAATTCTAAGAGAGGGGGGTTGAATTAGTATTTTGTGATGAATCAACTTTTGCCTTAATTTTACCCTTCTTTTCAAAACATTAACAATATCAGTGGTTATTTAACAGAATACACAGATCTTAGGCATATATATAAGAGGAACCATCAAAAAATCATCAATCATGAGCCATGAGCAACAATAAGTAAACATCAAAAAATGCATGAGACATCATCAAGCACATATAGACACTGGATATTAGGTGGAAAACCCAACTAGGAAAAACCATCATTGTTGTTGTCGTTATCTTCTTCTTGTTAATATTAAAAATATTCTTTTACATCATACACTGGCTACTACTAGTGTGTAGGCCCCTGCCTACAATAGGCCAAACCCTCCAATTATTTCTCTAGCTACCACTAAAAGGAAGCCACCACTCCATGTGAAAGTTCTTCAACCACTACCGAAAGGAAGCTACCACTCCTTGAGCAAGTTCTCTAGCCACCACCAGAAGGAAGCTACCACTACTTGTGTAAGTTCTTCAGCCACCACCAAAAGGAACCACCACTCCTTGTGCAAGTTCTCCAGCTACCACCTCAAGGAAGCCACCACACCCTTACTAAAGGTTCCAACCCTTAGACTTTTGTGTACCTCATTTTATAATATTTCATATTGGTTCCACCTATAACAAAATCAAATCATGTGACATGTTTCATCCAATTCTCAAACTGAACCCACTATATATTTTAAGCTCAAAACTGACAAATTTATCTCTCACCCTACAATACAAACTTTTTTATAATCACAATTGCTCATCAAACTCATTCTCATCACCCAAGCAAGAAAACACTAGCATCATTTTAGCAATAATTAAACCCTAGAAATACATTAACATAATCAAATCCTCTATAACTCAACAATACATCAACACAACAAACATATTATGAAGTTTCCAAACCCTAATTATATACTTTGACAAATACCTATCTCATCAACATCTCTCTCTTTCTTTCATACAATCATCTCAACAACATATGCACAATACATCAATAGAGATAGTCCTTAGCACCAACAATAACAACTTAGTTCACAAAACCCTAACAGCATAGTAGCAACATGCATATGTCAATTGTAAAGTCCTAAGATTGTCTTACCATGACACCCCTTTTTGCCTATGTTTCCTCTCTTTTCCTACATTTGCCACCTAAATAATGCCACATCCACCAGGTTTTGATAAAAGTAAGTAATAATATCTCTTCTTCTTCATATTTGATTATATGCCCTATTGTTTTGTTAAAGAATGCAATTGGCTACAGAATTGGTATGTTTCTGCAGCTAATACAGATTTTTGTAGTTGTCTCCATTGTTTGCAAGGTTAAGAAGCTCCAGGTCAGTGACAAAGTATATGGATGGATAGGAAATGGTCTCAGCATGGATCCCTTCCTATCCCCTTGAACCAATTCATCAAGATGAGCACAGGATATCACGGTCAAACCCCAAAGTCAACCGTAGGATCGTCGCCGGAATGAAATCCGAGTTTCATCAAGACCTTATCGATTTGCTTTCAAAATAACAAATCGAAGGTTTTGCGATATAGTTAGTTAGAATAAAGATATCTAGGCTCAAATTACTTATGACTGTTATGCTAAAGACTTGTTATAAAAACTATGGCCGCACTGTTATTTGGCGCACCGGATGATGTAATTTTGAGACAGTTTGTTAAATTCTATTTACAAGCAATAGAACTGGTTTTGTGTGTATGTGTTGCATTGATTGGAGATTATGGATTGATCTGTGGAGGGCCCCTATGACAGTGACAAGTCTTTAACTAAATGCAATTCGATTTCATTTCATTCCTTTGAATACTCTGTTTTTGTGTGAGAAATGCGGTATGATGAATCCACTAGTGAATTGTTGTATGCATGAGTACTTTCATCTGCTTTATACCTAGATTAACTTGCTAGTTGAATTTATTTCTACATGGTACAACATGGTTCTTTCATTTTCTTTTTATCTAGAATAGTCGAATTGTGTTTATTCCATAAGTATAGATGTTGTTCAGAATATCTTGTTTGAATCAGATTGAGTAAGTAAAAGTGTGAGAGCCTTCTTTTAACAATTTAATACAGATAGTGGATTTCTCTTAGTGAATTAGAGCTGTAGCCTAAAGACTCAAAACAAAAATCCCAAAATAATATAACACAAGTAGAAGTTAGAAGCATTCTCATATCATCCATAAACTAATTCATTAGAAACTAACTCTTAAGAAATTAGATGATAAATTTAGGGATCGATACATTAATATAATCAACGACACCATCTCCATACTAATCTTAAATTTAGACCTAACAAGAACATAACGAGATAAGGAATAACTTCTAGCACATATAGTGCATCTGTACTTCATCAGTCTGCGCACCTTGGTTGACAATTTAAAGACATTAAATTGGCCAAACAACAATGTAAACACTTTCTTTTTTCACCCAACATTTCAACACTCATCATATTATCACTGAAAACCCTGCATAAGTTACTTTTCCAAATACATTTCTATTAAATCTTTGATACATCATAAAGATCATTGCAACAAAAATTGTTCTACCTTCAAAGTACCAGTCCTAAAAGGCATCATATTCATCAACAATGGCATACTATTCATCACAACATTATAAATATTAGTAGATAATTGCCAATCCAACCCCTACAAACACATTGTCAGTCCATCGAAATAATTATAGTAACACATCACAAATAAATTGCACTATAATTCTACACACAAATTTGTCTCACTTTTAACCATTATGCAAAAAGGGATATAATTAGTCAAATTGCATCAAGACTCAACCATGAATGATGTTATAGTTCTACCATAATTTGCTCATATATCAAATCAACTCTCTACAACACAAAAAACTGCTAAAAAAAACCTTGACTATCTCTGCAACAATCTTATGATCAATAGTTTGTAATAAATTTGTTCTCGCAAACCCTATATCTCAAACCTTACAATATCATTAATACCATTGTCATATAAGTCTGCATAACCTCAGCAGGATGCTATTTCACTCACCATACAACATGCAACATTGCTCAACATATGTAGTAATAACCTCTTACACTCAATGCAACAATTATATGCATCTTCTCAACAATCGTCTACAATGCTCTGGCATTTACTGACTCAAAAATAATTATACATTACAACAGCGTAGCACTCATCATACATCAAACTCTCACTCAACTTCAACACTTTTGAATTAGGGACTCAATTCACACACCAGAAAGAAATACATGTCTTATACATATATGGTAATTGTCTCAAATATTGATAGCAACGGAAAACATGATAGTATAGCTATCAAACTCAACTACTATATTATGCCCAATTTCCCTGCAAAATAAATTGTTAGACACATGAAAACTAATGCAGATAACCTAGCATTTAATTTTATATCAGCTAAATGTATATGCTCGTGTTCTATCACATTGCCTCCCTGCCATCAAAACTCCTCATGCATAGGTAACACAAATATACGCAATGCTCAACTTTCGCACCATCTCTGTCATGTGTATTCACTCTGCAAACAATCACAGGTTTCATGTGCGTACAAGCTTTGTCTCGTTTTATTCCATTTTCACTAGGGTATGAGATATGATTTCCGCACACCAGTGTCAAACTCTCCCTTCACTTCACATACTACCATTTGTTCAAACGCACCCTTAGATTCAATGCACTAGCATACTTTATCTATGACTCAAATAAGGGATGACCTATACATTTATTTAATTAATCTTCACAACATCGAACTCAACAACGATCCACTGAATTTTTATTTTATACATTTTCCCATCCTTTGATGCACTTGACCTATTTAAATCCGTCGAGCATTCTCATGGTTTGCACGTTGAACAAAACTCTCATCAAATTTCAACTATTCTTTGTGCTAAAACAAAGGTGAAAAATAAATCACAAATTTATTTTATTTTTATCCTGGTCACGTTATCCATAACCCTATCCCACACATAGTGATTGATCCACAAATATCGAACATGTCTTTATTACATCAATTTCCTCAACACCTTTGAACCTATGCTAGAAAATAATAAAGATAGGAAAACCCAATTTAGAAATTATAAAAATGAGCATATGTGTCAAACAAAATCCTCTTTTCACACTCCAGTTATCTTGATGGTGCACCCTTGATCATGTTTCCAATATAGATCCATGCCTCAAATGTAATTTTGGGCAAGGCAAGGTATTTATAGACTTAGGGATGAGAATTACCATGGTCATTTTCATGGATGGTTTGATAGTATTTAGTTGACCAAATAACTCCATTCTCAGTGTATTTAACCATATTTAAATGTGTTCACATTTATGGATCATGTAATGAGCTTTTAGACGAGGTTGATGACCACTATTATCAATGCACTCAACCATATTCATCATTGTGATGATGTGTGCACCTAATCTACAACTAACACGTTCATATCATGGAGGACTGATTCAAGGCCTCAATCATACCTTGTTAGCAATCCCTTGGGAAATTTTATGGTTTGGGCCTTAGTTCCTTTTTATTTTTCTTCACCTAATGGTACGGATGTTGGTTATTCACACATAATCTGAGCTACGGACGTGGATTTTCCACTACAAATCTAGGCTGCCAAAACTACGGATGCATTTTTGCCTCTATGAACCAGTGTCCATACTAAAGCATAGGGAAAATCTAAAAACTTTTCCCATAATTTGTTACCACTTATTCGATGACTTTTTAGGCACCTCCAGGACCTATAAACACCTTTGCAACACTTCATCAAGCCTCTAAAGTCAATAGTGCATTATGCAAACTCCAGAAGCCCATTGACATCAATGCCAACTTGACTGGAACCATGCTACCAACATTCTCCCCCTTTGGCACTGATGTCACCCTACAACCATGCACTAATCTAATATTCAATCACTACAAGCTAGTAGGTCTTTAATCTTTCTTAAGTTTCTTCCTCACTCTCCCCCTTTTACATCAATGGAAAAGGGTGGTCCACTGCACTGAAAAAACACCATGTTGAGTCCATTAGGTTGAACCAAATATTTTCCTTATGAAATCGAATCGGCTACCAATATTTGTAATATAGTCATGAGGGCCTAAAGAAATTGTTGTCATGTGAAAAATAATATGCCTACATGCCCACACCATGCTTCCTCTCACTGAACATGCTCCCCTGCACATATAATCGAGGTTGTAAAACTCTTCTCCACACTATTGTACAAAAACTTCTTTTGCTATGCAATGAGCCTCCTTGCCACTTGCAAGATACTACATCTCTTGAACCAAGGGCTCGCAACGAAACATGGCCAGATATATAATGATTACAAAGCTTCATATTAATGAAATACAAGGTTGCATAATGATGTTCTACATCCATACATGGTTGCAACAACAGTCAAGATTCCTGACACTAAGACCATTCCACCATAAGCCAAATGATAAAAGTAATGAAAATACAGGGTTGAAACTTGCACTTAACATCATACATGGAAATAATATGGTGATCCACTACAATGTTATATCAATGACAATACATGGTTGGACCATGATTCTCTGCTATGCATGCCTAACAACTCTCTAAATTGACATACTGAATGGTAAGGACAAAAAGGTACAAGGATACTCAATGCACACAAGAATGCTTTACATGGAAAAAACAAAGTGACTCTCTTTTATCCATGCCAAACACCATGAATCCTCAACCAACAACTCAGTGATGATAATAATATCTAAATTAAGTACATGGTCGTTACAACAATGTACTCAAAGGTGTGTAAAAGGCTAAAGTAAAATTTATTTCCACTCATAAATACCATAAATGCATCAACTAGAAAAGACATGAGTGAAAAATAATATGAACATAATAGGAAAGCATTGAAACAATAATGCATGCATAGCTCCCCATGAGCTCATTATACCTTCTTGTTGATCCAATCTTCACATTGGTCCAATATTTGATGTTACTTGTCTTCAACACTTGATCAAGCTGCCAAATGTTCCCCTTGAGGTTTGCACCTCTCATCGGCAGACTAATCTTGCAAACTTGAATATACATTTGAGGCTTTCAAGGAAATCATTCTACTTTTGTTGCATATCATCATCAATGGTTCATACAATATATGATGTTTCCATGTACCTCCCCCTGAGACTATTATACCTCCAATAAGACGGTCGATCTTGTGGACATTAATTCATCTTCATCAAATCATCAAACTACTAGCATTCTAGGTAGTGATGGACTGTAACTAGTCCTTTATTCCTTTATTCAAAATCTGAAGAAGAGATTATTTTCAGTCTCTTATTTCTTCTAGTACTTTTCTTCATTACATATAACTTATCTTCAGTTATGATTCCTTTTGCTATTATCTTTCCTATGTCTTCTTAAATAATTTTGCATCCTCTTGAAGTGAATACGACTAAATGCCCTATGTTAATCATTTGACCGACACTTAGTATGTTGTTCTTTAACCCTTCAACTAGTAAGACATCAGTAGCTTTTGTAATTTTGACTTCAAGGTTGGATCCACCATTTCCTATCACATTTGCCAATGCATTGTTTCCAAGAATAACGTCACCGACCTTGGTTTTCATGAAAGAGATAAATCTTTTCTTGTATCCAAACATGTTATGAGTACTCCCACTATCTATGCATCAATGATCATATTCTTAAAATGCACACAATACAGGATCACACTTCACTTGTTTCCCTTCCTTTTTATTACATATTTTGGTATGATGAACGCTGATGGAGGCATCTTCTTCAAAAATTTTAATAAAAGAATTATTGTTCAATTACTTCTCTTGGAAAGGTTCTACCTGCTTTTTGAAATGTCTAAAAGGGCTCACTGATTTTCTTCTACAATATTTCGGCACATGTCCAAATTTATTTCATGTATAACACCTTGTGTGACCAGAGAAGGGGGAAAAAGAATCATATTACTTCTACCTCACATTCCTTTCATTTCCATATGATCTAGAATCTATATCTTATGACCAAATAAATTGCATGTGAAACAATAGCATTGAAAGAAACTTGAATACTTGGGAACCGACGATATTCTTGAGGAGAGGTTGTTTTCTTAAGACCTGAATAATTTGCTTCTACAATTGGTTGCAATGTGTCCAAAGTTGTGGCAAATAAAACACTGAATATCATCCATCAAGGGAGAAAATGAATTGTTTTTCCTTCTTTAGATTTATGTATTTCTACCATACTCATTCATGTGAGAAAATTATTTTCCTTGAAAAGTCACTTACCTTGGTTGTTGGTTATGTTGCTTACATGATTCTTTACCATGGTTTTCAGAATTTTCTTTATTGTCTCTGAGACTACTTGCACGTGCCTATGAGATGGATTCTCCGTTATCTATTTCATGAAAACAAAGGCCCAATTTAATGGAAAGATACCTTTGAATCCTAAGAATGTTGTCCAACATCTTGGTACTACCTTGAAATCTCAATTGTTTTTCCTTTTCTTCTAATTTACTTCTTAATGAGACTACCTCTATTTATAATTTCTCACAGTCATTCCATTTTTGTTTTAGATGATTGTTATTACTTCTTCATTTTTTCTTGCCTCTTCCAGTTGGGTTCTTAACTTGATAATTTCCTCTTCAATCCCATTTTCTTGTTCTTCAAATATCTGAAGTAACTTCTTATTTTGTTCATTTGACTTTTCTATATCAATCTTCAAAGATATGATCTCAGCATTAAATCCTTCACAATGTATTTTCCTTTCGTTAAGTTTTTCAATCATTGCTTCATTTGTTTCTTTAACTTCTTTTAGTTGTGCTTGTATAACTATTGTAGTCTTCTCTGTATTCAGGTCATGATCCCTATTTTATATACCTGCAACTTTTTCTTGAGATTATCAATCATTTTCAATGCAAAAACAAGTTTTATTCTAATATTAAATTTATTATCTAACCTTTCCCTTTTGAATTTGTAACTCCATCGAATTTTAAAGAAACTAACTCATGGATACACTCATCTTTATATCGACTATTATTTCCTTCTTCAAATATACTAAATGTTTCATCATTCGTGTGTTCTAGAACCTCATAATATAAAGAGAAAGATTACCAGTCTTTTTACTTAGAAGCTTACTTCATGACTAACCTTCTTCCTTAGTTGTATTGATTTTACTTTTATCTTCTTCATGGATGGCCTATAGGTTATTGTTGGAAATAATACTGAGAGGGGGGGTGAATCAGTATTATCAGATTAATCAAACTTTTAAATGCCCAAAAGCATATACGCTACTTCAGTTAAGTGAACCAGCGTGTACACGCTACTGTGACGAAGTAAAACAGCGTATAAGCAGAAAACTCACAATTTAGTTGGCTTATTCTTCAATTAAGTGCATCAGGACATTATTCATCATATTAACAGTAAACATGTGCAGTATAACAGAACAGATAAAAAGCCACACACATGAACACCAAGATATAAGGTGGAAACCCAATGTGGGTGAAAACCACCTGCTGCAAGTTGTCTCTATCTTTCTTAATATGAAACTTCAGTTTACAATCTTTTGTACTGGTGCAGCCTTATACCAGTACGCAGGCTACAACCTGCAGAAGGCTTCAACCTTCTCTCGTTCTCCAAACTTCCTTGGAAGGGAGCTCCAACCCCCTTTGCTTTTGTACTAGCCAAGATACTAGTACGTAGGTGCTGACCTACAATCTTCCTTCTTCCAGGTATCACTTTTCAGACTTGGATATTCCTGAAGCACAACATTACAATCTGAAGACCACAATTCATTCAATTTTCACAACAGATCATTGAAGCATAAAACAACCAACTTTGAATCACTGAACCACTGAACCCTGTCAATCACCAGTTACCAGAACACAGAGCAGACTACAGAACTCTGTAATAACAGTCAGACCCCACTGTAAACCAAAATCAAGCTTCAAAAGATATACGCTACTTTAATGAGCAGAAACCGCGTATACACGCCCTTTTACCGAAGCCAACCTGCGTACAGATCTAAAAATAAACTTTCTCAACTTGCAGCTGTACCAGATATTAGTTAGACTCAGAACGTAACATTGCGACAATATGCAGATCTAGAAATACGCATAATCAACCATATCATGATAGTGCATTTCAAACCATTAGATCCCGATCTATCCTTAGATCTAGTCTTCCATTAACCGATGTGATCTCTCCTTGGCTTAGATCAACCAACTCAGAACCTGCATATCAGATCTCTTTCTCTCTTAGATATTCATGCCTTGTCGAAAGATGATATTTGCCTAATGATCTTCTTCTCCTTATATAGCCTTAGGCCTTTCTCAATACCAAGAGCCAAAACCATAGTAACACAATACCATCAACTTTAAAACTAGGGATCGACACGCCCGTCGAGACATAATGGTCCGAAATCATAGGCACAACTTCCAAGGTCTAACCACCATGAACCAAAGGAACCTTTCCACATACACGCGCTTTTTCTGAATCGAACTTGCGTGTACACGCGACTTGGGCTTAACGAAACAGCGTGTATGAGTTTCCTTGGCATGCTGTACTGAGATCTGTCTTCTGATTAAGTTGCCATCACCTGTACCAACTTCTGAGCACCTGTACCATCCACTGAGTGAGTTGCCATCAAGGACAACACTTGAACCATAATGCCAACAATCTCCCCCTTTGGACTTGATGGCAACCACCACACCAAGTCACTCTCCCCTTTGACATCAAGGGCAAAGGGTGGACCAAAATATTCTCTTCCTTGGTATTCCTTCTGCTGTCCATACTGCTGTCCATACTCCCCCTGAGTACATGCTGAAATCTCCAAGTGTGCTCCCCCTTTGTGTATGCCAAAGTGTACCAATCTATCCGTCCTGCTTACCAAGTGCTGTTCATGCTCCCCTTGACTGTAGGCAAGATCTGCAAAAGATGTTCTTCAAGAAGAACAAAGACTTATACATTAAAGAAGACCTTCCTATCATCAAAAGACTCAACATACATTCATCACCCAATCTAGTGGGATATACCAATATTGACTCATCCACCTAACCATGTGAAGACACATGATAATACATGAACATTTCATCATTCATCCCAGGCATAGTGGGGAAACCAACAAAGGCCGTTACATGACCTTGACACCATAAAAGAGACAAGAAAGACATAGAGACAACAGATCTAGACCAAGATTTAGAAAAGACACCAGCAGCATCGGATAAACATCTTGTTAGATCAGCAACTAGAATTTCTTTCTGAGCTCCTTCTTCTTAAACCAACAACCAAAACATCTGAATGCCAACAATGCTTTATGAGACTTTTGAGCTGCTCCCCCTGAACCTGTGCCTGTTGCACTCCCTGAAACTGTGCCTGAATACTTCTGACATTCCTATTGCTGTTCAGAACTTCAGAGTTTTCCTTTGCTGTTCAGAACTTCATATACGCGTTTTATCCTGTATAAAACAGCGTATGTACGCGGATATTCTTTCTGCAACAAGCGTCCAGCATACACGCGACTTACTCACCATAAATCCGCGTGTATACGCTCATATCCCTTCCGTAACCTGCGTATACCAACTTTTCTGTAGAACAAAACAAATTTCAACAACAGGATGAAGCATCAACTACTCCCAGCTTTTGTCTGAGATATTCAAAAGTTTCCCTGGGCAGTGGTTTTGTGAGAATATCAGCAACTTGCTCCTTAGAAGGAACATACTCCAATTTGACCTTCTGCTCAAGCACTTGTTCCCGAAGAAAATGGTACTTGATTGGTATGTGCTTGGTCTTTGAGTGCATGACTGGATTCTTTGAAATGCTGATTGCACTTGTATTATCACATAAGATAGAGACAGGTGGAGTGCAAGTGATTTGAAAGTCCTGCAAGGTCTGCATCATCCAAAGAAGTTGTGTGCAACAAGATGCTGCAGCCACATATTCTGCTTCAGCTGTAGATAAGGCAATCGAACTTTGTTTCTTGCTGAACCAAGACACTAATCTGGAACCCATGAAGAAAGCACCTCCACTTGTGCTTTTCCTATCATCCACACTTCCAGCCCAATCTGCATCTGTGTAAGCATGAAGAGTGAGATCTGTATTTCTAGGATACCATAAGCCATAGTTTTGGGTCCCTTGAAGATATTTGAAGATTCTTTTGACTGCCTGAAGATGGGTTTCCTTTGGGTTGGCTTGAAATCTTCCAACCATCCCTACTGCATGAGTAATATCTGGTCGAGTACCTGCCAAATAAAGCAAACTCCCAATCATGGATCTATAAGTGGGTTGGTGAACTGCTGCTGATTCATCATTTGCACTGAGGCTGCATCCTGTAACCATGGGTGTACATACTGGTTTTGATTCTTCCATGCCATACTTCTTCAAGATCTGCTTGAGGTATTTGGTTTGAGACAAGAAGATACCTCCTTCATTTTGTTGGATTTGCAATCCAAGAAAATATGTCAATTCTCCAAGAAGTGACATTTCGAATTCTTTCTGCATAACCAAGGCAAAGTTTTGACTCATAGTTTCTTCATTGCTGCCAAAAATAATATCATCTACATAAACAACAAGAATTAGCAATTTGTTATTTTCAACTTTTATATAGAGATTGCTATCTGCTGATCCTTTTGAAAAGCCTTGTTGGTGAAGATATTTGTCCAACCGATAGTACCAAGCCCTTGGGGCTTGTTTGAGCCCATAGAGAGCCTTTTTCAATCTGCATACAAGGTTTGGATCATTCCCAAGAATGAACCCATCTGGCTGCTCAATATATACTTCTTCTTCTAAGTCTCCATTCAGGAAGGCTGATTTCACGTCCATTTGAAATACCTTGAAGTTTTGAAAGCTTGAGAGAGCAAGGAACATTCGGATGGCCTCTAGTCTTGCCACAGGAGCAAAGGTCTCTTCAAAATCTATTCCTTCTTGCTGTGCATACCCTTTACAAACAAGTCTGGCCTTGTTTCTAATTACTTCTCCATTTTCATTTAACTTATTCTTGAAGACCCATTTTGTTCCTATTACATTCTTATCTTTTGGTCTAGGAACTAATTCCCAAGTGTTGTTCCTTTCGATTTGCTCAAGTTCTTCATCCATTGCTTTGACCCAACATTCATCTTTGCATGCTTCTTTCACATTTTGTGGTTCAATGGAGGAGAGTAGAGCCAAGTAGCTTGAAGCTTCTGCAAGTGTCCTTCTTGTTTGTACTCCTGCTTCTTTCTGCCCCACAATCTGAGTTTCTGGATGATTCTTTTGGACATATCTGGATGGAGTCTTCTCTTCTATTCTTGTCTGCTCCTCTGGTTCTTCTTGAGATTCTTCTTCTTCTTGAGGTTCTTCTTCTTCATCATTTCGCCTTTGAGAGTAACCTTCATCTTCTTCATGATGAACTTGCCTAGGAATATATCCCTTCTCATCAACCACTATATCAATACTGTCAACAATTCTGCCAAGTCTTTTATTGTAGCACTTGTATGCTTTGCTATGTGGAGAATAACCAAGAAGAATGCCCTCATCTGCTCTAGGTTCAAGTTTGCCAAGTTGCTCATCAGTGTTCTTAATATAACATTTGCTCCCAAAGATTTTGAAATGCTTCACGGAAGGAGTTTTACCACTCCAAAGCTCATGAGGTGTTTGAGTGCTGTTTACTCGGACATTTGTTTTGTTAAGAATGATAACAGCAGCATGTGCGGCTTCTCCCCAGAAGGTTGCAGGAGTACCTGATTCATCGAGCATAGCACGAGCCATTTGTTGGATAGTTCTGTTCATTCTTTCCACAACCCCATTTTGCTGAGGAGTTCTAGCTGTAGAGAATTCTCTTCTTATCCCATGTTCATCGCAGAAATCAAAAAATTCATTTGATGTGAACTCCCCACCTCTGTCAGATCTGAGGCACTTGATTTTGTGTCCTGATTCATTTTCGGCCAATGCTTTGAAGGATTTGAATTTTTCGAATGCTTCATCTTTGTGCTTCATAAGCCCTAACCAAACAAACCTTGAGAAATCATCAATGAATAATATCAGATATTCTTCTCCTCGAGGTGACCTTTTCCTAAATGGACCACATACATCTGTATGGACTAGCTCAAGAGGCAAGCTAGCTGATCCTTCCTTCTCTGGAAAGTTAGTTCTGGTCTGCTTTCCAAACTGACAAGATTTGCATATGGTGTTGTCTGGAATTTTGATATCTGGAAGATCGCGAACTGCCTGATATTTGCATGCTTTCCTTATTTGTGAGAAGCTTAGATGTCCCAACCTTCGATGCCATAACCAGTGCTCTTCATCCTTGCTAAGATAGCATTGTTGTTGTTCTTCTTCAAATATGTACAGATTATTTGGAGTTCTTTTGCCTTTGAGAACTGTTTTACCTGTATCAAGATCACGAACAAGACATCCATTCGATCTGAAAATAACCTCTGTTTTTTTATCACACATCTGGCTGACACTTAGAAGATTATGTTTCAATCCATCAACATACAAAACATTTCCAGCCTTGACCTTTTCTTTTAAAGGAGCAATACCTTTTCCTTTTATAGTAGCAGGAGTATCATTTCCAAAAGAGACTTTCTTTCCCTTTTCTAAAGTAGAATAAGATTCAAGTTTTTCTTTATCACCTGTCATATGTTTCGAACATCCACTGTCAATGTACCATAGATTTTCCTGTCCTTCTGCATAAAATGCTATCCCACATCTTTCTGTTTGAGGTTCCTTTATTCTCCATGTTTTGGTGCTTGTGGCTTGTTCCTTTTTCTCCTGAAACCTGCTCCTGCATTCAGAGTCTTTATGACCAAAATTATTGCAAATAGAACATTCAACTTCATTTTCAAGCACCGAAAAGTTGTTATAGGTCCTTTTTGTAATCCCTGTCATACTTCTTTGTTTTTGAGCTTCCCTAGTCATGATTGTTTTATATGCAACACATTGAGCTGCTCTGTGACCAAAGTTGTGGCAAGAAAAGCATTGTCCATTGAAGAAGCTTCTGCGGTTATTGAATCTACCAGCCAACTGATTGTAATTTCTATTTTCATCTATTCTTGAGCCAAACTGAGAAGATTTTACCTGTGGTTGGTTGTAGCTTTTGTTCATCCTTAAGGAGGATTGTCCCTGATAGTTTCTGTTTGTAACTCGTCCCTGCTTTACCTGATTATCTTCATTGTTCTTCCGCTCATTTCCTCTTGCTGCATCAAGATAACTTTTTGAGGTGGATGCTTGAGAGGTTTCTCCATTATAGCCCAAACCTGTTTTGTTTAGAGGAGACCGCTGCACACTAATAATCTCATCCAAGGTTTCAGATCCTTTGACAAATTTAAGATTAATAGTTTTTGTTTTCTCAATTTCTTTTCTGAGACCAACAATTTCACCTTCTAGTTTTTCAAGATGTTTTTCCTTTTCATCAATCTGAAATTGCAAAGTATCAATAATCACATTCCTTTCTTCTATGCTTCTCTTGAGTCTAGTGATTTCATTATAGAGATTATCCACATCTATAGCATCCTCATAATCATCATCTTCAAATGCCATTAACAGCTTATATTTATTACCTTGTTCATCTTCATCACTGTTTGATAAGCCATCACTATCTTCATGGGTGTAGTAGCTTTTCCTATTTGCACTTTGTTTCTTGTTCCATCTAGCAGGTTCTTTTCCTTTATCCTTATAAGGACATTTTGCAGCATAATGACCTACTTTCCCACAAGCAAAACATTTGAAAGGTAGCTTACCTCTGAACCTTCCAGAACCCCTTTGAAGATTTCTGACAAAATTTGATTCTTCTTCCTCTTCTTCTGGAACATGGCTTGCTTCATAGTAATCTTCTTTTCCTGATGCCTTAAAAGCAGCTTCCCTTCTGTCAGATGGACCTCCCTTTCTCATTTCATAAGCGGTTAGAATTCCATGTAGCTGAGACATAGTGAGAACACGGAGATTTTCTTTTTCTTCTATTGCAGATACTTTAGATTCAAACTTGGGGGATAAAGATCTTAGAACCTTTTGAACTACTATAGTTTCTCTTATTTCTTCACCCAAGTTTTTCATACAATTAACAATCTCATCTACCCGGAGAAAATAATTAGCCACACTTTCATCATTATACATCCTGAGAGTCTCATATTGAATCCTGAGAGTTTGAAGTTTAGCTTCCTTTACCTGTTCATCTCCTTCATAGCTAGTGATCATTTTGTCCCATATTTCTTTTGCTGATTTGAAGTGCATGACCTTCATGAATTCTGTTTGAGATATACTTCCTAATAGGGTAGCGACTGCTTTTGCATTTGTTTCATATGCCTTTTTTTCATCTGGATCTGTAGGAGTAGCTGAAGGAAAAGCATAGCCTTTTTCTACAATGTCCCAAACTTCTGTACCAAGAGATTGAAGATATGCAGTAACTCTTACCTTCCAATAATTGAAATTTGTTCCATCAAAAACCGGTGGCCTGATTGATGCTTCTTTCTCGTAGTTGCTCATGATGAATGATCTTCCTTCAAGCGATCAAGCTTCTCTGAAGGACCTGCTCTGATACCAATTGTTGGAAATAATACTGAGAGGGGGGGTGAATCAGTATTATCAGATTAATCAAACTTTTAAATGCCCAAAACATATACGCTACTTCAGTTAAGTGAACCAGCGTGTACACGCTACTGTGACGAAGTAAAACAGCGTATAAGCAGAAAACTCACAATTTAGTTGGCTTATTCTTCAATTAAGTGCATCAGGACATTATTCATCATATTAACAGTAAACATGTGCAGTATAACAGAACAGATAAAAAGCCACACACATGAACACCAAGATATAAGGTGGAAACCCAATGTGGGTGAAAACCACCTGCTGCAAGTTGTCTCTATCTTTCTTAATATGAAACTTCAGTTTACAATCTTTTGTACTGGTGCAGCCTTATACCAGTACGCAGGCTACAACCTGCAGAAGGCTTCAACCTTCTCTCGTTCTCCAAACTTCCTTGGAAGGGAGCTCCAACCCCCTTTGCTTTTGTACTAGCCAAGATACTAGTACGTAGGTGCTGACCTACAATCTTCCTTCTTCCAGGTATCACTTTTCAGACTTGGATATTCCTGAAGCACAACATTACAATCTGAAGACCACAATTCATTCAATTTTCACAACAGATCATTGAAGCATAAAACAACCCAACTTTGAATCACTGAACCACTGAACCCTGTCAATCACCAGTTACCAGAACACAGAGCAGACTACAGAACTCTGTAATAACAGTCAGACCCCACTGTAAACCAAAATCAAGCTTCAAAAGATATACGCTACTTTAATGAGCAGAAACCGCGTATACACGCCCTTTTACCGAAGCCAACCTGCGTACAGATCTAAAAATAAACTTTCTCAACTTGCAGCTGTACCAGATATTAGTTAGACTCAGAACGTAACATTGCGACAATATGCAGATCTAGAAATACGCATAATCAACCATATCATGATAGTGCATTTCAAACCATTAGATCCCGATCTATCCTTAGATCTAGTCTTCCATTAACCGATGTGATCTCTCCTTGGCTTAGATCAACCAACTCAGAACCTGCATATCAGATCTCTTTCTCTCTTAGATATTCATGCCTTGTCGAAAGATGATATTTTCCTAATGATCTTCTTCTCCTTATATAGCCTTAGGCCTTTCTCAATACCAAGAGCCAAAACCATAGTAACACAATACCATCAACTTTAAAACTAGGGATCGACACGCCCGTCGAGACATAATGGTCCGAAATCATAGGCACAACTTCCAAGGTCTAACCACCATGAACCAAAGGAACCTTTCCACATACACGCGCTTTTTCTGAATCGAACTTGCGTGTACACGCGACTTGGGCTTAACGAAACAGCGTGTATGAGTTTCCTTGGCATGCTGTACTGAGATCTGTCTTCTGATTAAGTTGCCATCACCTGTACCAACTTCTGAGCACCTGTACCATCCACTGAGTGAGTTGCCATCAAGGACAACACTTGAACCATAATGCCAACAGTTATCCCATACATCCTTCGCAAATTCATAGTGCATGACTTTCTCAAGTTCTAAATCATGTATACTATAGTAAATTGCATCTATTGTCTAATCATTCCTTTGCAGTTCTTGACTTGATGGAGGATTTTTAGAATAGCCATTATATACTAAATTCCAAATATAAAATCCAAGAGATATTAATTTTTACTTCATCCTATCTTTCCATACATGATAGTTTGCATCATTAAGTAGAAAGATACCTTGATTATCCACAGTTCTTGACATGACTTTTTTCCCCTGAGGAAAAATCGTAATTTCCATTAATATTTGAAAATTGCATGTTGTAGGTGCTTGAAGAAGCATATGTTGTAGGATGGGGCAATCCACCCTTCAGATATATATTGTACAAAAAAACCCGTAGGGTGTACTGATAATATGTGCATAATTACATATCAAAAAATAAGATAGACGTAAAACTATTCAGTGAGAATGTGTACAAGTGTAGATAAAAAAATATCATGTAAACAAGCCCATAATGGCCCCTATGTTCTTATGTCAATATATGGACGATGATAGTACTGACAGTGGTCCATATCCTTCTGCTCCTGTATCAAACATGTACCCCGAGGTCAGACCGCAACCTCCCTAGAAAGATGATCGGAAATCTGATTGTGCTCTCTATAGATATGATGACATACAATGGTTTCAAATTGGGTCCTTAATCGAGGTGCATCATCCAATACATGTCTTAGTGTGTGTGCATGGAAATTAGATAAAATGTTGAACCAATTGATAATGATCTTGGAGTCACCAAATACTTGTAGATGCCTACACTGTTTTTCTAATGCAAACTGCAAGAGATGTCTAAGGGTGAGTAGTTTTGCATAGTTATTTGTCCCATTACCCAGCCCCATCTAGATTTTGAATAAATGGGTTTCGGTTAGGTGTAATAATGCATCCCCCCCACAACCCATAGCTTGGGCAGATCCCTCAAAATAGGCCCAAGGGATGATTTTTTCAATGACTTAAAGGGTGATGGAACGATGGGGAACAGTTTTATCATCATCATGAATATGGGAGTATATGGACAAGACATGGGCAGATGCTTAGTGCGAGAGGGGTATTGTATCACAAAATATAAGTTTCTTCTGAGCTAGCTAGATAGCCCAGTAGACCAGTAATGGGAGATTCATTGCTTTAAGTGGCCTAACCGATGTCCACCATGATTTCCAAGCCTCGTGGATGGAATTTCCTTGCCATCTGATAGGTAAGGAGAGGGTGGAGAGGGTCAGGGCCCAAAAATCCTTAATGACGGGACAGTGGAGAAAGAGATGCTCAATAGATTTAGAGGTGTGTTGACATAAACAACACCATGTAGGTTCATGGAAATATCTCTTCATAAGGTTTTCCCTAGTGGGTGCTTTATGACGAAGGGTGGTCCACATGAAGAGTCTAGTGTTTGGGGGGGCTTTCAACTTCCATAGTAAGTTCCACCACCAGTCAAGTACTGGTGGCTTGTGTGCAGAGAAAATAACAGGGTATCCATCCTTGGGAGTGTATTGGTCGTGCTTTGCTTGTGCCTAAATCAGTTCATCTTCCCCATCAATAATACTAACATGTGATTCTATAAGGGCATTTGTACGTTTGAGCCAATCTTGGTTCCATATGTTAGGGATACAAAGTTGTATTCCTAATTTCCATGCCTGAGAAAAAATATTAGTATTCCCTGGATCTGCAATATGATCAAGATATGAGATACCAGCATTTGATAAAAATTTGATCAAATCAGGTGGAAGTCTAAAAGCATTACCACTACCTGTCCATGGATCCATACCCACACGCACTGAGGAGCCCGACCTAATCCTCCAGGTCATTCTGTCACGAACATATGGAATTGAATTTAGTACCGTTCTCCATATAGTTGATATGCCTGCCCTATTCCAAGAGGGGAGTTGGATCCATTCAAGTGTATGAAGAGGCCAAATGCATTTATGAAATATAAATTCTGTCCACAAACTATGATCCGTGAGGATCTTCCAGCCCATTTTGGCCGCCAAAGCAATGGAAAAAAACTCAATATCTTTTAATCCCCAACCTCCCCAATTCTTCGAGAGAGCTATCAACTCCTAGCAGACCCATGCATAAATATGTCCATGTCTCCCCTTCCATAAAAATATGCAACACAATTGTTGTATTCACGCAAGAATTCCCTTTGGGGTCTAGGCCATGGAGATCCAGTAAACTGGAGTCGCTTCCAAAATAGATTTAATTAGTACTAGTCTTCCAGCCCTGGAGAGGTATTCATTATGCCAAATATTAAGTCTGTGTTTGATCTTTGCAACCAACCAATTCCAATCTGCAATCCTGTAATGGAGGGGCTTAAGCCAGAATCCAAGGTACTTTAGACCATCATCCAAGGATAGAAGAGAATAGGTGAATCTATGGAGTGCATATTGGATCTCATGAGGTGAGCATCCAGAAGATGTAATGGTAGACTTTCAAGCGTTACACTCCATTCCTATTGCAGTACAAAAAAGGAGAATAGCAGAATGAAGGGAAGTTATGTCCCCAGTACCTCCATTAAGGAACATTAAGACATCATCTACAAATAGTAAATGCGATAAGATACAAATAGTCTACACTCTTTAGAGATGAGGCGGCTAAGGCCTTCCATAATCAGTAGGAACAGGAGAGGAGACAGGGGACAACCCTGTCGAAGACCCCTTTCGGCATGAAAAAAGGGGGACACGGATCCATTGATGAGAACACTGAAAGATACCTTGGTGATGCAGCACATGATCCAATTGATAAACTCCAGAGAAAATCCCAAATGAGTTAATAGCATACGCAGATATAGCAACTATTGTGATCGAAAGCCTTTGTGAGATCTATATTGAGGATCATGCCTTTCAATTTCTTTGTTTTGATAGAGTTTAGAACTTCTTGGTCCATGCCAATAGCATCATGTATCTGACGATTATTAAGGAAGGAAAATTGTTCAGGAGAGATGTGAGTAGAGAGTATGGGTCCAAGACGATTGGCAATGATCTTGGCAATGATTTTATAGATGCAGTTGGAGAGGGAGATAGGTCGAAAATCATTGAAAGATTCAAGGAAGTCAGACTTCAGGATGAAAGCTATGAAGGTGGAGTTGAAGGCCTCATACATGTGCCCATTTGTACAACAATCTTCAATGATACGAAGTAAATCCTCCCCCAAAATGTCAAAGAAATCTAGATAGAACTCAATCGACCAGCCATCTGGACCAGGACTTTTGTCCTTCTTGAACCATTTGAGAGTATTCTCTAGTTCCACCATCGAAATTGGCTTAATAAGATCCACATCGTCCTCCTATTCCATAAAGTGAGGAAATAGGCCTGCCACCCTTATGATTTCTACTAACGTTGCTTCTTAGGGAGCTCAATAAAGATTTCTAAAGTGAGATGAGCCAAGAGAGGCCAAGTGATGAAAAGTGTACTCTCTGGCCATCTTCATTTGTCATCTGCCAAATGGTGTTGATTGCACGGCGCCCATTGGAAAACTTGTGGTAAAATTTGGTATTGTCATCACCCTCTTTCAACGAGATTACTCTACTCTAGAGCCTCCAAGATTCCTCTCTGTCTTTTAAAATTTTGTCTCGTTCAGTCTCTAAGGTGATGAGGTGTGTCTTTGCATCAGTAGACAGGAACCCCCTTCCATGTTCATCCTCAAGACTAGCAATCTCAATCTCAATATTATTAAGGGTATTTCCATCCTGTAGTCACTTATTATGGGCCCATCCCATAGTTAATCGCTTGAAGTTAAGAAGGTTGCTTGAGAATCCTTTCGAGATAGAATGGCTTGAACCAAGAGGATGTGCCTTCCAATAATTAGATACTAATCGAATATAGTCAGGATCCTTCAACCAAGTAGTATTGAATTTGAAAGGAGCCTTTGGTTTACAGTCTAGTCCATTAATCTTGAGATAAATAGGTGAGTGATCTGATAATCCCCCCAAACCTACCCACTTCCTGTAATGGTGGATGTTTCCAATGAGTCTATCCTTAATGAGGAATTGATCCAACCTGCGATCCAACATTGCCTCTCCTATCCTTCTATTCCTCCAAATAGTTTGAATTCGCACCATGGGATGTCAATGAACCAGTGATCCCCAAGAAGGGCTTAAAAAGTATCAGATAAAGGATCAGTCTGGGCATTTTGTCCACGAGGTTCAGCATGTCTAATGGATAAATTTAGATCACCACCCATGATGATATTGTTGGCTTGAAGAGGAGTTGATTTGAGGAGGTGTTCCTAGAAAGCTACCCTATTATGGCAAGGGCCATAAACATTAATCAATCAAAACTCTAAGCCCAAGTCAAATGAGAATATATCAGCCCCAATAAAGCCATTCCCACCCCAAATATTAAATAGTCTGACTGATATAGGGTTATATCCAAATGAAATACCCCCTGATCTCCCACACACATCCAGAGCATGGAAATTCCAACCAGGTACCAGTGATTCCAATGCAGGTATAATATAATCGATAAGCCCAAGGGTCTCCTGTAGAAAAAGGACATCCACCCGCTCGAATTTCGAGAGTCTTCTGAATGCTAGTTTTTTAGCGGGGCTAGCTAACCCGTGAAAGTTAAGGGAGAGACACTTCATGGGGGAGAGGATACAAGGGTGTTCTGTGCTCT
Source organism: Pinus tabuliformis (assembly GCA_031772625.1). NCBI lineage: Eukaryota > Viridiplantae > Streptophyta > Pinopsida > Pinales > Pinaceae > Pinus > Pinus tabuliformis. The sequence continues at coordinate 1,041,941,648 of CM062816.1, read as the reverse complement.
AAGAACTCAATCAGTCGCAGGTTGATGACCTACCACAACATCAATTCCAACTTAATGTATGGATTTGGAGATGGATGAATGATGACACCGAGAAGGCTTAGGAGGCATATGGGGGAAAATAACTCTGATACCACAGGGGTCCTTTTATATGCTTTATCCAAGGATCGAAGGTTGTAGGAATGGGGGGGACGAGAAGAGTTTGAAGCCTCTGAAAGAGAAGCCAATAGGGGGAGGTCCGGAAAAGAGGGGGTATTGGAAAATATTGGGGGGGTCGAGCCATGGGGGATGTGAGGGATGGCGATGCAGATGAAAATGAAGAGGTGCAAAGTGTAGATGAGGAAATCAAAGACACTGTAATAGAAATAGAATTGAAAATAGAGTTAATGAGAGAATTACCTGATGAGAACGCAGTAGCAGTCGCCACCCTGGATCTAGTAAGAGGAGGCGAGGGAGGACGGATCAGATTGGTACCACGCTTCTTCGCCCGAGCCTTTCTAGGTGTCAAGTGAGCAGAGCCAGTGGAAATGATCTGTTAATGAGTGCCCGGAACGTTCTCCTGTCCCTCATTCAATTACTCTAGAGCGATAGAATGCTTAACCAAGGGGCAATCCTTATATAAATGCCCCACCTTATGACATCTTCGGCACCTGAAGGGCACCCCTTCATAATCCAGAATCTATATACAAGTGAAGTGTTTCTAGTACAGGTTTGTTTTCTCCTCCAACCCTTCCCTAGTGTCTAGGCGTACCAGAATGCGTGCTAGAGACATGTTGCCAAAAGTAATGTAAGATTTTTCATGATCAAGGTAGGTACCATGTGCATTGCCAATAAACTTGAAAATTATTGTTTTATGGCTTCTGCAATTTATGTTTTGTGTAGAGTTATCTTCCGGGATAATCACATCCATCATTGTTTGAATCGACGTTTCGAACCATCCACCGTGGCTCATCATCAGGATAGATCAATAAGTGAAAATGTCATCAGACCAAAAATGAAGCGATAGGCCGGGTAGTCTCACCCAAAGAGGGCCAGCCCCCAATTTCTCTCGCTCTGGATCAAACATAGGGCTCAATTGCCTAAGAAAGACATGGGTGAGCTCAATATGCTAATATTTGGAGAGTACCCACGATGTGTAATATTGATGAAGGAGCATTCAGCTCAACAATATCATTGTATTTTAGTAGACATAGGGGGGTCTTGTGTTTTAAGGAAGTTGGTTTCCTAAGTGTTGAATTAATGTAATTATTAAGGTTTTGAGTGATAGAAGCTAGAATAGGGATTTAATTAAGTATTGTGAGGCATATTTGTAAATGTTCTCGAATGTTGGAGAACATGAGAGATTTAGGATAGTTGAAATATTTGAGAATCAGTTGTAAATAGGAGTTGGTTTCATGGTTTGTGGATTAAAGAGGATCCTTAGGGATAAAGATGAGATTTTAGGATTTTGTTGAGAAGTTTATGGATCTAAACCAGGAATTGGTTATAGAATCCTTTTGTATAAATGTAAGCCAAAAAGGCAGAGGAAAAGTTAGTCAAGTTAGATAGTTAGTCAAGTCAACTAGTTAGAGGTTGTGAATTAGAGGTTTGATTGTAAGCCTACAGGCAGGTAGGAAAACAGAGGCCACTGATACTGAAGATCAGGCCAAGGAGAGAGTTCATGTGTAAATACTTGTTTATTAATACAAACAACTTGATTCTGAGTTTATGTGTGTGTATGGAGTAATTGAGTTATAATCTGTGTGTGAACTAGAGTAAGTTCTATGTAACAGAGGTTGCAGGTGGAGTTCGAACATAACACAAAGAAGAAGAATGATATGAAGGATTGTAATGGATCGCTTGAATCCATTCAAAGGATCACAGTCAAGATTCAGGAGTGACTGTGTTAAGAGCATGCGGAGTTAAGCTCAAGAGGGAGTTGTGTTGCAGAACAACTAAAGACCCGAAACCCTGAAGTAAACCTGACACCACAGAGAACTTTGAGAAACCACGTAAAGGTCAAAGAAATGAAGTGACGATGAATGGGAACCGTCGAATCCTTGAGATCAACGGATATTAATGTCAGAAGAAAATGGCGGAGGAATAGATCTGGATCGTCAGATCGACAGATCCATTAGATCGATAGTGACAGAAACTGCGAGGGATAGGAGTGTTCGGATGTCTTGATCGTGGCTAAAGTCCCACATTCAATCCTAGCCATTGATCTCATTTTCAAACGCTTGCATCACAGTCAACTGCAGGGGCTAAGCTATTTGGTAATTTGTGTGCTAGTTGAAGACCCGCAGGTCGTATATTTGATGACCTTGTATATCCAACGAATATCAAGTCATAAAGTGATCGGACATTAATCTCAGAACGGACCCAAACATTTATAGATTAAGGATTTATAATCCTTATTGGCTCCGTAAGGTCGGGTAAGCATCGTGCAAGATTCCCGTGTGATATTGCTACTGACCATTGGATCAAGTGTGCCTTGATCAAACGGTGGAGGATCGTCGATTAGTTTCTCATTGCAATCATTCATGAGTGAATGAACCTTGGCCTTAAGAAAATGCGATGTGCGATGTGATATGTGCGATATCAAATGGTGGAGGATCACCGATTAAGTGGGTTGATTGGGTGAATCATCAACCGTCAGATTAGATGATGAGATCAACGGCGGAGATTGAAGTCAATAAAGCTTGGGCCTGAGCAGACCCAAGAAGTTTATCAATGCGATTTAAGTGATTTGAGTTCCGGCGGATGAATGGGTTAAGTGGCGAGACGATGCGACAACCGTTGATCTAATGGAGTGAAATCAACGATGGAGGATGAATGCGATAAAGGTAGAGCGTCAGGAAATGTGCAAAGATCGTGGATTGGCAGAAAGGTAAGGTTTATGTACGCTTTGTGGAGTATTTCTATTATGTAAGAATTATAATAGAAATAAAGCGGATAAAGGTTTTATGGGTTAAGGTTGAATATAACCAAAGTTAAAGAATGGGGTTTGGTTAATATGCATGGGCATAAGATTAACTAAAGTTTATGAGGGTGTATAAAGTCCCGATGGAAAGGATTAATTAAGGGTCAAACTGTGGTTAGTCAAATATAATGTTTCCGCATGAGATTTAATTAAGAACATTAAACCTTGGGTTAAGAAGGTTTTCACCATGGATTAGGTGATTAAGGCTTGGGACCAGCGACATGTAATTTTATTTGAGTAATGTGGGTATTTTCGGCTTAGGCTGGCATCAAATATGCATGATGAAATCAGAGAGAAAACCATTATCGTGCAAGGGTAGTTACATTTGGCAATTCAACTAGGCTTTTCCCCCAAATCTCAGTGATCCATTTTCGAAGTCTGGTTGTCGAATACGTATGACCACAAACCCTCCCTACCAAAACATGGTCCGTAGTATCCAAAACATCCTCGATCTAGATCCCTTCCCCAAAGTAGAGAGAAATTTCCTTGTTCTTGATGCAGCAAAACTGCATCTTTTCAAAATTCTGCGTGGACCTGTGAGTTATGGGCCCACGTATACATCTTTAATAAAGTGAAGTTGCACCCATTACACAAATTCTGAAATTAAACAATTAAACCCCTATTTAATTAAACTATCAGACCCGAACTCTTGCGCAGATCCCAAATTAATTAAACTCCAGTTCAAACCTTATCGTGTTCGTTTTCTAAATTAACCAGCATGCATCTTCCAAAGTGATATCTGTCGGATCTCGTCCCTTCTTAACGAACGGCTTTGATCGATCTGGAACTCAACTGGATTAAATCACAATCCATAAAATATCGCGTCCGAAATCAGGATTAAACTGTGTGCATGTTCTGACGCGATTACCATCAGATCTAACCCCTTCAAATAGACGGTCATGATTAACTGAGCTATTAACTCAGTTCTATAATTTATCATGTCCGGTTTTGGAATTAACCTCTACGCTTATTGGCACGTGATAACTGTTAGATCTGTTGGATCTGTCCGGTCGGACGATTCACAACAATCTCACGTTCTCCGTCAGGAAATTACGTTCTGCACTTCCAATATGTTTAGACTGTCGCTATTATCCCTTTGTAGCTTAATCAATAAACAGTCCACTTCTGTGTGTTGAGGAAACATGAGGGACCTGGTGAACATGGAGGATTAGGGTTTGGGTCAGACCTGCAAATGGCAGACCTGCACAGACCACGGCACTCTGTCATCGTTCTCCAGTAATAAGACAAACAATATACAACAAGGAATAGCGCGCAAGCAATGGACACCCCCCAGGGGGAGGATATGGCGCCTCCCCCCAATGATGTTGAAAACATTCAAATGCATGCGCAAGATGTTAGGAAGAAACCCCAGGAAGATGTGGGAACAGAACCTGAAACACCGATAGACAATACGGACAGGAATGAGGCTCCCAAAGCAACATTGGCAACCTTTAAGCCGGTAGCAGCTGAAAGACCTAAGATTGAACTCCCAAGTCGCCGCATCAACGCTCAAATCTAGTACATGAAGGATCATGCCTTGATTGGAAAGTTTATAGGCTTTTGGACTACAAAAAAAGCTTTGCATGGCTGGATCGCATCCAAGTGGAAACCGAAAGGGCACATTACCCTGCAGTTGGGGCCTAAGGGCTTATTTACGGGAATTTTCAACTGCATAAAAGATCGAAACAGAGTTCTTGATGGAGGACCATACTTTTTTAATATAGCAGGCCTATATTTGAGAGACTGGATTAAAAGATTCAATTTGGACAAAGAAGATTTAAGTTGGGCACCAGTCTGGATCCGCCTCTATTCCCTCCCTTTGGAGTACTGGGATGAAGACTCGCTGCAAGATATTGGAAATGGTTTAGGGGAATTCATAAAAATTGTGGAGGAAACAAAACTCAGACGATATACCTCCTATGCCCGAATCTACATCTATATGCACCTCAGCAAAGCTATTCCAGATGCGGTAAGTATATTTCATGATGATTTTGAATGGATACAGTCAATAGATTATGAGCATGTTCCATTCCGATGCAGAAAATTCCATGCCCTTGGCCATCTATTTCATGACTGCCCTTCCTCTCCTGATAAACCTAACTCGGATGGATTCACCAAAGTCACCAACCACAAAAAGAATCACAAAAAACCCTCTTCAATCCCTAAAAAACCTGTCGCCAATGCCTCCATGCCATCCACCAGCAATAGCTTTGAGACCCTAGCTCAGCCGGAGCTAAATAACTTTGAGAACCCTAACCATTCTGAGGAAATACCGAAAATGACTCCACAATTCACTCCCTCGGGCTCAAAGACGGCCCCAAAGTCTAAGAAATCCACAGATCTCAAATCTGCCTCACCCAATAGGATCCCGAAATGGAATACTCAGGGCATGGATGTCGACAACGTGCAGCCGGAAACCACGACTGTAGCAGAAACAGCAGAGGAACGAAGTGAAGCCCAGCACATGGAAGAGGAGCCGGAGAGCATAGACATTGGAGATCTGGACATACTTGGATTAGAACAAGCTTGCAAGACAAAATAATATGACAAGATCCCAGAAAGGCAGCTAGAAAACTTAGAAGTCATCCTCTCCATAGCACAACAGCAAAGAACCCTAGGCATCCAGCTTGGGAGTCAATGGGATGGTAAAAACATTCCTAAAAACAGTAAAAAAAGAGGACGGAAAATAGATCTTCAAAGAACCATCCACATTGGAGAAATGCTGGTGGAATCGGGAAGATATTCCAAGCTTACAAAGTATTACAATCCCCTACCCAACAATGCATCATGAAGCTCACTTCATGGAATATTAGAGGGCTCAACAGCATGGGGAAATATAGATTGATAAAAAACATGATTCAACAGGAGAAACCTCAAGTCTTCTTCTTGCAAGAAACCAAATGTAACTCTACAACACTGGATCAGACCCTTGAAAAAGCATGGCCAGGCAGAAAAGTGGTAGCAGTGGATGCCTCAGGAGCCTCAGGAGGCCTAGCAATAGTCTGGGATGAATGAGCTATCACGCTCACTAACATTCATGCGAGTAAGCACTTCATTCAAGCCACCTTCCATATTACAGGGAAAAATGTGCATGGTCACCTAACCAATGTCTACTTCCCCCAGGAGGCAATGAATAAGATAGACATATTGAATACTTTATCTTTGATCAATTCTGAAAGAACTCATCCACTCTGGATTACAGGAGGAGATTTTAATATGATTACAAAGCTGGAAGAAAAAAGAGGGGGCAGGACCAAACTGGATAATGAAAGCATTCATTTAAAAATTTTCATCCAAAACAATTGGCTCATAGATATGCCATTCAACAATGGAATCTATACTTGGAATAACAAATGAGCAGGTGCACATCAAATTGCCTCTCGATTGGATAGATTCTTGCTCTCTGACAATGCAATCCATCTTGGAGGGGACTTCTCGGCTTTGATCTTACCTCTCACAGGCTCAGATCACTGGCCTATAGCGCTCCAATGGCAAAGACTGGGAAACACTACACGAAGGCCTTTCTGCTTTGAAGCTTTCTGGCTGACGCATCCAGACTTCAACAACCTGATAAATGCGGTTTGGAAAAATTTCAAACCCCCGGATGGCTCAAAAATGTATCAATTCCAACAAAAACTCAAAAATCTCAAAAATAACATCAAACAATGGAATCAACTTACCTTTGGCAATATCTTCCAAGCACAAAATGCTCTAGATCAAGAAATGAAAAAACTACAGCAGAGGATCATCACAGAAGGAAGATCTAAAGTACTCTCAGAGCAGGAAAAACACCTTCAAACACAAATATCAGAAAGAGCAAAGCAAGAAGAAATACTTTGGAAACAAAAATCAAGAGTTAGATGGCTTAAGGAGGGCGAAAGAAACACAAAGTTCTTTCATCGCACTACTATCCAGAGACGAATGCATAACAACATTACTCACATCCAGAATCGGCAAGGGGAACGACTGGAAAAACATGAGGATGTAGAACAAGAGATTCTTACTCATTTTAAGCAGGTACACCAAGAACCTCAAATAGATCGACTGCCAGCTATAGAGAAAATTACCAAGAATGTCCCAAAAATCATAACAAAGGAACACAATCAGCTCCTTCTCAAGCCAATATCTTTATAGGAAGTGGAGAAATCCATGCGACAACTCAAGGAAGGAAAGGCACCTGGCCTAGATGGTTTCACTTCCAATTTCTTCCATAACTTCTAGGATCTAATTAAAGAGGAGGTTTGGCAAGTCGTTGAGGAATCTAAGACTAATAGATGGATGCTTCCCTCTTTGAACGCAACCTTCATTGCCCTCATCCCCAAGGAAGAACATTCTCAGACTCCGAATAAATTCTGGCCTATTGCTCTTTGTAATGTCATTTACAAAATCATTTCCAAAGTTATTGCCTCACGACTAAAACCGCTGCTTCCATTACTCATATAGCCAGAGTAATTAGGATATTCGGAAGGCCGGCAAATCACGGATGGCATCATTCTCACTCACGAGATTATTCACTCCTTAAAGCAATCCAAAAAAGCAGGTATGCTCCTAAAAATTGATCTCTCTAAAGCTTTTGATAGTTTAAGCTGGAAGTATATTCAAAAAATGCTTATAGCCTTTGGCTTCTCCCCCCTCTGGGTTAGATGGGTCATGAGTCTTATAACGTCTACCTTCTTCTCCATCCTGGTCAATGGGATCCTTTTCACCCCCTTTCAACCATCCAGAGGAATCTGACAAGGCGATCCCCTATCCCCTTTTCTGTTCGTAGTCATGGCGGAAAGGCTTGGAAGAAACATCAAAGAAGCTTTTCATACCCAACAATTAAGAGGTCTCTCCTTTCCCAACACCCCTGCTTTCACCCACCAACAATTCATGGTTGATAACATGTTGTTTGGCCATCTTTTGGTCCAGGAAGCTCTTAAATTAAAAACCATTTTGACAAAGTTCTCGGATGCCTCTGGAGCTTGCATTAACAAGGCTAAATCCCAAATCTTTTTCTTTCATACCCCTACTATCACTCAATCTTCAATTTCTCGGATCCTTGGATTCTCGATAGCCGCTCTCCCCTCCAAATATCTAGGCGCTCCCATGACTGATATTGCTTTAAAGCACTCATCTTGGCAACTGCTCTTGGAAAAATTGGAAGCCCGTCTATCTTCCTGGACTTACAGAGCCCTCAACATGGCAAGTCGTCTAGTCTTAATCAAAGTTGTGTTGCAATCCATGCCGCTTTATCTTTTTTCAGTTCTGGCAGTGCCAAAATGGGTCCTCAAGGAAATCAAACAACTTCAAAGAACCTTTATGTGGGGAAATATGGGACAAAAATGAAAATGGGCTCTAGTGAAATGGGATACAGTATGCCTTCCGAAAAACTCTGGAGGTACTAGGCTTCGTGATCCTCAACACAGTAACGCGATCATGGGAGCACGCATCTGGTGGAAATGGATCTCGGCACCACATACTCCCTGGGCTATCCTCTGGACAACAAAATATGCCAACAATCGACTAGTAGATGATTTAATCTGACTCACAGAAGTTGGCCCAGGATCCCTAATCTGGAATGCAGCTAAACAACACAAGGATTTAATCCAACAGCACAGCTTCTGGGAAATTAGGGATGGTAATAATGCACAGTTCTGGGAAGACTCTTGGCAGCAAAGACCCAAGCTGAAGGACCTAATCAAACCTCACCAAATACAGGACTGGGAAGGTCAACTGATGGTCAAGGTAAACCAACACTGGAGGCCCACTCTCACACAAGGATACAGACAATGGATAAGCTCAGACCACATCATCAGGCAAGGCACAAAGTCCATTCGGGAAAATCTGGAAACAGAACTTTCAAATAGGAAAATTCGTTATTCCGATAAGAAGGATATAATTAGATGGGGTTACGAGGCAAGAGGAACCTTCACTACACAAGAGGCATATAATATAATTATAAGGAATCACACAGTCAAGGACCCTCTATGGAACAAAGTTTGGGCCCCCACCATTTGGCCAAAAGTATCCACTTTCCTCTGGTTGCTATGTCAAAATAAAATCCTCACTTGGGACAACCTTCAGAAAAGAAGCTTTTATGGGCCTTCTATTTGTCCCAACTGCCAGCATGAGGAAGAAACCATTATGCACCTCATGAACTCTTGCCCATTGGCAAACAGATTATGGGAAAAAGTAAGCTTCAGATGCCAAAAAGACGGATGAATTAAGGAGGATATCACCAACACTGTGCACAATTGGGCAATCAGTCCATATAAGAGCAAATTGTTAAACACTTTATGGAAACTTATCCCAGGTCTCCTCATGTGGACAATATGGAAAGAAAGAAACCGTCGCATCTTCAAGGACCAATCCTCACCTTTAGAAGTCCTATGGAATAATGTTTGTCAAAACCTTCGGGAAACCTTAATGCTTCAAACCTGGTATGAAGAAGACTTTCCCTCCATTCCACAAGAACAGAATATATGGGCAAACTGGAATCTTCAGTGGAACCAGATGCAAGCAAATCATGGTAAAACTTCTTCACAAAGAAAGACACCAGACAGATGGCTACCTCCACCCCAACATATGATACAACTTAACTTCGATGGAGCTTCTAAGGGCAACCCGGGCAAAGCAAGATTTGGAGTCTTCAGGGATCATAAAGGCATACCTCTTCTAACCTTCATAGGCTCAATTGGTTGGGATACGAATAACTTGGCTGAATTAGAAGGGCTATGGCAGGGGCTTCTCCTTGCTCAACTCCATGGTTTCTTCCCACTCTTAATTGAAGGTGATTCTCAGATTCTCATTAACATGGTTAATCAGATTCTGCAGGGGATGCCATCATACAAAGTGGGCAGCAGTTGGAGATTAGCAGAAAGATTAGAGCTCATTGAACAATGGCTCTCTACCCACAGAGCAGTCACCCTTAAACACATTCGTAGGGATGGCAACAAAGTGGCTGATCTTTTAGCTAACATTGGAGTGGACAGTGGAAGGACCCTACATGCAGGCACACTTAATACTATTGCCACTACACTCCAGTTAAAGGATTACAATGATTTGGTGCAGATTGAAATGGTACAGGAAGAAGAAACGCACCCGGATGCGGGTGTTAATCAAGACATTTAAGGCGATGAGACGGTCGGGCGACGGGAGGACTGGCCACATGGCCACCTGCGTCTTCCCCCATGCCAACCTGAAGGGCATTCATGGCACCTTGCAGGCGCCATTAAATGAGTGCTCTGGCCAAGACATCACCACAATGCTCATAGCAATGGCCTCCGCAGACCATAATGCTATTCCTCCTCCCCTGCTCCACTGCATTTGTCCTCCTCAAGCCGCAGAGCCCTGTTCACGCACAGTAACGGGAAATCGCTACTGGCTGCTTAGCTGTATAGACCTTGGCAACAGGTTTCACTTTTCCCATACCAAGCTCTGCAAGTTAGCTCCTGCTCAGACCTCCTTCACTCAATCTCTATGTAGTCATTCCAATAATATCCCCACTGATAACCATGTTTTGAATCCTGCCATGGCTCGCATCCGCCACCAAATGCGAAGCAGGAGAGGAGGCACTCGTGGCGGGAGCATACGCCCTCCTGCAACACCTAGCCCAGGCTCTGTCTCTCCCTCCACTTCAACTGACATTCCCAATCTTTATGGCTCCTTCTCTGTCTGGTATCCTAACACCCGCAACGGAAAGGGAAGAGCTCAAATCCAAGGTGCATGGAGGAGGGATGTCGTTGTCCATACAGCCAATTTTCCCCTTCCTCCGCACCCAACTCCCCATACAACGCAATTCTGTTTTCACAGCACCCTGCATTGACCTGTAATCACAGCCACCATCACTATCACATTCTCTGAAGAAATTGACCCACCGGAAGCTCCGCCTAAGCACAATGTTGAGCAGTAAAGAGTAGCACAAAGAAACAGATGCAATTGCAACCCAGGCAAACAGCAACTCGACGAAGATGTTGCCACCCTGCATGGAAAAGAGTTGGTTGGCAATCAGCAGGCTGTTGAAGGCAGAATTGGCAACACACAGGCTTCAGGAAGCAGACCAAGAGACACGTCCGGACCGCATGCAGGTGCGGGCAGCACCGCAGGCGCCCATCTAGCTCGAGGCAGCAGCACGTCAGCAGAAGAGGATGATTGGTATCAATACGCGTGTCGGATCGAGGAAGAACCAGCCCTAGACAATCTCTAGTTTCGACACTTGGCAGCCAGGTGTCGCCCTTCTGCCAGGTGGATGCTTTTCTGATGACTGGGCAATTTCGGTTATGTTTGTGTTTACCGGTTATGTTTATGCAATGTCTGATATGATTTTGGTCAAAACTGATAACCCCTGTGTTGGTTTTTTTTCTTTCATGGACTGGTTTCCCCATTATTGGGGCAATGAAGGTTAGATAGTCATATTTTTTATGAACAATGCACAGCACTACTGAAGCCCAAGCCTCATTGTAATTATATTTTTTCTCATATTAATAGAATAGTCTTACTTAGAAATAAATAAATAAACAATCTGCTTCTACTCACTGTTAACTGATGTCGGAACTCAAGATATCACCTGATACAATTAAGGGTTCACAACGGACTTGCGGCCCAATTCTAAGGAAAATATGGTGCAGAAAGCTTTTAGTCTTCCACAGTTAATTGCCCAGAGTATTCCAATACCTCAAGCCCATTATACCAAAGAAAACCGAGCTTTCAACATGTAAATCAATTAACTTAAATTATTTCGAAGGGAGAATAAAACATCCGGGGTTTGACCATCCGTGCGCATAAATTAGAGAGGTGTATAAAGATACCAAATTTTATGTTCAAATCCTTCAATAATTCAGAAATCTACCTAAATACACATACAGGCTTTCTTGACAAACTCTACCAAATTTTAATCTATAATCACACAAGAACTTACACAATTCACAAGCATGATATGCAATCAAATGGCCTTCGTCATATCCCTCTCACACACACCTCTACTCTATAACCTCTAGCTCTCTCTTTCTTCTCTCTCTCTCTAATTATTGAAAAGATGACAATTTGTACAAATACGGATTCATGAACCAATTTAGTTCAGATCCAGCAATCTCTCACTTTCTCCTAAAGTATTTCTTCAACTCCACTCTTTTCTCAAACAAAATCCTAAATGAAGCTTTTAAATCCCTCAAATCCTCACTCTTTCTAGGATTACTCAATTGTCTCTAAAATCTCTTCATTCATGACATATTCTCCACAATTTAAATTTACAATTTAAAATTTACTCAAACTCCACTAAACTTAGGAAAATAAATAAAATGATTAAGGGAACCCACTCCCTTTAGTAAATGTGAAATAAGACTTGTGGGTCTTATAATCTTTGAAGAATGCTCCTACATCAATGCTTTGCCTTGACACACTTAGATTTCTTCACCTGTTTCAGTTGCTTGCCATTCCATGGAGCTAAAGAGGTTTCAAGAAGAGGGTCATGTTCCTCAACCCATTGGTCTGAGTCTCCTTCTACTAAGGTAATCAGTGGCCCTTCAAAAAATCCAAAGGAGGGTGGACCATATAGGAAATGTTGGCTATTCAGTTGATTAGGGAATGGTATAAAGGATATCACTGGGGGGAGGGTAATCAGCACAGAAGTAGAGGGGTGTTGGGGATCAATAGCAGAGGGGGAGAGGGAATAACCCATCAAGTAAATAGGGGAGGCAGACTCAATGCAGGTAGCCAGGAAGTGTAGGGATGCTAGAGAAGGGGGTAGGTAGTCTAAATTCGGAAAGGGGAGGGAGACATCAGGCAGGGGTTCAACCACACAAGGAGCTAGGGTTCGATAGAAATGGCATAGTAACTACCAGAGGGTAACCGACAAGGGTTTCACGCGGCGCAGACAACAATGCTTTCGATATTGATGGGGGGGTTTTCGTCCAAATGGGGATCGAGGAAAATGAGTCTTCCGTATAATCCACCAGGTCCACATCCATACCGTCGACCTGTCGACAACCCGTGATGTGATAGCAGAACCCACACCAGCTGCCAGGTAGGAGAACGACACAGGAGATGTGAATAATCTAAGGGTGGCCGCGAGAAAGGTGTCAGTGTGCAGAGTTGGTAGGCAGTGTGAGCAGGGAGTCAAACCCTAACCAACCTTTGTGTAGGATCGAACCTCATGCAGTCGCGCCATTGCTCTCCTCCTCCACTTAATTTTTTTTTCCATACCATACCACATAACTTATATACATACCAAAGCTTCCTACCTACCTCAATACTTCCCATTTAATTTTGGACATGACTTGTTCCGCTATTGATTTTCCTTGATTGAAAATTTGATGATACCATCACTACATTATATACATCACTTGCACAGTCACAATTCTCCTTAATTGACTTCTTATTTTGAGCTGCCTTTTTCTTATGCTTCCTTGCCATAACCCTTAGATCTCCTTCCAATTGTTAAACTAATTCCCGGAAGGACCTACTGTAATACCAATTCTTAGAAATACTAAGGGTGGGGGTGGGCATGAGGGGGGGGGGGGGGGGGTGGGGGGTGGGGTCGGGTGTTTGAATGAGTATTTCATGATGAACCAACTTTTACTCCATTTTTACTCTTATTTTCAAACCATAAACAATATTTGTGATTAATTAACAAAATACATGTATCATGAGCATCAATATAAGAGAAAAGATCAAAGCATCATCAATCATGAACCATGAGCAGCAATAAGTAAACATCAACAAATGCATGAGAATGCCATCAAGCACATATAGACATCAAATATTAGGTGGAAACGTAGATAGAAAAAAACTTTGTTGTTGTTGTCATTGTATTCTTGTTATTAGTATCAAAAATCTTCTTTTACATCATACACTAGCTACTACCAATGTGTAGGCCCCTACCTGCTAGAGGCCACCACCTCCAATTATTTCTCTAGATATCACTAGAAGGAAGCCACCACTCCCTATGCAAGTTCTTCAGCCACTACGGGAAGGATGTTTCCACTACCTAAGTAAGTTCTCTAGCCACCACCAAAAGGAAGCTAACACTCCTTCTGCAAGTTATCCAGCCACCACCGGAAGGAAGCTATGACTCCATGTGCAAGTTCTTTGGATACCATCGAAAGGAAGCCACCACTCCCTTACAGAAGGCTCCAACCCTCAAAATTTTGTGAACCTCGTTTCATAATATTTCACACTGGGTCCACTTGCAACAAACTCAAATCCTGTAGGCTACATTTCATCCAATTTTCAAATTAAACCCACTATATCTTTTAAGCTCAACACTAACAAACTTTTCTCTCAAAACCCTACAATACAATTTTTTCTAGAAGCAATTAGTTGCACATCAAACTCATTCTCATCACCCAAGCAAGCAAACTCTAACATCATTTTAGCAATAATCAAACCCTGAAAATATATTAACATGATCAAATCCTCTGTAACTCAAAATACATTAACACAAAAAAACACATTAGGAAGCTTCCAAACCCTAATGACATACTCTAACAGATTCCTAGCTCGTCAACATCTCTCTCCATTTCATACAATCAGCTCAACAACATATGCATAATACATCAATAGTGCTAGACCCTATCACCAACAAGCAACATAGCATCAACATGAATATGACAATGTAAACACTTTCTTTATTCACCCAACAACTCAGCAATCATCATATTATCACTGGAAAACCCTACATGTGTTACCATGTCAAATACATTTGTCTAAAATATTTGATATAACAGCCATATCCCTACAACAAAAACTATTATTCCTTCGAAGTATCGGAATAAAAGGCATCATATTCAGCAATAGTGGCATATTATTCATCGCAACATTGTAATGATCAGTAGATCATTTCCAATATATCCCTTGCAAACACATTGTCAGTCTAATGCAACAGTTACAGTAGCATATCATAGGTAAATTGCACTATAATTCTGCACACAATTATATCTCACTTTTAATAACACTACAACAGGGATATAATCAGTCAAATTGCATCAAGGCTCAGCTACGAATGACGCTACAGGTCTGCCATAATATTCTCATATATCAAAACAACTCTCTGCAACATAATCAACTACTCACAAACAACCATGACTATCTCTGCAACAATCCTCTGATCAATAGTTTGTAATAAATCTATTCTCACACACCCCCAATCTCAAACCTTACAGCAGCAATAATACCATTGTAATACAAGTCTGCATAACCTCAGAAAGTTTCCATTTCACTCACCCATACACTACAACAATTACATACATATTCTCAACAATCTTCTAACACTCTGACTCAAAATTATTATACATGACAATAACATAACAGACATCATACATCAAACCCTCACTCAACTTCGACATTTCTGAAACAGGGACTCAATTCACACACCAGACAACAATACATGGTTCATAAATATATAGTAATTGTCTCAGATATTGATAGCAATGGAAAACATGATAGTATAGCTATCAAACTCAGCTACTATACTCTGCCATATTTCCCTGCAAAATAATTTGTTAGACACATGAAAACTACTATAGATAGATCAACATCTAGTTTTATATCAGCTACAAGTCTCTGCTCATTTTTTGTCACAATGTCTCTCTACCATCCCAATGCATCATGCATAGTTCACAGAAAGAGACACGATGCTCAGCTTTTGCACCATCTTTGTCATGCATATTCACTCTGCAAACAATCACAGGTTTCACATGCATACAAGCTGTGTCTCATTTTATTCCATTCGCGTTGTTGTATGAGATATAATTTGTGCACACCAATCTCAAACTCTCCCTTCACTTCGCATACTACCCTCTGTTCAAACGCACCCTTAGACTCAATGCACTAGCATACTCTATCTCTGACTCAAATCAAGGTTGCCATATGCATTTATTTAACTAAACCTCACACCATCGAACTCAACAACGATCTACAACACTTGTATTTTATACATTTTCCAAGTTGATCTATTTAAATCCTCCATGCATTTGCATGGTTTGTGCATTGAACATAACTCCCATCAACTTTCAGCCATTCTCTGTGCCAGAAGAAAGGTGAAAAATAAATCACAAAAAAAAATTGATCTTGTTCGCATTCTCCATAACCCTGTCCCACATATAGTGATCGATCCACACATATCTAACACATATATATTGAAATCAATTTCCTCAGTACCTTTGAATCTGTGCCACAACGCATAAAGACGGGAAAAACCAATTCAAAAATTATAAGGATGAGCACAGGTGTCAAATAAACTCCTTAGATCACACTCCAGGTTGCACTCTAGATCGCACTCCAGATCACACTCTAGTTATCTCGATGGCACACTCATGATTACGTTTCCAATATATATCCATGCCTCAAATGTGATTTTGGTGAGGTATTTATAGGATTAGGGATGAGATTTACCATTGGCCTTTGCCGTGGATGGATTGATAGTATTTCGTTGACCAAATAAATCCATTCTGAGTGTATCCAACCACAGTAAAATGTGTTCACATTTATGGACCATGGTAACGAGATTTTGGACTAGGTCAATGAACACTAATTATCAATGTGCTTGACCACATTCATCATTGTGACGATTCGTACACCCAATCAACAACTATCATGTTCATATCATGGAGGACCGATTCAAGACCTCAATCAAACCTTCTCAACAATCTCTCGGGAAAATCGATGGTTTGGCCCTTCGTTTTTTATTTTTCTTCCCCTACATGTACAGACGTTGGTTATTCACACATAATGCGTTCTGAACGTGGATTTTCCACTACAAATCTGGGCCGCAAAAACTATGGGCATAGTTTTTCCTCTGAACCAACGTTCATACTAAAACATAGGGAAACTATAAACAAACCAACAAACAAAAAATCCCTTAATTTCTTATCACTTATTCCACAAATTTTGAAGCACTTTATCACTTATTTCACAAATTTTGAAGCACCTCCACTTCCTATAGACACCTCTGCAACACTTCATTAAACCTTTGTAATCAACCAAAATCTTGTTGACATCAATGCCAACCTCACTCGTACCTTGTTGTCACTAACATATTGTTATAAAATCATATGTGGTAAATATAGTGTGTATATTAGTTGAAATTGGAATAGGAAAAATTCAATTTGGTAGGAGAATGAATTTGCATATAGAGGATCCTTTAGGAGACAAAACACTCTCTTAGATCTCTATCACAATTTTTATATGTTAATATCCTTTTATATATATATATATATATATATATATATAGTGGGGTGTAATACATATATAATAGGGGTTGGCCTAATAGTGGCCGCACATGTGTAATGAG
Organism: Pinus tabuliformis; assembly: GCA_031772625.1. Classification (NCBI taxonomy): domain Eukaryota; kingdom Viridiplantae; phylum Streptophyta; class Pinopsida; order Pinales; family Pinaceae; genus Pinus; species Pinus tabuliformis. Next base: position 1,041,924,420 of record CM062816.1, on the reverse strand, counting down.
AGAGAATATGTATATATCAAGGTTAACATAGTCATTATATGACTTGGCTATATATGTGTTCTTTAATTGGAGGAGGTTCTTTTATTGCATGAGTTATTTCATAACTCATCTCTTTTATCACTTTGGTTGTTGTGCTTCACACTAACGTTTTCTGTGTTTTATACGGATTATGCTATATCATGTTGATTTGGTATTAGGTTCACAACATTTGGTATCCAGGTGGAAAATACTTGATTCAACACTTCCAAATGAGCCATTGTAGAATTTGTGCTCTAGATTTATATGTGTGTGTGTGTGTATCCCCAAGTGTTATCTCAATTGGTTGAGTCCCCGTCATTAAAGCACATTTTCAATTAAGAGGTCATGTATTCAATTCTCTCAACACTCTTAGGGTAAAGCTCCGTGGTTGAGCCAACAAGAAGTGATCCCTTCAAGTGGATCTGTCTGGTACAAATACTCCATGGATGTAACAGTCACCAATCTCAAGGGTTTGTGAAGATATATATATATATATATATATATATATATATATATATATATATATATATAGGATTGACATGGAAATTATGGGATTGGAAGACGAAAGAGATAAGTATATTTTGTAAAACTTTCAAGTGATTCAAAATCTATTGGAAAGATTAAATAAAGTAAAATATATGGGTAAAGGATATTGTTTCAAATTTTAATAACTATATAAGGTTTGGGAAATTTTATTTCTAAATATTTTCGTTTGACCCAAATCTATAATTAAAGGTAATTATACCTTAGTTTAGAGGGGTTTAATATTAAATTGATCCTATGAAATGGTTGAGGATATCGAAGGAAAATTATATAATTCCTTTTTTTTCTTTTTTGAGTCTTGATGAAGACACTAGACTAGAATCCACATGGGGTATTGAAAAAAATCTTCTTAAATAGATGGATCAAGGAAAAAAATATCAAGTAAATGGGTAAAACTCAAGATCAATTGAATGAACCTAAAGAAATTTCTAATTTGCAAAGGGATAATGAAGAGCTAAAAGAAGAGCTTACAAAGGAGGGTGATGAGTTCACCAAGATGAAATACCTTAATCAGAAGGAGGATTAAAACTTAAAAAACAAAATATAAAAAAAGGGAAAAGGGAAAATAATCAGTTAAGAATTGGAAAAGAAAGACAAATAAGTCTAAAGGTTGCATAAACATAATCAAGACCTTAGTAATGTTGTTAAGAATATGAAAAGGCTTCTACAAGAGTCAAAATAAAAAAATAAGGATGGAGATACTACCATAACAATTGAAACCAAAATAGTTGAAGAGGAAATAGGTAAGAAGGTTAAAGTATCCCTAAACATATATGGGTAAAATCACAAATACATCCAAAATTTAATAATTATGAAAGAATTTGATGGGGAATCACAACATTTCCTTATAAGGAGAAGGAAGAGAATATTCATTAAATAATTTAGTCTTGATCTTAAATAATGTACATGTTAGATGTGATGGTCAAGAAAAAAGAATATAACATGCCATTATATCTAAACATGAGATTGATTATATGGTTATGAAGAATGAAGGAAACCATCAAAGGTGTAACCATTTGACACCCTCATAATAGTAAATATAGAAAGAAATAAAAGACAATTGGCATCAACATTACCAAGGAAGGTGACAAAATCAATGATATCCATGGAACAAGGCATCAAGGAACCATCATGTGATCGTACATTATTAAATGTTAACATCTACATAATTTGAAAATCCACAACTGTCCATGCAATCAAAGGAAATAAAACTCACAAGGATACCAACAATAATTGAATATGAAAGGATAGATAATCATTAGTAGTAGGAAAAGAGAAAGATATAACTAAATCCTATAACTTAGTTTTGTCACAAGTGAAACCCTTAACCACAAAGAATTGAGGAAAAATAATTTCAAAGGTGTAGGGGTATTTTGTCATGCCACTAATTGTTATACCATATTTTATCACCTCACACTTAGAGAAATTATTCCAACCTTTCATCACACCTTTCTTGATTTGCAAATACACTTCTAAATCTTATTAAACACTTGAACACATGTATTCCAACAACCAATTGACCACCACTAGCTATCTGTTAGTAACTAGCATTCACCTATAAAATAACTCAAAAAATATAAAAAGTGCATGTATTGCATTCCCCATGAGCTAGGTTTGAGGATGTACACCACTTGTTGGGCCTTAGTCCCATGCCTGAACTATTCTAACTTCTTTTGAACCATATGAAAGGAGACATGTGATCGAGAAATGGTTACACCTTGTTACCTTGAACAATGAATTGACGATTACAAATCATTATTCATCAAGCGGTGAAAAAAGAGACATGTGTTGAGAGTGTTAAAATTCTATAAAAAGCATAGTAGAATACAATTTTCTTCCAACTAATTACTTCCTAATGGTTTTCAAACAATATTTTATGCCACTCTATCATTGAATAATTATACTTATACAATATTTGCAATAAATGCAGTTGAAAGAGGAAATATCATAGAAAGACAACCATGCACAATAGAGACAATAAATTTACCATGGGAACCCCAATCTTGGGAGAAAACCCAACAATTTTTCTTATGATAAATTATTCTTCAACAAGGTTTACAAATCAACAATTTTTCTAGAAATATGTGCCAATATCCAAGTCAAAATACCAATCAAAATTAGTCAAACAGTAGTAAGTCAACATTGGTCAAACCAACCAAAATAAGCAAAAGTCAACGTTGGTCAAACAATCAGACTTTGGCCTTGCAATCAGTAATTTATGATCAAGCTGCATCTGGTAAAAACCTCACACCTAAGGCCTTCCTAGAGTAAACTCTCAGTCAAACCATCTTGGTCAAAGGTCAGGTCAACTTAGCCTTCTTCCTCACACGTCTCAGCTAGTGAAACAATTGGTCAACTCATCCTTTTTCTCACACGTGTGGCCTTCAAAAGAATAGTAGAATGATGAAGAGAGAGAGAGAGAATTGATCTTTCTTGGTGATCAAATGAGACGTCACATCATATTATTTATACATGTTAAAGGGGTGTGACAACCCAAGGGACACATCCCTTCACTAGCTGGCCAACTGGACTTCTCTTTGGGTCAAATTGATTTAATAATATAAAAATTTACATAATACATCTAGGGCTAACTTGAATACCCTTTAGTCATGTAGGAATACCTCTTGATGCTACACAAAAAACCAACACTCGCTCTTAGTGAGGGAGGTATTCTCCTTATCTAAAAGCATATTTCTCCTTGGTTACAATTTCTACTCCACTAGAAAATTTCATGAGCTTGCTATGTTGATGTAGTGTTTCCTCACATGCACGTATATAGATATAGATCATTCCATCTCGGAGAAGGAAATGTGAGTATCCTGAACCATTCAACCCAAACCAAATCAGCATGGCCCCATGGATAAATGTATCAATCTCCCCTAGTCAAATTGGCATGACCCCATGGGAGATGTCTGCCCCTAGGTTATTCACCCTTGGCCAAATTAGCATGGCCTAGCCAAACCAGCATGGCTTCTTTGGGTGAATGTATCATTTTTCCCTAGTCAAATTATCATGAACCTATGGATGCCAAATCAACATGGCTCCAATGGAAGAATGTATGCTCTATGTTGCAATTACCCTAGGCCATTCACCTCTAGCCAAATCATCATGGTTCCATGGGTGAATGTACCATTCTCCCCTAGTCAAATGACCTTTTGAGAGAATATTTGCCACATTTTGCATCATGTCAAGCTTGTATTTGAAGTAGAAAATTGTTTTCCCTAGACATAGGCTTGGTGAGAGTATCTACAACCTGTTTATTTGTGGATATGTATTAGAGCTTCACTTATCTCTTCAACACCATATCTCAGATGGAGTGATATTTGATCTCAATGTGCTTTGAACTGTCTTGAAATACTAGATTCTTCAAAAACTTAACACATATTTGATTATCACAATGTATCAAGGTCATCTTTATCTCTTGATAAAATAACCTTGTAAGTAGCTTTTGAAGCCACACTACTTCTCCACTTGTGGCACTAGTTGTGATATACTCTACCTTTGTGACAAAAGTTTGCTTCCTGCTAAACTAGGATATCATAGTTGATCCCAAGTTAAAGCAACACCTTGAGGTGTTTTTTTTGTCCTTTGCACTCCCGGCCCAATTTGAATCAGTATATCACGACAACCTCACTTCACGACATGAGACATATCTCAAACCATATCCAACTATACCACACAAGTACCTCAACACATGCTTCGCTGCAACCTAATTTACCTACCTTGGCTCAACCATATATTGGTTCAGGGTGTTCACTATAAAGCAAATATCTAGCTTTTTGCTAACCAGGTACATCAAGGATCCAATAAACTCATTGGACATAGTGGGATCCACCAAATATGAATCTAAAGTGAAATCACTTAGATTATTCATATTAGTCACCATAGGTGTAGCCATGGACATGCATTCCATCATATTTAATCTTCTCAACATCTTAACAATGTACTTCACTTGTCCGAGGAATATATCATTAGGTCTTTTCCGCACCTCCAATCCCAAGAAATAATGCATCAAGCCAACCAGGCCAACTCCCTCTTTCACGTGACAATGAGCCTCTTTACTCCAATAAAGAACAAATTAACAACATATAGCACCAAAGATTAAAGGATCACCATAAACAACCATGAAGTAAAGGTCAGGATCCACATCACACTTGGTGAAGCCCAAACTGATCAACTATCCATTAATATTAGAATGTCATGCCTTGGGTGCTTGCTTGAGTCCATACAAAGTCTTATTCAATCTGCAAACATGGGACTCCTTCCTATGTACCTCAAAACCCTAAGGTTTCTTTACGTACTCCTCCTCCTCAATTACGCCGTTGAGGAATACAGTCTTTACATCCATTTTATGTATCTTTCCACCCATAACAGAAGCAAGAGAAACAATAGTCCTAATAGAAGTGTACCAGACGGCTAGAGAAAACATCTCATCATAATCCACTCCCTCTTTATGGTATAACCCTCTTTCCACAAACCTCGATTTGTACTTCTCGAAGCTACCATTGACTACATGCTTGATCTTATAGATCCACTTGGAAGTCATGACTAATATCCCCTCTAGTATTTGAACTATTTCCCACACATCATTCTTCATGATGGACCAATACTCCTCCATCATGGCATGCTTCCAAATTTGTTGGCTTACTACCTCCTCATAACTAGAAAGCTCATAATCGATGATGTGGCTAATTAATTCCATATATCTCAAGTACCTTTGTGGTTTTCTACTCTCCCTGAAAGTACCATAGGGAGATGTATGTCCTTCTACATCCTGCAAGGTGTCATGAAGCCATCTTAGCCTCTTCCTTTCCATAGGAACATCTCTAGGTAGATCCACTAGCTGTAATGACTCCTCCTGATAGTCTGGAGGGTGATCAACTAGAATAGAGGGACATGTACCTACATCCTTTGTAGTCTCTTGCTCCTCACTAACAATCTCCATGTGGTACTCTCTATACCTCTTGAAGGCTACCTCCCCATCAAAAGTAACATCTCGACTAACTGCAATATGATGATGTTCTAGAATGTAGATCATGTAGGCCTTTGAAGTCTCATTGTACCACAAAAGAACCCTTCTTTCCAAAAGGTTTTAACTTCTTCCTCTTCTCATTGGGCACATCAATGTATACTAGACAAATATATATCCTGAAATGATTGATGTCTAGCTTCACTCCTATGGATGCCTCCTTAGGAGTCTTGTCCTCCAATATCTGATGAGGACTCTTGTTCTGAACATAAATAATTGCATTGGATGCCTATGCACATAATAACATGGGTAGATCCTGATCATGAATCATCACCTTCATCGCTTCCAAATTGGACCTATTCTTCCTTTCCACAACCATGTTCTACTGAGGGTTGTAAGGGACTATCCACTCCCTATTGATCCTTGTCTCTTTGTAGAAATCACTAAAGTATCTGAAAGTATACTCTCATCCCTTATATAACCTCAACACCTTGATATTATTCCATTTAATGTTATCTACCTGAGCCCTAAACTCCTAGAACTTGTTGAATATCTCATCCTTGGTCTTCATGAAGTAGATCCAAGTCTTCCGAGAGAAATTTCCAATGAAAGTCACATAGTACCAGTAGATACCCAAATATACAATTATCAATGATCCACATATGATTGAATGTGCTAGATCCAAGATCCCTTTGGATCTACTATTGCTACTTGCAAAATATCCCTTGACATTCTTTCCAAGTGCACAACCCTTGCAAATACCATCATGCTCTACCACGAGCTCTGGAATACCTATAATGTAGGTGATCAAATATCCAATGCTATAACTCACATAAATCGATACCATCACGTACCAATTCTTGGGTTGGTCATCCCATAAGTCTTTATAGTCCTCCCTCTTAAACACCAATTACTTTTTTTAAGTCTATGTCTGAGCACTTAGGCCATCTAAGAACCTAAACATATACAAACACAACTCAATAACCTCTATCCTCCAATGTTGATATATAGAGCAAGTTATTCTTCAATCCTCGTACAAACAATACATTTCTCATGCGTAGAGAATATTTGGACTCTAGTTGAAACTATGTTATCCCAAATCCTTTCATTGCATTCTTAGTTTTATCCCCAAGCTCCACCTGTAGTGTTGAATCCCTCTCTCTCAAATTAGTGAGAAAATTGAAAACCAGTAATGTACCTAGAAGCGCCATTGTCCACTAACCAAACATCACTACTACTGTAATAGTGCATGTAAGAGTAGAGACAAAGAAATATTCCTTTGACTTCTTCTGTGGTAGATTCTCATCATCATCATCAATATCAGTCGTTGATGTATGCTTATTTCCCTTTCTTTCCTTCTGAGGACACTCGGAGGAATAGTGACCAAAATCATGATTGTTATATGGAAAATTAACTTATGCGGACAAAAGTCAACTCCCTATATCTAGTAGTATGATCTATAACAACAAAAATAAAAAAATATATATGTTTTCCTTAGAGAAATTAGAATATGGAAAAGAGACCTACCTAGAATTTGTAGTAATCTCTCCTCTTCTCCTTGCTTGTAAGCTCCAACTCTAGCTCCTCACACTATAAATGGAACCTACAACAAAGACTAAAACAAGCAAGGGAACTACAATATCCACATAGCATAATCCAATATCTCTAATCAATGAGTCAACATGGCATTGAAATACATAAGCATCAACATGACACAAGTATAGGAAAATATAGTGCTTTTTGTATTAATAAATAAAGGAGAGAGTTACAACCATATATAGAAGTTGACTTTATAGATGTCTCCCCAATTGACTTGTCCTTCCTTGCCACAAATAAAACCTTCACACTAAACCCTAATGAATAAATGGATGGATTCCTTAAGCTCAAGGCAACAACATGAGGGCACTAGTAATCTCCAAAAGCTAACCGAGGCTCCATGGGAGGCAGTAAATTTATAAGGTAAACATGGTAGTTTAGGATTTACCAATCTAGGCTTCAGATCCACTTATGAGGGAGGATAAGCTAAAGGGATAAGAGATAAGATCACTAGAGTAGGATAAGATAGGAATTCAAGATCTATATCCATGGTAAATGGTTAAAACCACCATAGTAGCTTCTGGAAGGAGAAGATTTGAAAATATTTTTTAATTTTCCTGAATATCTAGAATTAGTGGACCTACAAAACAGAGCAACCTGCGTTGATCAGTGTTGATACTTAGTTATGAAACTTTCACCCAATGCGGGTAGATAGGAATACTGGTGGCGCTGGGGCTAAAAACATGGTTTTTGAGCAAATAGACCAAAAAACTCATTTTTTGGCGAGATGATGCCTAGGGATTATGACAAAGTTTTCAAGGATATTGATTGATCTAGTTTCCTGGCCTTTTGAGATGATGTGACAAAATTTCCTCTAATAATGATAATTGAAGAACACGATCTTTAACATATCCTTCTTCTTCTGATCTGGAACTAGGGTTGGTCTTCTACCTATATTATTTTTATCAAACTTTCCAAAAGTTCTTCTTCCTTTTCCTCTCTTTACATGAGCTACAAGTTCTTGATTTTCTTCATCTTGAGGTCTCTGCAAGTTGTTCTTGGACAACAATTTGGCCTCCTCTTGGAAAAGAAATCAATCCATAGCTTATCAGACTTGGGCAGATTTTCTCTTGCAAAAATTCCCTGAACAAATGGCTCCCATGATAAAGGAAATCCATTGAGAGTCATTGTAACAAGCGTTGTATCATCAACGATATCTCCAATGGCTCTAAGTTCATCTCTCAACTGAGATACTCTCATAAGATAAGAGACAAAAAAATCTAATATAGTCATCATGAAACTACGGAGTTAATGCCTCAAGGTTAGTTTCTTGCTAGTGTTGTCACTCCCGAACAATGCCACCAAAGAATCATACACTTCTTTGGCAGTCTTCAACTCAACAACATGTGGAATCAAGTGCTCCTTTATGGAATCTATCAATATTCTCTTAGGCTTAGCTTCATTCTTCTTGTACTTTCCTTTCTCCTCGGCTCCCTGTGGCTTTGGAATGACTTCCTTCACATGATCCTGAAGCTCATTTTCTTCCAAGATAAGGAGTATCATGCTCTTCCAAGGTCTGAAATTAGTAGCACCACCCAACCTATCTTCTACTCTGAGACTTGGCACCATTTTGACAAGATATCTAAAATTAAATCAAGTTTTTAAATATTGGTCTCTTAGGCTGAATTCAATGGTTGATATTTCAATAAAGTTATAATACCATGTTGAAATTATCTTACAAGTATAGCAGAATACAATTTTTTATCAGATAATTAATTCCTAATGATTTTCAAACAATATTTTATGCCACTACTATCATAGAATAATTATACTTAGAAAATCTCAAGAGTAAATGTAGTTCAAATAGTAAATATCATAGAAAGATAACGTTGCACAAGAGAGAAAATAGTTTTCCCTAGGAAACCCAACCTTGGGAGAAAACCCTACAACTTTTCTAAGGAGAAATTATTCTTCAACAAGGTTTGCAAATAAACAATTTTTCTAGAAACATGTGCCAATATCCAAGTCAAAATGTTGGTCAAACCTGGTCAAACAACAACAATTCAACGTTGGTCAAACTAGCCAAAATACATAGAAGTCAACATTGGTCAAGTAGTCAAACTTGGGCCTTGCGGTCAACCCTTGGAACTATGGTCAATAGTCCACATGTGTGGCCCTACGATCATCAATATGCAGTCAAACTACGACTAATTAAACCTTCTTGTGGTCAACTCTTGGTCAAATCAACTTTGTCAAAGGTCTGGTCAACTCGGCCTTCTTCCTCACACATGTGACTAGTCAAACAAATTATTAACATGTCATTTTTCTCACACGTGTGGCCTCAAAAAGAATATTATAATGATGAATAGAGAGAGATATTTACTCTTACTTGGTGATCAAATGATACATCACATCATCTTATGTATACATGTCAAAGGGGTGTAACAACCCAAGGGATGTATCCCTTCACTGGCTAACCAACGTGACTTCTTTCTAGGATGACTTGATTTAGTAATATAAAAGTTTACATAATCCATCTAAGGCTAACTTGAAGACCCTTTAGTCATGTGGGAATACCTCTCAATGCTACACAAAAAATCAACAAAGAGAGAAGAAATTCCCTAGTATTACAAATGCATGCATTGATCTTTGCCATAAATCCTTTTCCAAGTATACAATCCCTTATTTTAATATATTGGAGTTCCTTGTTGGACTTGTCTCCTTTACATAAGAATTGTTAGTTTCAGATATTGGGGGTGATTGGGTACATGGTTGGAGTTGGATAATTTTCATATTTAGTAAAGGAAGCACCAACTCACATATTAAGGCATATCATTGATTGTTATATTTTTCATCAAATGTTAATATATAAGAAAATTGTTAAAAAGGAGTTATTTAGACTATCCTCCAAGAAGGTTTGCAAATAAACAATTTTTCTAGAAACATGTGCTAATATCCAAGTCAAAATGTTGGTCAAAATTGGTCAAACAAAAATAATTCAACGTTGGTCAAACTAGCCAAAATACATAGAAGTCAACATTGGTCAAGTAGTCAAAATTCGGCCTTGCAGTCAACCCTTGGAACTATGGTCAACAGTCCACATGTGTGGCCCTACGGTCATCAATATGCAGTCAAACTATGACTGGTTAAACCCTCACACGTGTGGCCTTCTTGTGGTCAACTCTTGGTCAAATCAACTTAGTCAAAGGTCTGATCAACTCGACCTTCTTCCTCACACATGTGGCTAGTCAAACAAATTGTTAACGTGTCATTTTTCTCACACGTGTTACCTCGAAAATAATATTAGAATGATGAATAGAGAGAGATGTTTACTCTTACTTGGTGATCAAATTATACATCACGTCATCTTATGTATACATGTCAAAGGGGTGTAACAAAACCCAAGGGATGTGTCCCTTCACTGGCTAACCAACCTGACTTCTTTCTGGGATGACTTGATTTAGTAATATTAAAGTTTAGATAATACATCTAAGGTTAACTTGAAGACCCATTAGTCATGTGGGAATACCTCTCGATGCTACACAAAAAATCAACAAAGAGAGAATAAATTCCCTAGTACTACAAATGCATGCATTAATCTTTACCATAAATCCTTTTCCAAATATACAATCCCTTCTTTTAATATATTGGAGTTCCTTGTTGGACTTGTCTCCTTTACATAATAATTGTTAGTTTCAGAGATTGGGGGTGATTTGGTACATGGTTGGAGTTGGATAATTTTCATACTCAGTGAAGGAAGCACCAACTCACATATTAAGGCATATCATTGATTGTTATATTTTTCATCAAATGAATAATATATAAGAAAATTGTTAAAAAGAAGTTCTTTAGACTATCCTCCAGGAAGTTTTGTAATGCTATATAAAAGTTTTGCAACAATTTGATGGTGGAAATCCTAAAACTTGAAAAGAAACCTACTTTTAGCATATATATTTTATGAGAACAAATTAGAAAAATAGAAAGAGTAAGTTACTGAACTTCTACAATAACATGCAAAATGCACCGCTCACTAAACTACTTGCAGCATAAAATGAATTATATAAACAACATGGAAAATAAGCATGAAATGAGAAAGAGAAAGGTACATAGGGGTCTCTAGAACTCCTGTGGGTGGGCCCTCCCAAAGGTGCTCAAAAACCTAATAAAAACCCAACACTAGTTGCTTGGAAAGAAAGATTATCCTTCCATTAACTTAAATAAAAAACATATAAGTCTCAATAAAATAAAGTTGCAAAGCTACAATGTAATAAAAATAATAATGTTCTTTCTCCCCTTTCCAATCCTAGCCTCAAGTCTCCTTTATACCAAAGTACAGGGAACACCCTCCTTGGTAGGAGGGTTTATTTCCCTCCAAAAATCCCTATATGATAGGTAGGTTGTCTTCTAGTGTTTGCTACATAGCTACACCTATAATTACTAATGTTATGGCTTATAACTTGAGAAAATATTGAGTTCCATATTGGCAACTGAGGGAACTTATAACTGAGTTCCATATTGGCTTATAATTTGAGCAGATACTTAGGTTTCCAAATGTCATAAAAACCATGAGTATTATTAAATTATCTAAGCACTTACTCAACCCAAGCTAGAGCATATAAATCATAAAAAAAATTCAATTAACAAGGTCAAAAATGCATGTTTTAAAGCGAATAGAGGGTTGTAGATAGACCTTTGAGCATCCATTACTAGGCCCTCTATGTTGAATGATGTTGTCATTTATGCCAATGCCAGTTAATGAATGCTCTTAACATTTGTACGGATTGCACAAATTTGGAAGCTCCAACGGAAAAATGGTTCGAAACACCAGGTCTAGGGTTTGGATTACCTAGATTATGAACATACCCTGCACTTGCTGGAGGTTTTTGAAGAAGAAGATCACCAAATTCACCTTGCAGATACTCGCCATTAGATTCCTCTTGTTAAATCGATTCCAGTGATATGTGGCATGCCACAAGAGGCCTCATGTTTTGAGAGACATCCTTGTTTGAAGTTGAGGGACCCAACTTGTAGGCATAAACCCCAAAGGACAATGATGTGGCAACTCTTCTTCAGTCGAATTAAATGGTTAAGTGATAAGGCTTCTCTCCAAAAATCAAAATAATGTATCTTGTGGTAAAAGGCTTAAATGTGAGGGCATGTGAGGGTTTTGTATTAAAAGACAAATTCAAATTCAATTTTTTTTCCCTCCAACATATTTGAATTTCAAAATTAGTCCCCTCTAAATAAGGAATTTGAATGCCTAATTGAAGCCCCTCAAATATATATAAAAGGAACATTCGTTAGGCCCTCCAAGTGTATGAGCTTTATGAATGTCTTTTTTATATTTCTCTGAATCTAACTTGGCCTTGTGGAGACGTTGAAGATTAGACGAAGTGGTTAGGGTTTGTTTTTTGTTTGGGGATGACTGGAGTCTTTTTGTGGATTCAACCATCAGTTCTGTGAAGGGTTCTCTCTATGGATTGTTGAATGAACAAACGAATTTCCTAGGCATATGAGCTTCCACCTGAAGGTGAACTTTCTCAAGTTCAAGGGTTTAAACTCGCAAAGAGATCTAAAGAAATCAATGATTCACCTTACAACATTGTGGTCACATTTAATATATCTATGTGGCTTGTTGATGTTGGATCATTAAAGACTGAAGTTTGTATTTGCATCAAATTGAATCTAAATCGGTTCAAAGGTTGTTAGCCTGAAATCTTTGACCCATTCTAGAAATTACAGTAGGTTGGTTGAGGATTCTTGGCCTTGTTCAAGGATTATTCCCTGCGGATAGTTTGGCATACAAAATTTACCAAATAACATAGACATTCCAAACTTGTGCGGCCATGATTACTCTTTGAAGGGTTTCTTTTTGGAATTTAAGTTTTGGGTTGGACCAACAAACAGGTATAAAGTGACCTAATTTGTCTTGCGGCTTCCTTATTCAATAGTCTTTTGAAATTACCTTTTCTTAAAATATTTTTTGGAACTCTAATAAGGCCCTGAAATCATCATTTATACTAGCGAAGGACCAAGTTGTTTATTTTGGGTATCGTTGAGCTTGTTAAGATATTATTGTGTAGCGAAGTTCTTGAAATATGGAAGTGGTTTGCCAAAGTATCGGCACTTGAATTAAGGCTTCCTTAACAAATCTTATTAACATTCTTTTAACCACTATGTGTGGGCTAAAATGCAAGATTAATGTTTGTTATCTCCAAGGTTTTGGATTTGTTTCTAAGCTCTACGGATTAGATTGGACTTTTCCTTGCGGCAGACCAAGACTAATATAAGGATTTAAAACCTAAAATTGGAGGTTGGCATATCCCAGTCGTCTCCATGAAGATCTTAAAAAATTAATTGCAATCTCTTGAATGCATCCATTATGTGTCATCAGGGTTTTCTACACAACAAAGGTTTGAAGAATTTGAGTTGTTTGCAGCTGCCTGAGGTCAGTCTCTATACTAGAGTTGGGTGAACCAAATGACGTATTTTCCCTTATCAATATGTTAGAATGAATGCAACAAGAGGTATTGATGCAGCCACAGGTCTGACATCATGAAACCTGTCATATTTTATAGCCCGCCAATGTGAGGTAAGTGAATTTAATACATTAAATTTATACGTTGGGTATGTTGATTTGTTAAGGGACATATTTTGTATATTGCACATTATATGATAAGCACATTGGGCACCATAAACATATTTTACTTTTGTTTTGAAAGTTTGATTTGTCACACAGTTAGCAATTGTGGGTGGTCGACAAATCATTTGGAGGTTGTCTAAAAAGAATCAGATTGTAGAATGGTTAATTTTCTATAGTGATTTTGGGTTATTTAAGTCGTCATTAATCCTAATTGAATTCTAGAAGAAGTGTCACAATCAAATCTTTGTAGTGAACAATCATAAGATGTCTTGAAGTTCTACAAGTTCTAAAAGGCTAATGAGAAGATTATATAGGTGGATCTGATTGAAAAGATTGATAAACTTAGTATTGGAAACTTTCAGTGACACCAATTCCAACAGAGGAAATAATTGCAGGATTGACTATGATAGTGGTTACAATGTTTGCAGTGATATAGTTCACAGTATTGTGACTGTGTTTTGACTACATAACTGAAGTTGATTATGGTACAAAGGAAGAAGCAGTTTAGTGACATTAGGTTTTTTACAGTGGAATGATTTGAGCAAGTTGTTGAGCAAAGCTTACATCACGTTGAGGTTGTTGAGCTAGGGTTTCAGCTGCAACATTTGTATAAACAATTAGGGTTTAGTATTGATATTGTGCAGATGACTTGACAGACTTTATGATATTATGTTTTTATCTTTACCACTACTAACGACCTTGTGCTAGTATTGCAAATCAACAAAATTCAACGGAGTAGCTTGACATTATTTATTTGGTTATTGAGCATAGGTGGATCTGGTCTAAAAATTGTGAAATTTAGTTCGTCAGTTGAACATCGTGGCAGGGTGGTGCAAGGGAGGAGAGTGGAGTCTCCTTCGGATTGGAGCTTGAGAACACTTCAGGGTGGCAGGGTGGTGCAAGGCAATATAGTGGAGCCTCCTTCAGGTTGGAGCCTGAGAACACTTCAGGGTAGCAATGTCATGTTAGGGCAGGTTGTATCCTGCATAGGGTGTTGAAGCATACGTCTAGTAGCAGCTGGTAAACAAGGTATTAGAGCATCTGTTAGGTTGGATCATGAAAAATAGGGCGTTGGAGCATCCTTCCAGTTGCATCTTGTAAACAGGGCGTAGGAGCATCCTACAGGTTGGAGCATGATCTATTTTTTATTGTTAGTATTTGTTGTGCTAATATAAATTATAGATTTATAAACATGTGTTTTCTTATTGCTTCTTGTACTGAAGTTTCATTAGTTGTTTATGTATGTAAACAGGTAAATTTCCTTAAGTTTAATATGAAATTCATGAGAAAAATAGCTTTAAAAACAATTACTGAACAACAGATATTCAAATTACAACAAAACATCAAAGAGACACTTTAATATAGTGTTTTGATGAGGAATTCACTCCCTCTTGGGCAAAATCTCCTTGGTCTAGCTTCCATGGCTTGGGCCTCTATATTAGCTCAATATAGAAAATGTTATTTTACAAAGCTCTATGGCTCATGATACCTACACCAATGTGTTCATAATTTCCAAATTATCCAAGAACACATCTTCCTGAGCTCTTTTGATCGAAAATTTCCCAAATAATGGCTCAGACAGTTTCTTCCTAGAAAGGCTCCTCTAATTTTGGAATAACTCTAGTTAGAGTCGCTAAATGTGGAGGCAAGCCCGAAATGAGTGGCACCACCAAACTTCCATTGTTTTAAACTCGGGCTTAATTAGTGTTTAATGGTGCTTATTTAATCACTAAACATGATTATCGTAAACCATTAGCCAAAACTTTGTTTGTGTGTTCACACGTTGCGCTTATTTGTCGCATAAACTGTCGGGGTGATGGTCTGGTTGGAACGATCACATTAACCGTTTGATGTTTGCGGTGGGTTGTTCACATGCGGAGGGCTGGCCTGTAGGCTGGCCCTCCTAACTACCCATTTCGAGAATGTTAAAATTTAAATGAATGCAAATAACATATGGTGTAAGGAACACAGTGGTAGAGGAGTTGGTTAAGACTTGTGGATGGTAAGACGGAGGTCACGGGTTCGACCCCAACCTCCACCCAAAATTTTATTCTACTACTGAGCCCTACCTAGGCCTTTGGGAGGTTCCATGTGGCGGCCTTTGGGCTTGCCACGTGGCATTCTTTCATTGGTCGAAAAACAAACCAATAAGATCGCACCAACACACCACCTGTTTAACCCAATGAAACAATGCCACTTGTCCATCTATGATTCATTGTGGACCATCATTAACCCTGCCTAATCACTTGTCACGTCATCAGTACAGTTGTTGAATGTGCAGTCACTGGGCTTTTTTTTTACAAATTTCGCTTTTTTAGTAAAGTGATCAGAACACAATAACTTTCTCACATGAACTAGATTTTTAGCAAAATGAGTTGCGTTAGGATATTTTTTCAGAGACAGATGTGGTCGCTTAGGTTTCAAGCCATTCTAAGAACTTTTATTTTTGAGCTAAATACTGAGCACCTGATCATTCCTCCCCACTAGAAGCCTTTTGGACCCCAAAAGATACTATCAATTGTTCAACATGTGAGGGTACAACTCCCTCACCTTCTCGATCTGCAACCATTTGGCTTGAGAAGGCTTTTGTCCCTTGAGTCCCACTCTAAGGTATTCAACATCCCCTCTCTTCGAAGTTTTGATTCTTTTGTCAAGTATGAGATCTTGTTGAAGTTCATCTAGATATTCTAGCAAGAAATCATCTATTGATGGCAGTTGAACATGCTCTCCTTGATCATCAATCAAAGGAGGCTCAAACAATCTCAAATTCTCAACATTAACAACAAAGTATATTTTCATATAAGGAGGAAAATCAAGCTTAAAAGCATTGTTACCAATCTTTTCCAGAATTTTAAAAGGACCATAACGGATTGGTTTAAGCTTTTTACCTTCCCCTTGAAGTCTCTCTTTGCTAATATATAACCAAACTTCGTCGCCAACTTGAAATTTGTGATCAACCCGGTGTTTGTCATGCCTTGCCTTGTAACTGATTTGACTTTTCTCAAGTTGTTCTTGCACTGTATTCAACTGAATTTGCTCTATGAACTTCCTTGCCTTATCAATGTCACTGTGACCATTGATGGTGACATCTTTCTCAAAGATGATGTCCAATGGCGATCTTGGCAAGTGCCCATAACATGCCTCAAATGGCAATGTGTTCGTGGAAGAATGCTTTGCCCTGTTGTATGCATGATGTATGTAATGCAACTGTTCATCCCACAACTTGGGATGTTTGTTGCAATATCCTCTAAGAAGATGAATAATTGTTTTATTGACCACCTCGGTTTGTCCATCTGTTTGTGGATGAAAGGTTGTACTCTTGTTCAACTTTGTGTCCATCATGTCCCACAAATTTGACCAAAAATTCCCAACAAATCGAGAATCTCGATCACTTACAATTGAAATAGGAATACCAAAATGAACCCAAATGTTTTGGAAGAAAAGATGAGTTTTTTTTTTCAGTTGTAGTTTTCTTTTTACATGGTGTTAGTATGCACATCTTGTTGAACCTGTCTACAACTACATACAAGTAATCGTGACCTTTCCTTGACAATGGAAGACCTCCTACCAAATCCATTGAGATACTCTCCCATGGACATGAAGGTACCAGAAGTGGAGTGTATAAACCAAGTTTCCTATTGTTAGGCTTACTTGTAGCACATAAATAACATCCTCTTATGAAACGAGAAACATTATCCAACATGCATGGCCAATAACAATACCTTTGAAGATTCGCTACTGTCTTGCCTACACCAAAGTGTCCAACAATCAATGAAGTGTGCGCCTCCCTTATGATATTGTTTCTTTCTCCCTGTGGAATACACAACTTGCCCAAGTGATACAACAAACTGTTATGTACATGATAATCCAACTCTTCAATTTGATTTCCTTGACTCAAGCTTGCATATACTTCTTGAAAGTCACTATCATTTGCATATTGTTCTATGTAACTTTCATGCAAAACAGAATTATGCTTGAGTATAATAGATGAATTTACAATAGGCCTTGAAAGCATATCAGCTACCTTATTGTAGATTCCCTTTTTATACCTGATAACCAAATGAAATTGTTGTAGAAAACCCATCCATCTGAAATGTCGTGACTGCTGCAACTTTGACTATGACTGTAAATATTGCAATGGTTGATGGTCGGTATGGATGATGGTCTCCTTCCCCATCAAATAGTGTTTCCATTTCTTAACACTTTGTACCAATGCATAAATTTCTTTGTCATAGGTGGTATAGTTAGTTACAGCTCCATTAAAGATTTCAGAATGAAATGAAATGGGCTTACCATGTTGCAATAGAACTACTCCCATGGCATAATCTCCTGCATCCGTTTGAATTTTGAATGGCTGTCTAAGATCCGGAAGAGCTAATACTGGTGCTAAACTTATCTTTTGCTTTCTTCTATACATCTCCCCAATGGAAGACTTTCTTGACACTTGTCAATGCATGTAACGGAGCTGCAATGGAAGAAAAATTAGCAATAAACTTTCTCCAATATATTGTTGCCCCTAAAATCTTCTTATCTCTGTAACTGTATTGGGCTTGGTTCAATTCAGAATGACCTCAACCTTAGAGGGGACTATCTTCAACTCACCTCCTCTAACAATGTGTCCCAAATACACCAAATAATTCTTTCCAAATTCACATTTCGACATCTTTAAAAACAATTGTTCTTTTCTCAAGGCATCTAGTACTTTGTTTACATGCATGACATGTTCATCTCTTGACTTGCTGAATATGAGAATATCATCTAAGTAGACAATGAAAAATTCATCTAGAAATGGTCTCAATACATCATTCCTTACCCTCATGAAAGTAGTTGGAGCATTTGTAAGACCGAAAGGCATAACAAGCCACTCAAACAATCCATGTTTAGTTTTAAATGTGGTTTTCCAAATTTCTTCTTCAGCTATCCTAACTTGATTATAACCACTTCGTTAGTCTATCTTAGTGAAATACTTTGCATACCTCAACTGATTAAGAAAATCATCAATTCTTGGGAGTGGATAATGATTCTTTACAACGATTTTGTTTTGTGCACGAAAATCCACACACATGCGCCAAGTTCCATCCTTCTTTGGCACCAAGACAATAGGCGAACCACATGGCGAAGTAGATGGGTGTATGATACCTTTGCTCAGTGATTCTTGAATTTGATTTTTTATTTCCATGCTCTCCATAATTGACATGCGATATGTGCCTATGTTTGGAAGTGGAACATCCTCTTGCAACTAAATCTCATGCTGAATTCCCCTCCTGGGAGGTAACCCCTTTGGTTCCTGAAACATCTCACCATGCTTTCTTATCACATCAAATAAATAAGATTTCAATTTATCATCGCAACCTTCAAAAGATTCATAATCAATATCATTTTTTTCTTGATCATGAGAAGCACAAAATTTTTACTTGCATTTACTAGTCTCTTCATTTGTCCTGCATTAACCAAAGAAATGGGCTCTCACTATCTACGCCACCCCATTCTTCATAAATATGTATTTGTTGTCATGGCGATAAAATACTGCTTTCCTATCATACAAATAAGGACTACCCAAGATGATTCCTAAGATGTTAAGTGGAACTACATCTAACTCAACTTCATCAATGAACTTTTTAGTAATGGCAAACTTGAATAAACACTTCCTTGTAACCTATAAGTTTTCATTGTTAACTATCCAACCCAATGGATATGGTTTATGATGAGGTACAATTTCAAGGTTTAGTTTTTTTACCAAGTCTTCTAAAATCAAGTTTGATTGTGACCCACTATTGAATAATGCATCAATCTTTATATGATTTGAAATCACTCTTACATGAAACAACTCTATTCTTGACTCTTCATTTGGAGTGTTGTTTTGACTATATGATGAACTAGTGCTTGCAATAGTTTCTTTCCCTTTTGTAACCATGGATGAAATCTTGGTCTCATCACCAGAATCTGAACCAAGATCATGTTATGTGGTAGCAGTTGTCTTTTGTTTTCCCTTATTGTTTTGCTTCTTAGGCCTTAATTCGGGATGCAATTTACAGAAGTGGGCTTCATCATGCCCATCTTTGGAACAGTGTTTGCATGTGATTTTCTCCCCTTCTTTCTTCACACTTGCATTCTTCTTTCCCTTCCATTTTCCACCCTTCTCTTTCTCCTTGCCCTTGAATGGGTTCCTCTTACTACCCTCTTCCTGAATGTTCTTTCCTCTAGATTCAAGGTGCGTGGCTTGTACATATACCTCATCTAAATTGTTTGGATTAAACATAAGGATAGTATATTTCAAATAGGAATGTCAACCCCCAATATATTTCAGCAGTGTATCTTGGGAATTCAAATTTACTCCTAACAACAAAGCCCTTTTCCTAAACTCTTGTGTATAATCTTGGACTGTTTGGCCTTTGAGCTGCCTAAAATGTTGCCAACTCATAATGGCTTTTTGCATATAGGATAAAGGATAAAATTGTCTTTTAATTGCAGAAACAAATTCAACCCAAGTAATGGATATCTTACCATGGATTCACATTTACTCTTGAGTCTTTTCTTCCCACCAAACTAATGCAGCTCCTTCTAGCCTCAGTGAAGCCAACTAGATCTTTATGTCATCTTCTTGAAGGTTATGAATTATGCAGTATACCTCTAACTGTCGAATCCAATTGTCCAACTTTTCTACATTCACCTCTCCATTATACATGGGAAGTTCGAATTTCATGTCCAATTTGAGTAAGTGAGACTTTCCTTTTGGGGTTTTTGAATGAGCATGGGCAGTTTCAGTGGTGGTAGTGGAAGATGATGCTATGTGAGATGAGGAAGATGATGTGGATGGTGGAGATGGATGTGGCTTTCCACCATTCCCTTTTGAATCCTTCTTCTCATCTTTTTTATCCTCTGAGCTTCCTTCTCCATGTGGAGGTTTTGAACTCTATCCAACCATTCTAGTGTTCCTCTCTTCATAGAGGACTTTAACCATCTCAGTTAAAGTGAAGAAAGATTTCTTGAATTATTCCTCTTCTGAAGAAGGACCTTTAGGCTCTCTTTCTCCAGACATAATGGTTGTGGATTTAGGCTCGGAAACTGGTACTTCTTGTACCTCCTCAATCTTAAATGAAGGAAAAACTTGAGGAGTTTCAAGTGCAGCTGGAATTGGAACTTTGGGTGGTGGATATTGTGGCCTTATGACTCTCCTTCTTTTAGGCATTACCTCAGGAGTTGCTACCAATATCTTCCCTTCTCCTTTCTGCAACTTTAACCTTGTAAGCATCACAATTTTTCAACCATTAAAACCCTAATTTCACAAACTCAAGAAATCAAGAAATTCAACCTTCCTCTGATACCAACTTGATCTGTTTTTTATTGTTAGTATTTGTTGTGCTAATATCAATTACATATTTATAAACATGTGCTTGCTTATTGCTTCTTGTACTGAGGTTTCATTAGTTGTTTGTGTATGTAAACAGGTAAATTTCCTTAAGTTTAATATGACATTCATGAGAAAAATAACTTCAAAAACAAGTACTGAACAACAGACATTCAAAGTACAACAAACCATCAAAGAGACACTTTAACACAATGTTTTGATGAAGGAGTTCACCCCTCCTAGGCTACATCTCCTTGGTCCAGCTTCCATGGCTTGGGCCTCTGTATTAGCTAAATATGGAAAAATGTTGTTTGAAAAAACTCTATGGCTCCTGATACCTACACCAATGTGTTCAAAATGTCCAAATTAGCCAAGAACACCTCTTCCTGAGCTCATTTTGGTTGAAAATTGCCCAAATTATGGCTCAGACAATTTCTTCCTAGAAAAGTTCCTCTAATTTTGGAATAACTCTAGCTAGAGTCGCTAATTGTGGAGGCGGGCCCGAAATTAATGGCACCGCCAAACTTATGTTGTTTTAAACTCGAGCTTAATTAGTATTTAACTACGCTTATTTAATCAATAAACGTGATTATCGCAAACCACTAGCCAAACTATTAGCCAAAACTTTGTTTGCGTGTTCACATGTTGCGCTTAATTGTCACATTAACCATCAGTGTGATGGTCTGGTTCGAACCGTCACATTAATCGTTTGATGTTTGCGGTGGGTTTCTCACATGAAAAGGGCTGGACTGTGGGATGGCCCTCCTAACCACCCATTCCAACAACATTAAAGTTTAAATGAATGCGGAGAACATATAGTGTAATGAACACGGTGGTAGAGGAGTTGGTTAAAACTTGTGGATGGTATGTCGAACCCACGACCTCCACCCAAAATTTTGTTCTACTACCGAGCCGCTTGCCATGTGGCATTCTTTCATTAGCCCAAATACAAACCAATAAGATCGCACCAACACACCACCTGTGTAACCCAGTGAAACGATGCCACTTGTCCATCTGTGATTCGTTATGGACCATGATTGACCCTGCCTAGTCACTTGTCATGTCAACAATACAGACTGCTGACTGGCAGTGACTACCCATTTTTTTGCAAATTTCGCATGTTTAGCAAAGCGATCAGAACACAATAACTTTCTCATACAAACTCAGTATTTAGCGAAACGAGTTGTGTTAGGATCGTTTTTCCGAGACGGACGCGATCGTTTAGGTTTCGAGCCATTATGAGAACTTTTATTTTTTATCTAAATACTAAGTGCATGATCAGAGCCTATAAATCAAGGGGTTGGGTCCTCCTTTAGTTGGAGCTGAAAACTTGATGTAAATCTTTTAAAGACAAAATTAAGAAGTGTTCAATGGTTTTTGTCCCAGAGGGGTTTCCACCTAAAAATCTATGTGTCTATTGTCTCTATTGTTAGGCATTGTTGAATGGCGTTGATGAATGTTTATGTTTATCTAAAGCTAATAACATTTAATGCTCTGTGAAATTAAAAATATACTAACTCATAAGAAATATTGATTCACCCCCTTTCATTGTTTCCAACACTATCACCACCATTGAATGATATCTCCTAAAATTTGGCTTGGTCTCTAGCTCTCTTTTCATGGCTTTCTAGGCATAATCTAATTCTCTTTTCTAAAATAATTTTTTACAAATTATCTAAAATAGGGCTAGCCATAATGGCCTTATAATTAGACAGAATGTTTTTATCCCCTCTTTTAAAAATAGATACAATGATGTTTTTCATCCATGGTTTAGGAAGCCTTGCTTCACTACCAATTTGAAGAGCTTATGTATGTCAGGGATGTGGATAGTCCCTTTGATTTTAAAATTTTCAGCTTGGTATCTTTCAATGTCCTTAGCTTTCCCAATTGCGAGTTGCTTAACCCTAAACTCTATGTCTTCTAGAAGAAATATTTCACCATCTATAAGAATGTTTAAAATTGTGTCCATGGTGTTTGGGGATTCATAAATATTTTTAATATGGGAATTCAATTCCTTTAAGGGAATCATACTATTTTATTTGGTTTTATGAATTAAATTTTTCCTTCAAAACTTCCTAGGATCCAATTTAAAAAGGTGCAACAACTGCTCTTACTTTTTATTTGTATAGTACCTTTTCTTCCTTTGAGTAAGGGATTTGTATCTATTTATCATGTCAAGTTTGAAATATTCAACGGAAGCATCCCAAATGGATTTTTTCCAACAACTTTACATTCACTATAATATCAAGGGTTGGAAGTTTATTATTCTTTTATATGACACCTCGATACAGAACTTGTTAATGGAAGTAGAAAGGGTTGTAATAAAATTATGATAGAGGTCTTTGATGTTGTCCTTATAAGTTAGGAGGTTTAAATGCTTATTTAAATCATTTGAGAATAGATCATGTTAATTTTGCCAAAAGGTAGGCACTTTTGATTATCAATTCTTTCATGGGGATATTATGCATGGCAAAGTTTAGAGTTAGGGTTAAAGGTTTATGATCAAAGTGAGGCTCATGGTCATTTAGAGGTTAGAATTAACAATTTGGTTAGAAATAGGGAAATTGATTTCACATAATCCATGACACTACTATTGAGCCCATGAACATAAGCCATCCAACTGTAGTTTGGCCACTTCATTGCAACATTGCAAATTATTAGTATCTGAGAACAAGAAAGCTTAACTAGCTTGTTACCAAACAAACTCTTAGTCAAGTCTTCAGTGTTTCTCTTGTATCTACTAGCTAAAACAAGGTCTTCATCTAGCCATAAAGGATAAGGGTTGGATTCATTATTTAGAAGATTAGTTTGAGTAGTTATAGTTCTAGCATTAAAGTCTCCAAGTAAAAGGATACTACCTTTATTCCTCATAATATGAATATCTTGTTCTAGGGTATTATAGGGACAATTTTTATCTACATTGTTTTTCTTATAAAAAATAGAACTAATAGGCCCAAAATAACATATTGTTATATAAATCCCCTCAACATTGATGTATGAGATTTCTATCTAAATGTATTGACTGAAAGGGTCAATCTTATGAAGTCAAACATGAGGCAAACAATTATTTTTTATATAACAAGCTAAGCCTCCAATCCCTCTATCATAGGATTCTTGTTCTATGTTGACCACAAAATGAATCCTTCTATGTGAGGGACCTTAGACTCAGTATGCTCCCAAGATTCAAGTAGAAAAATAATATCGTCAAAGAGGATCAAACTTAACATAAGACTTTTATGCCATGAAAATCCATAATAGTTCCAAAAAATGACTTATAATGTTCCAAATTCATCTTTTGTTATCATTAAGGTCTTTATCCCTAATAATAGTGTTTCTATTTCTAATTACTACTCATTTGCATTCTTTTATGGCTTCCTTTACTTTTTGAACTTCTTACTTTAACTCAACTTAGGCTATTAGTATGAGATCTTCATTTAAAAAATAAAATAAAATAAAAATTACCCTTTTAAACTTGGAAATTTACCAAATATTCTATATTTATAGTCATTATAGCTTACTTTAACATGAATTAACCTATATTTATATTCAATTATTTTGTCTAACCACTTTATTTTTATTAGATAAGTTAAATACTGATATATTAGGAATAACATTACTATGAAATATTATAATATTTTATATAATAATCATATAATTAACTTCTTTATTTTTATTAGATAAGTTAAATATTGATATATTATGAATAATATTACTATGAAATGTTATAATATTTTGTACAATGATCATATAATTAACTTCTCTGTGTGCGCGAGTTTTAAATACTATTATATAGTATTTTTCATCTCCACGTTATTGTTGGACCAACGGTTATAAGGTATTTAATATATATTATAATATGATATGATGTTTACTTTTTGTGACGTATTTATTTGCTAATTAAAATTAAATTAGTAATGTAATAAAATAAACCTACATTTGAGAGTAAAATTAACCACTTTTAATTTTAATGTTTTAATTAAAAAACCATTTACGTTTAATGTTTTAATAAAAACAAGTTATGAGGAAAACTAATACACTTGGCACAAACTCAATCTTATATTTCATAAAAATTGAAGGTGTTTATCATAGCGATATTTTTATTTGACTTGATGTGATAAAAAAAAGTTAACTAATTTTTTAACTCAGTAAAGTATGATATATACAATATTTTAATGATACAAAAATGGTATACCTATGTCAAGATTTTTTTTCTCATTCCAATAAGTTAACAAAGTTGTATAACGTTCTCTCTCATTTAATTTAATAAAATATTTTAATATCATGATGTGTGGTATGTACTCCAAACAATAATAAAATTGTAAAATGAGTTATATGAATATTTGTTTATTAATTTTTTTAATATAATTAAACATTTTTTTGGTAGATAAAAGTATATATATATATATATAATTGATATTGAAGAGAATGATAACAAGTTAATAATTATTTATTTAATATTGAATGATGGCAATTGTTTTATATAATGCTCATGTTATAGTACATATGTCATGTCATTAGAGTATAGATTGATATAATGAGAGTTGTACAAATTGTACACATTTATTTTTACATATTTTTTCAAAATTTATATTTTTTAAATTTTTTTTTTGTAAATTAAAAGACAAAACACTTAAAAATTGTCTATTCAATACTTTACACCAATGAGAATATGGAATTTTTAAATTTAATTACAAATCATTTGTGTTTATGGTACATAGTAATTAATATATAATGTTATTTTTCAAATTATTTATATTTATTGTACATAGTAATTAATAATAAAATACACAAAAGTCAATTCATGTCATCATTACACAATAAGAAGGGAGACATTTCAACCAATCATATTGAGATAAATAGAAAAATTTTATTTAAAAATAATAAATTTAATTTCTTTAGATAGATTTTAAATTTTTTAATTCAAAAAATTAAATAAATTATATCACACTGAATATAATAAGTTGAATATAATAAGTTTAAAAAGTAATAATAACATGTATAATAAGTTAACAAAGTGATAATCATCGAAGATTTTGAAGCTAAAAACATTTGAATCCATAGATGCCGAATCTAATCTTCAGAAAAGAAAGAATATTCAATTTAATTTTGTTTCTGGTATTTCCTTGCATCACTTGTCATGCTTCATATCATTCTTCAACAATGGAAAGGACGTCGGATATCACGTTATGTCAACCCAATCTTCAAAAAAGAGAGAATCTTCAATGTATTTTATATTTAATTTAATTTTGTGTCTTGTATTACCTTGTATCATTTGTCAAGTCCCTGTCATACCATTCTTGTCTCTGTCATACTTTATATCATTCTTCGGCAGTAGAAAGGAGGTTGGATATCATTTTCCAGTTCTAATGCCCATTCTATTGGTTATATTTGAAAATGCTACATTCCAATGTTGAAACAAATTCCATTTATCATGGTTATTTTACTTGTTATATTTTGCAATGCTACATTTACAATGTTACAATTAATTTTATAAGAATGTATGTGATATATTATTTTATTAATATTTGTTTAAATTATTTTATCAATAATTTAAATAGTTTAGTTAATGAAAAGAAATTTAGTTTGAAAAAAAAAGTTGGGTTAATTTGTTTGTGAATTAATGAGACTAATTTGTGATTAAAGAAATCATAATTCAAGGGCATTTAAGTCATCAAAATCATTCGAAGATGACACCTAATCTATGTCACACTAACTCATACTTTTAATTGGATATGCATATAAGATTTTAAACTGGTAATCTTTTCACCACAAAATATCTTAACAGAACACTGTGTCACAACCCATTTTAAAAAGTTATTTTAAATTTATACTTAAAAATAATAATAATTTCTTTGGAGAAAAATTTCGGAGTTGTCTATAATGCGACTTTTTGGAGATTCCGGTGACCGAATCCGGCGGAAGAAATTGAGGTTAAATCTTGATTTGTTGCAGTTAAAATGGTTTTTTAACTGCATATTTGGATTCAGCACCCTGAAAAACCCATGGGACGCCTTGATTGTGCAGAAACTAGCTATCAAACTTGCGATTCCAATAACTTGCTGCTGGATTTTGACCGAAAAAACCCACCGAAAAGACTTCCAAAAAGTCTCATTATAGACATCTGCAAAGATTTCAGCTAAAACAATTATCTTGCTTTGGAAGCAAAGATTATAGACAGACATGTTTTTGGAAACATGTAAGCTGTGCGCTATAAGAGACAGAAATTAGACCCTATCACCAAAACTAATAAATAAAATACAAGTTTAAACATCAATTACAGCCTAGTCATTGGTCTAAAATCAGTGAAACAGTGAGAAAGTTAACTGCAATATTTATGAAAACGAGAAGAAAGCTATGGTTTGATTGGATTCAATGACCTCCTAGTTTCCTTCTTGTAGCTCCAATATTTGATTGGACAACTCGTCAACTTGAATATTATTGCCCCTATATACATGTATCAATGACATATTGTAAGTTTTTAATGTCCCGAAAATACAGTGTTTTGGGGTCGCAGGTATGGAAGGGGTTATTTACAACCCTGGAATTACAAGAATTTATTCATATGTGTGAAGCCTAGGAATATATTTTAATAAATTGGATGAAGCTTATCTAATCTTGGAACCGTTAAAAAAAAAAAATCAAATTTCAAGCCTTACAGTTGTGGCAGGGGATTTCAAAATAATTCTAAAGTATTTGCTACCTGGCTCGTTCTCACTCAATTTTTGGTTGGCATCGGTATAGAGAGAATCAAACGCATAAAAGAATCATTTGCAAAGGTGAATTATTTCCACATTTGGTGTAAAAACAATATAGTGGCGAATCATCAAATAATTATATTCTTGCTGAAAAGAACTTTGGTGAAATTCACTCAGCCCTCTTAGTTTATTCGTTTTTTTTCTATTTTATATTTAAAGACATGATCTAAAGTAAATCTAGTAGTCTATTTCAATGAATACACAGAGTATCTATATTAAATAATAAAATTTAAGTGGTAGCAAAGTCGTTGTTTTTGCTTTTTTGGAAATAAACATCAAACCATTTTTGTCTGAAAAATAATATATTTTAACTTTTTCCTAATTAAAAAATAATATATATTTTAAATTTTATATATAATATAATTATATTTTCATAATAATGTGTATAATTATAAGAGAATGAATTTTTAAGATTATATATTTATTCAGATTTGATTTTGTGTAAAAGGTGTTTCATTCACTATTCTATTAAACAATATTAATTATATTATTAAAAGTCTCTTCAATATGTAAAGTTTAAATTAATTTATAAAATATATTGAGTTGATATGGTAAACATTAATCACTAAAAGTACATATCACATGATTCAAATTGTGTATGAATCTTATATATATTTTTGTTATAATGATTGTGAAAGGCTTTATAAATAATTTCAACTACACAAATTCAAGTGTCATATGAAGTGAGTTAGAATTTTTTGGTTATGTGGTATTGATAAGCCATAGTATTGGTTCATGGTATTGTAATGAAGCCTATTTACAAATTAAAAATTACCATGGGTTAAATCTCCAAGAATAAGAATCTTGCTGCATGTTTATATATATGTTAAACTTATTAATTATTTTTATAATTAATAATAATAATAATTTAAAATTAAGTTATAATTTACTTTTTATTAAAAATGTGAAATGTATCATGAAATAAATACTCTTGATCCTTATTATGGATTAATACATGTTTCCAATGGAGAGATTAGTTGTACACATAATGCATGGTGAGTGGTGCCTTGGATTTTGAATCACATTAAAACAACATTAACATGTAAAAGGAAAAAATAAAGTAAAACCCATCACAACATTCATTTACATACATAATTAGTAACTAGTAACATCTCTATTAAAATATATATTTTTATATATAAATAATATTTCACTTTTAAATCATTTAAATGATTTATATATGTTTATATAAATATCATATTTACATTTCATAGATAAATTAAATATATTGACATTCGGTAGATAAATTAAATATATAATATTTTTATATTATGAAAATAAAATACATTTGATTTATAGTTTTTCCACTTCAAATTTCAATAGGATAAATTTATACGATTCATTAATAATATTTTAATATACTTACGTGTATTATAATATATTGAAGTTCAATGTTTTAATATTTGTTAGGGGTTACTATTTTTTAATATTTTATATTTTGATGATGATGATAATGATGATGGTTAACATCCATTGAGACCAAACTTTGGTCTATCGGACCTAAAGAAATGAATTATTTAGTTTGATTTAAGATTTTATTCCTATGCTCAAAAAGCTTGGAGAGAAGCCTCCCGAGCTCACTGTAATTTTGACAACGTAAAAGGCTAGGAAGGTTAGTGTTGCAACAAATATTTTGAAACTGAGATGTAATGTGGTTGTACGCGGGGCACTCTAAGAGGAAGTGATTTTCATCATCGTATTCTCACAGAGATGGCAGAACCTTTCCATCCATGGTGTTTTAGGAACTGCCCAACTACCCGTTTTCACTATGGAGCTCATGAGAGTTCGTTCTAATCTTGGCTATATTAATTTTCTTCTTTGAACTAGATAAAACTGAAAGATACTTTGATACTTTTAAAAAATAACGCACCATATTAATTTTTTGGTATATTTGTTTATAGCAACACAACTTTGATTTCAATATCAATTATGCATCTTGATAATTGGATTCACATTTTTTACCATTTATTAAAATTCAAATTCAGAGTTCGAAACAAGAAATCTAGTCCTTCTTACTATTTACCTAAAAAAAAAAAAAAAAATTACACAATATCACCCTCGTGCTTCCCACCTAAAAATATAAGTTAATGCATGTTCTTATCAATATACATTCAAAATCTGCGCATTGACACCGCTGATATGCGATACATAGATTCATTTAACGAAACCACTGTCCCTCTGCGTCCACGTTCCTCAATTTCCAAAATTTAGCATACCCTTTCATCCAACGACTTATACCCTTTCATGCAACGACTTTCTTAAACAATGACCAAAAATCTTAAAATCTTATAACATGCATATTACACATGGTTTGAACATATCTCCAAAATTAATTTTTCATTTTCAAGAAATATTTTTATTAATAAAAGAATAAAGAATTGAGATTTATACTTTTTTTAATTTAATTAAAAAATATCATATCATTTTTATTTCTTATTTGTTTTATATATAATATTATATGGTTATTGTTTTATATATAAGGATCATTGCGGAGGAATGTCGAACAGACCACCTTGTTACGCTAAGGATCATTGCGGAGGAATGTCGTAATGATAAATCCAATTTATTCTGCTGCTTTGTAGACTTTAGAAAGGCTTTCGATACGGTTCCTAGATACAACCTTTGGAATAGGTTAGAAGAGCTAAAGGTCCCTCTTGAGTTAAGAGCTGCTGCTATAAGGCTATACGAGAATGTAATTGCCAAGTTAAAGAACAATGAGGGGTGGTCAAAAGATACTAAGTGTAACATCGGAGTTAAACAAGGTTGCCCCCTCTCCCCTACTCTATTTGGCATTTACATCGATAAGCTCGAAGGTTATTTAGAAGAAGCAGGATGTGGTGGCACAATCTTAGCTGGGATAGTCATTATCCTTCTTCTCTATGCTGACGATATTGTTCTTCTGGCAAGGTGCCCTTCTGATCTTGATAAGCAACTCAAGCTTCTTAAGGATTTCTGCTCTACCATGGGTATGACTGTTAACAAAGACAAAACAAAAGTTATGATTATCAAATCTAAGAAGGACACTTGCGCTAATTTTACGTATGACAATAATAAATTGGAGGAAGTGTATTCTTACAAGTACCTAGGAATTGATATCCATCACAAGCTCAACTGGAACCATAGCATTGAGAAAAGGATCAATGGGGGATGGAAAGCTTATTTTGGTCTTGAAAATAATTGTAAAACGGCAAACCTCGTAATGTGGGATAAAAAGAAGTTCCTCTTTGAAACTTTAGTCACTCCTGTTATCTTATATGGCTATGAAGTTTGGGGCTGCAGCATCTCCAGAGAATCATGGAGGAAGATTGAGCAAATCCAGAAGCGTTTTATAACTTATAACCTGAAAATTAAAAGTAATACACCCTATCCTATTCTCCTTATAGAAGCAGGTCTTTCTTCTATTGAGAGCCTAGCTATGCTTAGGTTTCTGATGTACAAGCACAAGCTCAATAACATAGACAATCATAGACTTCCTAAGCTAGCTTTAAATTCCAGCCAAAATCACCTAAGGCTTAACCGAGGATGGCATAAGGACACAAGGGTCTGGTTAAACTATTGGGAGATCAATGAGAATGATGCTTTGCAAAACATAAATAACATTAAAGATATTGTTACTTCTAAGTTCAAAGAAAAATTGTGGTGTGAGAAAGATTTAGCGTCTAAAAGAAAATTAAGTTATTATAAGAAGGTCATCAACCCCACCCTTGAAGATCAAAAGTATCTCTCTATTCTAACTAGCTCAAAAAAGAAAATTAATATAGCAAAGATTAGAACGAATTCTCATGAGCTCCATAGTGAAACTGGCCGCTGGGTAGTTCCTAAAACGCCATGGATGGAAAGGATCTGCCATATTTGTGAGAATAGGAGCATCGAGGATGAAAACCACTTCCTCTTAGAGTGCCCTGCATACAACCACATTAGATCTCAATTTCACAACCTTTGTTACAATACTGACCTTCCTAGCCTTTTACAATGCCAAAATTATAGTGAGCTCGGGGGGCTTCTCTCCAAGCTTTTTGAGCATAGGAATAAAATCTTAAATCAAAATAAATAATTTGTCTTTTTAGGTCCGATAGATCATTATTTGGTCTCAGCGGACGTTAACGATCATCATCATCAATATTAATATTTTTCTTTTTTTTTAAATGTATATATTTTATTTATATATTAATAATGTTTGAAAATTCCTTAAACAATAATTAAAATTTTATAACATGCAATAAAATTAAACAATAATTAAAATTTTATAACATGCAATAAAATTTTATAGTATGTATTTTACATGTGATCATATCTCAAACGTTAAAATTTTATTACAATGCATAATAAAGTTTTTAATGTATTGGAAAACTTGTGATAAGTGGTTATGTTTCTCATATAATAAAAGTTTACAAGAATGTAAAGGTGGAGATTCATAAATTAAAGTTTGCTAATATGGGGAACTATGAAGACCACCATGACAATACATTATTTTTGGTGTGTTTCTAATGTTAAATTTTTCAATTTTAGATTTAAAAATCTATTTTACTAAATGACCCCACATTTGGGAAAGTACCAAAGGAGGCACCTAGTGCAAAGACAACCAAAGAAGAAATATTTGACATTGCATATTAGATGCACTATCGAATACTATCTCGAAACCCCTGTGAGCAAAGAAATGACACCTCATGTGGGAACTGTGAAACTCATGTCTTCTCTTATGTCATCGGGATCACCCTGTCCTCTAACTTCCTCATGCTCGGCCTCCTGCTCTAGCTCGTTATCTGAATACCTTTATGTAGTGGGCCTTTCCCTTCATACATCCATGGCCTAGGGCCCATGGCTCTTGGCAAGTGAAGCAAATCTTCCTCCTCTGGAGGTCTCTCCTGGTCTCATCATCTAGTTGTCCTTGTCCTGTTAACTCCCTTTGTGGAGACCTAGTGTCCTTACCCCTTTGAGGAAAACTAGGCCTTAGAGGTGTTGGTGCTCTAGTCTTAGGGACCGCCTCGGGCATGTCCCTAGTCGGGGTAACAACATCCTGCAAAGATATGGGCCTATAATCCTCATCCATCCACGTAATGGTTCTGACAGCCCCTTAATGAATAACATGATAAACCTCGCCTTAGAAATATCAGTAACCATCACAAGCATCCTCTAGAACTCTACCATGTAAGCCTCTACATTGTCTGTTTGCTTCAGATGCAATAACTCCTGAAAATGCAACTTTGGGTCGTTCCTATCAAAACTCTTTATGAGCCTCTGAGTGAACTCATTAATGTAAGTACCTCTTTGGATGTATTTGCACTAGGTGCCTTCTATGGTACTTTCTCAAATGTGGAGTCATTTAGTAAAATGGATTTTTAAATCTAATAAATTGAAATCTTAACATTAGAAACACACCAAACATAATGTATAGTCATGGTGGCCTTCATAATTCCCCATATTAGCAAACTTTAATTTATGAATTGTTCCACCTTTGCATTGTTGTAAACTTTTATTGTATCAGAAACATAACCACTTATCACAAGTTTCCCAATACATTAAAAACTTCATTCTACATTGTAATAAAATTTTAATTTTTGAGATATCCCTATTTTTACAATGCAAGCTATATTATTTTAATACATATTATAAAATTTTAAGATTTTAATTATTGTTTAAGAAATTTTCAAACATTATTAATATATGAATTAAACATATATACATTTTAAAAAATATGAGTTATAAAAAAGATAACAAAATAACAATAAGTATAAAAATTTAATATTATATATAAAGCAAATAACAATAAGCAATAAAACTCTGATATTATATATAAAATTTTAAATGGATATATTTATCGGTATGTTTTTTTTTAATTAAATTTAAAAAGTAAGTATAAATCTCAAACAAACAAACAAAAATATTCTTTCCTAATTAGTATTTATAATTATTCCCTAAAATGAAAAAATAAGTTTTGATATATGTTCAAACCATAGTTACCAAGTTCGATATCATAAAAATTTGAATGAAAAAATTTCAGTTCGAAAAAAAATCCATAATAGGCATCTTAAATACTTGTGCCTTTTGTTAGTTTTTTCCATGATTTATTTTGAATTTTGAATAACTTTTAGTAACTCTGAATAATATAACAATTTTATAAATAAAACTCATCTAAAGAAATCTAAGATTCATATTTTACTTCCAAACTTCCTCTTTTTTCAAAGCTGAGATGTAATATTCTTTTTTTAATTTTGAAACTTATTTATGTAACAAATGCACATTTATAAAATTTATATTAGAAACTAGTTTATCTATAATCTCTCCATAAATAAAAAATAATCGCTCATAAAATTAAATTACCCTCACACATTATTTCCTTCCCTTTACTCGTTTCTAAGTTTCCAAGATTGAAAAAACATATAATTTTCTTAATTTCACTTTTACCTTCTATTTTTTTTCCTTCTTTTACTCTCATTTCCATTCTTTATTTGTATATGCTAGGGGAGAGCCATCAATGCTTAATCGCCTCCACGTCAGACTGCACTAACGCCATGCTAGCACCCTCACCCGTCGTACGACACATTGCCCTCGCATGTGTCCACTTGTTGCTCGTACATAGACATCGATTCAGCAGGTTAACTTGGGGTTTAGGGTTTGTAACGACATAGTGTTTGCAGCTTGTTTTGTACACAGTTCATTTCTGTTCGGGTCTTTTTGTTGTCTCTAAATGCGTTGTGTAGAAATTTTGAATGATGTGACACTTATTCACAAAGATTATCCTGATTATACACTATTGCAGAATGCATGCATAATACATAACCTCCTCTACGTTGATCATCAATTTTGCGGAATTAAAAACAATGAAACATCAATCGCATGCGCACATTAACACAGTATGTAACCAGGGAAAGCATACAGCTGAAAACCCCACACTATCTATATATTATAATGATTGAGAACATGTAACAATACATAGTACAATACTCCTCACAAGTACTCAGTCCTATCTCCACCTGTTACACACAAACTAGCTCAGATCTGAATCAATCACTGGTTCAAATCTCCTCTGCTGCTTGCTTGCCTCCACTACGCAATCCTGCATGAGAATAGATGAGAATGGCTGATCCAAAATTGTATTTCCCTTGGTTGAACCACGCAATCCTCATTGGCAATACTCAATCCATTGATTGTGCAAATCTCATGCACAGCTATAGTCACAACTTATAGCAGTCTCACTCTTTCACCCACCTCTAACACTTGTCTCCACTGAATTGTCCATGCACTGAGTTAACTGATGTATTCTTTAGTTGATTTATGAGTTAATAATTAGTGAATTAATTAATAATTAATTCACATCACTCATCACTAGTGTATTCTGCAGTTAGACTAAATACAACTAGTTCAACCAAGTCAAACTGAACACAACTCCATCAACTCCTCAATCAACTCCACCAAACTCAACCACTTGAGTTCTCACTGAAGTCCATCATGCAATAGCTCAACTGACCCATAAGAAAAGCGTATTTCCTTCTGACAGCTGCATGTGCCACATCTGTAGCTCGAACTGAAGTGCTCCAAGAGGATAAGATAATGTTTATAGTCCAAATATTATTAAGAGCTAATAATATTCGATTGTTCTATATTTATACTAGCAGTCTAAAAATAGACTCTGCCCATATGTCTAAAAATATAAGTCCATCTATTTTTACCAATATGACCAATCATCCACAAATAGCATCCTGCAACTCATAGACCATTATCCATATGTCTAAAAATAGACATAGTCTAAAAATAGACTTTGCGCCAAAAATAGCCTGCGGGCCCACTTAGTGAAGGTGACTCCTTTCCACTAAGCTCCATCATCTTGTTGCGTTTTCAACACGTTGCCAGATAGTTTCACGCCGTTGCTCCAATGGCGGTCATTGCCATAACAATCCTCGGCGATGCAAGTAGTGGTTTATGGAGCAGAAGAGATGGTCATCTTGGAGGTTGTTCAGTTGTGTTCGTCCATTTTGTCTTGTTTTTTCGATTGGTTTTTCTTCTCTGTCTAGTGGTATGGGCTCGTTATTCGTCTATGTTCCTTCCAGTTACAGATTTAGCTCGGCTCAGTGTTGGACATGACCTTTTCACTCCGGAGGGATTTTTCAGGTTTGTAGGTAAATTTGTGAGCTTGAATTTAACATTTTTTCTACGGGTTTGGGGATATCTAACCATTTTTGATGTTGTCTTGCAGGGTGTTGCAGTCTGAGCTATCGTTTTTGGAGCATCTGGGGTTCCTGTGGCTTTCTGGCATGGAGAAATCCGATGAAACAATGACTGGACGACTAGAAGGTAGAATTTAAGTATGGGGGATTTACGCAGTGTATTATATTAGATATTTTTTTTTTTTTTTTGGGATTCAACTGCGTTAAGTAAGTCATTCAAACGTATGACCATTTCCATGAGAGGTAGTCGTAACTGACTAATTTCTCATGATTTTTGAATAGTTCACTTAGCACTCATTGCATCGGGTGATGCTCACAGGGGTGAAGAAGTGGGATTGAAACTAGTGAAATGTGGAGAACGAATCACATAGCATCAATCATCACTTCCGGGGCTTGCACCCGGTAACCAGGACTTCCCAGGAGGTCACCCATCCCAGAACTCCTTTGGCTCAAGCGCGCTTAACTGTGGAGTTTTTCCCCACAATCAAGCCCACTTAGCTTGCTACCCCATTTGCAAAACCTTAGCAAGTATTGTGCCTCATGAACCATTCAAGTAGAGATCCCTTGACTCTTTTTGAATTTAAGTATGGGGGATTTACGCAGTGCATTATATTAGATATTTTTTTTTTTGGGATTCAACTGCGTTAAGTAAGTCATTCAAACGTATGACCATTTCCATGAGAGGTAGTCGTAACTGACTAATTTCTCATGATTTTTGAATAGTTCACTTAGCACTCATTGCATCGGGTGATGCTCACAGGGGTGAAGAAGTGGGATTGAAACTAGTGAAATGTGGAGAACGAATCACATAGCATCAATCATCACTTCCGGGGCTTGCACCCGGTAACCAGGACTTCCCAGGAGGTCACCCATCCCAGAACTCCTCTGGCTCAAGCGCGCTTAACTGTGGAGTTTTTCCCCACAATCAAGCCCACTTAGCTTGCTACCCCATTTGCAAAACCTTAGCAAGTATTGTGCCTCATGAACCATTCAAGTAGAGATCCCTTGACTCTTTTTGAATTTAAGTATGGGGGATTTACGCAGTGCATTATATTAGATATTTTTTTTGGGATTCAACTGCGTTAAGTAAGTCATTCAAACGTATGACCATTTCCATGAGAGGTAGTCGTAACTGACTAATTTCTCATGATTTTTGAATAGTTCACTTAGCACTCATTGCATCGGGTGATGCTCACAGGGGTGAAGAAGTGGGATTGAAACTAGTGAAATGTGGAGAACGAATCACATAGCATCAATCATCACTTCCGGGGCTTGCACCCGGTAACCAGGACTTCCCAGGAGGTCACCCATCCCAGAACTCCTCTGGCTCAACGCGCTTAACTGTGGAGTTTTTCCCCACAATCAAGCCCACTTAGCTTGCTACCCCATTTGCAAAACCTTAGCAAGTATTGTGCCTCATGAACCATTCAAGTAGAGATCCCTTGACTCTTTTTGAATTTAAGTATGGGGGATTTACGCAGTGCATTGTATTAGATATTTTCTTTTTGGGATTCAACTGCGTTAAGTAAGTCATTCAAACGTATGACCATTTCCATGAGAGGTAGTCGTAACTGACTAATTTCTCATGATTTTTGAATAGTTCACTTAGCACTCATTGCATCGGGTGATGCTCACAGGGGTGAAGAAGTGGGATTGAAACTAGTGAAATGTGGAGAACGAATCACATAGCATCAATCATCACTTCTGGGGCTTGCACCCGGTAACCAGGACTTCCCAGGAGGTCACCCATCCCAGAACTCCTCTGGCTCAAGCGCGCTTAACTGTGGAGTTTTTCCCCACAATCAAGCCCACTTAGCTTGCTACCCCATTTGCAAAACCTTAGCAAGTATTGTGCCTCATGAACCATTCAAGTAGAGATCCCTTGACTCTTTTTGAATTTAAGTATGGGGGATTTACGCAGTGCATTATATTAGATATTTTTTTTTTGGGATTCAACTGCGTTAAGTAAGTCATTCAAACGTATGACCATTTCCATGAGAGGTAGTCGTAACTGACTAATTTCTCATGATTTTTGAATAGTTCACTTAGCACTCATTGCATCGGGTGATGCTCACAGGGGTGAAGAAGTGGGATTGAAACTAGTGAAATGTGGAGAACGAATCACATAGCATCAATCATCACTTCCGGGGCTTGCACCCGGTAACCAGGACTTCCCAGGAGGTCACCCATCCCAGAACTCCTCTGGCTCAAGCGCGCTTAACTGTGGAGTTTTTCCCCACAATCAAGCCCACTTAGCTTGCTACCCCATTTGCAAAACCTTAGCAAGTATTGTGCCTCATGAACCATTCAAGTAGAGATCCCTTGACTCTTTTTGAATTTAAGTATGGGGGATTTACGCAGTGCATTATATTAGATATTTTTTTTTTTTGGGATTCAACTGCGTTAAGTAAGTCATTCAAACGTATGACCATTTCCATGAGAGGTAGTCGTAACTGACTAATTTCTCATGATTTTTGAATAGTTCACTTAGCACTCATTGCATCGGTTGATGCTCACAGGGGTGAAGAAGTGGGATTGAAACTAGTGAAATGTGGAGAACGAATCACATAGCATCAATCATCACTTCCGGGGCTTGCACCCGGTAACCAGGACTTCCCAGGAGGTCACCCATCCCAGAACTCCTCTGGCTCAAGCGCGCTTAACTGTGGAGTTTTTCCCCACAATCAAGCCCACTTAGCTTGCTACCCCATTTGCAAAACCTTAGCAAGTATTGTGCCTCATGAACCATTCAAGTAGAGATCCCTTGACTCTTTTTGAATTTAAGTATGGGGGATTTACGCAGTGCATTATATTAGATATTTTTTTTTTTGGGGATTCAACTGCGTTAAGTAAGTCATTCAAACGTATGACCATTTCCATGAGAGGTAGTCGTAACTGACTAATTTCTCATGATTTTTGAATAGTTCACTTAGCACTCATTGCATCGGGTGATGCTCACAGGGGTGAAGAAGTGGGATTGAAACTAGTGAAATGTGGAGAACGAATCACATAGCATCAATCATCACTTCCGGGGCTTGCACCCGGTAACCAGGACTTCCCAGGAGGTCACCCATCCCAGAACTCCTCTGGCTCAAGCGCGCTTAACTGTGGAGTTTTTCCCCACAATCAAGCCCACTTAGCTTGCTACCCCATTTGCAAAACCTTAGCAAGTATTGTGCCTTATGAACCATTCAAGTAGAGATCCCTTGACTCTTTTTGAATTTAAGTATGGGGGATTTACGCAGTGCAATGAGTGCTAAGTGAACTATTCAAAAATCATGAGAAATTAGTCAGTTACGACTACCT
This sequence comes from Pinus tabuliformis, assembly GCA_031772625.1. Taxonomy (NCBI): domain Eukaryota; kingdom Viridiplantae; phylum Streptophyta; class Pinopsida; order Pinales; family Pinaceae; genus Pinus; species Pinus tabuliformis. The sequence goes on along the minus strand of CM062816.1, from coordinate 1,041,885,137 downwards.
CTCATGGAAATGGTCATACGTTTGAATGACTTACTTAACGCAGTTGAATCCCAAAAAAAAAAAAAAAAATCTAATATAATGCACTGCGTAAATCCCCCATACTTAAATTCAAAAAGAGTCAAGGGATCTCTACTTGAATGGTTCATGAGGCACAATACTTGCTAAGGTTTTGCAAATGGGGTAGCAAGCTAAGTGGGCTTGATTGTGGGGAAAAACTCCACAGTTAAGCGCGCTTGAGCCAGAGGAGTTCTGGGATGGGTGACCTCCTGGGAAGTCCTGGTTACCGGGTGCAAGCCCCGGAAGTGATGATTGATGCTATGTGATTCGTTCTCCACATTTCACTAGTTTCAATCCCACTTCTTCACCCCTGTGAGCATCACCCGATGCAATGAGTGCTAAGTGAACTATTCAAAAATCATGAGAAATTAGTCAGTTACGACTACCTCTCATGGAAATGGTCATACGTTTGAATGACTTACTTAACGCAGTTGAATCCCAAAAAAAAAATATCTAATAGAAGGTAGAATATTGTCCTTCCAGCCTGAGTACTTGTGTTTGTAACACATTTAGCCAAATTGAATTATTGTGCCTTTGTTCTGCATGTGTATGTGTTTTTAAACACCTTCACCTGAGTGGGTTTTGTGGGTTTTAGCTAATTTTCTGAAATTTAGCTTCAGCTGTGTGGATTTCGTGTGGGTTTTCAGTTTTTTGGGTTTTGGGTTTTGGGTTTTGTGAGTTTTCAGTTTTGTGGGTTTTGGGTTGTGGGTTTTGTGTGGATTTTCAGTTTTGTGGGGGTTTTGGGTTGTGGGATTCCTCCATTTAGATACTCCTCTCTTGATGTGCTTGACCACCTCCTACCTCAAATGAAAAAAAGCTTAACTGAATGAATTACTAATAGATGTGATAGCGTAGGCAAAAACAACTGGTTAAAATGTGTAGTTTTCCTCAAAAACAAAGACTTCCCTTTTTGGTGAATCCAACAAGCTAATGACCCAACGAGGGGGATTATAAGGGGAAGGACCATCTCCTCGTTCTGGGTTATCGATTGACGAGATATCCCATAGGCTATTGTTCCTGAAATACTTAATATATTTTGGAACCTCAAATGAAAAGAGATTTGAAGATTGGGTTATATATATATATATATATATATATATATATATATATATATATATATATATATATATATATAACTTGTGTTTATAAGGGTTCGTAGTCATAATTGTCCTCGAGGTCTTGAACTCCTTGAACTCGATGATTGAATACATGTAAGGGGAAAACATTTATTTGAAGATTGTATGGTTGTTGTGTTTCCTTTGCAATGATGTTTCATCTCTAAATCATTGGCTTGCTTGAGATTGCTTTGAATCCTCTGTACATAGTGTAGGAAGTCACAAACAACCATCCTTTGGACTTGTTCTTCCATATGCCTCAACTCCGAGCACCACTACAACCATCCCCTATGTTCTGTACAAGTCAAAAACAACATCAATATGCCATGTACCTACAACCATTGCTTATCAGCCTGTGAATTATATGTTAATTGTTTCTTGGTTGCAGTGATCATAATAAGAATGAGAAGTGCTTCATATCCTTTAACTTTTGAATAGTAGAGTGTGTTCTACAATTTTATGTTTTTTTAATTCATTATAGCCACCTAAGAAAACATATATATATTATATGGGTCATTCAACTGGGAAAACAATGACAGAGAAGAAAACATGATACTCATGTTAATTTCTCAAATGAGTCATGTACCACTGGTGTATTATTCACAAGAGTGCTGGAACATATGCATGTATTCAAATCTTCAAAAGGTAGAAGAATGGTTAATTTGAGTGTTGGTTTGACATTAGACGAAAAAATTGTCTAATTGGGATATAGTGTTATAGTGCATTGGTATCCATAGCTAGCATTGGTCTTGACTTTCCACAACAATCAATATATACCTCTCTTATACATTTGTTAGATTTATAGTTAGATATATGGGTCCAATTATAAATATTGCTTCTACCCAGTCCAAACTTCATTTAGTTCTATTTCCTTTGCAATGTTGTTTCAAACTAGAATCGATTGATCTTTACTTTGTGTAGACCACATAATACAACCCCTTTATTGATTGGTGGAATCGCTAGTATACAAACACAGCACTATTCATAATCTCTAAATCATTGGCTTGCTCGAGATTGCTTTGAATGCTCTGTACAGAGTGTAGGCAGTCACAAACAACCATCCTTTGGACCTGTTCTTCCATATGCCTCAACTCCCAGCACCACTACAGCCATCCCCTGTTTTCTGTACAAGTAAAAAACAACATCAATAGGTCATGTGCCTACATCCATTGCTTATCAGCCTATGAATTATATGTTAAGTGTTTCTTGGTTGCAGTTATGATAATAAGAATGAGAAGTCTTTCATATCCTTTAACTTTTGAATAGTAGAGTGTGCTCTATAATTTTGTGTTTTGTTAATTCATTATAGCCACCTAAGGAAACATATATATATATATATATATATATATATATATATATATATATATATATATATATATATATATATATTTATTTATTTATTTATTTATTTATTTATTTATTTATATTTATATATATATATATATAGATATGGATCATTCAACTGGGAAAACAATGGCATAGAATAAAACATGATACTCATGTTAATTGGTCAAATGAGTCATGTACCACTAGTGTATTGTTCACAAGAGTGTTGGAACTTATGCATGGATTCATATCTTCAAAAGGTAGATGAATGGTTAATTTGAGTGTTGGGTTCGACATTAGATGAACAATTTGTCTAATTGGGATATAGTGTCATAGTGCATTCGTATCCATAGCTAGCATTGGTCTTGACTTTTCACAACAATCAATATATAACCTCTCTTATACATTTGTTAGATATATGGTTAGATAAATGAGTCCATTTATAAAGATTGCATCTACCCATTCCAAACTTCATTTAGTTCTATTTTCTTTGCAATGTTGTTTCAAATTGGATTCAATTGATCTTTACTTTCTATTATTTTCTCTTGAATTTCCTTTAGTGAGAACAAAGGGATTCTTTTGTTTACTGCCTCTACGAGCAAAAAGACGGTTGGTTTCCATTTCACTTCTCAACCACATGCTCTTGGGCAGATCTTTCCTTTGAAAATGAAAATTGTCCATAATGTTGAGGGTCCCCATTATGGAAAGAGCTACAGTGAAGCTTCTACCTCTTATTCAACAGTGAATATGTTTGTAATGATCATAATTATAGTGATATGTTTTTATCTTTATATGTGCAATATATAACCTCTCTTGAAATAGGAACTGTCAATATATAACCTCTCTTGAAATAGGAACACATATCTTCCACTGGATAGATATTACAGATAGATATTATAGATCTCTTTGTCTCTTGTTGAATCCCCTCATGCTCAGTTTCTCGTTGGTTATTAGTATCTTCTATTGGTAGGTACTTGTGATTTATGTTCACTTCTTTTACTTCTTTATTATGTTTCCTTTCATCAATTAATTACCAAATTAAATTATTATCCTGGTCATACTTGTTGTAGTTGGATCTTCACACCGAAATAAAAATAATTTTCAGATCATAATTCCAATTCAAATTCAATATAGTCTATAGTTTAGCTTCTACTATGAAACCAATCAACATATTGCATCCTTACAAAATTCACATTGTGATGTAGTTACAAAAAATAATTCATGCCACCCCTATGCTTGATGGCCTTCATTTCTTGCATTGCCCAAAATTGTTGAGTCTCCTGCCTAACCCAAGTATGGTGGACTACCCAACATTGGCTGATTAGGATGTGCTTGAATGTTACCATATCCTTAACTTCAATTTTCTCCTTGTAGCCATGGAGGGACTGAATAGACCAAGTTTCCACTTGTGTTACTAACCCTCCTTTGTATAATGATCCTCCTTGCAAAGGAGGAAAGGATAGAGAAGTTTGTGTTTCTCGTCAGTAGATTCAGTTTAGTGGGTTTCGCTTTCGAAGAAGCATTTTGTTTCAATTTACCTTTCCCCCTCTTCTTACGTCCGCTCGATTGGGACTTTCCGGTAGATGATTCTACGACATTAATTTTCGAAGTAGCTTCCAGAGAAAGGATTTCAGACAGTGAATCTTGTATGGCCAAAGTCTGAATACTTTTAGAATTATTCTTTTTCCCCCTAGACTGTTGCCTAACATAGCCTATTATACCATTAGCGGCAATAGATCCTGTAGGAGAAGTAACTATTGGATCACTTGTAGGGCGCAGTAAATTCGAGATTTTCTCATACAATGTTCCAGATTGGGTGTAGACTAAGTCTAAATACTAGGCATGAGCAATTAACCACTCTTTCATGACGACGCCTTCCTTAAAAACATCCTCGGTAATAACGGGAAGAAGTGACTTCATAAACCATTCAGCGAAAATTTGATCTAGAATAAAAACTTTGACTAACCGACATCTACATCTCCATTCATGGATATGATCGGAAATGTAAATCGATTTTGATTGTTTTAAAGAAGTCAGTAGTTCGATACTAGTATCACAACGAATCTGTAGTTGAAAGTGGGTTAAAACATTGTTGCCTAGGGTGTTAAAGTTATGGAAAGAGGCATGAGGTATCTCAATGTACCATTTGGCTTCTAAACTAGTTAAAGTTCGTTGGAAAAGGTGAAGACGGATAGAATCGTAAATTAAAGAATTTGATGCACACCAAAGATGATACGTCATTACATGGTTGGATGGGTCTTCTCCGGATTTGACTTCAAATTTGGGTATGTCACTCAGTAACGTGGTAGGAATCACCAGCCAATAAGGATAATAATAAATAGGATCGTTCATTAACCGAGATAAATCAGGTAAATCTATGGTTGCAATAAACGGTACCTATCGGTTAGGGTCTTGCGGTAAAGTTTGATAACCTTGCGGTTAAGGCAAACCCCTAGAGGAGGATACCCAAGATATCTTGGAATAGCCTATGCAGTTGGAATTGAAATTCCATCAGGGTGAACCATACTAGGTTGAGGTTGAGTAAGTATGACTGGGGTATGGTTGACTCTGGAACGGTTGAGCTTGACCAATTTGACCTAAGTAATATTACCCTTGTACAGGTTGAGCTTGCGAAGGTTGAACTTGAACAAACTGACTTTGAACAGGTTGAATTTGAATAAATTGACCTTGAAATGGTGGGTTTTGGAAATTTACCTTGGAAAGGTGGACTTTGAAAAACTTGCCCTTGAAAAGGTGGAACCTGATAAGCTTGACCTTGAAAAGTTGGGCTTCGGAGAGCTTGACCTAGAAAAGGTGTTTGCATTGTTCCTATAGTGGGTTGCCCGATAGGAATCTATCGTATAGACTGGACTGTAGGGTCGGTTTGATAAGAAGAAACCTGAGGGATTACCTGAGTAGTTTGAGGAACATATATTTGAGGGTAACTAGAATGCTCGTTTGTGATATTCTTGGGATAGGTGTCTGAAGGGAACTTGGAATCAGCTGCGAAACAGGTGTTTGAACAGGTTGTTAAATTGGTTATTGAACAAGTGTTTGAATAATAAGTTTTCCAATAGGATGAACAAGTTGATAAAGTGGCACTTGTGGAGCAATTGGACCAAACTGTTGAGTAAAAATAGGATTCCAAATAGTGTTTGTCCCAGGGTAACGAGTACCAAGAAAAGGATGAGTTACGACAAGTTACCTAGACCGGGCTGAGGTATCTGACCATAAGTTCCAGTAAAAGGTTCACCCCCAACCGTAGGATAAGGTCCGGCAACAGGTTGTCCTCCAGGTGGAGGATAAGGTGGTTGCCCCCAGGCGGGTAATAAACACAAATTGGGGTTACTTTAGGGTTACTTGACTTATTGGATACCATGTGAATTTGTTGGTATGATGTCATAGGCACTTCAGGCATGGATTTCATGCTTTGAACAGTAGATGTAGATAAACTAGATGACCAAGTAGGAGGTTGAGGAGAAGAAGTAGCTCTTGAAAATGTCCCAGTAAGTGACTGGTATACAGGAGGAATTGATGGACCATCATACAATAGTGATTCCAGGGAGCTGGTAAACATAGATGAATCAATGGGTTGGCTCTCAATGGGAATTTCTGACATAGTTCTTTATGATGAATAAAAAGGAATGTGTGGCGGTGTCAAATTATGACCTAAGAAGGCCAAAGTGGTAGAATACCAAGGGTCGGGTCAGAAAGAAGAGAAAGGAATTCTTGGGTCAATTCACTATCAATAAATGGAGAATGAGGTGTTTCTCCCTCTTCGTCTTCGGTAATATCTTCAATGCTAATTAACACAGGAGGTAATCCAGTCGTAGTTATTAGCTTCCTTCGAGGTGAAGGTGGTTCAGCAGTAGGAGCTAAAACAAGCGAAGGTGATTCAAGTTGAGAAACTTCATAATGAGGTTGTTCTATTTCTGGTTTGGTTAGTTTGGTGTATGAAACCTCACCAGTATTAGATTCAGTTTGAACTACTTCAGTAATCTCTAGGCCAGAATGAACTAAGCCTGATTCTACTTCTTGCGTTGGATTCACTTCAGTTTCTATTGTCTCAGATTGTCAAACAATCGATGTTTCGGGTTCTTCTGAGGCTTTAGATCTATTGACTTTGGCCTTTTAGTTTTTATCTTTCCCAATTGACTAGGTATGTATTCATGGAGTTTACATTGCATTCTATGTGACTGTCTTTGTGATTCAGCCAGGATGAAAATTTATCGCAAAATCAATTAGTATTCACAATCCAATCCTAAGTTCTCTAAAAATTAAAAACAAACAATTAACACACGCTAAAAAATCTAAGGATGCAAACCATGCAAACAAGATTTTCACAGCAAACTCACTAGTTGTTAATGAAATCCAACATCACAGAGATCAAAGTGAAAATTGGCTATCGATAGAGTTGGTGGAACCAGTTACGCTCACAACCCTCTTAATGTACACAATTTGGTGCAAGTAAACTTCATTTATGCCATCTCGAATGAAGAATACCCTCCAAAAATTTCTAATTGAGTCTAGCCAACGTCTGTTCCAGGTACAGCGGAGATGTCGCCTCCATCGTCACCTCGAGTAAAAACCCTAAGAATATGGTCACTGAGGTTACCACGTAAAACAATTCAACCTAAGGGGATGGTCGCAAATCGGAGGTACACGCAAGGGCAGAGTAACAAATCTCAATCCCCTTGAAAGTTCCTCAACATGGTTAAACTAAGGTTTACTTCCAAGTGACTCCCAAGTACCTTTCGGCACCATTTTTAGTACGAGTAAATCGCTCAACTGTAGCCAATGAAGTGGGGTCAATCACTTCACCATGTTCGATATGATCTCGTTCTTGACTCCTTTGTAAGGGGAGCTTCCCAAAGAAAAATTGCAGTAAATGGATTTTCCTCCCAATCACAAGATTCTATTGTGTGTTTGCATCTTTGGAAAGTTAACTCACTTCCCTATTCCAAATCCCTACAACCTAATCTATTGTAGGTGGAAAATATCCCTAAGAATAAAAACTTTCTAGGTTGATTTTAAGTTGATTTTAGGAGTCGTTATTTACTCAAAGGTGACAGATGTGAAACTGATGAACTTATGACTTAACACAAATCCTAATGCAGTCAAAAATGAAAATGTCATCTAAATTTTGTTTCAATGAAAATCTATCTGAAGTAAGGAAACAATCTTTTTTCAACTGAAATGTAAACAAAAACTATAAATCTCATTATATTCCTTTTCCTAAAATGTAGCTATCCAATTTTGAATTTCCCAAATATTGAAAATAACTTCAAATTTTCACTTTTCCCAATAACACAAAAAATCAAGGAATCTCTATTTTCATACAATCACTCAGAAATTCAGAAAATGCAACAAGAAACCAATAATCACTAAAAATGAATTTCCCTAGTTAAATGTTATGAATTCACTTGTAGTAAAAAGTACAGTTCATGAACACTTCAACAATAGAAAGAAAAATGACTTTTAGTTTTGAAACAAGCATAAGAAGTATTTTTTCACAAACAATACCTAATCTTGTAAATCATTGATTTTGACACACAAAACAAAGTCTCGCAAAAGAGAAAACTAGACTCAAAACCTGATGTAATCAAAAGACGACCATTCATCAGATGAGACTTTACCCTAATTTGCAAAAACAATACAACCACAAACAACTATCAACATAACACTCAACCACACTGACAAACACTCAAAGAAGGTTCAAACAAGTGTAAATTAAAAAGGAAAGTCAAAAAAGTTTGGATTTGATGAGGATACAACTAATATTTTAAAAAATTCCAGGTATGTGCACAGGTCCTGGAGTAAACCAGTGTGAATATGTTGTGTTGCTAAAATATAAATGCGCAGAAGTGTGCACTGTGCCTAAAGACTGAGTGTGCACAGCAAGGAAATCTGGAGAAAAAAAATGAAATCAAACCCAAAATCCAAATTTTAAATATTTCCAGACACTTAAAGACAGCTTGTACAGAAGGTTGAAAAGGTCGAACAAGGCAAACTAATGGCGAGTGAGATGAGTCCCCAGTGGAGTCACCAATTTGTTATGTGGACTAATCCCTCTTGCGAACAAGAGCAGTCTTCCTAGACTTCAAAGAAACTCAATAACAAACAAACAGGAACTACTACCTTTCTCTAGACTACGATTAACTAAAGCAAATTATGATGGAGGCATCTTACCGATTAAACGAAAATATTGATGAAGTCCCCTTCAAAGCTTCCAACCATTCACTCCTCGATGCTTTAGAGATCCTTCCATCACTCCCCATAGCTTCTCCATAACGTCCTGAAGGAGATCTGCATAGACAGAACAAACATGAGATCAAAGCATCCAGTATATAACCAAAGAGATAAATGGACTAATTAACCAATCATATAGCATAAACTTATTAATATGCAATCACCATCTTTGTAGGTGATCAAGGAATCCTACAAATTAGATCAACAAAGATGTAATTGAGAAAGAACAATTTCCTTTATATTAATAAACTAGAAAAATCCTTACAACCATGTAGCCTTGATGTTACAAGTCCCTTCCCACAATCTCTAACCCTTTTCTTAAATGAATAGCTTTCCAACCTTATTCCAACAACATAAGCCTACTTCCAACAGTCCTCTCCCAATCCTCGGACTTGTAGTAGCTTTATAGGCCAAGAATGACAAGTTTTTGATCCATTCTTCAAGGGATGAGATCCACTAATAGTGGGATACAGGTTCCAAAAAGGAAGGGGAGTTGCTCCATGATGGGAGGGATCAAGACTGAATAGGAACCTATTCGAATCTTGTTGGTTGGGATAGATGCTACCAACAAAGCTTCTAGAATTTTATTTTTGTTTTTACATTTGTTAAGTCATGTTACATTGGTCACAATGTAAGACAGTGTGTACTTATGTGCAGTTTATAATGGAATTCTATGCGTATGCGCAAAGATTGATTAGGAAACTGCACCAGAAGCCAAAAACAAGGTTTTGTACCATGGGATCTAGGAATTCCATTTTCTTTGGGATACATTTGTGGATAGTGAAAGATCCAAACCGATGGTCATTTTCCTAATGCGACAAAATGATGTGTAACACCTTATCATAGTTGTAATATTGGAATGTGTGAAGGAACTTTGTTATAAATACATCCTAGTGGTATATAGAGGTAACCGACAATGATTGACACCATTTTTTTGCTTGGCCTGTGAGAGTGAGAGTAAAAATTTTGCACATTACACCTTCATCAATATCAGAAAAAGTTTAGTTTGTAAAATTTTGAATATACTATAAAAACATGTTCATATGCAGAAACCTTTCCCTTACCATCAAATATATTCTTCGACAAGAGTTCTACTACCTTCATTGGAGTGTTGTAATATGTGCATACAGATATGAAACTCCAAATAGGAAGTTTAGAAGGAACCGTTGAAAATAAATAAATAAACTTCAAAAATACAATATTCCAAAGAGTTAGTTTGTTTGTGGCCCTCCTTCTAGCGCCAAAAATATTGATGGAAAAAATTGGCTATGATCAACATTAAGGAAATCACCTGGTCAATGCCCCAATTAGACCCTTTTTCAGTTTGGTGTGTTGATTTCGAACAGTTATGGCCTCGGTTACCTTAACCTAAACTAAATGCCTAATCTAAACTCATCTAAATGCATAAATGTAATTCTACCTCCTCCTTTTACATGCTAATGTATGATTTTGTTCACTAATATTAACAGTTAAAAGAATAGACTTGCCTACTTGCAACTGCTTGAAGAAGTAAGTCTTGTAAATGGGTTGAAATAAGGGCACATCCAGGCCACCAAAAAGGGTGCTCCTTCTTAAGGAGACTTTTATTAAAAATGTAAATTAAATCTAAATGTAGTCCTACTTTCTACTACGGAAAAATAATTCAATCTCTTCTAAGTGCAATGGTTAAAAAATGAGGATTAAACATGCAATTTATGATTAATATCGAGTTATTGAAGTAGTTTTGGTAACTGATAGTATATAGTGTTTTGCATGCCCTATTTGAATAATTATTTTAAATTGAAAATGATCAAGAATTAGTATTTATAACATGGAAATAGTTCTCATGCTCAAATTATTATTAAACCAATGTATATTGATAAATATTTGAGCAATTAGTTGCCAGACATTTAATAAAATATATGATTACTCTGTGTAAATTTCCTCCTCAACAACACCATTGAGAAAGGTAGTCTTCACATCCATCTCGTGGATCTTCCCCCCCATTTTTGCAGCTAATGCAAGAATTAATCTGATGGAGGAATACCTTGCCACAGGGAAAATAATTCCTCATAATCAACTCCCTCTACCTGGGAAAATCCTTTGGGCACAAAATTCCCCTTGTACTTCTCGATGCTCCCATCAGCTACATGCTTCACTTTGTAGATCCATTTGGAACCAACTAGTGATTTGCCTTCTAGTCTTGACAACACTTCTTATACATTGTTCTTCATGATGGATTCATATTTTTCCACCATGGAATCAACCCAAACATGTTGAGAAATTGCTTCCTCAAATGAAGAAGGCTCTGACTTAATGAGCTCTGTCATGAAATCCATGTAACCAGTGTACCTCTTAGGTTACCTCCTTTGCCTGCGTACTGATGTAGGGGCTCCCACATTCTCCCTAGCATCCTGCAACAATCTCTCAGCTTCTCTAGTTCTCTCTGTCCCTTCTTTGGATGTTTCTGGTTGAGTGGGTGTCTCCACTCGGCCTCCTCTCTTCTCCTCCATTTGTGGTTGCTCCACGAATTCCTGAAGCTCATCCCGAGGCTCCTCCTTTGGAGCTAGAAGCTCTTTCTCTAATCGGATACTCATCTCTCGGTCCAGAGAGAATCTCATAGCCTTCTCCTCATCAAACTTGACATCTCTCCTGACCACTTTCATCCTCAATGAAGGTAAATACACCTGGTAATTGTGTGTAGTTTCAATGTATCCTACAAAAACTCCCAACTTTGTTGTAGGCTCAAGTTTCCTCCTCAAATCCTTGGAGACATGACGATAAACTAAAGTTTCCAAAAATTCTAAATTGAGACACGTCAGGCTTTCTCTCAAAGAGAGCTTCCTCCGGTGTGATCATAGCAAGTATTCTATGAGGACTCTGGTTTTGCAAGTAAACTGTTTTGGTACATGTTTCTTCCCATAGATGCAATGGTAGCCCCTTATCATGTAGCATAGCTCTTGCAACTCCAACCATTCGCATGTTCTTCCTCTCAGCTACCTCGTTCTGTTGTGGGTTATATGGTGCTATCATTTATCTTCGAATACCTTCTTTGGCACAAAAATATTAAGGAATTAGAAACAAATTAACCTCCATTGTCACTCCTTAGAGCCTTCAGCTTCTTCCTAGTCTCCTTCTCAACTAATGTCTTAAATTCTATAAATTTTGAAAACACTTCATCATTTTTCCTCATGAAGAAAATACAACATTTTCTAGAGAAATCATCAATAAAACATATAGTACTTATGTTTTGTTGTGGAGGCTATAGAGAATGGTCCACAAACATCGAAGTGAACTTGCTCCAAGATTGCATATGCTCTGCTATCTCAGACATGGAAGGTGGATTTGATATATTTCCCCAATGTGCAACCCTTGCATACATCCTGTTGGTCAAGGGAGCCTTTAGGGAGACCGGTGGTAATTTATTGTATGATTTTTAAGGCACCGTGGTGAAGATGACCCAATATTTTGTGTCAAAGGTCTGTAACATCTCGACTCTGCACTTTTCCTGCCTTGCTCCTCAATGTAGCGCAATCTCCCACCTCAAGCTTGTATATGTTCTTCACTCGAACTCCAACTTGCTTCACTTTCCTGGTAGTTATGTGTCTCAAAAATTCTTTCCCTTTACTGAAAATAACATCATAGCCTTTATCCTTCAATACTACTATATAGATCAAGTTCTTCTTCAACCCAGGTACAAACATAAAATCTTTGGGGCAAAGAGGGGAGTTTTTCTCCCTCTCAAAGGTGGCAGTAGCAATTCCTATAGCATTGTACCTCCCGTCATCCCCCAATTCAATATGCATCTAGAAATCTTTCTCCTTCAGACTACTTAAAATTTCCTTGCACTTTGTCATATGGAACAAGGCACCAGAATCAAGGTACCACACACTCCCCATAATATTGTTGGTTATGCATGCTATTAGGGTAAATTCTAATTCAAATTGTGAAGTCAGTGCATCACCTCTTGCTCCTCCTAAAGGATTCTTGTTAGACTTCTTGTGCGAACACTTTGTTGCATAGTGCATGTATTCATGGCAGTGGAAACATTTTATCTTGCTCAAGTCTTTCTTCTTGCCATTATTTTGGTTGGATTCATGTTTGCTTTGGGTCTTATTTCCTTTTCCCTTCTTCCCCTTCCTAATCAAGGAAAATTTATCTTCATCCTCTACTCTAGATGATAATCCATCTCTGGTATTTCTCCTGATCTCTTCTTGAACCAAATCGAATAACAACCTTTCCCCATTTGGTAATTTTTCCCTTCTATTCACAGAGTTTTAGTAGTTGTGCCAGTATTTTGGAAGGCTTTGAAGAGCTAGGCTCACTAGATCACCTTCTACAACATTTCCCCAAACCCTCCAAGCTCATCTCGAACTTGAGTGAATCTGGAGAGGTATTATGGAATGGTATCATTTTTTTGCATCCTAATGTTTTGAAGTTTGTCTTCCAGGGCCAATATTTTAAGGTCACTCTTATCTTTTAATAGCTCAATCAATGTCTTCCACATAGAAAATGGTGTTTCTTTTCCATGGAGATTTTAGACCACATGGTTTCTCACACCTTCCAGAATAATTATCCTAGCCTTTGCAACATCCTTCTTCCATTGGGCTAATTATCGTGTATCACATTGTTGGGGTTTCACAATGCCAGTTTTAACATATTCTAACCCACCATTATCATCAATCATTGCTTCCATTCGGTCCTTCCATGCTATGAAATTTGAGCCACACTCTAGGGCATACTCCAATCTCAGTCCGTTGAAAGACATTATCCTGAATCTGAATAAAAGTTGCTACACTTACGCTGCAAATTCGAAATTCATAAGGGAAAAATTCGAAATACTAGTTCTAATGTGATTTCAAGGCTCTAATACAATGTAGCAATTTGATAGAAATTGCAATTGCTCAAGAAATCGAAGTGAAATCAAGAGACGCAAATTCTACTCTACTAATCTTCGAAATGAAAATCACATTTTAGAAAAACATGCATAGACATGCAACAAGAAAAACCACAAGTACACAGTGATTTCTAGGCGAACCCAACTGGGAAAAACCCCTGAAACCTCTTTGCACTAATTGGTTGAATAGAGAAGCTATTACAATTGCATGCTCCAACTTTGATCACCACCTGCAAAAGCAAAATTATTCTCTCTGCTGAATGACAACCTCTAGCCAACACTTAGCCAATTTCTACCTCCTCTAGCCTCCTATTTCCTTACACAATTTTGAGCTAATTCAAGCTCCTAAACAATAGGAAAGTTCATATTTCCCAACGCAATTCCCAAGGAATTAATCTCCTGACTGCATGCAAAAATTTTACACTAAACTAGTATACAATTAATGTTACACCCGCCTTTGTCTCCTCCACTCCAGCTGAGAAATTCGAAATCCATTCATGTCTAGGCTATTTTGTGTTGATTGATCAGTTAACTGATAGATCTTTGATTTAGACTAATGTCTCACTTCACAACTGACCTTCAACTGACTCTATTAATTATTAGAGGTCGGTTAATTGAGTACAACTAAAAACAACTTAACTAGATTGCTAAAATTTAGCAATCAACACATTCATGATTGAACTCCAAGCCCACTAACTCAAACTTGTCGATCTAACTAAGTGACAAGAGCCATGTCACACTAGTTAACTACTTCCAAGTTGTCCTGCTGATGTGGACATTTGATTTACTCAATTTGACTAAGGTTGAAGTCAAATTGATCCTTTCTTGCTACGCTTTCTAACATTGTCCTCTAAGATGGAAATTAAAAGTCCAGAAAGCAATCCCCAAAACTCATATCTAAGTTTCTATCTAATCTTATAGAAAAAATCCCCTTTACAATTATGCAAAGAGTTTCTCTCTTGCAAAAAAAATGGAACCCTTCAATCATTTGCAAACCTCGTATTTATAATTATACAATTCAATTTTTAAAATATAAACATGTTTTAATGGTAGTTGAATGAAGATGTTTATATCTGATTTTGAGGTTTCGGAAATTCCTCTTGTTTCTTTGTTGCTCCAATCCTAAATATCTAAGGCTCCAAGTCATGATTTCCTCCAATGAACTCTGCAAAAATATTGACAAAATTATCATCAAAAACATAGCAAAATTGGATGCAAGATTTAGAATTAAACAATTGAAATCAAAACATTCTAAGAAAAACTCAAATTAATTAAATATGAGCTCCAAATTGCTTCCTACTGTGACATTCATGATGTTATCAGCAAGATGTCTTATGAAATCAACTCTCCTAAGTTTTAAATTTCATTTTGGGGTCCTAAAGTCTAAAGTCTACTAAGTTTTAATTAGTGTTGCCTTTTAATTTGGCAGTGCTCATTGTAACAATATAAGTAAAGGACGATGCTAAATCAAAAGGTAGTGAATGTTAACCCTGATATAAACAGAGGCACTTCCAATTCAAAATACAGTGATTAAGACATATCACCTCAAACAAGGCGCACTATCAAATTAAATGACCAAGTGTTGAAATGATTATAATTGGTCAGTTAGTATGCCAACAAGGATCAAAAATCGAGTTAATATATAACACATGCACATGCAAAGAGAGATATTGTTTCTACAATTTAAAAATGAATCCAGATGTTGAAACGTGGAGTTCCAACGTTCTGTTTGGTAGCCGAAATCAATTTAAACATCATTGATTAAAGTGATTAAATTTCAAGGTCTTGTCACTCTTCATTTTAGCTAAGACTTTGTAATATTTATTAGCATGATAGAATTTTGGTATTGGGTTAGCCCCAAAGCAATGACAAGGAGTCTATATTGGTGTCTACGAGGAGAGCAAATCAAAGGATACAAGAATAATACTGCCAAATGCTCACGCAGAGAACACCCAACCAAAACTCATATTCAGATTTGGTATTTTGAATGATCGGGTGTACGAAGTTTATGGAAAGTATTCACAAAACTTTGAAAGATAGGCAATTAGCATTGAACCATCAATTAGGCAGTAATCATCAATTATTGAGTACAAATGGCAGAAAAATCAACCAAGTGGATCATTCTAAATCCAAGGGGATTTGATTCCAACTCCAACACTTGAGACATCTAATAGCAGTTTCCTTTTTTTTAGTATGTAGATTGAAATCAGAGAGAGTGGGTTAACTTTATTGACCTATAAAAACTATGTTTTATAAAAAAACAGGGGCTCAACTTTCAGAGAGGAAAACTATTGTGTAAACTTGCAATATTTTTTAGATCAATCGAAATTGTTTGGATCAAAAGTACCAAGAATTTTGGCCTCAAGGATTCTTGTGGCTATGCTTTCGAGTTTGTGTCTTCTCCTTATGTGATTGTTTCCTTCATTGTGCAACTCATATCATGTTTATCTTCAATATTTTATTAAAGGAAAATGTTTCAAAACTCATCCAAGTTAGATGCTCTGAATACATATGAATCAAGTATTTCAAGTTTTTCCTTCTAAAGCTACTTTAGAATTCACCCTTTGTTGGGTGCTCTATTATAATGGATTGTCCCTCTTTTCAACCTTCAGCTAATATGGTTTTATTTCTAAGAAAGCATTCCCACCCTGCCTTTGATTAGTCTTTGTTCGATTTACCAAGTATCCAGCAGACCTTTGATGAAATTTCAAATCACGTGACTCCATGCTTAATGGATTTTTGCTCATCCTACCCACAGTCTTCAAAACTCTATCACATACAGAAGATCTAGCCATTAATTTAAATTTACATGTTAGGTTTTCCTTGAATGAGTCAATACACATTTGTGGATATCAACCAATGATGGTTGTTCTCAATCTCAATTAACAATTGAGTTATGATAGGTCATTAAAAATGTGTTTAAAATATTTTATGAAATATAAAATTTTAATTAAATAGTTTAATAAAATATATAGTCAAAGATATTCGTGTAAATAAAGTTAGACATTTATCTTGGGTGAGAGGTTAAATTGCAACAAAGGTAGTATATCATTTTATGTATGGATTAAGGCTAGATGCTACCATAAATCACATATTGAATTGTGAGTATCCTCAACAATGATTACAAGGGATATTAGCTTTCTTGTGAATATTATTTAGGTTGAATTTGCGTTTTGGTCCTATAATAATACTTTAAATTGCTTTTGATTAGTTAAGAGTTAATCTTCCTTGTACGTAACATAATGTATCCATGACCCAACTTCCAGATCCAAAGGCATTTGGAAAGTGTCGAAATTTCCCCCCCTTATGGACCACAAGTTGGTTAAGAAGGAAAAGGATTATTTCAAATATTTTTGAAATTTATTTCAGTGCTCGAAAAGTATTAAGAGAAGTATTTCAAGATCCCCATAGTTTTGTCAAATTAAGAGTTTAGGAAGGTTGGTCATGTGGCAAATCTTTTGAACTAAAATCAAATCTTTGTATATGTCAAGCAACCTAAGAGAGTGTTTTTCATGTTTAATCATCTTAGTGTTACAAAGATGACATACTCTTTCATCATAAAGCGTTTTAGAAATTGACCAATGCCCAGTTTCACTATGAGGATCATGAGAATTAGTTCTTACTTTAAGAATGTTTATTTTCTTCTTTGCACTTCTTAGAATATATAGATACTTTTGATTTTCTATATTTGCATTTATCACCTCCTTGTAATATCTTAATTTTTGTTTTTCCTCTAACTCTTTATTACACCACAATTTCTTCTTAAATTTTGATTTAATAATATTTTCAATATTATCTTTATTTTGTAAAATGATTGTTTTCTTCATCTCCAATGGTTTAGCCAAGACTGGGCATGCCTATTCCATCCCTACTTGAGCCAAAGGTGGTTTTGGCTAAAATTTAAAGCAATTTTAGGAAGTCTTTTATCTTCCATGTTATTTAACTTGTTCTTATACATTAGGTACCTAGTCATAGTTATGCTCTCAATGAGGGAAAAACTTTCTTTAATGAGGAGAATAGGGTAAGGTATATTTTCTTTAATTTTGAGATTATAGGTTATAAAGTTCTTTTGAATTTGCTCTATCTTTCTCCACGACTTTCTAGAAACATTGTATTCCCAAACTTCACAACCATATAAAATATAATGAGAATGTAAAACAAGAGTTTTTTTCTTATCTCAAATCCAAAGTTCCATTGAATTACAATTGTTTTCAAGCCCATAATAAGTTTTTCACCCTCAATTTAATCTTTTTTTTAATGCTACATATTTAATTGAGCTTGTGCTTAGTATTGATTATGAGATATTTGCAAGAAGGCACTTCCTCCAAGTTGTTGCTATCATATATGAAAGTATGTTATATGATATTATTGGATTTAATTGTCATGACTTTTGTTTTGTCAATGTTAAATGTCATATTCATATTGAAGCAAAAGTCCTTTAAGATCCTTAGTTGTGTGCTAAGAGTATAGGGGCTACTTTCTATGAGAACAATATCATTAGCATAAAGAAGAAGAATGATGACTATGCCAACAAAAGTTAGACTAATGTAACTTACTTCTCTAAAACAATTTTTTAACGTGTCAATATTTTATGTGTGTGTGTGTGTGTGTTTTATTTCCTTACGGACCAACAAAGAGATAGAGTCTTGAGATAAAAAAGAACAAAAAGATAAGCAGGAAGAAGATACTTCCAAAGAAAATGCAACAATGGCAAATCCTCGTGAAAAACAGATCCCTTACTGAATCCACAAGGATTTTGCTAGAAAAGTGTCTTCTTAGTTATATCAAGAAGAATTCAAAAATGGCATCATTCACTTGCCAAAGAATGATCCTATAGAATTATAAAAAGCATGGGTTGGACTCAAATTGGGAAGAAGGAAAAGGTATTTCACCAAGAAAAACAAGAAGTTTCACTAAATCAAAACAAAAGTAATGAATAATGGAATGTAAATATATCTAGATATTGAGGTTTTTTTGGTAAAAAAAAATATTTAGATATGGTAATTTTTGTGTTACGGGGAACTTGCTTCAGAGTTTAGATTGAGCCTTTATGCTCAATTTCAAACCTACAAGAAAAATTAAAATATATAAAAATTGTAACCATATTTTTTTTAATAATACAAATTACTCTATAAAAAACAATTAGTTTAAAAATTATAAATGGTTAATTTTAAATAAAAAATTTAAAATTATATAAAAAAATATAATATCTTAATTACATATGATTAATAATATTTTAATAATTACGAATCAAATTCCTAAAAATTAAATAAACGAAAGATTAAGAATATATAATTATTTAAAAAATAAATAAATAATTATAACATAATAAATATATATGTTTTAGATATTTGTACCAAGTAATCTTGTGATTATCTAAAATAACGTTTTTTTTTTAATTGTAATTTAATATATTATTTTAATAAATTTTGCATTCGGGAGCATAATTGTCATATATTTGGAGACTTTGAACAGTTTAGGCGCCACTTGGGCAGGTGTTTCTCATTGATGGCACATCTACCTGTACAGCACTTCACTCTAATTACACTTCACCACGACGATCTTAATCACCTGGGCAGGGGTCGCTGCAACAATCTTAATCACTCGGCACGAATCGTTCGCACTCTACAACTCTAAGTCGTTCTCAGACTGGCCCCCTCGGTCTGCCTTCCAACCATCCCAGTTGGATGAGCAACCACACTCACTCTACTAGTTGGGCGTGCACTCCCTCTTGCATGCCACTCATAACGCTTGGCTATACCATACACGCCCACACGTTATGTCCCACTAACCTCGCCTTTCCACGCCCCAACATGCCAAAGTCATCTCAACATGTCTACTCGTTGGATGTGTGCCCAATTGTCTGTCATTGTGTCCAGAGGCTATTTACCCAATTGTCTGTCATCTCAAAATGTCTACCCAATTGTCTGTCATTGTGTCGAGAGGCTACTTACCTTTTATGTGTAAGTATATCATATTTTCAAGAAATAATAAAAATAATTTTCCTTAATATGAGTTTGAAATTTAAATTATTTTATATGTAATTTTTTAATCTTATTAATAGACTAAGATTAATTAATAAAATATAACTATGTATTATTATATATAATTTGAATGGATAATAAATCAACTCATTATCATATACGTGAATTTGAGTGCATCATAAATTTACCTTTAACAAAAAAAATTACTATTTCAAATTCCAAATTAAGTAAAATTTTAAACATCTTTACTCTTTACTAAAGTCAATACCATTTCTTCAATTCTTTACTCTTTACTGAAGCCAATATCATTTCTTCAATTAAAGGGAAAAGGTTAATTCAACACAAAGAATAGAAAATCTTACTCCAAAATCTTCTAATATTTCTTTTAATTAATATTTGTAAAATGAATTTTAAAAGGAAAAACCATATCCTATGGATATATTAAAATCTTGAAAGACATCAATATTTCCACATCAAAATTGTAATATTTGAAAATATTAATTTGATATAGTTTTATTATAAATTTGGTTATCATGCCATATAAAAAAATTCATTAAATCTAATGTTAATATTAATTTTAAATATAATATTAATATTAATATTATTCAATTCAATAACTTTGGATTAATACAATACTAAATTTAATATATTATTCAATTTGTTATATTATAATGTATATTAATCTATCATGGTTTATATTAATTCTAAATTTAATATATTATTCAATTTGTTATATTATAATGTATATTAATCTATCATGGTTTATATTAATTCTAATATATCTAAGGGGAAGAACAAAGACATAGGGTGATAGAGGTGGAGAGATAGAGGGAGTGACGAGAGAGATGGAGATAAAATGAAGGAGATGGGAGAGGAGGAATGAAGAGAGAGAAAGAGAGGAATGAGAGAGCAAGAGAAGGGTGAGAGAGAGAGGGAGACAAAAAGATGGAGGGGGGAGAGAGGGGGAGAGAGAGAAGCATAGAGGGGGGGAGATACTGACAAGGTTGGAGGGTAGAGAGAGAGAGAGAGAGATGGGGAACATATGGAGGTAGGAGAGAAAGGGAAAGAGGGGAAGGACCAGAGGGAGGAGGAGAGAGGGAGGGACAAAAAGAGAGTGACAGAGAGATGGAGTTGGGGGAGGAGAAAGGGAGTGAAGAAGAAAGACAGAGAGAGTGTGTAAGTTTTGGGTTGAGATAAACAGATAAAGAAGGAGAGATGGAAAGAAGGGGGAAGAGAAGAAGGGAGGGAGGGAGATAGTGACAGAGTTTGAGGGCGAAGAGAGAGAGGGGGGGAGACAAAGGAAGGTGGGAGAGAGAGGAAGGAAGAGAGATAGGACATGAGAGACGGGAGTGATAAGGGAGATAGAGAGGGAGGAAGAGAGGAGAGTAGGAGGGAAGAGGGATATAAGGGGGAGAGAGGGAGATAAGGGGAAGAGAGAGGGAGATAAGGGGAAGAGAGAGGGAGAGGGTGAGGAAGAGGGAGGGAGATATAGATAGATATGGAGAAAGAGTGTGTATGGTTTCGGGGTGATATAAAGAGATAAAAGAGAGGCAGATAGAGATAGATATATAGATGGGAAGTGGAGAGAGGGAAGAAGAGAGAGATAGAGAGGGGGGCAGGGAGAGATGGATATGGAGAGAGAGAGGGAGCATGAGTGTTTGGGGGGGGTGGGGGGGTGATATAGAGAGACAAAGAAGGAGAGATGGAGGGAGATATAGATATAGATGGAGGGGGGAAAGATGGAAGAATATTTCTTGCACTAGATGCATTGATTTTAGTGTAGATGTTGATTTCTAATCCTATTTGATTGCTTGCACTAGATGCATTGATTTCAGTGTAGATATTGATTTCTAAATATATTTGATTGTTTGCACTAGATGCATTGATTTTAGAGTAGATGTTTATTTCTAATCCTATTTGATTGTTTGCTCTAGATGCATTCAAAACAAATCAAAATATTCTTGAAGGAGATGTGATAATTGTTTGGAGAAACAAATAATGTATAGATTTTATAAATATGACCACTCATTAAAAAAATTAAAAAATACATTATTTCTTGACTTTGCAAAATAGACTATAGATAAAAAGATCATCAAAATATTTTGGAAGGAAATAAATTATTTCAAACATTAGGAAAGAAACAAAATATTTCAAGAGTAATCTTGATGTAGTAAATTGTTAAAACTACTTTTCAAGATATATTTAGTAATACATGGAGGGAAACAATTAAGAATTAATTAGTTGTTAGAAGTTTTGATACCTAAAATTAATTGAAATAGATGTGCAGTATCAATCCTCCTGCAAACTATTGATAAGATTGTCTTCCTTCTTCATCACCAACTAATCACTAATAGACAATTACAGACACATATAAAAATATAACACAACAAGTGTAGCATTTACAAACATCACCATTCAAATCCAAACACATATAAACATAAAAAAACGACTCGAAGCATACAAAAATAGATGTACAAACCTTCAAGGCAAGCAACATAGACTAAATTAAAGAAGAAAATGATATGGTCATGCCAAGCAAAGAAAAATAATGTGAATTTTGAAGTTTATCTCAAACATATACATAATAACAATAATATAAAAATGTGACATTGTTGCCCTTAACTAGAACCATCTTAGATCCATCTAACATCGAAGCTATCATGCGTCGAGAGGGATCAAATCCCTCAAGGTGCAAACTTTTCCTCAAGTTATACACTCCAAAAAGAAGGTTTTCACCTTGAGGGATTTGATCCCTCTTGGCGTACGATAGATCCGATGTTAGATGGATCTAAGCTGGTTTACAAGCTCAAGACCGGGGTAGAGTTATTCCCTTTGTCTTCTAGTTCTCTGAGTGTGAAATCGAGTTCAGCTTCTCTTTCGGTACAAATTTTAGGGCATATTAAATCAATCGGGTAGTGTGGTGTTTGTGGCTACTGAATCTCTCGCCAGCTCATTTGTGTAGTGTTTTTTAGCAATACAAGAACCTCTAGAATGAACATTTAAGGTTTTCAACGTTTTTGTTACACGTTTCCCGTTTGAAACCAATAAAGTGATAAAAGGGTTTTCTTCCACTTAAGGATATTTAGCGTGTGGTCTCATCTTAAAATGGAAAGAAAATCAATAATAAGAGTTAAAAATGGTAAGGAAACCTCATGTTTTGTGGAAACAAATCATTTGGGTCAAATCAAAATTGCTTCAACAGATAAAACGGGGAAGTGGATTTGAGTAAATGCAAAGCAATATCGATACATTTTAAGGCGTAGGCTTACCCACTTTAAATGGGAACAATGAAGAAGCAAACAATTCCAAGGAAAAAAACTAAATAAGAGCAGCAGAAATAAAGAATAGACAACCATTTACAGTGCCACATCTACACTTCTTACTTGGTCATCAGATCTCTATGTACAGGAACTGATGAAGGCCAAGACAAGGTTGGAAATTTTGGAAGCCAAAGAATAGGATAGGGACCGCAAAACTTCAGAGATCACACTTGCAAGTCGATGTTTAATGGAAGATAATAGAATTTTAAAGGAACATGTAACATTGTTACAAGAGGATTTAGAGACAGGGAAACAAGAATGGAAAAATGTGTAGATATCATGACAAACCATAAAAGAATCAATAATAAAAAATAAGGATGTGATCATTTATAAAGAAACTCATGTAAATACACAAATATCTCAGCGAACAGTCCTTTTGGAGGAGAAGGCAAAAAAGAACAATAGGAAATACATTCCAAAAGAAATCAAAGCTAGAGTTGAGGATGTTAATGGTTACATAAGGATAGAGGAAGAAGAATATGTAAGTGCTCGTAGAGCACACGAAAGAGAACACAAAGAAAGAAAGGATAGGGAAACAAAATTTATTATCAGAGGAATAAGAGATTATGGGAAGAATGAAAGCACTCCCAATTTAACAAGGGACTTTCTGAAAGAGAAACTACATTGGAAAGGGAAAATTTTCCAACCAAGGAGGGTGGGAAATATATGTGAAGGGAGGCCTCGACCCATAATAGTCATCATGGAAAACGTGCAAGAAAAACACCATCTCTTAAGAAAAAACAAACTCTTGAAAGGCTCACACTTCTTCCTATATGAATATTTAACCAGCAAACAACAATAGGAGAGAAGGGAAGAAGTGGAGAAAATTAGAGCAACAAGAAATGAAGGGAAAAGGGCATGGTTGTACAATGGTAAAGCGGTTATTACAGTGTTTGGGCCTCATGATAAAATAGGGCAGCAAGTTGGCAATAAAGAAAAAACAGTTAATTCTATAATAGTAAGAAAAACAACAAGATCAACATGGATGAAAAGGGGTGAAGACTCAAATTTCAATCTTGTGTGCCAAACCGTGTAGCAGTCAAATCTTACCCAAGTCTACCTAAGTCCAGTTTGTTGGAATTGTAGAGATTACCCTTGGAAGAGGGGGCTCGGGTTAGGGCCTATTACAGAAGGTAAAGACATAATTTGTCTCACGGAAACTCATGAACATGATTTTTTTTTTCACGTGCGGTTCACGAACACCCACGGTCACTGGGTGGCCGCTACATCCACGGAAATATCTGAGCTTGATTAAGGGTATCAAGCCCCATGGCCAATAGCTAGAACTAACCCCAAGGGCTTCGGGCAGAATTGACCCTGTTACCTCCCGAATGGCGAGGCACTTATTTGACCAGTTGAGCTAACCCTTGGGGCTAACTCATGAACATGATGGTTGCAAAACTCCTATGTTTAACAATTATTTGAAGTTAACATTTTGGAGCAAGGAAGCAAAAAATGGAAAAGGGTATGGGAGAAAACTAGTTTCAGTGAGATAAAAAGAAGTTCGTCACATTCAGTCAATGAAAGAAGATGCAAATAAACAATATTTATGGTTCAAAGTATCAGAGAATGAGAATCACATAAGAACTGCAACATGTTATTTTGTCCCTCAAGTCTCAAAAGCTTACAAAAATAAGGGGTTGGACAGGAAGGATCTGTATGCATCTTTAAATTCAAGATATTGCCACGTATTCTCAACAGGGAGAAGTTATTTTAGTGGGAGATTTCAATGCTATAACATCAAATCAACAAGCTAGTATTTTTGTGTTGCAAATAGGATCACAATCCTATTTGGTTCACTGAAGAGGAAAATCCACAATGGTTAAAATATTCAGAAGATGACAAAGTTAGAAATCATTTTGGAGAGGAGTTTCTTATGTTGTGTGGTTCCTTGAACTTAATTATTTCCAATGGTCTATATAGATGGAAAAGGTCTAGGAACTTCACTTGCAACACATACAATGGCGCAAGTGTCGTTGACTATGCGATTTGTTCACAAAGCTTAATAGAAAAAATAGACGAAGTTAAGATTGGAGAGCATATTTGGGAATTAAAATCAGACCACAACCCAATTTATATAAAGTTATCCTAGTTTTTGGATGAAAGGCTGTACTCTTGTTCAACTTTGTGTCCATCGTGTCCCACAAATTTGACCAAAAATTCCCAACAAATCGAGAATCTCGATCACTTACAATTGAAGTAGGAATACCAAAATGAACCCAAATGTTTTGGAAGAAAAGATGAGTTGTTTGTTCAGTTGTAATTTTCTTTTTACATGGTGTTAGTATGCACATCTTTTTGAACCTGTCTACAACTACATACAAGTAATCATGACCTTTCCTTGACAATGGAAGACCTCCTACAAAATCCATTGAGATACTCTCCCATGGACGTGAAGGTACCGGAAGTGGAGTGTATAAACCAAGTTTCCTATTGTTAGGCTTACTTGTAGCACATAAAGAACATCCTCTTATGAAACGAGAAACATTATCCAACATGTGTGGCCAATAACAATACCTTTGAAGATTCGCTATTGTCTTGCCTACACCAAAGTGTCCAGCAATCAATGAAGTGTGCGCCTCCCTTATGATATTGTTTCTTTCTCCCTGTGGAATACACAACTTTCCCAAGTGATACAACAAAAATTTTATGTACATGATAATCCAACTATTCAATTTGATTTCCTTGACTCAATCTTGCATATACTTCTTGAAAGTCACTATCATTTGCATATTGTTCTATGTAACTTTCATGAAAAACAGAATTATGCTTGAGTATAGCAGATGAATTTACAATATGCCTTGAAAGCATATCAGCTACCTTATTGTAGATTCCCTTTTTATACCTGATGACCAAATGAAATTGTTGTAGAAAACCCATCCATCTGAAATGCTGTGACTACTGCAACTTTGACTATGACTGTAAATATTGCAATGATTGATGGTCGGTATGGACTATGGTCTCCTTCCCCATCAAATAGTGTTTCCATTTCTTAACACTTTGTACCAATGCATAAATTTCTTTGTCATAGGTGGGATAGTTAGTTACAGCTCCATTAAAGATTTCAGAATGAAATGAAATGGGCTTACCATGTTGCAATAGAACTACTCCCATGGCATAATCGCTTGCATCCATTTGAATTTTGAATGGCTGTCTAAGATTCAAAAGAGCTAATACTGGTGCTAAACTTATCTTTTGCTTCAAAGCATCAAATTCTTTCTTCTGTACATCTCCCCAATGGAAGACTTTCTTGACACTTGTCAATGCATGTAATGGAGCTGCAATGGAAGAAAAATTAGCAATAAAATTTCTCCAATATTGTGTTGCCCCTAAAAAGCTTCTTATCTCTGTAACTGTATTGGGCTTGGTTCAATTTAGAATAACCTCAACCTTAGAGGGGACTATCTTCAATTCACCTCCTGTAACAATGTGTCTCAAATACACCAAAGAAGTCTTGCCAAATTCACATTTCGACATCTTTAAAAACAATTGTTCTTTTCCCAAGGCATCTAGTACTTTGTTTACATGCATGCCATGTTCATCTCTTGACTTGCTGAATATGAGAATATCATCTAAGTAACAATGAAAAATTCATCTAGAAATGATCTCAATACATCATTCATTACCCTCATGAAAGTAGTTGGAGCATTTGTAAGACCGAAAGGCATAACAAGCCACTCAAACAATCCGTGTTTAGTTTTAAATGTGGTTTTCCAATTGTCTTCTTCAGCTATCCTATCTTGATTATAACCACTTCGTAAGTCTAGCTTAGTGAAATACTTTGCATACCTCAACTGATTAAGCAAATCATCAATTCTTGGGAGTGGATAATGATTCTTTACCGCGATTTTGTTCAGTGCACGAAAATCCGCACACATGCGCCAAGTTCCATCCTTCTCTGGCACCAAGACAATAGGCGAACCACATGACGAAGTATATCGGCGTATGATAACTTTGTTTAGTGATTCTAGAATTTGATTTTTGATTTCCATGCTCTCCATAATTGCCATGCGATACATGCCTATGTTTGGAAGTGGAACATCCTGTTGCAACTAAATCTCATGCTGAATTCTCCTCTTGGGAGGTAACCCCTTTGGTTCCTGAAACATCTCACCATGCTTTCTTACCACATCAAACAAATTATATTTCAATTTATCATCGCAACCTTCAAAAGATTCATAATCAATATCATTCTTTTTCTTGATAATGAGAAGCACAAATTTTTTACTTGCATTTACTAGTCTCTTCATTTGTCCTGCATTAACCAAAGAAATGGGCTCTCACTATGTACTCCACCCCATTCTTGAGAAATATGTATTTGTTGTCATGGTGATAAAATATTGCTTTCCTATCATACAAATAAGGACTACCCAAGATGATTCCTGAAATGTTAAGTGGAACTACATCTAACTCAACTTCATCAATGAACTTTTTAGTAATGGTGAACTTGAATAAACACTTCCTTGTAACCTGCAAGTTTGCATTGTTAACTATCCAACCCAATGGATATGGCTTATGATGAGGTAAAATTTCAAGGTTTAGTTTTTTTACCAAGTCTTCTGAAATCAAGTTTGATTGTGACCCACTATTGAATAATGCATCAATCTTTGTATGATTTGAAATCACTCTTACATGAAACAACTCTATTCTTGACTCTTCATTTGAAGTGTTGTTTTGACTATGTGATGAACTAGTGCTTGCAATAGTTTCTTTCCCTTTTGTAACCATGGATGAAATCTTGGTCTCATCACCAGAATCTGAACCAATATCATGTTATGTTGTAGCAATCGTCTTTTGTTTTCCCTTATTGTTTTGTTTCTTAGGCCTTAATTCGGGATGCAATTTACAGCAATGGGCTTCATCATGCCCCTCTTTGGAACAGTGTTTGCATTTGATTTTCTCCCCTTATTTCTTCACACTTGCATTCTTCTTTCCCTTCCATTTTCCACCCTTCTCTTTATCCTTGCCCTTGAATGGGTTCCTCTTACTACCCTCTTCCTGAATGTTCTTTCCTCTAGATTCAAGGTGTGTGGCTTGCACACATACCTCATCTAAGTTGTTTGGATTGAACATAAGAATAGTATGTTTCAAATAGGAATGTAAACCCCCAATATATTTCAGCAGTGTATCTTGGGAATTCAAATTTACTCCTAACAACAAAGCCCTTTTCCTAAACTCCTGTGTATAATCTTGGACTATTTGGCCTTTGAGCTGCCTAAAATTTTGCCAACTCATAATGGCTTTTTTCATATAGGATAAAGGATAAAATTGTCTTTTAATTGCAAAAACAAATTCAACCCAAGTAATGGATATCTTACCATGGATTCACATTTACTCTTGAGTCTTTTCTTCCCACCAAACTAATGCAGCTCCTTCTAGCCTTAGTGAATCCAACTAGATCTTTATGTCATCTTCTTGAAGGTTATGAATTATGCAGTATACCTCTAATTGTAGAATCCAATTGTCCAACTTTTCTGCATTCACCCCTCCATTATACATGGGAATTTCAAATTTCATGTCCAATTTGAGTAAGGAAGTCTTTCCTTTTGGGGTTTTTGAATGAGCATGGGCAGTTTCAGTGGTGGTAGTGGAAGATGATGCTATGTGAGATGATTAAGATGACAAGGAAGATGATGAGGATGGTAGAGATGGGCGTGGCTTTCCACCATTCCCTTTTGAATCCTTCTTCTCATCTTTTTTATCCTCTGAGCTTCCTTCTCCATATGGAGGTTTTGAACTCTATCTAACCATTCTAGTGTTCCTCTCTTCATAGAGGACTTTAACCATCTCAGTTAAAGTGAAGAAAGATTTCTTGAATTATTCCTCTTCTGAAGAAGGACCTTCAGGCTCTCTTTCTCCAGACATAATGGTTGTGGATTCAGGCTCGGAAACTGGTACTTCTTGTACCTCTTCAATCTCAGATGAAGGAAAAACTTGAGGAGTTTCAAGTGCAACTGGAATTGGAACTTTGGGTGATGGATATTATGGCCTTATGACTCTCCTTCTTTTGGGCATTACCTCAGGAGTTTCTACCAATAGCTTCCCTTCTCCTTTCTGCAACTTTAACCTTGTAAGCATTACAATTTTTTGACCATTAAAACGCTAATTGCACAAACTCAAGAAATCAAGAAATTCAACCTTCCTCTGATACCAACTTGATATGTTTTTTATTGTTATTATTTGTTGTGCTAATATCAATTATATATTTATAAACATGTGTTTGCTTATTGCTTCTTGTACTAAGGTTTCATTAGTTGTTTGTGTATGTAAACAGGTAAATTTCCTTAAGTTTAATATCATGAGAAAAATAGCTTCAAAAACAATTACTGAACAACAGATATTCAAAGTACAACAAACCATCAAAGAGACACTTTAACATAGTGTTTTGATGAAGGATTTCACCCCTCCTGGGCTACATCTCCTTGGTCTAGCTTCCATGGCTTGGGCCTCTGTATTAGCTCAATATGGAAAAATGTTGTTTTACAAAGCTCTATGGCTCCTGATACCTGCACCAATTTGTTCAGAATGTCCAAATTAGCAAAGAACACATCTTCCTGAGCTCTTTTGATCGAAAATTTCCTAAATAATGGCTCAGACAGTTTCTTCCTAGAAAAGCTCCTCTAATTTTGGAATAACTCTAGTTAGAGTCGCTAAATGTGGAGGCAAGCCTGAAATGAGTGGCACCGCCAAACTTTTGTTGTTTTAAACTTGGGCTTAATTAGTGTTTAACCGTGCTTATTTAATCACTAAACGTGATTATCGCAAACCATTAGCCAAAACTCTGTTTGTGTGTTCACACGTTGCGCTTATTTGTCGCATAAACTGCCAGGGTGATGGTCTAGTTGGAACGGTCACATTAACCGTTTGATTTTTGCAGTGGGTTGCTTACATGTAGAGGGCTGGCATGTAGGCTAGCCCTCCTAACCGCCCATTTTGAGAACATTAAAGTTTAAATGAATGCAGAGAACATATGGTGTAAGGAACATAGTGGTAGAGGAGTTCGTTAAGACTTGTGGATGGTAAGACGGAGGTCACAGGTTCGACCCCGACCTCCACACAAAATTTTGTTCTACTACCGAGCCCTGCCTAGGCCTTTGGGAGGTGCCACGTGGCAGCCTCCGGGCTTGCCACGTGGCATTCTTTCATTGGCTTGAAAAACAAACCAATAAGATCGCACCAACACACCACCTGTGTAACCCAATGAAACAATGCCACTTGTCCATCTATGATTCATTGTGGACCATCATTAACCCTGCCTAGTCACTTGGCACATCATCAGTACGGTTGTTGAATGTGCAGTGACTGGGAATTTTTTTTGCAAATTTCGCTTGTTTAGCAAAGTGATAAGAACACAATAACTTTCTCATATGAACTAGGTTTTTAGTGAAATGAGTTGCGTTAGGATCTTTTATCCGAGATGGATGCGGTCGCTTTGGTTTCAAGCCATTCTGAGAACTTTGATTTTTGAGCTAAATACTGAGCACCTGATCATTCCTCCCCACTAGAAGCCTTTTGGACCCAAAAAGATACTATCAATTGTTCAGCAGGTGAGGGTACAACTCTCTCACCTTCTCGATCTGCAACCATTTGGCTTGAGAATTCTTTTGTCCCTTGAGTCCCACTCTAAGGTATTCAACATCCCCTCTCTTTGAAGTTCTGATTCTTCTGTCAAGTATGAGATCTTGTTGAAGTTCATCTAGATATTCTGGCGAGAAATCATCTATTGATGGCAACTGAACATGCTCTCCTTGATCATCAATCAAAGGAGGCTCAAACAATCTCAAATTCTCAACATTAACAATAGAGTATATTTTCATATAAGGAGGAAAATCAAGCTTAAAAGCATTGTTACCAATCTTTTCCAAAATTTTAAAAAGACCATAACGGATTGGTTTAAGCTTTTTACCTTCCCTTTGAAGTCTCTCTTTGCTAATATATAACCAAACTTCATCGCCAACTTGAAATTTGTGATCAACCCGGTGTTTTTCATGCCTTGCCTTGTAACTGCTTTGACTTTTCTCAAGTTGTTCTTGCACTGTATTCAACGGAATTTGCTCTATGAACTTCCTTGCCTTATCGATGTCATTGTCACCATTGATGGTGACATCTTTCTCAAATATGATGTCCAATGGCGATCTTGGCAAGTACCCATAACATGCCTCAAATGGCGATGTGTTTGTGGAAGAATGCTTTGCCCTGTTGTATGCATGATGTATGTAATGCAACTATTCATCCCACAACTTGGGATGTTTGTTGCAATATCCTCTAAGAAGATGAATAATTTTTTTATTGACCACCTATGTTTGTCCATTTGTTTGTGGATGAAAGGTTGTACTCTTGTTCAACTTTGTGTCCATCGTGTCCGACAAATTTGACCAAAAATTCCCAACAAATCGAGAATCTCGATCACTTACAATTGAAGTAGGAATACCAAAATGAACCCAAATTTTTTGGAAGAAAAGATGAGTTGTTTTTTCAGTTGTAATTTTCTTTTTACATGGTGTTATTATGCACATCTTGTTGAACCTGTCTACAACTACATACAAGTAATCATGACCTTTCCTTGACAATGGAAGACCTCCTACAAAATCCATTGAGATACTCTCCCATGGACGTGAAGGTACCGGAAGTGGAGTGTATAAACCAAGTTTCCTATTGTTAGGCTTACTTGTAGCACATAAAGAACATCCTCTTATGAAACGAGAAACATTATCCAACATGTGTGGCCAATAGCAATACCTTTGAAGATTCGCTACTGTCTTTCCTACACCAAAGTGTCCAGCAATCAATGAAGTGTGCGCCTCCCTTATGATATTGTTTCTCTCTCCTTGTGGAATACACAACTTGCCCAAGTGATACAACAAAAATGTTATGTACATGATAATCCAACTCTTCAATTTGATTTCCTTGACTGAAGCTTGCATATACTTCTTGAAAGTCACTATCATTTGCATATTGTTCTATGTAACTTTCATGAAAAACATAATTATGCTTGAGTATAACAGATGAATTTACAATATGTCTTGAAAGCATATTAGCTACCTTATTGTAGATTCCCTTTTTATACCTGATGACCAAATGAAATTGTTGTAGAAAACCCATCCATCTGAAATGTCATGAGTGTTGCAACTTTGACTATGACTATAAATATTGCAATGGTTGATGGTCGATATGGACTATGGTCTCCTTCCCCATCAAATAGTGTTTCCATTTCTTAACACTTTGTACCAATGCATAAATTTCTTTGTCATAGGTGGGATAGTTAGTTACAGCTCCATTAAAGATTTCAGAATGAAATGAAATGGGCTTACCATGTTGCAATAGAACTACTCCCATGGCATAATTGCTTGCATCCATTTGAATTTTGAATGGCTGTCTAAGATCCGAAAGAGATAATACTGGTGCTAAACTTATCTTTTGTTTCAAAGCATCAAATGCTTTCTTCTGTACATCTCCCCAATGGAAAACTTTCTTGACACTTGTCAATGCATGTAATGGAGCTGCAATGGAAGAAAAATTAGCAATAAACTTTCTCCAATATTGTGTTGCCCCTAAAAAGCTTCTTATCTCTGTAACTGTATTGGGCTTGGTTCAATTCAAAATGACCTCAACCTTAGAGGGGACTACCTTCAACTCACCTCCTCTAACAATGTGTCCCAAACACACCAAAGAAGTCTTGCCAAATTCACATTTCGACATCTTTAAAAACAATTGTTCTTTTCTCAAGGCATCTAGTACTTTGTTTACATGCATGACATGTTCATCTCTTGACTTGCTGAATATGAGAATATCATCTAAGTATACAATGAAAAAATCATCTATAAATTGTCTCAATACATCATTCATTACCCTCATGAAAGTAGTTGGAGCATTTGTAAGACCGAAAGGCATAACAAGCCACTCAAGCAATCTGTGTTTAGTTTTAAATGTGGTTTTCCAACTGTCTTCTTCAACTATCCTAACTTGATTATAACCACTTCGTAAGTCTAGCTTAGTGAAATAATTTGCATACCTCAACTGATTAAGCAAATCATCAATTCTTGGGAGTGGATAATGATTCTTTACCGCAATTTTGTTTAGTGCACGAAAATCCGCACACATGCACCAAGTTCCATCCTTCTTTGGCACCAAGACAATAGGCGAACCACATGGCGAAGTAGATGGGCATATGATACCTTTGTTTAGTGATTCTTGAATTTGATTTTTGATTTCCATTCTCTCCATAATTGACATGCAATACGTGCCTATGTTTGGAAGTAGAACATCCTGTTGCAACTAAATCTCATGCTGAATTCCCCTCTTGGGAGGTAACCCCTTTGGTTCCTGAAACATCTCACCATGCTTTCTTACCACATCAAACAAATCAGATTTCAATTTATCATCACAACCTTCAAAAGATTCATAATCAATATCATTCTTTTTCTTGATCATGAGAAGCACAAAATTTTTACTTGCATTTACTAGTCTGTTCATCTGTCCTGCATTAACCAAAGAAATGGGCTTTCACTGTGTACTCCACCCCATTCTTGAGAAATATGTATTTGTTGTCATGGCGATAAAATACTACTTTCCTATCATACAAATAAGGACTACCCAAGATGATTCCTGAGATGTTAAGTGGAACTACATCTAACTCAACTTCATCAATGAACTTTTTAGTAATGGCGAACTTGAATAAACACTTCCTTGTAACATGTAAGTTTGCATTGTTAACTATCCAACCCAATGGATATGGCTTATGATGAGGTACAGTTTCAAGGTTTAGTCTTTTTACCAAGTCTTCTGAAATCAAGTTTGATTGTGACCCACTATTGAATAATGCATCAATCTTTGTATGATTTGAAATCACTCTTACATGAAACAACTCTATTCTTGACTCTTCATTTGGAGTGTTGTTTTGACTATGTGATGAACTAGTGCTTGCAATAGTTTCTTTCCCTTTTGTAACCATGGATGAAATCTTGGTCTCATCACCAGAATCTGAACCAAGATCATGTTATGTGGTAGCAGTCGTATTTTGTTTTCCCTTATTGTTTTGTTTCTTAGGCCTTAATTCGGGATGCAATTTACACTAGTGGGCTTCATCATGCCACTCTTTGGAACAGTGCTTGCATGTGATTTTATTCCCTTCTTTCTTCACACTTGCATTATTCTTTCCCTTCCATTTTCCACCCTTCTCTTTCTCCTTGCCCTTGAATGGGTTCCTCTTACTACCCTCTTCCTAAATGTTCTTTCCTCTAGATTCAAAGTGTGTGGCTTGCACACATACCTCATCTAAATTGTTTGGATTGAACATAAGAATAGTATATTTCAAATAGGAATGTAAACCCCCAATATATTTCAGCAGTGTATCTTGGGAATTCAAAATTACTCCTAACAACAAAACCCTTTTCCTAAACTCCTGTGTATAATATTGGACTATTTGGCCTTTGAGCTGCCTAAAATTTTGCCAACTCATAATGGATTTTTGCATATAGGATAAAGGATAAAATTGTATTTTAATTGCAGAAACAAATTCAACCCAAGTAATGGATATCTTACCGTGGATTCACATTTACTCTTGAGTCTTTTCTTCCCACCAAACTAATGCAACTCCTTCTAGCCTCAATGAAACCAACTAGATCTTTATGTCATCTTCTTGAAGGTTATGAATTATGCAAATTTTCCAACTTTTCTGCATTCACCTCTCCATTATACATGGGAAGTTCGAATTTCATGTCCAATTTGAGTAAGGGAGTCTTTCCTTTTTGGGTTTTGAATGAGCATGGGCAGTTTCAGTGGTGGTAGTGGAAGATGATGCTATATGAGATGATTAAGATGATGAGGATGGTGGATATGGACATGGCTTTCCACCATTCCCTTTTGAATTCTTCTTCTCATCATTTTTATCCTCTGAGATTCCTTCTCCATGTGGAGGTTTTGAACTCTATCCAACCATTCTAGTGTTTCTCTCTTCATAGAGGACTTTAACCATCTCAGTTAAAGTGAAGAAAGATTTCTTGAATTATTCCTCTTCTAAAGAAGGACCTTCATGCTCTCTTTCTCCAAACATAATGGTTGTGGATTCAAGCTCGGAAACTGGTACTTCTTGTACCTCTTCAATCTCAGATGAAGGAAAAACTTGAGGAGTTTCAAGTGCAACTGGAATTGGAACTTTGGGTGGTGGATATTGTGGCCTTATGGCTCTCCTTCTTTTGGGCATTACCTGAGGAGTTGCTACCAATAGCTTCCCTTCTCCTTTTTGCAACTTTAACCTTGTAAGCATCACAATTTTTCAACCATTAAAACCCTAATTGCACAAACTCAAGAAATCAAGAAATTCAACCTTCCTCTGATACCAACTTGATCTATTTTTTATTGTTATTATTTGTTGTGCTAATATCAATTACATATTTATAAACATGTGTTTGCTTATTGCTTCTTGTACTGAGGTTTCATTAGTTGTTTGTGTATGTAAACAAGTAAATTTCCTTAAGTTTAATATGACATTCATGAGAAAAATAACTTCAAAAACAAGTACTCAACAGCAGACATTCAAAGTAAAGCAAACCATCAAAGAGACACTTTAACACGGTGTTTTGATGAAGGAGTTCAACCCTCCTAGGCTACATCTCCTTGGTCTAGCTTCCATGGCTTAGGCCTCTGTATTAGCTAAATATGGAAAAATGTTGTTTGAAAAAGCTCTATGGCTCCTGATACCTGCACCAATGTGTTCAAAATGTCCAAATTAGCCAAGAACACCTCTTCTTGAGCTAATTTTGGTTGAAAATTGACCAAATTATGGCTCAGACAGTTTCTTCCTAGAAAAGTTCCTCTAATTCTGGAATAACTCTAGTTAGAGTCGCTAAATGTGGAGGCGGGCCCGAAATTAGTGGCTCCGCCAAACTTATGTTGTTTTAAACTTGGGCTTAATTAGTGTTTAATTGTGCTTATTTAATCACCAAACGTGATTATCGCAAACCATTAGCCAAACCGTTAGCCAAAACTCTGTTTATGTGTTCACATGTTGCGCTTAATTGTCGCATTAACCATCGGGGTGATGGTCTGGTTCAAACCGTCACATTAGTCATTTGATGTTTGTGGTGGGTTTCTCACATGCAAATGGCTGGACTGTGGGCTAGCCCTCCTAACTGCCCATTCCGACAACGTTAAAGTTTAAATGAATGCGGAGAACATATAGTGTAAGGAACACGGTGGTAGAGGAGTTGGTTAAGACTTGTGGATGGTAAGTCGGAGGTCATGGGTTCGACCCCGACCTCCACCCAAAATCTTGTTCTACTACTGAGCCCTGCCTAGGCCTTTGGGAGGTGCCATGTGGCGAGCTCTCGGATTGCCATGTGGCATTCTTTTATTGGCCCAAAAACAAACCAATAAGATTGCACCAACACACCACCTGTGTAATCCAATGAAACAATGCCACTTGTCCATCTGTGATTCGTTGTGGACCATCATTGACCCTACCTAGTCACTTGCCATGTCAACAGTACAGACTGCTGACTGGCAGTGACTGGCCATTTTTTTGCAAATTTCGCGTGTTTAGCAAAGTGATCAGAACACAATAACTTTCTCATACGAACTCAGTTTTTAGCGAAACGAGTTGTGTTAGGATCATTTTTCTGAGACGGACGCGGTCGTTTAGGTTTCGAGCCATTATGAGAACTTTTATTTTTGATCTAAATACTGAGCACCTGATCAGAGCCTATAAATCAAGGGGTTGGGTCCTCCTTTAGTTGGAGCTAAAAACTTGATGTAAATCTTTTAAAGACAAAATTAAGAAGTGTTCAATGGTTTTTGTCCCAGAGGGGTTTCCACCTAAAAATCTATGTGTCTATTGTCTCTATTGTTATGCATTGTTGAATGGTGTTGATGAATGTTTATGTTTATCTAAAGCTAATAACATTTAATGCTCTGTGAAATTAAAAAATATACTAATTCATCAGAAATATTGATTCACCCCCCTTTATTGTTTCCAACACTATCACCACCATTGAATGATATCTCCTAAAATTTGGCTTGGTCTTTAGCTCTCTTTTCATGGCTTTCTAGGCATAGTCTAATTCTCTTTTCTAAAATATTTTTTTACAAATTATCTAAAATAGGGCTAGCCATAATGGCCTTATAATTAGATAGAATGTTTTTATCCCCTCTTTTAAAAATAGATACAATGATATTTTTCATCCATGGTTTAGGAAGCCTTGCTTCACTACCAATTTGAAGAGCTTATGTATGTCATGGATGTGGATAGTCCCTTTGATTTTAGAATTTTTAGCTTGGTAGCTTTCAATGTGCTTAGCTTTTCCAACTGCGAGTTGCTTAACCCTAAACTCTATGTCTTCTAGAAGAAATATTTCACCCTCTATAAGAATGTTTAAAATTGTGTCCATGGTGTTTGGGGATTCATAAATATTTTTAACATGGGAATTCAATTCCTTTAAGGGAATCATATTATTTTATTTGGTTTTATGAATTAAATTTTTCCTTCAAAACTTCGTAGGATCCAATTTAAAAAGGTGCAACAACTGCTCTTACTTTTTATTTATATAGCACCTTTTCTTCCTTTGAGTAAGGGATTTGTATCTATTTATCATGTCAAGTTTGAAATATTCAATGGAAGCATCCCAAATGGATTTTCCAACAACTTTACATTCACTATAATATCAAGGGTTGGTAGTTTATTATTCTTTTATGTGACACCTCGATACATAACTTGTTAATGGAAGTAGAAAGGGTTGTAGTAAAATTATGATAGAGGTCTTTGATGTTGTCCTTATAAGTTAGGAGGTTTAGATGCTTATTTAAATCGTTTGAGAATAGATCAAGTTAATTTTTCCAAAAGGTAGGAACTTTTGATTATCAATTCTTTCATGGGGATATTATGCATGGCAAAGTTTAGAGTTAGGGTTAAAGGTTTATGATCAAAGTGAGGCTCATGGTCATTTAGAGTTCAGAATTAAAAATTTGGTTAGAAATAGGGAAATTGAAATCACATAATCCATGACACTACTATTGAGCCCATGAACATAAGCCATCCAACTGTAGTTTGGCCACTTCATAGCACCATTGCAAATTATTAGTATCTCAGAACAACAAAGCTTAACTAGCTTGGTACCAAACAAACTCTTAGTCAAGTCTTCAATGTTTCTCTTATATCTACTGGCTAAAACAAGGTCTTCATCTAGCCATAAAGGATTAGGGTTGGATTCATTAGTTAGAAGATTAGTTTGTTTAGTTATAGTTCTAGCATTAAAGTCTCCAAGCAAAAGGATACTACCTTTATTCCTCATAATATGAATATCTTGTTCTAGGGTATTATAGGGACAATTTTTATCTACATTGTTTTTCTTATAAAAAATAGAACTAATAGGCACAAAATAACATATTGTTATATAAATCCCCTCAACATTGATGTATGAGATTTCTATCTAAATTTATTGACTGAAAGGGTCAATCTTATGAAGTAAAACATGAGGCAAACAATTATTTTTTATATAACAAGCTAAGCCTCCAATCCCTCTATCATAGGATTCTTGTTCTATGTTGACCACAAAATGAATCCTTCTATGTGAGGGACCTTAGACTCACTATGCTCCCAAGTTTCAACTAGAAAAATAATATCAAGTTCAAAGAGGATCAAACTTAACATAAGACTTTTATGCCATGAAAATCCATAATAGTTCCAAAAAAATGATCCCAAGCTTCAACTAGAAAAATAATATCAAGCTCACAGAGGATGAAACTTTACATAAGACTTTTATGCCATGAAAATCCATAATAGTTCCAAAAAATGACTTGTAATGTTCCAAATTCCTATCTTTTGTTATCATTAAGGTCTTTATCCCTAATAATAGTGTTTCAATTTCTAATTATTACTCATTTGCATTCTTTTATGGCTTCCTTTACTTTTTGAACTTCTTACCTTAACTCAACTTAGGCTATTAGAATGAGATCTTCATTTATTAAAAAAAATTACCCTTTTAAACTTGGAAATGTACCAAATATTCTATATTTATAGTCATTATAGCTTACCTTAACATGAATTAACCTATATTTATATTCAATTATTTTGTCTAACCACTTTATTTTTATTTTTATTATGTAAGTTAAATATTGTATATTATGAATAATATTACTATGAAATATTATAATATTTTATATAATAATCATATAATTAACTTCTTTATTTTGATTAGATAAGTTAAATAGGGATATATTATGAATAATATTACAATGAAATATTATAATATTTTGTACAATGATCATATAATTAACTTCTCTGTGTGCGCGAGTTTTAAATACTATCCTATAGTATTTTTCATCTCCACGTTATTGTTGGACCAACGGTTATAAGGTATTTAATATATATTATAATATGATATGATGTTTACTTTTTGTGACGTATTTATTTGCTAATTAAAATTAAATTAGTAATGTAATAAAATAAACCTACATTTCAGAGTAAATTTAACCACTTTTAATTTTAATGTTTTAATTAAAAAACCATTTACTTTTAATGTTTTAATAAAAACAAGTTATGAGGAAAACTAATACAATTGGCACAAACTTTTATATTTCATGAACATTGAACGTGTTTATCATATCGATATTTTTATTTGACTTGATGTGATGAAAAATACAGTTAACTAATTTTTTAATTTAGTAAAGTATGATATTCTAACCCTTTTAAATAATTTAAAATATACGAAAATGGTATATTTATGTTAAGGTTTTTTTTCAAACTACAATAAATTAATAAGGTTGTATGGCTTTCTCTCTCACTTAATTTAATAAAATATTTTAATATTATGATGTGTGGTATGTACTCTAAACAATAATAAAATTGTAAAATGAGTTATATGAATATTTGTTTATTAATTTTTTTAATATAATTAAACAATTTTTTGGTAAATAAAGGTATATATATATATATATATATATATAATTGATATTGAAGAAAATGATAACAAGTTAATAACCATTTATTTAATATTGAATGATGGGATTTTTTTTATATAATGCTTATGTTATGTCATTAGAGTATAGATTGATATAATGAGAGCTGTACAAATTGTACACATGTTATTTTTACATATTTTTTTCAAATTTATATTTTTTAGTTATTTTTTTAAATTAAAAAACAAATCACATAAAAATTATCTATTCAATACTTTACACTAATGAGAATATGGAATTTTTGAATTTAATTACAAATCCTCTGTGTTTATGATACATAGTAATTAATATATAATGTTATTTTTCAAATTATTTATATTTATTGTACATAATAATTAATAATAAAATACACAAAAGTCAATTCATGTCATCATTACACGATAAGAGGAGAAACATTTCAACCAATCATATTGAAATAAATAAAAAAATATTATTTAAAAATAATAAATTAATTTCACAATATTAAACTTTAGATAAATTTTAATTTTTTTAATAAAAAATTAAATAAATTATATCACCCTCAATATAATAAGTTTAAAAAGTAATAATAACATGTATAATAAGTTAATGAAGTGATAATCATCGAAGATTTTGTAGCTAAAAACATTTGAATCCATAGATGCCGAATCTAATCTTCAGAAAAGAAAGAATATTCAATTTAATTTTGTTTCTGGTATTTCCTTGCATCACTTGTCATGCTTCATATCATTCTTCAACAATGGAAAAGACGTCGGATATCACGTTAGGTCAAGCCAATCTTCAAAAAAGAGAGAATATCCAATGTATTTTATATTTAATTTAATTTTGCGTCTTGTATTTCCTTGTATCATTTGTCAAGTCCCTGTCATACTTTATACTATTTTTGGATATTTTTTTCAGAAAGAAAAAGCTTCATGATTTATATTAAGAACATATAAAAGTTTAGATATGAGATTTTAAACTATAATTTTTTCATACAAAATATCTTAATAAAATACTCTTTTACAACTTATTTTGAAAAATTATTTTAAATTTATACGTAAAAATAATAATAATTTTATTAAAAAAACACATCGATGAAAAAAGCATATTAAAAATTATTTTAAATAATTTTTACATAAGTAATTATACATCCTTCCTCAAAAATTCCTTTGGAGAAAAGTTTCAGCTAAAACAATTATCTTGCTTTGAAAGCAAAGATTCTAGACAGACATGTTTTTGGAAACATGTAAGCTGTGCTCTATAAGAGACAGAAATTAGACACTATCACCAAATCTATTAAATAAAATACAAGTTTAAACATCAATTACAGCCTAGTCATTGGTCTAAAATCAGTGAAACAGTGAGAAAGTTAACTGCAATATTTATGAAAACGAGAAGAAAGCTATGGTTTGATTGGATTCAATGACCTCCTAGTTTCCTTCTTGTAGCTCCAATATTTGATTGGACAACTCGTCAACTTGAATATTATTGTCCCTATATATATACATGTATCAATGACATATTGTAAGTTTTTAATGTCCCGAAAATACAGTGTTTTGGGGTCGCAGGTATGGAAGGGGTTATTTATAACCCTGGAATTACAAGAATTTATTCATATGTGTGAAGCCTAGGAATATATTTTAATA
Organism: Pinus tabuliformis; assembly: GCA_031772625.1. NCBI lineage: Eukaryota > Viridiplantae > Streptophyta > Pinopsida > Pinales > Pinaceae > Pinus > Pinus tabuliformis. The sequence goes on along the minus strand of CM062816.1, from coordinate 1,041,843,653 downwards.
AATTGGATGAAGCTTATCTACTCTTGGAACGGTTAAAAAAAAAAATCAAATTTCAAGCCTTACAGTTGTGGCAGGGAATTTCAAAATAATTCTAAAGTATTTGCTACCTGGTTCGTTCTCACTCAATTTTTGGTTGGCATCGGTATTAGAGAGAATCAAACGCATAAAAGAATCATTTGCAAAGGTGAATTATTTCCACATTTGGTGTGAAAACAATATAGTGGCGAATCATCAAGTGAACCTAGCCACTTAGAAAGAGGTTGGGGTTATAGTCATCAATGGTAAGGAGTACCTTCAATCGGTTCCTTGATTCATTGGAACGCCCATGTATCATTTTATTAAATTAGCACATGGAGCATCATATCCCACAAAGCAAGCATTTATGCAATAAAACGACTCCTCTTATGCCACATCATTTATCATGTCGGTTAATTAATACTTTGCCCTTAGATGATGTAATCAAGGTGGAAATATGGGTAGGACATTCATTTATGAGCAATGGTGTTGGTCGTCCAAACTTGAATAGGATTTTGTAGGTTTTGGATATCATTTGGAGTTGCTCTACCTCTGCCCTCAAATAATTATGTTCGTGCTAAAAAGAACTTTGGTGAAATTCACTCAGCCCTCTTAATCTATTCGCTTTTTTCCTATTTTATATTTAAAGATCATGATCTAATGTAAATCTAGTAGTCTATTTCAATGAATACAGAGAGTATCTATATTATATAATAAAATTTAAGTGGTAGCAAAGTCGTTGTTTTTGCTTTTTTGGAAATAAACATCAAACCATTTTTGTCTGAAAAATAATATATTTTATTTTTTTCCTAATTAAAAAATAATATATATTTTAAATTTTATATATAATATAATTATATTTTCATAATGATGTGTATAATTATAATAGAATGAATTTTTAAGATTATATATTTATTCAGATTTGATTTTTTTGTAAAAGGTGTTTCATTCACTATTTTATGAAATAGTAATTAATAATAAAATAGTAATTATATTATTAATGTAAACAATATTAATTATATTATTAATGTAAAGTTTAAATTAATTTATAAATATATTGAACTGACATGATAAATATTGATCATTAAAAGTACATATCACATGACTCAAATTGTGTATGAATCTTACGTATATTGTTGTTATAATGATTGTGAAAGGCTTCATAAATGATTCTACTACACAAACTCAAGTGTCATATGAAGTGAGTTAGAATTTTTTGGTTATGTGGTATTGATAAGCCATAGTATTGGTTTTTGGTATTGTAATGAGACCTATTTACAAATTAAAAATTACCATGGGTTAAATCTCCAAAAACAAGAATCTTGTTGCATGTTTATATATATATATATATATATATATATTAAACTTATATATTAATTATTTTTATAATTAATAATAATAATAATTTAAAATTAAGTTATAATTTACTTTTTATTAAAAATGTAAAATGTATCATGAAATAAATATTCTTGATGTTTCTTATGGATTAATACGTATCTCGAATGGAGAGATTAGTTGTACACATAATGCATAGTGGGTGGTGCCTTGGATTTTGAATCACATTAAAACAACATTAACATGTAAAAAGAAAAAATAATGTAAAACCCATCACAACATTCATTTACATACATAATTAGTAACTAGTAACATCTCTATTAAAATATATATTTTTATATATAAATAATATTCCACTTTTAAATAATTTAAATGATTTATATATGTTTATATAAATATCATATTTACATTCATAGATAAATTAAATATATAATATATTTATGTTATGAAAATAAAATACATTTTATTTATAGTTTTTTCACTTCAAATTTCAATAGGATAAATTTAGGCGATTTATTAATAATTTTTTAATATACTTACATGTATTATAATATATTGAAGTTCAATGTTTTAATATTTGTTAGGGGTTAATATTTTTTAATATTTCATATTTTGATGATGATGATAATGATGATGGTTAACGTCCATGGAGATTAAACTTTGGTCTATCGTACCTAAAGAAATGAATTATTTAGTTTGATTTAAGATTTTATTCCTATGCTCAAAAAGCTTGGAGAGAAGCCTCCCGAGCTCACTGTAATTTTGACAACGTAAAAGGCTAGGAAGGTCAGTATTGCAACAAAGATTTTGAAATTGAGATCTAATGGGGTTGTACGCGGGGCACTCTAGGAGGAAGTGATTTTCATCATCGATGTTCGTATTCTCAGAGAGATGGCAGAACCTTTCCATCCATGGTGTTTTAGGAACTGCCCAACGACCCGTTTCACTATGGAGCTCATGAGAGTTTGTTCTAATCTTGGCTATATTAATTTTCTTCTTTGAGCTCGATAAAACAAATGGATACTTTTGATACTTTTTAAAAGTGACACACTATATTAACTTTTTGGAGTGTTTGTTTATGTATACACTGATTTGCTAATTATAGCAACAAAACTTTGATTTCGATATCAATTATGCATCTTGATAATTGGATTCGCTTTTTTTACCATTTATAAAAATTCAAATTCAGAGTTCGGAATAAGAAATAGTCCTTCTTACTATTTACCAAAAAAAAATTATACACAATATCAACCTCGTGCTTCCCACCTAAAAATATAAAATTTAATGGATTTGTTGGGTTAATTAAGTGTATCTGTTTTTCCAACGTCCGTTAAGAATGATCTAGACCATGAATGTGAAGATAAAACACGATCTGATGGGATAAATTAAGTGAATCTGCGTTTTCCAAACATGGATAAGAAAGATTTGGACGAGAAGTGTGACGACCAAGATCACAATGACCAAGACAAAAAGTCGCTCGTGTGTCCCTTGTGTAAAATATAGCTACTAACAGCTAACAGCCCAAAGATCATCAATACCGAATATTTCACAAACAGAACTTAATATGATAGATGACATACCTTGATTAACAGCGGAAGATGTAATGGCTGCCATCTACTTTGATCTGACTCCTGACTGTTCCTCTTCTTCAGAATTCGGTTTCTCTCCTCTTGCCCTCACTTCCTTTATGTGCTTCTTGATGGAGAAGAATGCAACTCTCGTGTGGGAGAGAGAGGACCCAATTCTTATATATTATTTAACAATAATCTGGTACGTCCATCATATACCAATTCAACGCTTAAGATCTAATGCTTTAGATTAGAAACTGCTTTAGTGCTTTAATGCTTTAATGCTTTTAACCGGGTCACATTAAGGTTTAGAAACTGCAGATTTCTAACATTCTCCCACTTGACCCGATTATTCATAATATTAAGTGTTGAACATCATACTATGATAAATTGCTGAGAGTTATGGCGGTTGTGCACTATTAATTCAATGCATTCCCTTCCATATACTACAATACCAGCAATCCATCAATTCATACTCATAATTTATATAAAACAGCATAATGGTCCACATAATGTCTTATATCATAATGATTAAACATAATATCTTTATAAGACTCTTTCTTGTTTAAAATTACATAAAATACGTATTACTACATTAAAACAAGAAACACATGATTGTATATCAGAAACACATAAAAGAGCTCAGAATGTCACACATCAATTATTATTAATACAACCAAGACCCATTCTTTGAACATGTTCCTTAAATTGTCTTGGTTGTAACCCTTTCGTCAAAGGGTCTGTAATCATAAGTTCTGTCCTGATGTGCATGATTGACATTCTTTGTTTCTGAATCTCATCTTTCACAACAAGATACTCATGATCTATGTGTTTGGCACCTTTAGAGTACTTGTCGTTCTTTGAGAAAATACTGCTGTAGAGTTATCACAATAAATTTTCAGCGGCTTGCTAATGGTGTCGACAACCGCAAGTCCTGAAATAAAGTTCCGCAACCATAATGCATGAATTGTGGCTTCAAAACATGCCACAAATTCTGCCTCCATAGTGGATGAAGCAACGATAGTCTGTTTCGCACTTTTCCATGATATGGCACCTTGAGCAAACATAAACAGGTAACCAAAAGTCGATTTTCTAGTATCGATGCATCCAGCAAAATCTGAATCGCTATATCCAATCACTTCCGATTCATTGGATGAGCATGTAATCTTTCGTTGATAGAAATTCCTTAGTCTCATGCAATATACTTAAATTATTTGCAGCAACCAAGACGTCATCAACATAAAGGACCAGATAAATAAACTTGCTCCCACTGATCTTTCGGTATATACAGTGATCAACCGTATTTTCCTTAAAACCAAAAGATGTAATAATGGTATTGAACTTAATATACCACTGCCGGGATGCTTGTTTAAGCCCATATATTGACTTCTTAAGTTTACACACCAATTGTTATTTACTTTCTACAGAAAAACCCTCAGGTTGATCCATATAAACATCCTCATCAAGATCTCCATTCAGAAAAGCTGTTTTCACATCCATTTGATGCAACTCCAAATCATAATGAGCTACTAATGTCTCCTTGTAATCAACACCATCTTTCTGAGTGTAACCCTTAGCAACAAGTCTAGCTTTATACCGTTCGATATTACCACTAGAGTCGTGTTTGGTTTTAAAAACCCATTTGCATCCGACTCTTTTACAGCCATGTGGTAACTCAACGAGATCCCAAACTTCATTCTGTTGCATGGATTTCAGTTCTTCTTTCATGGCATTAATCCATTCCTTTGACTCTTTACTTTCTACAGCATGTGAAAACGAAACTGGATCCTTATTGATTCCAATATCATAATCTGATTCTTGCATATAAACCACATAATCATCAGAAATAGCTGACCTACGATTTCTTTGAGGTCTTCTTAATGCTACTTGTTGTGGTTCATGCATATCAGCATTATGTAAGTCATTTCCTTCAGGAAGTACTTCTTCATTTATATGTTGTTCATTATCATCATGCTGTTCTACAACAGCTGGAACAACATTTGGAGTAATAGTAGATGGAGGAACTATTCTAGGCAATGTAACATTTACCCTTGTTTCCTTTATTTCTACTATTTCTCTTCGAGTACTCCCACTGACTTCACCATTCTCAATGAATCTTGCATTACCAGTTTCTACAATTCTTGGACTATGATTAGGACAGTAAAACACGTACCCTTTAGATTTCTCAGGGTATCCTAAAAAATACCCATTGATCGTTCGAGAATCTAATTTCTTTTCATGTGGATTATAAATTCTCGCTTCCGCTGGACAACCCCAAACATGCAGGTGTCTTAAGCTAGGTTTCATGTTAGTCCATAACTCAAAAGGAGTCTTTTGAACAGCTTTACTAGGAACCCTATTCAATAAATAGTTAGCGGTTTTGAGAGCATACGACCACAAATTCTTAGGTAGTGTAGAATCTGACATCATACTCCTAATCATATCCATTAACGTCCTATTGCGCCTTTCTGCTACACCATTTTGCTGTGGTGTACCTGGCATTGTGTATTGTGCACATATGCCATGACTTTCGAGGAATTTTGCAAATGGACCTGGACACTGGCCTGACTCATTATGTTTACCATAATATTCACCACCTCTATCAGACCTTATGATTTTCACCTTTTTATCTAATTGCCTCTCAACTTCCTTTACAAACGTCTCAAGGACATTCACAGATTGAGATTTTTCATGAAGCAAATAGACATAACCATAACGGGAAAAATCGTCAATGAAAGTGATGAAATACTTTTCTCCATTAAAGGCTGGAGTGTCCATAGGTCCGCAAATATCAGTGTGTATTATTTCAAGAAGCTGGCTGCTTCTAGTGGCTCCTTTCTTATTATGTTTGGTTTGTTTACCTTTAATACAATCCACACATAATTCTAGATCACTAAAGTCCAAATTTGACAAAATTTCATTACTTATTAATCTCATCATTCTTTCTTTGGATATATGACTTAGTCGTTTATGCCACAAGAAAGCGGAATTTTCATTCAACCTGCTACGTTTACATCCAACATTATTTACTACATTCAACAAGGAATTCGCATAAGTGTCATTCAGTTTCAATTTATATAAACCATCAATTAGAATACCAGAACCAACATTATCAGTATTCTTATATAAATCAAAACAGCCAAATCCAAACATACATCTGAAACCAGAATTATCCAACTTACTTACGGAAATAAGGTTTCTAGATAATGAAGGTACATAAAGGGTACTGTATAAGTCTAATATATATCCACTTTCTAGAATTAGACGATAAGTCCCAATGCCTTCAATTGAAGATTTCATTTCGTTTCCCATAAAGAGAAAACGATCTTCATTTGGATTTATGGTTCGGATCGTAAGAAATCCCTGCATATTGTTGGAAACATGAGTTGTAGCACCAGTATCAAGCCACCATGTATTAATAGGAACTTCAACTAAATTTGATTCAAAACATACGAAAGATAGATAACCTGCAAATCAAAAATGCTCATAACTAACGCGATTCAGATGTAGACATAATAGTATAATATAGCACTCCTTTGGGTAGATACTATCTTATACTTAACATAATTAAATACCAAAACATAAGTAGGTAATAAATATATTCAATTAAATAGAACTGACATCTTTGGATGATCAATATTTATTTAATCAAAATATCTATCAAACCTCATCATGTCAACTAGTTATAGAACAAGACTTTCCTTTGGGTAAGTTCTCAAGTTCTATCATTAGTGACGCCAGTTCTTAATTGGTATTATTATAACTGGCAATTTCTATCAATAATCATTATGTCACTTATGCACTAAATGATTATTCTGATTTTGACCACTTTGGTGATTAACAAAATCATAAATCTCATGTGCACAAATAACTTATAACATATACCTTATGCAAAACAACATTCTGATTTTGACCACTTTGGTGATTAACAAAATCATAAATCTCAAGTGCATAAACAATCATTAATGTATGCAAAACAATCATTCATAGAGCAATTACTTTTATGCCCAAATTTCAAACAATTATTTTGTACCAGTAAACTTTAATCGTGCAAAGCCAAAACAGTAAATGATGCACGAAAAGACCCTTCTAAACTTCAATCCAAATTATATTGAATATAAGTAATTAGGGTCCATATTTCCAACCAGCAAATGTGACCCTTGGAAACTAATACCCAAATTACAGGTATTCCAAACAATTAGAGCCAACGATTTACTCTGTCTGACCTTTCCATAATCTGAATTGACATCCCTTACATGTGTATTACATCTGCCACAAACAATAATTTTATCCATATGCACTTTGCCGAACGTCCTCATTATGCCGTCTGTCCATCGATCGGCGATTGTGATTATAAGGGAGTAATGAGTTTCTGGTTTTTGCTTATCCAAATCACATTCCTTCAGCAATAATTCAGATTCGAGTCACGGACAAAAGTTAAAATCTGTCAGATCAAATGATTTTTCGATCGATTAAAGTTTCAGGGCTACAAGCAAATCGTGATTCTGCCAGAAAGGAAGGATTAGGATATTGAGGGTTGTTTGGCATTAAGAGATCAAGGCCCAATCTTAAGTTAATTCTGTGTTTTCTATTAGTTTCATATCTCATAAGCTTCGGCTGCATAAATTGGATTAGCCCTATCATGAACCTGTATCATGGCCTCGGAGAAGAAGAAATCCGTTATAGAGATGTCATTTTGCAAACTCGCATAGTTCTCCCAAATCATCAACTAGCAATGAAGGAAAAAGCCTTCATGCCAAAATCCAACACACAACCCAATATCATAATATCACGCTGGTGATCTTACTTCCAGGTTCAGGGAGCTAGAGGCTTCAATATGGCAGAATCTAAACCTTGCTCCAGGCTATGTATACATTTGCTGCCTTCATTTTGACGATAACAACTACCTCAATATCCAATTACAACTTTACCCTACGGACGGCAAGTATTTTACTCGAAAAGAAATCCAGAGGATTGGGTTCGCTCTGAGCAAGCAAACGTACAAACCACCCCACGAATTCGGACCCTGAACTCGGCTGTAATTATTGGTGTAGCCACTGGTGCGGCGCTTTTGGCACTTGCCATTCTTGGTGTGACTTTTTACGCTTTAAGGCAGAAGCAAAGAGCTGATCAGGCGATCGAATTAAGCAAACCCTTCGTTTCTTGGGGAACAAGCGGTCCGGATAGTGGTGGCGCTCCCAAACTCAAAGGGGCCAGATGGTTTTCATGTCAAGAGCTTAAGAAGTCTACCAATAACTTCGACGACGCTCATGAGATTGGTTCAGGATGTTAGAAATTTGTTTCGTGATCATTTCATAAAACCCACACAATTTCCCAAAAGCTCAATCACATGAGTAAAGCACTAGACAGATCAATTGCAATCATAGGAAATATTCAGTTATTGATTGTGGCTCTGATACCAAATGTAAAATATAGCTACTAACAGCTAACAGCCCAAAGATCATCAATACCGAATATTTCACAAACAGAACTTAATATGATAGATGACATACCTTGATTAACAGCGGAAGATGTAATGGCTGCCATCTACTTTGATCTGACTCCTGACTGTTCCTCTTCTTCAGAATTCGGTTTCTCTCCTCTTGCCCTCACTTCCTTTATGTGCTTCTTGATGGAGAAGAATGCAACTCTCGTGTGGGAGAGAGAGGACCCAATTCTTTATATATTATTTAACAATAATCTGGTACGTCCATCATATACCAATTCAACGCTTAAGATCTAATGCTTTAGATTAGAAACTGCTTTAGTGCTTTAATGCTTTAATGCTTTAATGCTTTTAACGCTTTAATGCTTTAATGCTTTTAACCGGGTCACATTAAGGTTTAGAAACTGCAGATTTCTAACACCTTGGCCTATCTCATCGCTCAGTTTTTGGTTTTCATTAACGCTACTCGTCCCGTTTCATATTTGTATGTTTTTAAAAAATAACGATGACTGCTATCGTCTTATTTTTAATCACTCATGTTAACATATTGTCATATAACTATAAACAATTTTTAAAAACAAATCACTAAACCAATAAGTTAATGCATGTTCTTATCAATATACATTCAAAATCTGCGCATTGACACAGCTGATATGCGATACATAGATTCATTTAACGAAACCACTGTCCCTCTGCGTCCACGTTCCTCAATTTCCAAAATTTCGCATACCCTTTCATCCAACGACTTATACCCTTTCATGCAACGACTTTCTTTTACTCTCATTTCCATTCTTTATTTGTATATGCTAGGGGAGAGCCATCAATGCTTAATCGCCTCCACGTCAGACCGCACTAACGCCATGCTAGCATCCACGTCAGACCGCACTAACGCCATGCTAGCACCCTCGCCTGTCGTACGACACATTGCCCTCGCATGCGTCCACTTGTTGCTCGTACATAGCCATCGGTTAAGCAGGTTAACTTGGGGTTTAGGGTTTGTAACGACATAGTGTTTGAAGCTTGTTTTGTACACAGTTCATTTCTGTTCGGCTCTTGTTGTTGTCTGTTTGTGCTGCCGGGTAGTTTCACGTCGCTGCTCCAATGGCAGTCATTGCCATAACAATCCTCGGCGATGCAAGTAGTGGTTTATGGAGTAGAAGAGATGGTCATGTTGGAGGTTGTTCGGTTGTGTTCGTCCATTTTGTCTTGTTTTTTCGACTGGTTTTTCTTCCCCGTCTAGTGGTATGGGCTCGTTATTTGTCTATGTTCCTCCCAGTGGAGAATTTAGCTCGGATCAGTATTGGACATGACCGTTTCACTCCGGAGGGATTTTTCAGGTTTGTAGGTAAATTTGTGAGCTTGAATTTCACATTTTTTCTGCAGGTTTGGGGATATCTAACCATGTTTGATGTTGTCTTGCAGGTTGTTGCAGTCTGAGCTACGGTTTTTGGAGCATCTGGGGTTCTTGTGGCTTTTTGGCATGGAGAAATCCGATGAAACAACGACTGGATGACTAGAAGGTAGAACATTGTCCTTCCAACCTGAGTACTTGTGTTTTTAACACATTTAGCCAAACTGGATTATTCTGCCTTTGTTATGCATGTGTATGTGTTTTTAAACACCTTCACCTGTGTGGGTTTTGTGGGTTTTAGCTAATTTTTTGAAATTTAGCTTCAGCTGTGCAGGTTTTGTGTGGGTTTTCAGTTTTTTGGGTTTTGTGTGGCTTTTTAGTTTTGTGGGTTTTGTGGGTTTTGTGTGGATTTTCAATTTTGTGGGGGTTTTGGGTTGTGGGCTTCCTCCATTTATATACTCCTCTCTTGATGTGCTTGACCACCTCCTACCTCAAATGAAAAAAAGCTTAACTGAATGAATTACTAATAGATGTGGTAGCGTAGGCAACAACAACTGGTTAAAATGTGTAGTTTTCCTCAAAAACAAAGACTTCCCTTTTTTGGTGAAGCCAACAAGCTAATGACCCAACGAGGGGGATTCTAAGGGGAAGGACCATCTCCTCGTTCTGGGTTACCGATTGACGAGATATCCCATAGGCTATCGTTCCTGAAATACTTAATATATTTTGGAACCTCAAATGAAAAAAAGCTTTGAAGATTAGGTTATATATATATATAACCTGTGTTTATAAGGGTTCGTAGGCATAATTGTCCATGAGGTCTTGAACTTCTTGAACTCGATGATTGAATACATGTAAGGGGAAAAGATTTTATTCGAAGATTGTCTGGCTGTTGTATTTCCTTTGCAATGATGTTTCATCTCTAAATCATTGGCTTGCTTGAGATTGCTTTGAATGCTTTGTACATAGTGTAGGCAGTCACAAACAACCATCCTTTGGACTTGTTCTGCCATATGCCTCAACTCCTAGCACCACTACAACCATCCCCTGTGTTCTGTACAAGTCAAAAACAACATCAATATGCCATGTACATACAGCCATTGCTTATCAGCCTGTGAATTATATGTTAATTGTTTCTTGGTTGCAGTGATCATAATAAGAATGAGAAGTGCTTCATATCCTTTAACTTTTGAATAGTAGAGTGTGTTCTACAATTTTATATTTTTTTAATTCATTATTGCCACCTAAGCAAACATATATATATTATATGGGTCATTAAACTGGGAAAACAATGACAGAGAAGAAAACATGATACTCATGTTAATTTCTCAAATGACTCATGTACCACTAGTGTATTATTCACAAGAGTACTGGAACATATGCATGTATTCAAATCTTCAAAAGGTAGAGGAATGGTTAATTTGAGTGTTGGGTTTGACATTAAACGAAAAAATTGTCTAATTGGGATATAGTGTTATAGTGCATTGGTATCCATAGCTGGCATTGGTCTTGACTTTCCACAACAATCAATATATAACCTCTCTTATACATTTGTTAGATTTATAGTTAGATACATGAGTCCATTTATAAAGATTGCATCTACCCAGTCCAAACTTCATTTAGTTCTATTTCCTTTGCAATGTTGTTTCAAACTGGATTCGATTGATCTTTACTTTGTGTAGACCACATAATACAACCCCTTTATTGATTGGTGGAATCGCTAGTATACAAACACAACACTATTCATAATCTCTAAATCATTGGCTTGCTCGAGATTGCTTTGAATGCTCTATACAGAGTGTAGGCAGTCACAAACAACCATCCTTTGGACTTGTTCTTCCATATGCCTCAACTCCCAGCACCACTACAGCCATCCCCTGTTTTCTGTACAAGTCAAAAACAACATCAATAGGTCATGTGCCTACATCCATTGCTTATCAGCCTATGAATTATATGTTAATTGTTTCTTGGTTGTAGTGATCATAATAAGAATGAGAAGTGTTTCATATCCTTTAACTTTTGAATAGTAGAGTGTGTTCTACAATTTTGTGTTTTGTTAATTCATTATAGCCACCTAAGGGATATATATATATATATATATATATATATATATATATATATATATATATATATATAGATATATATATATATATATATATATATATATATATATATATATATATATATATATATATATATATATATATATATATATATATATATATATATATATATATATATATATATATATGGGTCATTCAACTGGGAAAACAATGGCATAGAATAAAACATGATACTCATGTTAATTTCTCAAATGAGTCATGTACCACTGGTGTACTATTCACAAGAGTGTTGGAACATATGCATGTATTCAAATCTTCAAAAGGTAGAGGAATGGTTAATTTGAGTGTTGGGTTCGACATTAGACGAACAATTTGTCTAATTGGGATATAGTGTTATAGTGCATTGGTATCCATAGCTAGCATTGGTCTTGACTTTTCACAACAATCAATATATAACCTCTCTTATACATTTGTTAGATATATAGTTAGATAAATGAGTCCATTTATAAAGATTGTGTCTACCCATTCCAAACTTCATTTAGTTCTTTTTCCTTTGCAATGTTGTTTCAAACTGGATTCAATTGATCTTTACTTTCTATTATTTTCTCTTGAATTTCCTTTAGTGAGAAAAAAGAGATTCTTTTGTTTATTGCCTCTACGGGCAGACAGAGGGTTGGTTTCCATTTCACTTCTCAACCACATGCTCTTGGGCAAATCTTTCCTTTGAAAATGAAAATTGTCCATAATGTTGACGGTCCCCATGGTGGAAAGAGCTACAGTGAAGCTTCTACCTATTATTCAACAGTGAATATGTTTGTAATGATCCTAATTATAGTGATATTTTTTTATCTTTATATGTGCAATATATAACCTCTCTTGAAATAGGAACTGTCAATATATAACCTCTCTTGAAATAGGAACACATATCTTCCATTGGATAGATATTATAGATCTCTTTGTCTCTTGTTGAATCCCCTCATGCTCAGTTTCTCGCTGGTTATTAGTATCTTCTATTGGTAACTACTTGTGATTTATGTTCACTTCTTTTCCTTCTTTATTATGTTTCCTTTCATCAAGTAATTACCAAATTAAATGATTATCCTGGTCATACTTGTTGTAGTTGGATCTTCACACCGAAATAAAAATAATTTTCAGATCATAATTCCAATTCAAATTCAATATAGTTTATAGTTTAGCTTCTACTATGAAACCAATCAACATATTGCATCCTTACAAAATTCACATTGTGATGTGGTTACAAAAATTAATTCATGCCACCCCTATGCTTGATGGCCTCCATTTCTTGCATTGCCCAAAATTGTTGAGTCTCCTGCCTAACCCAAGTATGGTGGACTACCCAAGATTGGTTGATTAGGATGTGCTTGAATGTTACCATATCCTTGACTCCAATTTGCTCCTTGTAGCCATGGAGGGACTAAGTATCCCAAGTGTCCACTTGTGTTACTAACCCTCCTTTGTATAATGAACCTAATTGCAAATGAGGAAAGGATAGAGAAGTTTGTGTTTCTCATCAGTAGATTCAGTTTTAGCGGGTTTCCCTTTCGAATAAGCATTTTGTTTCAATTTACCTTTCCCCCTCTTCTTATGTCCAGTCGATTGGGACTTTCCGGTAGATGATTCTACGGCATTAATTTTGGAAGTAGCTTCCAGAGAAAGGATTTCAGACGGTGAATCTTGTATGGCCAAATTCTAAGTATTTTTAGAATTTTTCTTTTTCCCCCTAGACTATTGCCTAACATAACCTATTATACCATCAGCGGCAATATATCATGTAGGAGAAGTAACTATTGGATCACTTGTAGGGCGCAGTAAATTCGAGATTTTCCCATACAATGTGCCAGATTGGGTGTAGACTAAGTCTAAATACTAGGCATGAGCAATTAACCGCTCTTTCATGACGACGCCTTCCTTAAAAACATCCTCGGTAATAACAAGAAGAAGTGACTTCATAAAACATTCAGCGAAAATTTGATTTAGAATAAAAACTTTGACTAACCGACATCTACATCTCCATTCATGCATATGATCAGAAATGTAAATCGATTTTGATTGTTTTAAAGAAGTCAGTCGTTCGATGCTAGTATCACAACGAATCTGTAGTTGAAAGTGGGTTAAAAACATTGTTGCCAGGGAGTTAAAGTTATGGAAAGAGGCGTGAGGTATCTCAATGTACCATTTGGCTTCTAAACTAGTTAAAGTTCGTTGGAAAAGGTGAAGATGGATAGAATTGTCAACTAAAGAATTCGATGCACACCAAAGATGATACGTCATTACATGGTTGGATGGGTCTTCCCCGGATTTGACTTCAAATTTGGGTATGTCACTCAGTAACTTGGTAGGAATCACCAGCCAATAAGGATAATAATAAATAGGATCGTTCATTAACCGGGATAAATCAAGTAAATCTACGGTTGCAATAAATGGTACCCGTCGGTTAGGGTCTTGCGGTAAAGTTTGATAACCTTGCGGTTAAGGCCAACCCCTGGAGGAGGATACCCAAGATATATTGGAATACCTTGTGCAGTTGGAATTGGAATTCCATCAGGGTGAACCATACTAGGTTGAGGTTGAGTAAATATGACTGGGGTATGGTTGACTCTGGAACAATTGAGCTTGACCATTTTGACCTAAGTAATATTGCCCCTGTACAGGTTGAGCTTGCAAAGGTTGAACTTGAACAAATTGACTTTGAACAGGTTGAATTTGAATAAATTGACCTTGAAATGGTGGGTTTTGGAATGTTTTACCTTGGAAAGGTGGACTTTGAAAAACTTGTCCTTGAAAAGGTGGAACCTGACAAGCTTGTCCTTGAAAAGTTGGGCTTCGGAGAGCTTGAGCTAGAAAAGGTGTTTTCATTGTTCCTATAGTGGGTTGACCGATAGGAATCTGTCGTATAGACTAGACTGTAGGGTCGGTTTGATAAGAAGAAACCTGAGGGATTACCTGAGTAGTTTGAGGAACATATATTTGAGGGGTAACTAGAACGGTCGTTTGTGATATTCCTAGGATAGGTGTCTGAAGGGAACTTGGAATCAGCTGTGAAACAGGTGTTTGAATAGGTTGTTAAATTGGTTATTGAACAAGTGTTTGAATAATAGGTTGTCCAATAGGATGAACTAGTTGATAAAGTGGTACTTGTGGAGCAACTGGACCAAACTGTTGAGTAAAAAAAGGATTCCAAATAGTGTTTGTCCCAGGGTAAGGAGTACCAAGAAAAGGTTGAGTTACAACAAGTTGACCTAGACCAGGCTGAGGTATCTGACCATAAGTTCCAGTAAAAGGTTCACCCCGAACCGTACGATAAGGTCCGGCAACAGGTTGTCCTCCAGGTGGAGGATAAGGTGGTTTCCCCCAGGCGGGTAATAAACACAAATTGGGGTTACTTTAGGGTTACTTGAGTTATTGGATACCATGTGAATTTGTTGGTATGATGCCATAGGCACTTCAGGCATGGATTTCATGCTCTGAATAGTAGATGTAGATAAACCAGATGACCAAGTAGAAGGTTGAGGAGAAGAAGCATCTCCTGAAAATGTCCCAGTAAGTGACTGGTATATAGGAGGAATTGATGGACCATCATACAATAGTGATTCCAGGGAGTTGGTAAACATAGATGAATCAATGGGTTGGCTCTCAATGGGAATTTCTGACATAGTTCTTTATGATGAATAAAAAGGAATGTGTGGTGGTGTCAAATTACGACCTAAGAAGGCCAAAGTGGTAGAATACCAAGGGTCGGGTTAGAAAGAAGAGAAAGGAATTCTTGGGTCAATTCATTATCGATAAATGGAGAATGAGGTGTTTTTCCCTCTTCGTCTTCGGTAATATCTTCAATACCAATTAACACAGGAGGTAATCTAGTCATAATTATTAGCTTCCTTCGAGGTGAAGGTGGTTCAGTAGTAGGAGCTAAAACAGGCGAAGGTGATTCAGGTTGAGAAACTTCATAATGAGGTTGTTCTATTTCTGGTTTGGTTAGTTTGGTGTATGAAACCTCACTAGTACTAGATTCATTTTGAACTACTTCGGTAATCTCTAGGCCAGAATGAACTAAGCCTGATTCTACTTCTTGCATTGGATTCACTTCAGTTTCTATTGTCTCAGATTGTAAAATTATCGATGTTTCAGGTTCTTCTGAGGCTTTAGATCTGTTGACTTTTACCTTTTAGTTTTTATCTTTCCCAATTAACTAGGTGTGTATTCATGGAGTTTACATTGCATTCTATGTGACTGCCTTGGTGATTCAGCCAGGATGAAAATTTATCGCAAAATCAAATAAGATTCACAATCCAATCCTAAGTTCTCTAAAAATTAAAAACAAACAATTAACACACAATAAAAAATCTAAGGATTCAAACCATGCAAACAAGCTTTTCACAACAAACTCACTAGTTGGTAATGAAATCCAACATCACAGAGATCACAGTGAAAATTGGCTATCGATAGAGTTGGTGGAACCAGTTACGCTCACAACCTGCTTAATGTACACAGTTTGGTGCAAGTAAACTTCATTTATGCCATCTTGAATGAAGAATACCCTCCAAAATTTTCTAAGTGAGTCTAGCCAACGTCTGTTCCAGGTACAGTAGAGACATCGCCTCTGTCGTCACCTCGAGTAAAAACCCTAAGAATATGGTCACTAAAGTTACCACGTAAAACAATTCAACCTAAGGGGACAGTCGCAGATCAGAGGTACACACAAGGGCAGAGTAACAAATCTCAATCCCCTTGAAAGTTCCTCAACATGGTTAAACTAAGGTTTACTTCCAAGTGATTCCGAAGTACCTTTCGGCACCATTTTTAGTACGAGTAAATCGCTCAACTGTAGCCAATGAAGTGGGGTCAATCACTTCACCATGTTTGATATGATCTCGTGCTTGACTCCTTTGTAAGGGGAGCTTCCCAAAGAAAAATTGCAGTAAATGGATTTTCCTCCCTATCATAAGATTCTATTGTTTGTTAGCGTCTTTGGAAAGTTAACTCACTTCCCTATTCCAAATCCCTACAACCTAATCTATTGTAGGTGGAAAAGATCCATAAGAATAAAAACTTTCTAGGTTGATTTTATTAGCGTTGATTTTAGGAGTCGTTATTTACTCAAAGGTGACAGATGTGAAACTGATGAAATTATGACTTGACACAAATCCTAATGCAGTCAAAAATGAAAATTTCATCTTTTCGTTTCAATGAAAATCTATCTGAAGTAAGGAAAGAGTCCTTCACATTTTCAACTGAAATGTAGACAAAAACTATAAATCTCATTATATTCCTTTTCCTAAAATGTAGCTATCCAATTTCGAATTGCCCAAATATTGAAAATAACTTCAAATTTTCACTTTTCCCAATAACACAAAAAATCAAGAAATCTCTCTTTTCATACAATCACTCAGAGATTCGAAAAATGCAACAAGAAACCAATAATCACTAAAAATGAATTTTCCCTAATTAAATGTTATGAATTCACTTGCAGTAAAAAGTACAGTTCATGAACACTTCAGCAATAGAAAGAAAAATGACTTTTAGTTTTGAAACAAGCATAAGAAGTATTTTTTCACAAACAATACCTAATCTTGTAAATCATTGATTTTGACACACAAAACAAAGTCTCGCAAAAGAGAAAACTAGACTCAAAACCTAATGTAATCGAAAGACGACCATTCATCAGATGAGACTTTACCCTAATTTGCAAAAACAAGACAACCACAAGCACCTCTCAACATAACACTCAACTAGACTGACAAACACTCAAAGAAGGTTCAAACAAGTGTAAATTAAAAAGGAAAGACCAAAAAGTTTGGATTTGATGAGGATACAGCTAAGATTTTAAAAAATTCCAGGTATTTGCACAGGTCCTGGAGTAAACTAGTGTGAATATGTTGTGTTGCTAAAATATAAATGCACAGAAGTGTGCACTGTGCCTAAAGACTGAGTGTGCACAACAGGGAAATTTGGAGAAAAAAATGAAATCAAACCCAAAATCCAAATTTTAAATATTTCCAGACACTTAAAGAAGGCTTGTACAGAAGGTTGAAAAGGTCGAATAAGGAAAACTAATGGAGAGTGAGATGAGTCCCCAACGGAGTCGTCAATTTGTTATGTGGACTTATCCCTCTTGCGAACAAGGCCAGTCTCCCTAGACTTCAAAGAAACTCAATAACAAACAAACAGGAACTACTACCTTTCTCTAGACTATGATTAACTGAAGCAAATGTTATGATGGAGGCATCTTACTGATTAAATGAAATTATTGATCAAGTCCCCTTCAAAGCTTCCAACCATTTGCTCCTCGATGCTTTAGAGATCCTTCCGTCACTCCCCATAGCTTCTCCATAATGTCCTGAAGGAGATCTGCATAGACAAAAACAAACACGAGATCAAAGCATCCAGTATATAACCAAAGAGATAAATGGACTAATTAACCAATCATATATCATAAACTGATCAATATGCAATCACAATCTATGTAGGTGATCAAGGAATCCTACAAATTAGATCAACAAAGATGTAATTGAGAAAGAACAATTTCCTTTATATTAATAAACTAGAAAAATCCTTACAACCATGTAGCCTTGATGTTACAAGCCCCTTCCCACAATCACTAACCCTCTTCTTAAATGAATAGCTTTCCAACCTTATTCCAACAACATAAGCCTACTTCCAACAGTCCTCTCCCAATCCTCAGACCTGTAGTAGCTTTATAGGCCAAGAATGGGAAGTTTTGGATCCATTCTTCAAGGGATGAGATCCACTAATAGTGGGATAAGGGTTCCACAAAGGAAGGGGAGTTGCTCCATGATGGGAGGGATCAAGACTGAATAGGAACCTATTCGAATCTTGTTGGTCGGGATAGATGCTACCAACAAAGCTTCTAGAATTTTATTTTTGTTTTTACATTTGTTAATTCATGTTACATTGGTCACAGTGTAACACAGTGCGTACTTATGTGCAGTTTATAATGGACTTCTATGCGTATGCGCAGAGATTGACTAGGAAACTGCGCTGGAAGCGAAAAACAAGGTTTTGTACCATGTGATCTAGGAATTCCATTTTCTTTGGGATGATTTGAATTCTAACTTTGCAGGGGAATGCCTTTGGGATACATTTGTGGATAGTGAAAGATCCAAACCAATGGTCATTTTCCTAATGCGACAAAATGATGTGTAACACCTTATCATAGTTGTAATATTGGAATGCGTGAAGGAACTTTGTTATAAATACATCCTAGTGGTATATAGAGGTAATCGACAATGATTGACACCATTTTTTTGCTTGGCCTGTGAGAGTGAGAGTAAAAATTTTGCACATTACACCTTCATCAATATCAGAAAAAGTGTAGATTGTAAAATTTTGAATATACTATAAAAACATGTTCATATGCAGAAACTTTTCCCTTACCATAAAATATATTCTTGGATAACAATTTTACTACCTTCATTGGAGTGTTGTAATATGTGCGTACAAAGATGAAACTCCAAATAGGAAGTTTAGAAGAACCATTGAAAATAAATAAATAAACTTCAAAATGCAATATTCCAAAGAGTTAGTTTGTCTGTGTCCCTCCTTCTAGCACCAAAAATGTTGATGGAAAAAATTGGCTATGATCAACATTAAGGAAATCACCTGGTCAGTGCCCCAATTAGACCCTTTTTTAGTTTGGTGTGTTGATTTCGACCGGTTATGGCCTCGGTTACCTTAACCTAAATCTAACCTAAACTAAATTCCTAATCTAAACTCATTTAAATGCATAAATCTAATTCTACCTCTACCTTTTACCTGCTAATGTATGATTTTGTTCACTAATATTAACAGGCAAAAGAATAGACTTGCCTACTTGCAACTGCTTGAAGAAGTAAGTCTTTTAAATGGGTTGAAATAAGGGCACATCTAGGCCACCAAAAAGGGTGCTCCTTCTTAAGGAGACTTTTATTAAAAATGTAAATTAAATCTAAATGCGGTCCTACTTTCTACTACGGAAAAATAATTCAATCTCTTCTAACTTGAAAAATAGGAAGTAGTTCCTATATACCAAGTGCAATGGTTAAAAAAAAAGGATTAAACATGCAATTTATGATTAATATCGAGTTACTGAAGTAGTTTTGGTAACTGATAGTATATAGTGTTATGCATGCCCTATTTGAATAATTATTTTAAATTGAAAATGATCAAGAATTAGTGTTTATAACATGGAAATAGTTCTCATGCTCAAATAATTATTAAACCAATGTATATTGATAAATATTTGAGAAATTAGTTGCCAGACATTTAATAAAATATATGATTGCTCTGTGTAAATTTTCTCCTCACCAACACCATTGAGAAAGGTAGTCTTCACATCCATCTTGTGGATCTTCCACCCCATTTGTGCAGCTAATGCAAGAATTAATCTGATGGAGGAATACCTTGCCATAGGGAAAAAAATTTCCTCATAATCAACTCCCTCTACCTGGGAAAATCCTTTGGGCACAAAATTTCCCTTGTACTTCTCGATGCTCCCATCAGCTACATGCTTCACTTTGTAGATTCATTTGGAACCAACCAGTGATTCCCTTCTAGTCTCGACAACACTTCTTATACATTGTTCTTCATGATGGATTCATATTTTTCCACCATGGAATCAACCCAAACATGGTGAGAAATTGCTTCCTCAAATGAAGAAGGCTTTGACTCAACGAGCTCTGTCATGAAATCCATGTAACCAGTGTACCTCTCAGGTTACCTCCTTTGCCTGCGTACTGATGTAGGGGCTCCCACATTCTCCCTAGCATCCTGCAACGATCTATCATCTTTTGTAGTTCTCTTTCTCCCTTCTTTGGATGTTTCTGGTTGAGTGGGTGTCTCCACTTGACCTCCTCTCTTCTCCTCCATTTGTGGCTGCTCCACGAATTCCTGAAGCTCATCCCAAGGCTCCTCCTTTGGAGCTAGAAGCTCTTGCTCTAGTGGGATACTCATCTCTCAGTCCAGAGAGAATCTCATAGCCTTCTCCTCATCAAACTTGACATCTCTCCTCACCACTTTCATCCTCAATGAAGGTAAATACACCCAGTAATTGTGTGGAGTTTCAATGTATCCTACAAAAACTTCCAACTCTGTTGTAGGCTCAAGTTTCTTCCTCAAATCCTTGGAGACATGACAATAAACTTAAGTTTCCAAAAATTCTAAAGTGATACACATCAGGCTTTCTCTCAGAGACAGCTTCCTATGGTGTGATCATAGCAGGTATTCTATGAGGACTCTGGTTCTACAAGTAAACTGTTGTGGTACATGTTTCTTCCCATAGACGCAATGGTATCCCCTGATCATGTAGCATAACTCTTGCAGCTCCAACCATTCGCATGTTCTTCCTCTCAGCTACCCCGTTCTGTTATGGGTTATATGGTGCTATCATTTATCTTCGAATACCTTCTTTGGCACAAAAATATTAAGGAATTCGAAAAAAATTCACCTCCATTGTCACTCCTGAGAGCCTTCATCTTCTTCCTAGTCTCCTTCTCAACTAATGTCTTAAATTCTATAAATTTTGAAAACACTTCATCATTTTTCCTCATGAAGAAAATATAACATTTTCTAGAGAAATCATCAATAAAAAAATGCAGTACTTTGTTGTGGAGGCTATAGAGAATGGTCCACAAACATCGAAGTGAACTCGCTCCAGAATTGCATATGCTCTGCTATCTCGGCCATGGAAGGTGGATTTGATATATTTCCCCAATGTGCAACCCTTGCATACATCTTGTTGGTCAAGGGAGCCTTTAGGGAGACCAGTGGTAATTTATTGTATGATTTATAAGTCACCATGGTGAAGATGACCCAATATTTTGTGTCAAAGTTCTGTAACATCTCGACTCTGCACTTTTCCTACCTTGCTGCTCAATGC
Organism: Pinus tabuliformis; assembly: GCA_031772625.1. Lineage (NCBI taxonomy): Eukaryota > Viridiplantae > Streptophyta > Pinopsida > Pinales > Pinaceae > Pinus > Pinus tabuliformis. The sequence continues at coordinate 1,041,821,980 of CM062816.1, read as the reverse complement.
AGCGCAATCTCCCACCTCAAGCTTGTATATGTTATTCACTCAAACTCCAACTTGTTTCACTTGCCTGGTAGTTATGTGTCTTAGAAATTCTTTCCCTTTACTGAAAATAACATCATAGCCTTTATCCTTCAATACTACTATATAGATCAAGTTCTTCTTCAACCCAGGTACAAACATAAAATCTTTGAGGCAAAGAGGGGAGTTTTTCTCCCTCTCAAAGGTGGAAGTAGCAATTCCTGTAGCATTTTACCTCATGTCATCCCCCACTTCAATATGCATCTAGAATTCCTTCTCCTTCAGGCTACTTAAAATTTCCTTGCACTCTATGACAAGGCACTAGAATCAAGGTACCACACACTCCCCATAATATTGTTGGTCATGCATGCTATTAGGATAAATTCTAATTCAAATTGTGAAGTCAGTGCTTCACCTCTTGCTCCTCCTGAAGGATTCTTGTTAGACTTCTTGTGCGGACACTTTGTTACATAGTGCATGTATTCATGGCAGTGGAAACATTATATCTTGCTCAAGTCTTTCTTCTTGCCATTATTTTGGTTGGATTCATGTTTTCTTTGGGTCTTATTTCCTTTTCCCTTCTTCCCCTTCCCAATCAAGGAAAATTTCTCTTCATCCTCTACTCTAGATCATAATCCATCTCTGGTATTTCTCCTGACCTCTTCTTAAACGAAATCGGATAACAACCTTCCCAATTTGGTAATTTTTCCCTTCCATTCACAGAGTTTTAGTAGTTGTGCCAGTATTTTGGAAGCCTTGGAAGAGCTAGGCTCACTAGATCACCTTCTACAACATTCTCCCCAACCCCTCCAAGCTCATCTCGAACTTGAGTGAATCTGGAGAGATATTGTGGAATGGTATCATTTTTTTGCATCCTAATGTTTCGAAGTTTGTCTTTCAGGGCCAATTTTTTAAGGTTACTCTTATTTTCTAATAGCTCAGTGAATGTCTTCCACATAGAAAATGGTGTTTCTTTTCCATGGAGATTTGAGACCACATGGTTTCTCACAACTTCCAGAATAATTATCCTAGCCTTTGCAACATCCTTCTTCCATTGGGCTAATTATTGTGTATCACATTTTTGGGGTTTCACAATGCCAGTTTTAACATATTCTAACACACCATTATCATCAATCATTGCTTCCATTTGGTCCTTCCATGCTATGAAATTTGAGCCACACTCCAGGGCATACTCCAATCTCAATCCGTTGAAAGACATTATCCTGAATCTGAATAAAAGTTGCTACACTTAAGCTGCAAATTCGAAATTCCTAAGGGAAAAATTCGAAATACTAGTTCTAATGTGATTTCAAGGCTCTGATACCATGTAGAAATTTGATAGAAATTGCAATTGCTCAAGAAATTGAACTGAAATCAAGAGACACAAATTCTACTCTACTAATCTGCAGAATGAAAATCACAATTTAGAAAAACATGCATAGACATGCAACAAGAAAAACCAAAAGTACACAGTGATTTCTAGGGGAACCCAACTGGGAAAAACCCCTCAAGCCTCTTTGCATTAATCAGTTGAATAGAGAAACTATTACAATTGCATGCTCCAACTTTGAGCACCACCTGCAAAAGCAAAATTATTCTCTCTGCTGAATGAGAACCTCTGTCCAACACTTAGCCAATTTCTACCTCCTCTAGCCTCCTATTTCCTTATGCAATTCTGAGCTAATTCAAGCTCCTAAACAATAGGAAAGTTCGTATTTCCCAACTCAATTCCCAAGGAATTGATCTCCTGACTACATGCAAAAATTTTACACTAAACTAGTATACAATTAATGTTACACCAGCCTTTGTCTCCTCCACTCCAGCTGAGCAATTCGAAATCCATGCATGTCTAGGCTATTTTGTGTTGATTGATCAATTAACTGATAGATCTTTGATTTATATTGTTGTCTCACTTCACAACTGACCTTCAGCTGACTCTATTAATTGTTAGAGGTCAATTAATTGAGCGCAACTAAAAATAACTTAACTAGATTGCTAAAATTTAGCAATCAACACATTCATGATTGAACTCCAAGCCCACTAACTCGAATTTGTCAATCTAACTAAGTGACAAGAGCCATGTCACACTAGTTAACTACTTCCAAGTTGTCCTGCTGATGTGGAAATTTGATTTACTCAATTTGACTAAGGTTGAAGTCAAATTGATCCTTTCTTGCTACGCTTTCTAACATTGTCCTCTAAGATGGAAATTAAATGTCCAGAAAGCAATCCCCAAAACTCATATCTAAGTTTCTATCTAATCCTATAGAAAAAGTCCCCTTTACAATAATGCGAAGAGTTTCTCTCTTGCAAAAAAAAAATGGAAACCTTCAATCATTTGCAGACCTCTTATTTATAATTACACAATTCAATTTTTAAAATATAAACATGTTTTAATGGTAGTTGAATGAAGATTTTTATATCTGATTTTGAGGTTTCGGAAATTCCTCTTGTTTCTTTGTTGCTCCAATCCTAAATATCTAAGGCTCCAAGTCATGATTTCCTCCAATGAACTCTGCAAAAATATTGACAAAATTATCGTCAAAAACATAGCAAAATTGGATGCAAGACTTAGAATTAAACAATTGAAATCAAAACATTCTAAGAAAAACTCCAATTAATTAATTAATAAAAATGAAATATGAGCTCCAAATTGCTTCCTACTGTGACATTCATGATGTTATCAGCAAGATTTCTTATCAAATCAACTCTCCTAAGTTTTAAATTTCATTTTGGGGTCCTAAAGTCTAAATTCTACTAAGTTTTAATTAGTGTTGCCTTTTAATTTGGCAGCGCTCATTGTAACGATATAAGTAAAGGACGATGCCAAATCAAAAGGTAGTGAATGCTAACCCTGATATAAACAGAGGCACTTCCAATTCAAAATACAGTGATTAAGACATATCATCTCAAATAGGGTGCACTATCAAATTAAATGACCAAGTGTTGAAATGATTATAATCGATCAGTTAGTATGCTAACAAGGATAAAAAATCGAGTGTTAATATATAAAACACACACATGCAAAGAGAGAGATTGTTTCTACAATTTAAAAATGAATCCAGATGTTGAAACGTGGAGTTCCAATGTTCTGTTTGGTAGCCAAAATCAATTTAAACATCGTTGATTAAAGTGATTAAATTTCAAGGTCTTGTCACTCTTCATTTCAGCTGAGACTTTGTAATATTTATTAGCATGATAGAATTTTGGTATTGGGTTAGCCCCAAAGCAATGACAAGGAGTCTATATTGGTGTCTACGAGGAACGCAAATCAAAGGATACAAGAATATTATTGCCAAATGCTCACGCAGAGAACACCCAACCAAAACTCATATTCAAATTTGGTATTTTGAATGACCGAGTGTACGAAGGTTATGGAAAGTATTCACAAAAAGTTGAAAGATAGACAAGTAGCATTTAATCATCAATCGGGCAGTAATCATCAATTATTGAGCACAAATGGTAGAAAAATCAACCAAGTGGATTGTTCTAAATCCAAGGGGATTTGATTCCAACTCCAACATGTTGATACATCTAATAGCAGTTTCCATATATTTTTTTTAGTATGTAGATGAGATAGCGGGTTAACTTTATTGATCTATACAAACTATGTTTTATAGAAAACAGGTGCTCAACTTTCAGAGAGGAAAACTATTGTGTAAACTTGCAATATTTTTTAGATCAATCGAAATTGTTTGGATCAGAAGTACTAGAATTTTGGCCTCAAGGATTCTCGTGGCTATGCTGTCGAGTTTGTGTCTTCTCCTTATGTGATTGTTTCCTTCATTGTGCAACTCATATCATGTTTATCTTCAGTATTTTATTAAAGGAAAATGTTTCATAACTCATCCAAGTTATATGCTCTGAATACATATGAATCAAGTATTTCAAGTTTTTCCTTCTAAAGCTACTTTAAAATTCACCCTTTGTTGGGTGCTCTATTATAATGGATTGTCCCTCTTTTCAACCTTCAGCTAATATGGTTTTATTTCTAAGAAAGCATTCCTACCCTGCCTTTGATTAGTCTTTGTTCAATTTACCAAGTATCCAGCAGACCTTTGATGAAATTTCAAATCACGTGACTCCACGCTTAATGGATTTTTGCTCATACTACCCACAGTCTTCAAAACTCTATCACATACAAAAGTTCTAGCCATTAATTTAAATTTACATGTAGGTTTTCTTTGAATGAGTCAATACACATTTGTGGATATCAACCAATGATGGTTGGTCTCAGTCTCAATTAACAATCGAGTCATGATAGGTCATTAAAAAAGTGTTTAAAATATTTTATGAAATATAAAATTTTAATTAAATAGTTTAATAAAATATATAGTCAAAGATATTCATGTAAATAAAGTTAGACATTTATCTTGGGTGAGAGGTTAAATTGCAACCAAGGTTGTATATCGTTTTATGTATGGATTAAGGCTAGATGCTACCATAAATCACATATTGAATTGTGGGTAGCCTCAACAATGATTACAAGGGATATTAGCTTTCTTGTGAGTATTATTTAGGTTGAATTTGCATTTTGGTCCTATAATAATACTTTAAATTTCTTTTGATTAGTTAAGAGTTAATCTTCCTTGTACGTAACATAATGTATCCATGACCCAACTTCCAAATCCAAAGGCATTTGGAAAGTGTCGAAATCCCCCCCCCCCTATGGACCACAAGTTGGTTAAGAAGGAAAAGGATTACTTCAAATATTTTAGAAATTTATTTCAGTGCTCGAAAAGTATTAAGAGAAGTATTTCAAGATCCCCATAGTTTTTTCAAGTTAAGAGTTTAGGAAGGTTGGTCATGTGGCAAATCTTTTGAACTAAAATTAAATCTTTGTATATGTCAAGCAACCTAAGAGAGTGTTTTTCATGTTTAATCATCTTAGTGTTACAAAGATGACATACTCTTTCATCATAAAGCGTTTTAGAAATTGACCAATGCCCAGTTTCACTATGAGGATCATGAGAATTAGTTCTTACTTTAACAATGTTTATTTCCTTCTTTGCACTTCTTAGAATATATAGATACTTTTGATTTTCTATATTTGCATTGATCACCTCCTTGTGATATCTTAATTTTTTTTTTCCTCTAACTCTTTATTACACCACAATTTCTTCTTAAATTTTGATTTAATAATATTTTCAATATTATCTTTATTTTTCAAAATGATTGTTTTCTTCATCTCCAACGGTTTAGCCAAGACTGGGCATCCCTATTCCACCCCTACTTGAGCCAAAGGTGGTTTTGGCTAAAATTTAAAGCAATTTTAGGAAGTCTTTTATCTTCCATGTTGTTTAACTTGTTCTTATACATTAGGTACCTGGTCATAATTATGCTCTCAATGAGGGAAAAACTTGCTTTAATGAGGACAATAGGGTAAGGTATATTTTCTTTAATTTTGAGATTATAGGTTATAAAGTTCTTTTGAATTTGCTCTATCTTTCTCCATGACTTTCTAGAAACATTGTATTCCCAAACTTCACATCCATATAAAATAAGGGGAGTAATGAGAATGTAAAACAAGAGTCTTTTTCTTATCTCAAACCCAAAGTTCCATTGATTTACAATTGTTTTCAAGCCCATAATAAGCTTTCCACCCTCAATTTAATCTTTTTTTTAATGCTACATATTTAATTGAGCTTGTGCTTAGTATTGATTATGAGATATTTGCAAAAAGACACTTCCTCCAAGTTGTTGCTATCATATATGAAAGTATATTATATGATATTAATGGATTTAATTGTCATGACTTTTTGTTTTGTCAATGTTAAATGTCATATTCATAGTGAAGCAAAAGTCCTTTAAGATCCTTAGTTGCATGCTAAGAGTATAGGGGCTACTTGCTATGAGAACAATATCATTAGCATAAAGAAGAAGAATGATGACTATGCCAACAAAAGTTAGACTAATGTAACTTACTTCTCTCAAACAATTTTTTAACGTGTTAATATTTTATGTGTGTGTGTGTGTTTTATTTCCTTACGGAACAACAAAGAGGTAGAGTCTTGAGATAAAAAAGAACAAAAAGATATGTAGGAAGAAGATACTTCCAAAGAAAATGCAACAATGGCAAATCCTCGTGAAAAATAGATCCCCTATTGAATCCACGAGGATTTTGCTAGAAAAGTGTGTTCTTGGTTATATCAAGTGGATGAGGAAGAATTCAAAAATTGCATCATTCACTTGCCAAAGAATGATCCTATAGAATTAGAAAAAGCATGGGTTGGACAAATTGGGAAGAAAGGAAAAGGTATTTCACCAAGAAAAACAAGAAGTTTCACTAAATCAAAACAAAAGTAAAGAATAATGGAATGTAAATATATCTAGATATTGAGATTTTTTTGGTAAAAAAATATTTAGATATGATAATTTTTGTGTTACGGGGAACTTGCTTGAGAGTTTAAATTGAGCCTTTATGCTCAATTTCAAACCTACAAGAAAAATAAAATTTATAAAATTGTAACCATATTTTTTTAATAATACAAATTACTCTATAAAAAACAATTAATTTAAAAATTATAAATTGTTAATTTTAAATAAAAAATTTAAAATTATTTAAAAAAAATATAATATCTTAATTATATATGATTAATAATATTTTAATAATTACGAATCAAATTCCTAAAAATTAAATAAACCAAATATTAAGAATATATAATTATTTTAAAAACAAAAATAATTTTAATAACATAATAAATATATATGTTTTAGATATATGTTTTAGATATGTGTACCTAGTAATCTTGTGATTATCTAAGATAACGTTATATGTTTTTAATGGTAATTTAATATATTATTTTAATAAATTTTGCATTTGGGAGCATAATTGTAGTATCTTTGGAGACTTTGAACCGTTTAGCCGCCCCTTAGCAGGTGTTTCTCATTGATGGCCCATCCACCCGTACAGCACTTCACTCTAATTACACTTCACCTTGGTTGATGCGACGATCTTAATCACTCAGCACGAATCGTTCGCACTCTACAGCTCTAAGTCGTTGTGAGACTGGCTTCGGTCTGCCTTCCAACCATCCCAGTTGGAAGAGCAACCACGCTCACTCTACTAGTTGGGCGTGCACGCCCTCTTGCATGCCACTCGTCACGCCTGGCTATACCATATACCATACACGCCCACACATTATGTCCACCTAATCTTGCCTTTCCACGCCCAACATGCCAAAGTCATCTCAACATATGTGTGCCCACCGCTGCACCCAGTTTTCTTTCATTGAGGGCTTTTATGTGTAAGTATGTCATGTTTTTAAAAAATAATAGCTAGCATTTGCACCAAATGTTGCAAAGAAAACGGCGTAAGGTATAAATTCGAAAAGAATAGTGAGATATAGAAGATCATTGAATATAAAAAATAGTAAACAAAATATAATAAATTGTCGGGGCAATTCTGTAAAGTCTTTACAAACAAATTCATTGTTTTTGTAAGCCATAATCACCCTCTCCAGATAAGGTATGAAATATTTTTTATGAGGAGAGGGACACTGAAAATTTTGAAGAGACATCTATGAAATTGCCTAATGTAATTGCAGTGAGCCAGACACCGAATTATATAATACAAATACTCTTCCCAGTTAAAAAAATAAGAGCGGCAATGTGTGCTCATGTAGACTTTTGTAACAACCTTACACAATTTTAATTGAAGAAGGATGAAATGCAACTTTACAAGGAGTAAGTTGAGGGTAAAACAATAGCATGCCCTTATGACCTATGGCATCAAATTTGCAAAGGAAGCGAATTAATACCAATGAATTACTATCGAGATTTCCCAAAATATTTACTGATTTGCAAAAATGAAGGATCACAAGAAATGAAATTGATTAGCACACCATTAAAATGCAGAACTAAGTAAACTGTGAATTCAAGAAAATTGATACATGCTTTAATATCTCAATGCTACTGTGTGTCAAACCAAAAATACAGTGCAAGAAAGATATCAATAACACCCGACACAGAAACAAAAATTTACCCTTGATACTAAATGCTAGAAAACCAACAACAATAGAAGGGTTGTTCAGCTCTTCGTGAATTCAGAAAATGTAGACTACATGATTTGTCTATATCTATAGCTACTCCTAAGTGGGAACTTGAACAACTACCTGGTGTATGATCTCTTTCACTCTTATTGAATTGAGGCTTCTGTGATACATAATAGTTGTTGAAAGCAGAACTTCGGCGGAAATCACATGAGGAAAGACCTTTGTCGACGCGTTTCGAACCAACCAGTGTGGTTCATCGTCAGGACGATGAACCACAGTGGTTGGTTCGAAACGCATCGACAAAGGTCCTTCCTCATGTGATTTCCGCCGAAGCTCTTTCACTTTGCTGGTGAAACTCTTGTCCTTTTGGATCAATCGATCTAGGTTAGGTTCATCATGTCCAGAACAATACACTTGGTAGTGTTTGTTGGGCTAACGGAATTCAAAAGCATCAAAATACTTGTCGCATCGAGGGAATCAAGAGAAATCAACTAACATAGTGAATAAAAAAGAAGCAAACTAAACAACTGGCAAAGATTTCAATTTTAGAGCACCTACCTAGTTTTTTTATAAATTAATTTAATTGGGAGTTCAGTCTCTCTCTTTATATATATATATATGAAGTGCATACACACATACACAATGAGTTTTGTAAGTGTCATTTTTCTATAAAATGTGCGATGTACCTATTAAAAATCCTGGGTAGATGATGAAACTGTCCCAGGATCGAAATCTCAACCCATCTCGTAAAGGGCACCACAAAAATTTTATTTTGTTTCTAACACATCTTAATCCATACCAAGTGCATTTGGATCCGTCGTTTAGCACTGGAAGCCAAGGGCACGCAAAAATCCGGAAATGATGGAGTCATGAAAGGCATGAAGCAACCCTTACAATCGCAGCTATCAAAGCAGTACCAGAAAAACAATATGTATATTTACTAAGAAATTAGTAAGTACCAGTATGTGTGGTAAAGGGTGTCATTGAGAGCCCATCTAGCAATAGCGCCCGCAACAAGAAACATGTAGAAATTCAACAGCAACAGAAAACTTGCAAGAGACTTCACCACTTTGAACGCCATTATAATTATAAAACTATGACTGCTTAACAAACTATAAGTACCGACCAAATGGGGCTTAATTTGGAAATGACAAATTACCAATCTATACCATACACTAGATTCTTAATTTGTAGAGGATGAGATCAAGGTGACAACAATGGTGGCTGGAGATTTTCCGGACTGCCTATTAGTGTGAGAACATGTGAAAATGGTCATGAACTTTCTGGCATTGTAGATTCCATTAGAAGTGATGTATGTGTCCAACATTTGCCAGAAAGTCAATATTTTTCCTCCACATTAGCTGCAAAAATAAATATGAAGAAATGATGAAACTCAGATTTCCTTTGTAGTAAAAATCAATCAGCTTGTGAAGTTAATTTTGACACTTTGAATAATCCAGACAAAAGCTTGAAAAAAAACTTCAATGAGCAGTTCTCTGCTTAGCAATCAATGTAGGGATATTTATATACAAAATAGTACAAGGATTTGTAAAAAATGTGGATAGTGGCAACAACTAATATACCCTGACACCATGAACATATCCTCATGTGCTTCCAAACCACCTGAAAGAAAGCATTGAAATTTCTACCTCGTTGGACTACTCTTTTAATTAATATAATTGACACCGGATGAGCCATCGATCTCACAACATTAATGCCAAACATATTTTTTTTTGGCATACAGAACATGTGGGTCTGGCAGGCTGAGCGAGTTATGGAACGGACAAACACAAACATGGGCATGAATACTATAAATTAATTCCAAACACCAAAACTCTAGAGTCCAGAGGCCAGAGTTAGTGATGGGACAGATTTGTAATAGAAAAATTCCTGGAAATAAGTCAAAAAAACATGCTTAAACACTGCAAAACGTCAGATGATTATGCTTAGCGATCGTTGTATATTAGGAAAGCCAGAACACTATCCACATTGCAGAAATTTGTTCCATTCCACTAGCCAAGCTTAGGGAACCCTTGAATTGTGTATAGTTATCAGATGTTGGTTTTCAGCATTCAAATCTTGTTGAAGTTATTGTGCTAATCAAGCTCAAAATTGTTGAGTAGGTACAGGAATGGTTTCAGCAAAGCCTGTTAATTAAAGAAAGTGTAATGAGAATGGCTATCTCAGGCTAATTCTCAAGAACAATTTGACATTTGGGTACCAACCTGCAGTAGGGAATTTAGGTCCCCACATGAGTTTTGCATGTTCTTTTGGGCATTGGGTTTCATTCAAGATTGTCATCTAGTGGGAAGTTTCATGCCCCTTTGCTGAATTTGGAGATTATTTTGTTGTCAATTGATAGGAATGGCAGTTTTGCTTTAGTTTAAGAAGTTTTGGGTACCCTTTAGGCTCACTACTGTGATGCAAATGGATGGGCTGGGGAGCTGCATGCAATTAAAACAAGCGTGCATTATGCCCTTGAGTTTGAGTGCTACTGTTCAAAAGAATGCTAATATACTCATTGCGTATTTAGATATAGATGGGCTTGTCTTAAAATCAGGAAGGGCAAATTAGTATGATTTAGAAAGTGATATTACAGTCACTGAAGCAGAGGCTCCACCATTCCTAGGATTGATCAAAACGTTTTTTGGAAAAATAAGGTATAGGTTAAGCTTAACATTAGTAGTTAATGCATCAGAAGATGACAAGGCAAGGAAGAATATACTTCAATGTGGGGTTGTCTAGGAGACAAATGCTAAGTTGTTTTTTTCATCTCATCACAATACAGTGAAGGAGTCGACTGTTACTGCGGTTACAAACCAGTCTGAAGATATGGGTCTTGCAAGAGGCATCGATACCCTTTCTGGATGTTCGGAGAAGGAAAATGATGGGAATGTAAACAGTAACCTGAAATCCAGTTGGAAAAAACCTCCAAGGCCTCCAAGAAGAGCATGTTCACCAAATCTTATTCTCTACTCAATTGTGTCATAGCTTGAAATAGGATTTGGCAAACCTACCGAAATCTTTAGGTAAATTTTGCTATAAGGATTGAAATTTTGCAAGACCTATTTTTACTTATGTTATGTCAGCTTGATGAATTGGATTAGTGGGAGAAGCGTATGTTTGCTTCCCTGGTTTCTTTTCAGGTATGTTTTCACAAGGCACCGGTACCCTGCAAAATTTATCACCAAAATCAGGACAAACAAGTCAATTGTCTATGCACAATTTCACAAGTCTTGTCTCAAATAATGAATCAACACCGGCCAGTGTAAGCCTCTCCTACCTGCCATTGCTTTAATTCCTCAAATTCCTATTTTGTTGATATCAAAATAACTAGGGCCAGAGATTAAACTAGGACTAGGCCAAGGACAATAATTTTTTTTCTGCTACTAGAGATTCAGTGATCCTTAATATGGGAATTCTCATGCCCGTTACTTTTAGGTAGTATTCTTACAGTAAACATATTATGTTAGAAAAACTGAAGACATTCTCTCAGAAATTGGAGGCTATCAAATTCATAATCAATGAACCACCTATAGTTGGTTGTTCTTATGATGTCTGTAGTTTTGGTTAGCTCTTATAGGTTGCATCATTAATTGGTTAAAATACATGGAATCTGTTGTTTGTTTTCCTTCTTGAAATAATACATAATAATCCAATTTTCCACATTAATGATGACGTGGACAATTTAGGTGGGCAGTGGTGATTCCTGCAAGTCTGGCCAATCTTACACAGTTCACACTTTCTCAAGAGCATCAACAGTCATTTATTATCATATGTCCCAACCATAGTATCCAACTATTGAGACCACATTTCATTGATAATCACATAAGCAACCATATCAACATCATTCATTCCATGCATTCTAATTAGTTCGACAGACAAGATGACAAACAATATCTCATCATAACACACATGTATATATACATAAGTAGTCTGTTCAATAGCCAAAACAGTGCATAGAATTATTAGTTCCCATGCCATAGATAAGACAAGTCATCATGCTGACCAAGGATAGACATCCTGATCATATGCAAAACAAAGCTAGGCAAAATGGAGCATTACTGATGAAGTTGCCCACTTGCAGGCCTCTCTTGCTAAGCTTTGTGAAGAAGTTTCCCCTCTTCAAGAAGATAATAACTATTTGATGAGTATAAGGCATTGAAAGAATATTATGACTCCTTGTTGCTGCATCCGACTAAGAAGGATCGAACGATTCAAGGATTGTTGGTTTGCAGACATGACCTTGAGTAAGAAGTCGGTTGATTGTAGCATTCTGAGAAGAAGAGTATTGAGCTACCAGGATCATCGACTATTGATTGTAAGACTACTAATGTCGATGTTTTAGTTTCACATCATGCTTTATTGGCTACTAATGATGCTTCTCCTAGCTTTGATAACCACAATATCAGAATTGGGTCTTTACTGCTGAGAAAAATGGGATATACAGGACGAGGACTTGGAAAAAATGGGCAGGGTATTGTTGTTCCTATTTCCTATATGATACAAACATATAAAGCATGTTTTGGATATGATGTTGCTTCTACCTCCTTGCCTACACCTGGCCTTGCTGAGCACAGGAAAGTTTTGTTTGTTGCTGGTGGTATTTAGACTGAAGAGCAACCTATTGTTGATTATTGCTGGTTGTGGTTCACAAATTGATGAGATGGCTATTCCTAATAGGCAAGAACTTGAGAATGTTGTTGTAGCTTATGTTGTCACTCATGTTATGACTAAGTTGTTGTCAGAGCATCCTACTGCTAACTATGCTGAAATAATTGATGAGGTGGCTATTTCAACTCTTGTTGGAAGTGTTGTTTGTCATTTAGAGCTTGAGCCTCAACACTCTGTTCCTAAAAAAGAGAAATATGAGCCATATCGTCACCCTCATAAGACTAAGAGAATTTTTCCCAGGAATCAGAATTATTAGAATAGTGGAAGGAAATGAAAGCTTCAAACCTGGAGCTTTCCCAACAGGGTATGGTGGGCTTGGGTCACCCGGAATAGGGTGCCCCAGCTGAAGGGTTTTCCAGCATCATTCATAAAGAAACTACATGATTTGAGTTTGATTTGAGTTGTTTTGAATGGGGTTTGTTGCTTGATCAGGATCCAAAACAAATCAATTCCGCAACATACCATATTACGGCTGGCAGGTATTCACTGAACGTATGGAAAAATATATTGATATAAATATGAGAAGGAAACAGCTGATGACTCGCCCCTTACTCGAACGGATAGAACGACATAGACATAGACTGAAAAGGCGAGGAGTAATCCCTGCTATATTCTAGCCTACCCTTTTGGACGAAGCCGCTGATATGGCCGATTGATTATGCTCCCAGCTCATCAGTAGATCCCCCACTTAAAAGAGTAATAGTATGGAGCCCTCCCTTGTTTTTTGAAAGGTAGGGTAGGTAAGGCTGAAAATGCTGCATTCTGTTTATGTCCCACACCCATCTGTTGGCGAGCTGGCAAGGCTTTAGCCTGTGTCCTGTGCATGCATGAACACACACATCAAGTAGATGAACAATATATGTAACATAGTGAAAATAAAATGCTCAACATCACAAGTTACCCTTCGTGGTTATTTCTGTCAGACTCCCAACCTGGAGTTATCCCATACAGTCATGCGCCATACAATCATGCGCACCTGTTTCATCATATAGGAAAAGTGGCTTGCATCACTATGATCAGTAGCATCATATCATAACACATGCATATAGATATAAAACATAACCAGAATATAATCACCCCCAACGTAAATTCAGAGGCCATTAAAACCTCATTAAAGCACTCTCCTGTGTTGATTCTACTAAGCAGCTCAGCTGGCGCGAAGTACCAATGAGCAGACACTGACACCGAGTTGTAGAACAAAGAACCCTGGCCTTGAAGCTACAGATGCCCGAAGGAACTTCTGGAGGAACCAACGAACCAAGCGCAGAGGGTTCGCGGGGGACAGGAGTATGAAGTCAATCTACAAAAAAACAAAGAAAATCCAATTAAGTTCAGTTCAAAATAAAAGATGGACAGATTCCCCATGAAACACAGAAATTAATCAAGACGATTTCTGAAAATTTACCTTGAGCAATCTCCAAAAAGCAGAAGCCTTCTACTCTGCACCCAGTAGTCTGGCCAAACCAGGTTCGATGAGAGGTCAAGACGTAAACAATAGAAAATGAATAAAACAACAAAAAAGAAGTAGGGTAACCCCAAACTGTACAGTTTCCGGTCTGAAGCAAAGAATTCCCGGGTGAAGGCTATGTCAAAGGCGAATTTCCGTGAGATTTGGGGTTTTGGCAAAAGAAAATGACCACCAACTTCCTTTTAAAAAAAGTTTAAAAAAATATGGTCACACATATATATATTTCGTGTTTACCTGACAAGATTTTCCAGGACAAGCTTTCGGTTCCTGTGCACACAAGGGGTTGGAATTTTGATGCCACTGCCCTCAGGAAAAAGGTGTTAGTGCAGTCCCTAATGCTATTATTTCTGAAAGTATTGATACTTCTAAGCCGTGGGCTTTTTTTGATAGTGACTTTATCAACAATGGTCAGAACAAGGTATTATTGCAGTCCCTAGTGCTATTATTTCTGAAAGTATTGATACTCAAGCCGTGGGCTTTTTTTGATAGTGACTTTATCAACAATGGTCAGAATAGTGAAGTAGGGTTAATCTTATTCCTTTCTCTCGATTACAGTTTCAAAATCAAAATTTAAAATGGGGTTGGGAACTTTTGGCCTGCAAAAACTTGCTTATGTTTTCCAAAAATAATTGTGGCATTCAGTTACGGGGGACTCAATGTCATTTATTAACTGGCTTAATATTGATACCTTCATACCTTCATATTGTTTTCATGCTCACATATTTACATGGAAAGGATACATGCAGCAGACGGCTAGTCAAAAGGTCTCCTTTTAGAAAATAGTCTTTGAGCTATAATTGAACAGATTAACCACCAATCATATGAATAGTTTCAGTCCTTTCAGGATGCAATCCCTGCACCAAATGCAAATTGCGACTGTTTACACATGGATCGACATATATGTATTTTATCTCTTTTGGCTTTGTTTACAGCTCTTGTTTTAGCTGTCAGTGTTTGTTTAGCTGACATTCATGGACAATCTTGACTATGTATGTGTCTGATATTTATTGTTATTACTCGCTCTCATCGGTGTAGCAAACTACTGGATTGGGACGGCTATGCACTATTCTGTTACTCTGCTAGTCCACTTTTTTTTTAACTCACTCATAGACCGATTGGCTTTTATGCCCGATTTTTTAATTTTGCTAACAGTTTTTGGTGGTGTATTTCTTTAGAGGTTTTTGTAGATGACAAAATGTACTGATCAGGCTAGTTCTTCATGTAAAGCTATTTAATCAGGGTAATACATGAAGACACATTATAAATTCATAATTTTATTATAATAAAATTACAAAAAGAATTCTAATAAATAAAATAAAAATTGTGTTTACAGACCATATAATTCTCTAAAACATAGCATGTGATGTGACCATCAAAAGACATAATATTTATAAACAAGTACACGATAGACGCTGCTTTCTGTAAAATGGTTAATTGTATCATAAATAGAAAGATTTCCTATTGAACAGAATCACGAGGAAAAACCATGAAAGGGGATTATTTTTGTGACACATTTTTTCATTCAGGGAAGACTTGAACCTGAAACCTGAGAGACCAATGTCTCAGCTCACTAAAAATTGTGTCTACAGACCATATAATTCGCTAAAACATAGCATGCGATGTGACCATCAAAAGACATAATATTTATAAACAAGTACACGATAGATGCTGCTTTCTGTAAAATGGTTAATTGTATTATAAATAGAAAGATTTCCTACTGAACAGAATCACGAGGAAAAACCATGAAAGGGGATTATTTTTGTGACACATTTTTTCATTCAGGGAAGACTTGAACCTGAAACCTGAGAGACCAATGTCTCAGCTCACAAAAATGAACCATATAAAAAAGAAAACCAAAACAAAATCAAAATCCTTGCCATAGTAGAGCACATCAATCATCCGTTCAAATTTCTACAGTAATAAACAGAGTTAAGTAGATCACATTTCCTCTAAATGCCGGAAGCAGATCATAAAGCATAAGACTGAAAACAGGCCATTTCTGGCGCTTGTCAACTTCTCCATATTCAAAGCTAATCTTGCAACTTGCTACATAGTATGATGAGGCAAAATCCCAAGATTTTATTCTCAGAAACTGTACATACAAATATATACCCGGTATGAAGTGAATCTACAAAAAAAAAAAAAAATCCAATTAAGTTCGGTTCAAAATAAAAGATGGACAGATTCCCCACAGAAATTAATCAAGACGATTTCTGAAAATTTACATTGAGCAATCTCCAAAAAGCAGTTTGGTTCAAAATAAAAGATGGACAGATTCCCCACAAAAATTAATCAAGACGATTTCTGAAAATTTACATTGAGCAATCTCCAAAAAGCAAAAGCCTTCTACTCTGCACCCAGTAGTCTGGCCAAACCAGGTTCGATGAGAGGTCAATACGTAAACAATAGAAAATGAATAAAACAACAAAAAAGAAGTAGGGTAACCCCAAACTGTACAGTTTCCGGTCTGAAGCAAAGAATTCCCTCCTACAGCAAATAATACCCTCCTCTGCAGGGAACGCTTCATATCCCGCGTGGACGAGAATTCCCTCCTACAGCAAATAATACCCTCCTCTGCAGCGAACGCTTGATATCCCGCGCGGACGTGTTGGTTAGGGTAACAGGCGGCTGATTAATTATTTTCATTAAATAATCTTACATTAAAATGTTTTTAAAAATTGAACGGCAGAACATTGTTTAATCGTCTAACAATAGATCTGACCGTTAGGATTAAGACAGGGAGGCAGCTGGGGAGTTGATTTCAGAGGGGAACGCCTGTAATTAAGAATATATCCAAGAGTCTGTAAATCAGATAACCAAAAAATTTACAACTTAACCAAAGAAAAAAAATATTATAGTGAAAAATAAAACATCACAGAATCAGATACACCAGAAATTTATAACTTAAAAAGCAAAAAAAATTAATATTATAGCCAAGGAAAAAAAAGCAGCACAGACCTGAGAGGTAACCACCATGTACATATCCATTGAATTTCTCACTCGTATGTTCTCCCGTGAAGTAAACGGGACCGACTGGTGCCTGTACTCAATCAAACATTATCCGTTTCAGCTTCAAACTGTTAAAGATCTTCACATGAATTATATCGAAGCCTACTCGTTTTGAGTACAAATTAAAGGTATATTGGTCATTGTGTTTTCATCTTTACCCATAAGTCGCGGAAGTGCTGCTTGTCCACCAAAATAGGATAATTACTGTAGCTCCCTCTCTGAAACCGGTTACTCCACCATTTTGGAACCAGAATTTGTTCTGCTTCGGGAATGCCATCGCCGAACATTTTTCTCAGCGCTGCACAGCAATCATATTAAATCCATTATTGGTCAAAATTTATGTACGTAATGCGCCCAAAAAATAAAATCACCCTTAATTATCAATATGGATTAAAGAAAAGCGTTTATCGTTGACAGAGATCGGTAGGCAATGTATTTACAGGCAGAGCAGGGTTAAACTTGATAAGATCACTTTGAAGCACACCCAGGCTAACAGAGGCAATAGCATATTTTCCATTGTAAACTGAGCCATCTTCTGTCTTAACAGTAACGCTCTGGCTCGTATATTGTATTTCTCTTACCACCTAAAACATCAAAAAAATAGAAATCCGTCAGAGTACAGCTCGACAGTCTTTTAATATGATGATTCGTGATAGGTCTGTTTTAAGAATTTTTTTAGATAACTGTGTTGTACTTTTGAACCAGTCAGTATAATTCTTAAGGTATGGTTGATATTAAGGTATATTATTTTAATATATATTTTTAGAAAATTATATATGATGATATATTTTTTTGATGATTCAAAAAGTTTATGATAAAGATTATTTATATGATAAATAGAATGTTAAGTGATTCAGGTAAATTTGACTAGGTTAAATTAAAAGTGATTTTGGAGTTAGGGTTATGACAAACTATGGTTTTGTCTATAATATTCATCTTCAATAGAATTTATTTAAAAACCTAAAAACTCCAAAAGACTATTAAAATTTAGATACCCCACTTCTCTTAATATTTTGTAGAATCCTAAATATCAAAAGAATTTTCTCAACCTAATTCGCGTCACAAAAATCTTTCTTAATAATCTTAATAGTAAAGATTTGTCTGTTCATTACGCAAGGTACAGCTTTTACCTTGTTCAATTTTAGTCGGTCATCTATCACATGCCCGCTGTTAGAATATTTGAGAAATTCTTCGGCCAATTTATGAACAACAAATTCATAGCCCCGATCATCAGCAACCATGAATTCCCGTTCTCCAAATTCAGTGAATGTCGGGATTGGCTCCACTTCTGTATTCATATTAGTAGTTAGCAATCAGTAATATGTAACGATTGTAATGTATATGTGAGTTACACAATAAGGATTATGAAAAGCCTACCTGCCATCTCAAAATCGTGCAACATATAATCTATGGCCAGTTCCAATGGCGTTGATGGAACGCTGAAGCATTTCAAAAACAATATAAACATGAAGCTCCATTAGAGGCTGAGAATTTAATCAAAATTTATCAATTCCCAAATGGGGTTTGGAATACTTACAATTCCTCAGATTTTAAGTCTTTGAATGGACAAACGGAATTAGCCACTGCCCTCCCATCCGCCATGGTAGAAGCAACTTCAATGGCCAATGCACGATTAGCAGAATCCACTGCCAATTTATATGAAGTTGCTGCAACAGATCCAGGAACTCGAACACCGCTAGCATAAATGTACAGCCTTCAATTAGATTAAATTTTAAGTTAAATGATTGTTTCTACGATCACATTGAGAAAATTTATGTGGGTTAATACCTGGGGTCATATATGTTGAATGTAGCATTGCTATAATCAGAATAGCAAATCCGGAGGCTGTGTTTTTTGGCAAGTTCCCAAACGGGATTCATCTTGGTGCCCCCAACCCCTGCTACCCACCCTGCACCACCCTCCACTGTAAGGCCAGCGAACTGATGCTTCATCAACCGCCCACCGATTCGATCTGAGGCCTCCAGAATGAGAAAGTCTTCAACTCCATTGTCTGCGAGAACCTTAGCAGCCATTATCCCTACAACCCAAGTTTCACATGACAAGGATAAGCAAACAGAAGAAACAAAGAAATGATCGAATTGCAGACACAGATAAACTAAACCCATTTTCGATCCTTTCCTACAATCCCAATTTCCTTACCTGAAATGCCTGCGCCGACTATAATGGCAGTGCAGGAAGAATTTGAAGAATCCATGTGTGCTGCACCGACTGTGTGGGACTGGGATCCGAAGATCTGAAAAGGATGAATGAATGAGTGGATGGTGTTTCCGGTCTGAAGCAAAGAATTACCTCCTACAGCAAATAATACCTTCCTCTGCAGCGAACGCTTCATATCTCGGGCGGACGAGAATTCCCTCCTACAGCAAATAATACCCTCCTCTACAGCGAACGCTTGATATCCCGCGCGGACGTGTTCGTTAGGGTAACAGGCAGCTGATTAATTAATTTTCATTAAATAATCTTACATTAAAAGGTTTTTAAAAATTGAACGGCAGAACATTGTTTAATCGTCTAACAATAGATCTGACGGTTAAGATTAAGACAGGGAGACAGCTGGGGGAGTTGATTTCAGAGGGGAACGCCTTACGGCGTAAAAATAATTTTGGTTAATATGAGTCTAAATATGAGTTTGAAATTTAAATTATTTTATATATAATTTTTTAATTTTATTAATAGACTAAAATCAATTACTAAAATATAACTATGTATTACTAGCAATTGTCCCAAAAGGTACAAAGAGAGGTCGATAGGATTATTAAATTAGAATTGTTGAATTTCTCTAGAAGAGATGTTGGTTCAAGCCTACAAGGAGCAAAGAGATTTGATGTTTGGAGTTCTATGCTTTTTGGACACCATATTCCTTTAAATACAACTTAATTTTTTAGAAAAGTTCAAGCCCAATGCAGTTCTGCCATGCAGACATACACTTAAATCGCTATTGGGCTTATGATATTGACAAATTCAAAGTAAACTGGTATACAAGAGAATGTACCAAGCTAAACCACAAGTTACACATCTTCAGACCTGAAAAAGTACATAACAATGGTTTGGCAAATCAATAACGATATCATAATTGCTTTTCCTTCCACATACATACAATTGCTCCAAAGGGGAGTGCAAAAGCAATCTCCTATAAAAATGGACCTCTATATCTAAAAACAAGATCTTAGCCATGAGGAAAAAGAATAGAAAGGTCTGAGGACCATAAAGCCACAGCCATGAGGATATCATAGCCTACTGGTGCTGTCTGATGAATGAACCGTGAAGGGGGAAAGCTCTGGTCCGTGACAACTGCTTTCTTTCACACAACTACCGAAGGGAGAAGAGAAGCAAACAGGACATCTAGAATAAGGCTAGAAAGAAGAACTCAGATCAGCTCTGTGTATTAAGACAGCAGCAAAATCTTACTACCAAAACCTGCTAACAGAGCCTTTTGATATCTCAAATCCCGATAGCAGACTAAACATGGGTCTTCGTCCAGGAAGAACTGAGATCAGTTGTGTACTCAATGGAAATAGGTAAGGGCCCCAGGCCTGTTGGTTTCCCTATTGATTTCTACCAAAAACTGTGGCACATTATTAGTAGGGACCTTTTAGCAGCTGCTGAGGAATCTAGGGTGTCTGGAAAGATACTGAAGGATATCAATTCACCTTTTTCTACACACTCAAAAGTAGAAAGTAGAAATGGGGAAAGATTTTATTTAGGTTCATCCAAAAATAAAATAACAAAGGGGATTCAAGCAAGAACCCTCCATACAAAACAGTACCCAGAAGAACAAATGTGTCAGGAAAACAGTGAAGGTTTTGAATTCAGTTTCAAATTTTAGAATAGAGAAAACAAAATAACTTATGAGTTCACTTGACCTTCACTGCCAATTTTGGTTAAGAAGTAATTCAGCGCCCAAAGATCATCCAATTGTACACAGTCTCTCGTATAATTGTCTACAACCTCTAAAGTTCTCCTAATTGGATAGTGGTACCGGTGTCTAAGAAGAGTGACACCCTTGCATTTCTCATGAAAATGATCAAGTTGTCCTAACATAGAGAAAAACTACAAAACAACCATCATGTGACTTGCTTAATAGACATGAAACTTACATCAGAGATTGATGGGTTTTCACATGTTACTTTCACTGAAATAGAGAAGAGATGGTGAGAAAGACTTGATATTATGTATTATTCTGTTTTTCAATAAGTATGGTCAACCTTTTTTTCCTTAGTTAATGTCCATGTGGATAACAATACTAAACTTCACTGTGGCTATCCTATTATGTATCATTTTTTACTTCATTTCATGTTATCTTAGATTGAACTTTGGCATTTTCTAAGAGTTGTGTTTGCACTCCCACATTGTACTCATATTAATGGTATCCTTCAGTCTCATTGACCTATTTATGGATATTTTTTAAACATTAATAAAATTATATTTGCACTCCCACATTGTATTCATACTAGTTGTATCCTTCAATCCCATTCACCTATTTATGGTTATTTGTTAGACTCATACTAGTTGTATCCTTCAGTCCCATTCACCTATTTATGGTTATTTGTTAGACATTAATAAAATTATATTATGTTACTTTATGGAGCATTTTCATCTGACTTATTGTGGATTCTTGTTACCACTCCCACATTGTACTAATACTAGTTGTATCCTTGTCCCATTGACCTATTTATGATAATTTGTCCCATTGATCTATTTATGATAATTTGTGGGACATTAATAAAATTAGATCATCTTATCTTACGGAGCATTTTCTTCTGACTTACTGTGGATTCTTGTAGATCACTCCTCGAGTTCAAAGAATTTCCAACCACCAGCTAATTTAAATGGGATCATTTTTCATAGTTGTAGCTTTTTGCTTGATTAGCATGATCAGTGTCATGCCAGTTTCCTTGAAATTAGTTACAGCGTGAAGCTCAACATGAAAAAAAGGAGATACGTCCCACTAAATAAACTGATACAACAGAACAAACATAGTAAATAGTAATACAATGAGACCTCATGCATGCAGAATTACAAGAGGACTGGAAGGCTCACTTGTAACTGCCAAGCCAAGTAGATGCCATTTAATTTTCATGTGAGTCATATATATGATGAAAAGAATAAATTAAAAAGATAGTTTACCCATAAAGATATGCAGAAACCTAATTCCCAAATGGGTTAACCATCACATACATTATCCAGCTGCGAACTCCGGCATGGCATATCACCAACAGAAACCCATTGGGCAATGTACAGCAATATTTTGTTGGCATCTAGTGTTATAACCATGGAGTAATTTTATGATCAAATATAGGTTTTTTTCCCATCTGAAAAATTAAAAAATGGCGAATGAGAATTCTTTCGTATTCAGATGAGTTGAATACCGGAGTCTCTCAAGCCATCAATGAGGGACTTAACCTTCCCGTGGTATTTTTGTTCCCTCTTCATGAAGACTGAGACTGCGGGGATGTCCTAGAAGAGGAGACGCTGCCCCAATATTTTTCCGATCTTGCCAGCTGCGGACACATCCCGAGTGGACTCCAGTGATGTGCAAAGTACCTGCTCCTGCGAGCAAACAGATGACACTACCGTGGCGGTGGGAGTGTGAAATACTTGGGCTGTGATGTACTTGTTGGAGAAATGGACCTTGAGCACGTATGGCTTCAAGTATTTTATGATGATTCTCGTGGTTGCAGCAGGAGGAGGAGCAAACACCATCTTCTCTTCTCTGCAACCTGCAACTGATGTCCTTCGATTTTTCACGGTGACCGTAGTTTCGCGGTTGCAACACTGATTTATCCTGTGTTGTATACATCTGAGAGTCGAGTTATGGGAGACTCTCTGTCTCTCTCTCTCTCTATATATATATATATATATCTATATGGTATACAAGTTACAGATTTTCTATCTGGCCAGGTTTAATGACTAGTAAAGTGCTTTGAAGTTTAATGAAAGAAAAACATTTATACTTCACTGTTTTTTTTTCAGTACGATACTTCACTGTTTTTTATTTATATGGATTGTAATTAATGTTAAATGTTGTATTTAAATCGCATTTTCATTGATTCAATTGTTCTTCCCTTGCATATTTTAATATAAGGACTTATCTAATTGCTCTATATTTTTCTTGTGACAAAATCTTGCAAATATAGCAGATTGTGACAAAATCTTGCAAATATAGCATAAAACAGCAAAAGAGTGTTTGAAACTGTATATTTTCTGAGATAGGAATCTGATATCCATAATCAAACGATGCCCATCACTAGATTATAGTCAGTCACGTCATACGATGCTCATCACTAGATTATAGTTAGTCACATCAACATTTGACAACAGACAAAACAAGAAATCATAGTTTCATTGATATAATTGTTTTTCCCTTGCATATTTCCAATATAAGGACTTGTCCAATTGCTCTATATTTTCCCTTGTGACAGTATCTTGCAAATTTTTAGAACAACCAACAATTGATTTCAGATGAAATAGTGAAGTAACTTCTTAGTTGTTATGACTTGAAGTTCAGATGGCCTCCAAGTTCGCCAGGATAATAATCCTGAAGATTGTTGCTCTGTATTGAAATTGCTTTGCTGGTTTGTTCCTGGACCAGATGGGGTAGAAGTATGGTATTCAATCATTTCCAATCGCAATTCCAAGGCCTGCACCGCTTCTGCTGCATGAAGCCCATGTAGATCTAACTTCCAAATGTCCTTATGTTTTTCATTTCTAATTTGAAGAATTTCTGCAGCTGCCTTAGCATTTAGTTTATCTGCAGCCAAATGTTCCTCTTTTGATTTTAGAGAAATATTCCTAGCAGTGCTGTGATCGCCTCGCAAATAAGCTCTTTCAGCTTCCCTTGAATGTCGATTTGCAGCCCTGCTTGAAAACAAGCGATGATAATATATGTTCATGCCTTCCCAATTATCAGTAATGATCACCTTAAAAAAATTCAATGGACTTCATGGAAATAGGCTGGCAAAATATACCTGAGCATCCGCAATGCTTCCTTTCGATGTTTCAAATATACATCATCTTCCTCCCATTCTGGCTCAGGGGGAGCAGTTGGCATGTGTCCTCTTGAAACTGTCACATGTAAATTTTCAAAACCCAAGGACTCAGGCAATAGAGGGCCACTTCCTTCAGAACTCTGATCAGGTAGAGAATTCTCAACAGCTTCAGATGCATCAGAGGGATTTGAATTCTCCGGCAACGTCATCACAGCCATAGACTCCAGGGAAGCAGAGGCTTGTTCAAGCTCATAATTAACAGCCACTAAAACATCCTCTATCAGGCTCTCATCAGCCCAACCATACAAGGCCTTCAGTTTCTCTACTGCAACCTTTTTCTGATTTGCATCATCTGTCACGCCCTGCAGCATAGCAGTGCTAGCCAGGGTTGTATTAGGATAAGGATCAATCAATTTCTCTGGCCTAACAACAACTTTTTCTATTAATTGAGAAAATCCTTTCCAGGGTTTGCCTCTAGAATTTGGAGACATAAAGGAAATATTTTCGTGCCGCACCACAACCGAGACATCATTCTATCTTTCAGATAATTCTTGTCCATAACAGAACCCTGACTTGGCTTTCTCTGGAGATGATTAGAAGAGGACGAGGTTGGAGGAAAAGGTGGGAAAGGGTCCACGTCAGCCTTAGGAACCCCACCCCGCTGTTGGGCATCAAAGGAAGCCCATCCTGGAACCTTAACCCTTTGCCGCGGTGGTCGGATGGACCTCTTGGGAGCACCACTAGTGCCCATCATGGAGCACTTACCTGCCGAGAAAAGTATTGTTGGGTCTGTATAAGGAGATCACGGGATCGAAACCCTTTGGGTTTCCGTCCAAAGCAAGATTAAAAAGGGGGGTCTACTGTTTACTCCTTCGGCTAAAGATAAAGGGAAACAGATCATTCATTAATGAGGATCTTATGCACAGAATTTCAATGCCGTACCTGGCTAAAGAACTCTCAAAGCCACCCGTCTGTACTTCCAGAGCTCCCGAAACCACGCGCAGGATTTCAGAAAAACAGAGTCGCTGGATTGTTGTTGTCGATTTTGCTTTTGTCTGAAGGATTTGATGTACAAAGATGAAGAAGATGCGTTGAACTTGCATTGAGAATTGGACTGAGAATCCATTAACAAAGCGTGTGAGCTCTGAGAAATTTTGACCCCCCTCAAGAATTGCAGGCTGAGAACAGACCCAAATCGAATTGCTCTCGGCTCTTGCCGTGTTGCTATAGAAAAAGGAGCAGTTGGATTTCTGCGCGAATATATACACGGCGCTATACTAACCTACTAACCTCTAAACCCTATCGAATGTAGAGGGAGGAGTTTGTTCAAATAGGTGCGTGCACCTGGACTTGGGATTGTGTTGCACGCAAGTGCTGTCCTGGAACTCCGACGTAAAATGGGTAACAACTGACTGTAAAATCGGCTACAGAAACTACTCTTTAAATCAATGGTTGAAAGTGGGTCTCATCTGATCGAACGGAGCAGAGTAAATAGGACGACGAAAGTCTCTTTCAAAGGAAGGCCTATCGGCCTAATTATATATAATTTGAATGGATAATAAATTAACTCATTATCATGTGCATCATAAATTTACCTTTAACAAAAAAATTTACTATTTTAAATTCCAAATTAAGTAAAATTTTAAACATCTTTACTCTTTACTAAAGTCAATACCATTTCTTCAATTCTTTACTCTTTACTAAAGCCAATATCATTTCTTCAATTAAAGGAAAAAGGTTAATTCAACACAAAGAATAGAAAATCTTACTCCAAAATCTTCTAATATTTCTTTTAATTAATATTTGTAAAATGAATTTTAAAAGCAAAAACCATATCCTATGGATATATTAAAATCTTGAAAGACATCAATATTTCCACATCAAAATTGTAATATTTGAAAATATTAGTTTGATATAGTTTTATTATAAATTTGGTTATCATGCCATATTAAAAAAAAAAAAATCATTAAATCTAATGTTAATATTAATTTTAAATATAATATTAATATTAATCAATTCAATAACTTTGGATTAATACAAAACTAAATTTAATATATTATTCAATTTGTTATATTGTAATGTATATTAATTTATCATGGTTTATATTAATTCTAATATATCTAGGGGGAAGAACAAAGACAGGGTGATAGAGGTGGAGAGATAGAGAGAGTGACAAGAGAGATGGAGATAAAATGAAGGAGATGGGAGAGGAGGAATGAAGAGAGAGAAAGAGAGGAATGAGAGAGCAAGAGAAGGGTGAGAGAGAGAGGGAGACAAAAAGATGGAGGGGGGAGAGAGGGGGAGAGAGAGAAGCATAGAGGGGGGGAGATATTGAAAAGGTTGGAGGGTAGAGAGAGAGAGATGGGGGACATAGGTAGGTAGGAGAGAAAGGGAGAGAGGGGAAGGACTAGAGAGAGGACGAGAGAGGGAGGGACAAAAAGGGAGTGACAAAGAGATGGACTTGGGGGGGGAGAGGCGAGGAGAAAGGGAGTGAAGAAGAAAGATAGAGAGAGTGTGTAAGTTTTGGGGTGAGATAGAGAGATAAAGAAGGAGAGATGGAAAGAAGGGGAAAGAGAAGAAGGGGGGAAGGGAGATAGTGACAGAGTTTGGGGGCGAAGAGAGAGAGGGGGGAGACACAGGAAGGTGGGAGAGATATGAAGGAAGAGAGATAGGACGTGAGAGACAGGAGTGATAAGGGAGATATAGAGGGAGGAAGAGAGGAGAGTAGGAGGGAAGAGGGATATAATGAGGAGAGAGGGAGAGGGTGAGGAAGAGGGAGGGAGATATAGATAGATATGGAGAAAGAGTGTGTATGGTTTGGGGGTGATATAGAGAGATAAAAGAGAGGCAGATGGAGATAGATATATAGATGGGAGGTGAAGAGAGGGAAGAAGAGAGAGATAGAGAGAGGGAGGGAGGGAGAGATGGATATGGAGAGAGAGAG
This sequence comes from Pinus tabuliformis, assembly GCA_031772625.1. Taxonomy (NCBI): domain Eukaryota; kingdom Viridiplantae; phylum Streptophyta; class Pinopsida; order Pinales; family Pinaceae; genus Pinus; species Pinus tabuliformis. The sequence continues at coordinate 1,041,794,866 of CM062816.1, read as the reverse complement.
GGATCATGAGTGTTTGTGGGGGATGATATAGAGAGACAAAGAAGGAGAGATGGAGGGAGATATAGATATAGATGGAGGGGGGAAAGACAGAAGAATATTTCTTTCACTAGATGCATTGATTTCAGTGTAGATGTTGATTTCTAATTATATTTGATTGTTTGCACTAGATGCATTGATTTTAGAGTAGATGTTGATTTCTAATCCTATTTGATTGTTTGCTCTAGATGCATTCAAAACAAATCAAAATATTCTTGAAGGAGATGTGATAATTGTTTGGAGAAACAAATACTGTACAGATTTTATAAATATGACCACTCATTAAAAAAAAAATCAAAAATACATTATTTCTTGACTTTGCAAAATAGACTATAGATAAAAAGATCATCAAAATATTTTGGAAGGAAATAAATTATTTCAAACATTAGGAAAGAAACAAAATATTTCAAAAGTAATCTTGATGTAGTAAATTGTTAAAACTACTCTTCAAGATATATTTAGTAATACATGGAGGGAAACAATTAAGAATTAATTAGTTGTTAGAAGTTGTGATACCTAAAATTAATTGAAATAGATGTGCAGTATCAATCCTCCTGCAAACTATTGATAATATTGTCTTCCTTATTCATCACCAACTAATCACTAATAGACAATTACATACACATATAAAAATATAACACAACAAGTGTAGCATTTACAAACATCACCATCCAAATCCAAACACATAAAAACATAAAAAAATGACTCGAAGCATACAAAAATAGACATACAAACCATTCAAGGCAAGCAACATAGACTAAATTAAAGAAGAAAATGATATGCTCATGCCAAGCAAAGAAAATATAATGTGAATTTTGAAGTTTATCTCAAACATATACATAATAACAATAATATAAAAATGTGACATTGTTGCCCTCAACTAGAACCATCTTAGATCCATCTAACACCGGAGCTATCATGCGTCGAGAGGGATCAAATCCCTCGAGGTGCAAACTTTCCTCAAGTTATACACTCCAAAAAGAAGGTTTTCACCTTGAGGGATTTGATCCCTCTTGGCGCATGATAGATCAGGTGTTAGATGGATCTAAGCTAGTGTAAAAGCCCAAGACCAGGGTAGAGTTATTCCCTTCATCTTCTAGTTCTCTGAGTGTAAAATCGAGTTCAGCTTCTCTTTTGGTACAAATTTTATGGCATATTAAATCGATTGGGTAGTGTGGTGTTTGTGGCTACTGGATCTCTCGCCACCTCATTTGTGTAGTGCTTTTTAGCAATACAAGAACATCTAGAATGAACATTTAGGGTTTTCAACATTTTTGTTACACGTTTCCCGTCTGAAGCCAATAAAGTGATAAAAGGGTTTTCTTCCACTTAAGGATATTTAGCGTGTGGCCTCATCTTAAAATGGAAAGAAAATCAATAATAAGTGTTAAAAATGGCAAGGAAACCTCATGTTTTGTGGAAACAAATCATTTGGGTCAAATCAAAATTGCTTCAACAGATAAAATAGGGAAGTGGATTTGAGTAAATGAAAAGCAATATCGATAGATTTTAAGGCGTAGGCTTACCCGCTTTAAATGGGAACAATGAAGAAGAAAACAATTGAGGAATTTAGACTTCTGTGATCCATAACATTGTTTAGAAAATCTTCGGCAAAATCACATAATCAATCTTTTGTCGACGCGTTTCGAACCAACTAGTGTGGTTCATCGTCAGGACAAGTTGAAAAACAGATCCAGCTTAGTCTGTTTAAATAGCTAGAGCAGAGACACCAACGGTTACCTGGGTGAAAAGTTAACTTAAGGAGCAAGGTCAATTTCGGTTGAATTAGGTATAAAGTAAAATTAAATAAATTATCATATAATAATAAATATATATATAAATAATATATAAATATATAAAATTAGTTATATTAGGTGTAAGATAAGGAATAAAAATATGAAGAATTATAAAATAATAATAAATTATTTATTATATAAATGAAGAAATATAATTTAATAATAAATTATTTATTTATCTATTAAATGAATAAATTATAAATTATAAATTAATAAAATAAAATATTTATTTAATGAAGAAATAGTATTGTTAGTAGGTAAATAGATTTTATATATAAATTTGGTTATATTAGGTGTAAGATATATAAATATATAAATAAAGAATTTTAATAAATTATAGAATTAAAAAATATTTTTAAGGTAATAAGGGACCATTCTTTATAAACAAATAAGATGGAAGAGAATAAGAATAATCAGAAGAATTAAGTTGTTAATAATAATAATAATAATAAGTTATAAAAATAATTAAATTAAAAAATCAAAGTAAAGAAAAAGACCATAACCAAATAATAATATTACGTAATTGTTTATTAAATTACTAAATATTAGTATTTAGTAATAGTTTATAAACCCAATAAATTAATTAATAATTAAGTTAAATAAATAAATAATAAAAATAATAGTAGTAATAATAATAATAAAATCAAATAAATAAACATATTAGGAACATTGAGATTATGCTTAATTCGGGCAAAGTTAGGAATAACCGAGGAGTCTCTGCAACGTTTAAGAAATACCAGATCAGATTTCAACTTAGTAACCTGCATGCGTGACCGCTCGAATAGATGAACCTTCTTAGCAGCGGCTTCTCCGTGCAGGGAAATTATTAAGGAATTTAGACTTCTGTGATCCATAACATTGTTTAGAAAATCTTCGGCAAAATCACATAATCAATCTTTTGTCGACGCGTTTCGAACCAACTAGTGTGGTTCATCGTCAGGACAAGTTGAAAAACAGATCCAGCTTAGTCTGTTTAAATAGCTAGAGCAGAGACACCAACGGTTACCTGGGTGAAAAGTTAACTTAAGGAGCAAGGTCAATTTCGGTTGAATTAGGTATAAAGTAAAATTAAATAAATTATCATATAATAATAAATATATATAAATATATAAAATTAGTTATATTAGGTGTAAGATAAGGAATAAAAATATGAAGAATTATAAAATAATAATAAATTATTTATTATATAAATGAAGAAATATAATTTAATAATAAATTATTTATTTATCTGAATAAATGAAAAATTATAAATTAATAAAATAAAATATTTATTTAATGAAGAAATAGTATTGTTAGTAGTAAATAGATTTTATATATAAATTTGGTTATATTAGGTGTAAGATATATAAATATATAAATAAAGAATTTTAATAAATTATAGAATTAAAAAATATTTTTAAGGTAATAAGGGACCATTCTTTATAAACAAATAAGATGGAAGAGAATAAGAATAATCAGAAGAATTAAGTTGTTAATAATAATAATAATAAGTTATAAAAATAATTAAATTAACAAATTATTATTATTATTATTATTAACAACTTAATTCTTCTGATTATTCTTATTCTCTTCCATCTTATTTGTTTATAAAGAATGGTCCCTTATTACCTTAAAAATATTTTTTAATTCTATAATTTATTAAAATTCTTTATTTATATATCTTACACCTAATATAACCAAATTTATATATAAAATCTATTTACCTACTAACAATACTATTTCTTCATTAAATAAATATTTTATTTTATTAATTTATAATTTTTCATTTATTCATTTAATAGATAAATAAATAATTTATTATTAAATTATATTTCTTCATTTATATAATAAATAATTTATTATTATTTTATAATTCTTCATATTTTTATTCCTTATCTTACACCTAATATAACTAATTTTATATATTTATATATTATTTATATATATTTATTATTATATGATAATTTATTTAATTTTACTTTATACCTAATTCAACCGAAATTGACCTTGCTCCTTAAGTTAACTTTTCACCCAGGTAACCGTTGGTGTCTCTGCTCTAGCTATTTAAACAGACTAAGTTGGATCTGTTTTTCAACTTGTCCTGACGATGAACCACACTAGTTGGTTCGAAACGCGTCGACAAAAGATTGATTATGTGATTTTGCCGAAGATTTTCCAAACAAGAAAACAATTCCAGAGAAAAAAAAATAAGAGCAGCAAAAATAAAGAATAGTTAACCATTTATAGCACCACATCTACACTTCTTACTTGGTCATCAGATCTCTATGTACAGGAACTAATGATAGCCAAGACAAGGCTGGAAATTTTGGAAGCCAAAGATTAGGATAGGGACCGCAAAATTTCAAAGATCACACTTGCAAGTCGATGTTTAATGGAAGATAATAGAATTTTAAAGGAACATGTAACATTGTTACAAGAGGATTTAGAGACAGGAAAACAAGAATAGAAAAACGTGTAGATAGCATGACAAACCATAAAAGAATCAATAATAAAAACCAAGGATGTGATCATTTCTAAAGAAACTCAGGTAAATACACAAGTATCTCAGCGAACAATCCTTTTGAAGGAGAAGGCAAAAAAGAACAATAGGAAATACATTCTAAAAGAAATCAAAGCTAGAGTTGAGGATGTTAATGGTTACATAAGGATAGAGGAAGAAGAATATGTAAGTGCTCGTAGAGCACACAAAAGAGAACACAAAGAAAGAAAGGATAGGGAAACAAAATTTATTATTAGAGGAATAAGAGATTATGGGAAGAATGAAAGTACTCTCAATTTAACAAGGGACTTTCTGAAAGAGAACTACATTGGAAAGGGCAAATTTTCCAACCAAGGAGGGTGGGAAATATATGTGAAGGGAGGCCTCAACCCATAATAGTCATCATGGAAAACGTGCAAGAAAAACACCATCTCTTAAGAAAAAAACAAACTCTTGAAAGGCTCACACTTCTTCCTATATGAAGATTTAACCAGCAAATAAGAAGAGGAGAGAAGGGAAGAAGTGGAGAAAATTAGGGCAACAAGAAATGAAGGGAAAAGGGCATGGTTGTATAATGGTAAAGCAGTTATTACATTGTTTGGGCCTCATGATAAAATAGGGCAGCAAGTTGGCAATAAAGAAAAAATAGTTAATTCTATAATAGGAAGAAAAACAACAAGATCAACATGGATGAAAAGAGGTGAGGACTCAAATTTCAATCTTATGTGCCAAACCGCATAGCAGTCAAATCTTACCCAAGTCTACCTAATTCTAGTATGTTGGAATTGTCGAGATTACCCTTGGAAGAGGGGGCTCGAGTTAGGGCCTATTGCAGAAGGTAGAGACATAATTTGTCTCACGGAAACTCATGAACGTGATTTTTTTTTACATGTGGTTCACGAACACCCGCGGTCACTGGGTGGCCACTACATCCATGGAAATATCTGAGCTTGATCAAGGGTATCAAGCCCCATGGCCAATAGCTAGACCTAACCCCAAGGGCTTCGGGAAAAATTGACCCTGTGACCTCCCAAATGGTGAGGCACTTATTTGACCAGTTGAGCTAACCCTTGGGGCTAACTCATGAACATGATGGTTGCAAAACTCCTATGTTTAATGATTATTTGAAGTTAACATTTTGGAGCAAGGAAGCAGAAAATGGAAAAGGGTATGGGAGAAAACTAGTTTTAGTGAAAGAAAAAGAAGGTCATCACATTCAGTCAATGAAAGAAGATGTAAATAAACAATATTTATGGTTCAAAGTATCAGAGAATGAGAATCACGTAAGAATTGCAATATGTTATTTTTGCCCTCAAGTCTCAAAAACTTACAAAAATAAGGGGTTGGACAGGAAGGATCTGTATGCATCTTTAAAGCAAGATATTGCCACGTATTCTCAATAGGGAGAAGTTATTTTAGTGGGAGATTTCAATGCTATAACATCAAATCAACAAGCCAATATTTTTGTGTTGCAAAGAGGATCACAATCCTATTTGGCTCACTGAAGAGGAAAATCCACAATGGTTGAAATATTCAGAAGATGACAAAGTTAGCAATCATTTTGGAGAGGAGTTTCTTATGTTGTGTACTTCCTTGAACTTAATTATTTCGAATGGTCTATATAGATGGAAAAGGTCTGGGAACTTCACTTGCAACACATACGATGGCTCAAGTGTCGTTGACTATGTGATTTGTTCACAAATCTTAATAGAAAAAATAGAAGAATTTAAGATTGGAGAGCATATTTGGGAATTAAAATCAGACCACAACCCAATTTATATAAAGTTATCCTAGTTAGAAGAAAGGCAGCATAGGAGGAAAACTCAATGTTCTCGACAATCATTATCAAGGGGAAAAATTCTTCTAAAACAAGAAAATTGTACTATCTTTGAGACAATCCTAGAGAGATCAATTCATAGGGAGAAAATTGGTTCCCAAAACTTCAAAAATCATGAGTTAACAAATATAATTCAAAGTGCACTTGAGAAGTGAAAAAGAGCAAAAAATAGGAAATCGGAATCAAATTGTTTTCCTGTGAATGTTTTCTTTTATAAGGAATGAAAAATGGCAAGGAGAACCTTGAAAAATCCAAGCAAGGAGAAGATGAATGTAAATTTATATAAGCAGATCTTAAGGAAAAAATATGAGTTCATGCAAACAAATCTAGGCAAGAATAACCCAAAGTTTTTCTAGTGGGAGCTTCAACCAAGGAGGAAACAAATAGAAAATAATATTACATCCAATCAATGGTTTGACTATGCAAGAAAACTCTATGATAAAGAATCAGAGGTTGAGCCTCCTCCCAAGATCAACTCAACTACAAATATTTTCATGTTACAAGAGGTGGAGATTGGAATTAAGAAGTTGAAAACATGAAAGGCAAAGGACTTGGTTGAACTTCAAGCAGAGTATCTAAAATGGGGAATGAGCACTCTTGCATCGCACATCATGGAAATATTCAACAACATCATTCGGCAAGGATTCCCAAGGGACTGGACAACTAGCCTAGCAATACCCCTTTTAAAAAGTGGATACATTAATACTCCTTCCAACTATAGAACCATTATCATCAATCATTTGTTTCCAATAGTTTTCGTAGCATGGTACAAAATAAAATAAATAAGTGAGCAGAATTAAGAGAAAACAGGGAAAAAGAACAAGCGGGTTTTAGGGAAAAGCATTGTATAGTGGATCATGGTGTGACAACCCCACCTAAGGTTTTCGTATGAGCCACATTATAAAAATATGTAAATATTTTTCAAATATTAGAATAACAGAAGAAGAAAAAAGGGACTGAGTCATGGGACACAGATTCTAGAGCTGGGGATGGAGAATTGTTTCTTGGGATGTTATGGCTTCTTGTACAAAAAATAAACATGAACTTCATGACAGCTATTAAAGGTCATTTGGTGCATGAAATAAAGGGACTGGATCTTGAAATTAAATGGGCTAAGGAAAAGTACTCAGACCCGTGCTTGCTTGAGAAAAATTCATCAAGCAAAAGAGGACAGAATTTATGAAGGGCTGCAATAACAAGGACGCAGCAGTAAAGGAAGGGGAAATAAAGTTTACCAAGAAAAAGGAGGGGGAATTATTAAGATGGGGAGAACCTTTGGTAGAATAGAAAGAGAGGGAGAGACTCGAATTCCTCAACAAGATTATTCACAGAGGGAGGGAGAAAATAGGAGCTCTGAGAGGAAAAAGGATGAGAACGGGAACCAAGAGGAAACCCCTACTTTGGGAAGCAGACCGAAGCGAGGGCGAGACACAAACCTCCAACAACAGTTTTCATAAAGCAACGACGAAGAGAAAAGAAGAGAAGAGAAGGGGATCGGTTCTCTATCCCTAGAGGTTGTGGGTTGAGTGTTATGCTATGGAGCCCTGTAACAAATTGGGTTCCCTGGAGGCTATGGGTTGAGATAGGATTCCTGGAACCATATAACAGCTTAGGTCCCTGGAGGCCATGGGTTGAGACAAGAGGTATTTGGAGCCTTGTAACAACTTGGGTCCCTGGATGTTATGGGTGGAATGAAATATTTGGGTCCCTATAACAACTTGGGAAGAGACCATCCTAAAGCCGAGATAGAGACAAGCTCGAATCATAGTTCTTAGTTACTTCCCTGACTGATACAGTGGTTTTTGGACTCCCTAGGAGGGGGTGAAACATTGTATGTGCATGAGGGGGTGAGGTTGGGCACCTCTAGACTCCCAATGCAGGCAATAAAGAGACAAGAAATAGTGTGGATTGAGGTAGGAGGTCCTCTAAAATCCCTGGCATATCTTGCAGTTAGAGTGTGGTCCTAACAGCAAGAATCCCCCCCCAGACTCTGGAATCTGGCTTAGGGTGACAACTACAAGTAGCAGTGGCTGTAGTTATCTATATTTGGGTGGAGATTCGTAGTCCTGGACTCGGTTTCCTTGCAGATGAAAAGATAAGTATTGTGTAATTACTATTTGCAATTAATGGGTTATGTTGCATTGTCATTTGTAATAGATATGGATAAACAGGGACTACAATATGTGTTGTTGTGTATATACCTATGATGCAATTGTGAAGGGATATTTCCCTTATTTGTATGTTGATTATGGCTATGAATATGCATGTGTACATGTGTGTTGTGCTTACATGTAAAAGTAAATAAGTTAACAGCCTAATCAATGGTAATCACAGAGTATCTAAAGTTCAGAGTGGAAAAGAGCCCCATAACAGTGTTGCCTAAGCTATAGAGTAGAGGTGGACTCTCACTCTGAATGAAATGCTTAACTGTGTCAGAAATAATTCAATAACTAAACTTAATGAACTCAATGATTTATTTTAGGCCCAAACCATGAACAGTTAAAAGAACCGGGTTCTGGGACCCCTTGTATTAATATACAACTTATAAGAAAGACCCTTTGTTGGCCAAAGTCAGTCAATGTACACATCAAGGTATATGTTTACAAGTTGTTATGTCGATATTCAAGTAGTACATGTTTTTTCGAGGGAGAATTCCCTGGGGCGTTCGTTCCGAACCATCATACTTCCATAGTCTTAAACCTTACTCGTGCATAAGCCTCCATTCGCACCACAGGGATTTTGGTGATAAGGACTGTGAGTCCCCACCAATAGCCAAATCCCCTTGCAACCCACGAGCGACATCAAGGAGCTTCTTAAAGAGTTTGTGTGGACTTTGGAACAGTTGGCGTGTAGCAGGAGAGATGTAAGCCTCCCAAAAGCTCGTGCCAAGATTATGGTAGATATTGGATGCAGGAGTGCCTACACTGCTATGCGAGGAATTCCTTACCCGAAGGCAGGGAAGGTTCGCGGGTTAGGAACCCCTAAATGTAGGCATCACCCAAGCTTAGAAGGGATAACATCGTGGAATGTCTTAATTTGACTTTGACAGAGTGGTGAGGTATTAAAGTGGATCTACAGGCCAAAGAGACCCTTGAGACCAAGCCACGATTGAAAGGACCATCTTGAAGAAGTCTACGTGATGGTAGATCCAGTTTCTGGGGAGAGCATAGAGATCAACACCGAAGGCCTTGCATAGTGCAAAGTCGAAGTACCTTGAACGAGCCATCATTGAATGATAAGGGAAAGGAATTTGTTATGGCATAAAGGGAAGAAACCCTGAACTTAAGGAAAAGGATCGATAAGGATTGGATAAGGCTTATCCTCTTGCAGTTAAGAGTCACAGGTGGGAAAGCTTCCGACTGGAATGACCGTATTTTCCTCTTGCGCGATTGGTCATCCGACGTGGACTATCTGCGAGGTCCACACAGCCAGGTGGATAGCCTAGAGGTCGAAGGACGGAACAAATGTTTTGATGGTAACATAAGTGTTGAGTCTTGAAAATGTCATTACACTTTCACTATTATGTCCATTATATCACCTCCATTTCACTACTATGTCACCACATTCATCCCACTTTCATTATCATTGGGCCACATTTATGTTTTTCCAATCTTTATTAATTCTAAGTCTTTTAAGTGAATTTGTGGTTAAAAATTAGAAAATAATGTGCATATGCTTATACCTAACAAATGGGTTGAGGTTGTTGACATGTGTAGGTTGAAAGGAGACTTCGAGAAGACCCTTATGTGGCACTCTAAGGCCAAATTCGAATTTGGTTGGAAAGAATCATGGGATCATGAGGATATGTGTCACATCTCCTAATTGTATTGTAACTCTAAGAAGACATGTGTCTTATCAGTTCCTATTTTGATTAGGACTCTAGAGGTAAAGGGAGAGATTCATGGACTCTCATTAATGAGATGGCTTCTCATCTTTTGTATAAATAGGAGATCTCTCTCCTTCATTTGTTAGTCTATTTAGCTTAAGCTTATTAGTCTTTTAGCTTGTGAGTTCTTTAGCTTGGAGTTTGTAGTTCTTCCTTGATGGCTTTTGAAAGCTTTGGAGAGCTTTGTTGTACTTTGTAATTTTGAAGAATTTGAATAAAGCTTTGATGTTCTCAACATGGAAGGAGATGTGAAGTAGATGTCATGGAGCACATTAGAATGTAAGGTAGAGTAGATTTCATTTTGTAATTCTGTTTTGATTTCATTATGTCATTTGATTGCTTTCAAGTTGATAGATTAGATTTTTCATTCATGCAATTTTAATTCATGCAATTGTGTTCAACCGGTTGATTGTAGATTAGTGATGCACATAGCCTTTTAATGACTAATGACATGATAGAATCATCTTGTCCTCCTGCTGATTTATTTTCTGAGTTCTAATTCCAGCATTGTTATTTCTTTCAGTTTTGTTTTGCTCATTTACTTTCCTGCATTTTAGATATCATATCACTTAACTTGTTCATGATTGCTTCCCATAAGGTAGATTGAGCTGAAGGGTAAAGGATCAGAAGAGTTGAAGTAGTGTGATTAGTTTCCTTTATGTAATTTAATTTCTTGCAATTTAGATATCATATTGCTTAACTTGTTCATGATTGTTTCCCATAAGGTAGATTGAGCTGAAGGGTAAAGGATCAGAAGAGTTGAAGTAGTGTGATTAGTTTCCTTTATGCAATTTAATTTTCTGCAATTTAGATATCATATTGCTTAACTTGTTCATGATTGCTTCCCATAAGGTAGATTGAGCTGAAGGGTAAAGGATCAGAAGAGTTGAAGTAGTGTGATGAATTAGTTGCTTTGCTTTCAGTCTTTGATTTGCTTTAAGTTCAGTTTTTACTTTCCTTTTTTCATACAGCAGCAAGAATACTGGGTCTCATAGTCACTAGCTCATTGTTTGGTTGTTGCATTCTATTTTAATTGAAGTAGCTGCACATTTACACTTTTGTTTAAGTAGCTGCATATTTACACTTTTGTTTAAGATCTTTTGAAGTGCTAAGTTTTGGAAGTTACCATTAGGGACATAGGCCTTGTCTTGAAATCCATACTTGTCTTTTAAAAGTATTCTTAAGACCTTAGAATAGGATTTCCATTTGCATTAGACACTTTAGGAAACCAACAAGAACAAAACCCCAAAAACAACATAAACTATAAAACAATGAAGTAAGAGAAAGGTTAACTAAGCACATATGGTGCACCACACTTCATCAGTTTACGATACCCGGATTGATAATTTATGTAGAGCAATTTAAGACGTTAAATTGACTAGACAATAAGTAAAGTGATGCCAACCCCAAATTAGTCAGAGGTCAAGAGGTCGGACCGTGTGATGAGAGACAGATCTCTGATTGATGCATCGACCCGACTAGGTTGAGGGTTTGGGGTCAAGTAGTCGAAAGGAAGTGAAATTGCAAGCTCCAGGATGAGTTGACCCCGACTAGGTAAAATATTGGGAGGTCGGGTTGTATTTTGATGGATGATGCGTAGTTGTCATGCCAACCTCGACTAGGTTGGAGGTCAGGAGTTGGGACGTAATACAACGTGGTGAAGTGGTAAATGTGGATGTTTCGACCATCTGCTCACCTATTGATTGGAAAAGCCCGTGGCGAACTGCCACATGCAGCGTGGGATTGGCGACCGCCATTCCCATTGCATAATAAAGGGAAAGAAGGAAATATGTAGAAATGAATGAAAGGAAGAGAGAGACAGACAGAGACAGACAGAGAACGCGATGAAGTGGTAAATGCACATGTTCCGAACATCCGCTCACATGTTGATTGTACAAGCCCGTGGTGAACTGCCACGTGCGTCATGGGATTAGTGACTGCCATTCCCATTGCGTAATAAAGGGAAATAAGGAAATATGTAGAAATGAATGAAAGGAAGAGGGAGAGAAAGAGAGAGAGAGAGAGAGAGAGAGAGAGAGTGCGACCCTCCTAATCCTGTTGCCATGACCGAACAATGGGCACCAGATTCGCTAGTAACGACTCTCTTACCTTGTTAAGGTGAGGGGTTATGTTACAAAGTGGTATCAGAGCTATTCAGGTTCAAAGTTGGATTGGATGGGCTTCGTCATGTGCGAGTAATAACAAAAAAATTGAGAAGATATTTGACTAACTAACTATCTAATGTTAAAACTTGAATAAACCTATTGCTCTGACATTAACGAAATTTGTCATGAGAATAAGATCGTGGTCATGTTGTTTATTTTGTGGTCATCGGTCATGGATATGTTGTTGCTTTGATTATCATCATGAAGAGATTGAATGATTGATGCATATGATTTATAAGTATGTTGACACGCTAACATGATTGTTTTGTCATAGCAGAAGACTCCATGGTAAATCATGACCCTAAATTTTGGGTTATTTATTTCTGAAACATCTAATAATGTGTATGATTGATAGCACACCACGAGTAGCATTAAACAAAAGAAGTCACACTCATGAGGATTGGAATGGTTGAATACAGTTTCAATCAATCACAACATCGAAGTAATGGGGTTAGAACAAAGGCAAGCAGAGATCAACACAGTCATCCTACAAAGTCTCTCGGATTGGCAGAGGAAAAGGCAATATGAGAGGAAGACGAGTCATAGAGACAAGAAAAGCCTCCAAGAACAAAAGAAAACACCAACGAAGCATATGGTGGTAGGTCCAAGAGAAGGCATAGGCAAGGAAGTGAGGACATTATGCCAGGAGGTGAATGTCTAAGCACTCCAAGTGGAGGGACCAGCACGCAGGTGTAGTCCTCTGGAAGACCATCTAAATTGGCTACTCAGAGGCATCACTATTCTTGATATCACCATCACTCAGTGAGAAAAGAAAAGGAAAAGGAGCATATTCCTGAAGAGTTTAAGAAGGAAAAACCACCTACATTTGATGGGGATATGAAGAAGGCAGGAGATGCAGAATCATGGTTGTTGGGAATGAAGAAATTTTTCAGAGTACATGACTACTCCAAGAATATGAAGGCTAGGATTGCCACATACAGTTTGAAAGGGAAAGCCGATATATGGTGGGAAGACCTGAAGAATGTTAGAGACATTACTGAGAAGGAGCTGACATGGGGAGAGTTTGAAAATCTCTTCAAAGAACAATACCTATCTGAGGGGTGTTATGATAGCAACAAAATAGTTTTATGAACTCAAAATGGGTCAGTTAACCAATGATGAGTATGCCGCCAAATTTTTGGAACTATTGAGGTATGTATCATATATCAAGGATGAGAAAGCTAATATTCAGAGGTTTATCAGTGAGTTGACTATGGAATTCGACGATAAAATCAATCTGCTTGAACCTCAAACCCTATCAAGATATTATGACACTTATATGAACAAGAAAAATGCAGACCTGAGATTAGCAGCAACTGGTAGGCCAAGAGAAACGTTGGACATAGTAATATTTGGCCCAAGAAAAACCCAAACAAGAGGGAAGTGAGGCACCTAGCTTAGACATGACAGTTTCAACAAAAGCCCAATGTTGCTAATATGAAAAATGTGCAGTAACCAGTGACAGCACAACTGAGGTTTGAAGGTCGAGAACCACTCAAGTTTTGGACCTATGGTGGGGACCACAGGACAAGATATTGCCTAGATCAGCACAATTTTGGACCAAAGATCTACAACACTCAGGAGGTAAGCACAGTGAGTGAAGTAGTGCAGAGTATGGCTAGAGTTTATGCGCAATGGACAATCGCCAAGCAGATCACCAAGCATCCATTATTGAGATGGAAGGTAGAACCATAGGGACAGTTGTTTAGTCAATTTAGTTTCCTAAATTGCTTTGCATAAATTATCAACCGAGGCTCGTAAGCTGATAAAGTGTAGTGCACTTTATGTGCTAGTTAACCCTTCTTACTTCGTTGTTTTGTATTTTTATATTGCTTTGTTTTGGGGATTTCCTTGATTTCTAATGATGTACGGTCTAAATTATGAGAAACTTAGTCTAAATTTCCTAAAGGTGAACTAATCAAAATCTAAGTTAAAGGAAGGAAAAATAGAGCATCTATCCTATCTTGTCATTTAATCCTAAGTCAAAAATTAAAAGGTGAAGTTGTAAGGCAAATTGAAATAATTACAGAGAATGAAAACTGACTAAAGCACTTTTAGTTGTCCAAGCCTCCAATTTTGAAAGATAACTTTCTTGAGATGGCAAACAAGCAACTTATTGTACTTTATAGTTTAGAGAACTAAATCAAATATGCAAAGAGTAACTAATTGATTACAATCCTTGTGTGAAATAAATGTTTAACCATTTAGTTTAGGATGGATATCATCTTGAACTGGCTAAAGCACTTTTAGTTGTCCAAGTCTCCAATTTTGAAATATAACTTTCTTGAGATGGCAAACAAGCAACTTACTGTACTTTATAGTTTAGAGAACTAAATCAAATATGCAAAGAGTAACTAATTGATTACAATCCTTGTGTGAAATGAATGTTTAACCATTTAGTTTAGGATGGATATCAACTTGAAATGGTGACCAAAAACATTTATCCACACAGTGCATTGGCAATCTGAACTAGGAAATAAATAACAGAGGAAACAAACAGTAAGTAAACTAATCAACAATGCATCCTTGTTACTTTTCCACCTTACCCTGTTAAAACAAAACAAGTTTCATTTATGAAATAGATAGGAGAAACAAGACTGCACCATCGAATTCTAACATTATGCTACTGAACAGAATTAAAATAAAACAAACTATAGGAAATCAACCTAAACTACAAACACTGCTAAAAGTAAATAATGAAACTAAACTAAACAGTAAACAAAATAACAAAATAAAAACCTCCTTCAGTGTAGGGGCCCTCTGCAACTGACTGAGTTGAGCTGCTAACTAGTTGAAGATACTCTTTCAAATGATCACTTGGTCAAACACGACTTCATATTATTAACAGGAAAATAAGTTCCAAAATTATAGAGTTGTAAGTCTGAGCTTAATACATACAAAAATTTGAACTCTTTCTCAATTCTTTACAACTGATATTTAAAGAAACATTCCTAACTGTCTTTTGAGAGAATTTAGCTACAGGTGGTCTCCACGTATTACAACAGATCTGCGTAAAAGGTTGATCAGCTACAGGGGACTTTAAGTCAACAAGATGGTTGCATGAAGATGTTATCACCGGTTTCTAGTTCGAGTTAATGCTACAACAAAACTGTCGGATTTATTAATTAGCCACGAAGAGTGGACATGGAGTCCTATTGCTCTCTGGTTTCTTCACTTGACTCCACCTTTCGCTATGGTCTTGAGCTGGCATTTTTTTCAATCTGGACTGCGTGACTAGGATAGGATCCATGTCGTGACCATTCCAGAGATGCCCATGTGGTTGGTTTCCTTGTTTGACACCTGTAACCTGTTCAACCATGGAAGTAGCTACGGAACACACGGTTAGCTATAGAATGGGCTACATTCCGTAGCTAATTTGTAAAAACTTATTTCAAATAGAAAAAACATAAAAGTATAACATGTCAATCATTTAATGTCTTCCTTGAGACAAAATCTATCATTTATCAGTGATGGGGATCTGTCTTTCATGGAAAAACAAGAGAAAGAAGTGAGAAAAGTTGTCAAAAAGAGAGTAATTCTGAGGTCCAACATACCCCCACTGCAAAATCATTGCATGTCCCCATGCAATTTTTCCAAAACTGTGAACTCTTCTTTTCTATTGCATCTGCTCAGATACCTCTACCAATACATCTAACTTTATTCTCTTGCTCCTTGTTGAAGTGACTATCATCCTGGGTTTCTTCATGAGAAGTCTGTATTTGAGGTTGATGATTGTTTTGTTCAAGTTTCTATTCTTCCTCTTCAACTTCCTATTCTTCTTGTACCATAGCCCTAGGTGCAGTATTGTATTATCATGAATGGATTTATCCAATTTGCTTTGTTCCTTTAGGGCTTCATTTTCTTTCTTGATATGCCTGTTGAATATCTCTAACTCAGAGATTTCATGTTTGAGAGAGTCAGTCAAAGGTTCTTGTGGATTGATAGGTTGTTCTGGATTGGTTGAGGATCCTGGATCCATTGAGGCACTTTTCTTTTCTAGTGATTCTATGTAATCATAAATTTGTTGTTGTACTGAGTCTACACTTGGGGATCCTCTATTGGGGTTGCCTTCAAAATACTATCTAGGAGAGTTTTGAGGACTGTATGTAAATGGAACATTTTCCGGAGATTTTGGTGCCTCTTGGAAATGGTTTCTTATCAGAAAGTTTTCCCCAGTATCTCCTATTTTTTTCAGATGATATTCAACCAGTATTTTGACCAACCCATGATGGTACATGGTTGTCTCCAGGGATTCTATTTTCTTCGGTACGTTTGAATCCATCCTCCTTAGACTATTTAGAAGGAAGAAAGGGAGGTTGATGTTTCCATTTTCTAGAAATTTCATCAATAAACGTATATGATAAACATACATACATCCAAATCTTACCTCACAGGTAATAAATTTTTGTAATATCAAAAGCATGCTTCTCCATTTATTTTTGAGTGCTGAAATAGGAATTCCTTTTCTAAACACAGTGACATCCATACCTGGGTTCCTGAGGATTACCTTCCATGATTCACTGTGAAATTATTTGTTTTTGAACCACCTTTCACCAAGTATTGGTAGTTAAGTAGTCTTTTCTATGTAAGATTCTGTTACTGCAAACTTAATGTCTCCAATCTCTACTTTTGTACCATCGAATGATCTAGCAAAAGATTTTTTGATCTCCTTGTGATATCCATCAAACTTTTCAATGAATTTGAGCCATCCAGTCTTCTGCAGCATCTCCTTGAGTTGTGGGTACCCTTCCATAAAATTTGCCCCTACGGGCTCTGCCTTGACAATGAGCCCCATGGTCTCTGTTTCGTAGAATTTGCTAACCTTCAGAATTACTCTCCTGGTCTATGAAATGGATTGTCTGCGGGTATGGTGAAAAAGAACTATGAGTTTGTATGAAATAAGTAGACAATGAGGGTTTGGAGAGACGTGAATACTTTGGTCATATCGTGGTTGTGACCGTTAGCAGATGGAGTTATTAGAGATCGTTTAAGTACAGAGTAAGGAGACCGTAGCAGAGGTGTGGTATGATGAAATCGTTATAGACCGTTGGGTATCAAATGTGGAAGACATGGTGGAGATGTGGTAGTCAAATCAAATTATGACTTGTTAAGGAGACATATGATCATTCATATTATACATAACTTATGTTTATGACTTGTTGTTTGAAATAAATTTGAATTTTACCTTTAGAATTTAAACTTTTGCTTGATAATTCTTTTGGTTTTGATCCGTAGGTACTTTGAGCATGGTTAATCTCCAAAACTTGATTCTTCAATTTCCCTGCATTCGTGATTTATTTGTAAATTGTACAATTGTGCCAGAGTTGATAAGTAAGTTGTAGTTGCAGAATCAAATTAGTTGCGGAATGGAACCAGCTGCAGAGTGTGAAAAGAAGGAAAAGTGAAATATGGCTTATGAAATATAGATGTAGAAAATAAAATGGAAATGAGTTATGATAGTGAGATGGAATGAGATGTAAGAAAAAAAATGAAAAATAGGGTGAAATGGAGTAAAACTGTAAAAATAAAATGTAAATGAAATATGCCAGTGAGATGAAGTGGAACTATAAAACAGAATGAAAACTGAATGAGATGGAATGAGACTATGAAATTGCAGACTCTATACTGCAAATAAATGTAGCTTTTTGTCACTACTTATTACAAAAAGGAAATGGAAAATATAGGATGTCAGAAATCTCTGATTTTCACCCTGTATTTTCTGTATAAGTATGCCAATCAATGATTGGTTTTCAAACTTATAAAATTTATTTTATTTTTTTCATTTTTTTTTTATTATCAGTCTTTTCTTGGGAAAAATAAAGACTAAGTTAGTGGAGAAGAAGGATTCTTCTTCACTAGCTTCATTTCAGAGTTATCCTGGAAAATCTTAATGAACTCCTCTCTTGAAAATGGTTTTTGATATATCTTCAACCAATGACCATTCACAAGAAGAGGTACCTTTTCCTCATCTATTGTTCTTATTCTCACCGCTCCATTGTTAAAGACTTTTTCAATCTCATATGGCCCAAGCCAATGAGTTTGAAACTTTCCTTGAAAATCTTTGAACTTTGAATCAAACAACAGTGCCCAATCTCTTGCCTGAAATTTCTTCTCCTTAATATATTTATCATGCCATTTATCCCTCTGTTGTTGGACTATACTAGTTCTTTGGACTGCATCTTGCCTGATTTCATCAAGTTCATTGAGTTGCTCCAATCTATGTTTCTGTGCCTCTGATAAATCCAATCCCAATTGGACTGCCATCTTGAAGGTTTTGATTTGAAACTCTATAGGGAACAGGGCTTGTTTCCCATAAACAAGTTCATATGGTGAGTGTCCTGTTGTGTTCCTCCATGTAGTTCTATAGGCCCATAAGGCTTTAGGAAGCCTTTCTGCCCAATCTCTTCTATGTAGATGCACAGTCTTAGTGAGAATTCCTTCAATCACCTTATTTGTAGATTCAACTTGACCATTTGCTTGTGGATGATAGGGAGTATATTTCCTATGTTTGATCTTGTAATTTTCCATAAGATCCTTCACCATTTTAGATGTAAATTGAGATCCCTGATCTGTCACAATTTCTCTTGGAACACCAAAACGAGTGAAGATGTCCTAAAAAAAAAAATTAACTACAGATTTTTCATTAGCAAAAGGTAATGCTTTGGCCTCTACCCATTTAGTGACATAATCAGTGCATACCAATATATACTTATTTTTCTTAGATGAAGGATTAATTGGCCGAACAAAATCTAAGACCCATTTTTCTAAAGGTTCAATGTGTACCTGAATTTGTAGTGGCATTTCATTTGAAGGAGCAAGTTTCCCTACCCTCTGGCAGCTATCACACCTCCTGACATATTCTTTGGCATCTTTGAAGATGGATGGCCAATAATATCCTAAAGAAAGGATTTTATAGGCTATCCTCTTGTCAGCAAAGTGTCCACCACACGGCTCATCATGACATGCCTTAAGAATCTCAGGCATCTTGCCTAACACATTTTTTTATCATAAGACCTAGGCCTGTTTTATACAATTCATTAGTGATCCATGAGTATCTTTCACTTATTTGAATGATTTTTCTTTTTCTCTAGGAAAAAATGTGAAGGCAATTTCCCTGTGCCTAAGTAATTAGCAATATCTGCAAACTAATGAGTTTGAGTAGTCACTACAAAAAGATATTCATCGGGAAACTTATCTTCAACCGGAGTGTCATCTTTGATATTCTGAATTATGGACAAGAAATCAGCAACTGTGTTTTGTTTTCCAGGTCTATCTAGCATAGTAATATTGAATTCTTGCAAGACTAAAAGCCATCTTGTAACTCTGCCATTAGTAATAGGTTTATTCATTAAATATCTAATTGTAGAGTGATCTGTATGAACAAAGGTTTCATTGCCTGTTATATAATGTCTGAACTTGTTGATTGCATGAACAACAGCTAAAAATTCTTTTTCAGTTACAGTATAGTTCAACTCAGTGGGAGTCTGTTAGGTCCCTATAATACTAGTGATTACCCCATTAATATTGTTTGGTACTCAAATGGAACGTCATATTGGTAAACGTCTTGAAATTCCCTGTGGAGTTATTTCCGCCCCAGCTCATATCCAAATTTTTTCCTTGGGATATCGACCCTTCCTGGGTTACGAAGGTACTAATCAAATAGTTGATCTAGTTTATAACTCATTCGCTCTGGGTATGGTTATATCCCTTATTAATATTTTTGTGCCCCTATTGTCCCCATATTGTTATTATTGTGCCCTATAGAATCCCTCTATTGTTATTTTTGTGCCTTTATATTATTATTGTTAGGTCGGCTGGGTTATATTGTGACTCCTTAGACTCCTATATATAGAAAGGAGGTTTTGTCATTTGAATCATCAAAGAATCATTCATTTTTGTAATGTAAAGGAGGTTTCCCCCTCGAAGAGGCTGAATTCTAAGGTGTTGATCCATCTTTTCAATCTTTTTGTGAGCTAGTTTCATAACATTTGGTATCAGAGCTTTGGATTTTAGGGTTTCGCTGCTCCAAATAGGTCATCATGGCATTTTTGCTATAACTTTTTTTCTGCGACGTTTCAGAAATGAAAAAAAACCATTTGAGATGAAATCCATTGCACCTTGGGTCCGAATTTCATATCTTTTCGCGCTATATTTGCGGAGATATGATCTAAGGAAGTTGGTCTTTTTGCAGACTCCTGAATTAAATTCCAAACAGGTGACCTAGGGAAAATAGTCATAACTTTATCTCTGAGCATCGGATTGAAGTTTCGTAAGGAGGTACAGAAAGAGGACGAACTGTACTTTCTTGTATATATTTTTTAGAGCCAAAGGTTGAAACAGGGACATGTGGCATGTCATACAATTTCGCCCTACTGAACTAGTCTATAATCAGGTCATTGTGGGAGATTTGGCATAACTCTTCCTTGGAGAATCCAATTTGGATCAGACTAGTGGCATTGGAAAGAGAACACATAGAGCTACTGCAGGTCACAATTTCAGAACTGGATGATTCGAAATTACAGCGATACATCAGAGCAATATCGCGCTCCTACAAAGTGAAAAAAGGTGTGTAGATTATTTTAAATTTTTGCTTAAGCTTGGTTTGAAAAATTATTTTGAAGGAATTCAAAGGGCATAGTAGAGCATACTTATCAGTAACTGATGCCCCAAGGAAATAAAATGCAAACACCTAGTAAGCAACTTGAAAGCTCTAGAATGACTCATGAAGAAGAGGAATAAATGCTACATGATATATCAAAATTACAAGACCAAGTGCAACAAATGTCATTCTCACAAAAGCTAACAGAAGCTAAGATAAATGGCATGCAATCTAAGATAAAGGGCATGGAAGCTAAGATGGATGATTTGAAGATATATTTGAAGACAGATTTGAAGAGAGACATGGCAGATTTGAAGACAGACATGGCAGATTTGAAGCCAGATTTAACAAATTTTCTAGAAGAAATACTTACAAATGGTGAAAGGGTAGTAAAGGAAACTCATGATGCAAACAAAAGAAATGTTAATCATGATTTCATAGACTCTAATGTTGGATCGAAGACCCACCATATTTCAAAAATAGATATGAGGAATTTTGATGGCAAGGATCTCGCAACATGGATATTACAGATGGAGCAATTTTTCGATCTCAATAATGTGAAAAACACACAAAAGGTACGTATTGCAACTTTATATTTGGAACCAAATCAGTTTGTATGGTATCAATAGCTTTTCTCTCTTAAACAAATTATCACTTGGGCAATTTTTACAAAATAATTGACAGCACATTATGAGGATACAAAAAGCAACACTTTTTTTAGCCAATTGATAAGTCTCAAACAAAAGGGCTCAATAATGGAGCACATTGAAGAGTTCCAAAAATTGAACATAAGGGTAAAAACTATTCCAGAGGAGCATAGGATTGATGTGTTCATAGGCACTTTAAAGGATAATATCCAACATGGTCTTCGCCTTTGGGAACCTGATTCATTAGAGAAGGCATTCGGGTTAGCAAGAAAAATGGAAAGCAAAATTATGGCAACCAGGAAGCATACCACTCACAACTATAAATATGGAAGTGTTGTTGCCCCTAGTCTTCCACAACCTATAAGGTTGACACCAAAACAATTGGAAAAAAAAAGAGCAAAAGGGCTTTGTTACAGTTGTGATAGCAAATACACTAAAGGTCATAAGTGTGCTGAGAAGAAATTATTCTACATAGATTGTGAAGAGGAAGAAGAAAAGGAGCAAGAAAGGTCAAAAAAAGAGGATATACTCCAGGAATAAAGCCTAGATAAAGAAGAAATGAATCCGAACATATCTTGTAATGCATTGGCGGGAATTACCACTCCTCAAACCACCAATATAGAAGGACAAATCAAGAAGAAAAAAGTAATAGTGTTGATTGATTCAGGAAGCACCCACAATTTTATTCATTGTAAGGTAGCAAAAGAATTGAATTGCTTCCTATATCCAGCACCAGAGTGTCAAGTGATGGTTGCAAATGGAGGAACAATAAATTGCTCTGGAAAGTGTCATAATATCAAGCTATCCATGGGAGAATATGTATTGACTATCCCAATGCTCTCCATTCCAATGGGAGATGTTGATGTTGTACTAGGAGTCCAATGGCTACAATCCTTAGGTACAATAGCTTTTAATTTTCAAGAACTTTTCATGAAATTTTCTGCGGAAGGAAAGGAAGTTGAATTAAGGGGTATTGCAGGGAAACCGGGAAAGATAATTAGCTCTAACAGTATGACAAAGCTTCTAAAAAAGGAACAAAGTGGTGTAATTGCACAATTATGTTCGCTAGATGTTTCCACATCGAAATCATCTATTTCTCCAGATCTCCAAAAAGTCTTGGACAATGATTCCAAGGTATTTGAGACTCCCAAAGGTCTCCCACCTATTCATGATCATGATCATGCTATTCATCTGATTCCAGGAAGTGTTCTCTAAACATCAGGTCGTACAGATATCCCTATGCCCAAAAGAGTGAAATTGAACGTATGGTTGCAGAAATGCTAGAGGCTGGTATAATTCAACCTAGTCAAAGTTATTTCTCTGCTCCAGTAGTATTGGTGCACAAGAAAGATGGATCATGGCGCATGTGTCCGGATTATAGGAAGCGCAACAAGCTCACTATTAAAGATAAGTTTCCCATTCCTGTTATTGACGAATTACTGGATGAATTTCATGGATCAATTTACTTCACCAAGTTGGATCTTCCTTCAGGATATCATCAAATCATAATGAAGACTGCAAACATTCTAAAAACAACATTTAGAACTCATGAGGGTCATTATGAATTTTTGGTCATGCCTTTTGGCCTTACCAATGCACCTTCTACATTTTAAGATTTGATGAATTCCATTTTCAAACCCTTCCTTAGAAAATTTGTGTTAGTATTTTTTGATGATATACTAGTCTACAGCAAGTCTTGGAAGGATCATGTTGAACATGTTGACAGGGTGCTACAACTATTGGAGGGGAAACAATTATATGCAAAAAGATCCAAATGTTTCTTTGGAGTACAAGAGGTAGAATATCTGGGTCATATTATATCTCATGAAGGAATTAAGGTAGACCTTAGCAAAATTAAAGCCATTAAGGAATGCAAAATCCCCACATCCATAAAGCATCTGCGAGGATTTCTCGGGTTAACAGGGTATTATCGCAAGTTTGTTAAAAATTATGGGAGAATAGCAGCACCTCTAACAACATTATTGAAGAAAGATGCATTTTCATGGACTCTAGAAGCAACAAAGGCCTTCAAACATCTTAAAGAGGCAATGTGCCAAGCACCGGTCTTAGCTACACCGGACTTCACAAAAACCTTTATTGTGGAATGTGATGCTTTAGGAAATGGAATTGGTGCTGTTTTAATGCAAGATGAAAGACCCATTGCTTTTGAAAGTCGTCCAATGAAGGCAAAGTTCTTACACTAAGCCATTTATGAGAAGGAAATGTTGGCAATACTACATGCACTTAAGAAATGGCAACCCTGCCTAATGGGAAGACTCTTTAAGGTAAAAATGGATCATGATAGCCTTAAATACTTTTTAGAACAAAGATTATCCTCTAAAGAGCAACAAAAATGGGTCACAAAGATGTTGGGTTATGACTTTGAAATCATCTACAAAAAAGGGAAGCAAAATGTGGTGGCAGATGCACTCTCAAGAAAGGATGAGGATGTGGAAGCATTGTTGTGTGCCATTTCTATTATTGAACCAGATTGGATAAACAAAGCAAGGGAGGAATGGAAGAATGATGAAGAAGTGTGGGCACTTATTCAAAAGTTACAACAAGATTCCAGTACATCTGATACATTTAGCTAGCAAAATGATTCGTTATGGTACAAAGATTGCTTATACCTCTGTAAGAATTCCCAACTCAAACAAAAGATTCTTATGGAATTGCACACTTCTCCCTTAGGAGGGCACTCAAGACTTTTAAAAACTTACCACAGGGTTAAGAAGGAATTTTTTTGGGATGGCCTTAAATCAGATATTCAAAAGTTTGTGTCAAAATGTTTGGTTTGCCAACAAAATAAAGTTGAAACAATTAAGACCCCGGGTCTATTACAACCTTTATCCATTCGAAGCCAACGTTGGGAGGAGGTTTCAATGGATTTTATCACAAGTTTACCCAAGTCTAAGGGAAAGAGTGTCATCATGGTGGTAGTTGACAGACTTACCAAGTATGCACACTTTTGTGCATTATCACATCCATTTAAAGCCAGTACAGCTTCTACTGCATTTATGGAAACAATTCAAAAGCTACATGGAAACCCAAAGAGTATTGTAAGTGATAGAGATCCCATTTTCACTGGAAATTTTTAGATAGAATTATTTTCTTGTCTTGGTACTCAGTTAGCTCATAGCTCATCTTATCTTCCTCAATCTGATGGGAAAACTGAGATAGTAAACAAATGTTTGGAAGGATATATTCGTTGCTTTTATCTGATAAACAGACACAATGGGTCAAATGGTTGCCTCTGGCTGAATGGTGGTATAACACTTCTTTCCATACAGCAACAAAAATGACCCCATTTATGGCACTTTATGGATATCAGCCACCATCCATCACATCATATTTAAGAGAATATTCTAAGGTTCAAGCAGTGGAACATCACATCAAGCATCAACAACAAGTCCTCCAACTCTTAAAGGATAACCTCGTGTTGGCGCAGAATAGAATGAAACAACAGGCAGATCAACATCGCAACGAAAGAAGTTTTGATGTAGGTGATTGGGTATTCCTACGGCTACAACCATATAAACAAATGTCCCTCAAGCAAGCTAAGAAGGATAATAAATGATCACCAAAGTATTATGGTCCGTACAAGGTGTTGCAAAAGATTGGTACTATGGCATACAAATTGAAGCTTCCTGCAGCTTCTCAAGTGCACCCAGTTTTCCATGTTTCATGTTTAAAGAAGGTTATAGGCGACAAGCTCCCAGTTCAAACAATATTGCCAGAACTTGACGAGGAAGGAAAAATTATATTGGAACTGGAAGCAGTCACAGAAACAAGAACTCGGCAGTTATGAAATCGATCAATTTCAGAGTATCTCATCAAGTGGAAGAACTTATCTGCTGAAGATTCGACATGGGAGGATGAGAATTTTATACAGAAGCATCTAGAACTACTCAAGCATTGAGGACAACACTCTTTTGAAGGAGAGGGGCATGTTAGGTCCCTATAATATTAGTTATTACCCCATTAATATTGTAGTTATATCCCTTATTAATATTGTCGTGCCCCTATTGTCCCCTTATTGTTATTACTGTGCCCTATAGAATCCCTTTATTGTTATTTTTGTGCCTTTATATTATTATTGTTAGGTCGGCTAGGTTATATTGTGACTCCTTAGACTCCTATATATAGAAATGAGATTTAGTCGTTTGAATCATCAAGGAATCATTCATTTGTGTAATGTAAAGGAGGTTGCCCCCTCGAAGAGGCTGAATTCTAAGGCGTTGATCTATCTTTTCTATATTTTTGTGAGCTGGTTTCATAACAGAGTCAAATTCTTACTTGTATAGTAGATGGCATAGGGAATCAAGTCTTTTTGTCCTAATACAGCTCCCAGAGCTGTAACTGAAGCATTTGTTGAAATGTGAAAAGGTAGTTTCCAATTTGGACCTCTCAAGATGGGTGCTTCAGAAAATTTTGTGTTTAAAGTCTCAAATGCTAACTGGCAGTCGGGATTCCAATTGAATTCACAATCCTTGGTGAGTAATTTGAAGAGTGGGGATGCTATTTTAGTGAATTTTTCTATAAATCGTCTATAATATCCTGTGAATCCTAGAAAACTTCGAACATCCTTTTGGCAATTTGGAATTGATAATTTAGAGATGACTTCAACCTTAGATTTATCAACTTTAATCCCATCTCCTGAAATGTGATGTCCTGCAACAATGCCTTCTATAAACATCATAAAACATTTTTCATGGCTTAGTGAAAGGTTTGCTTCCTTACATCTTTTAAGTACTCTTTCCAAATTTTCCAAAGCTTCTTCAAATGTATTCCCATAGACTGTAAAATCATCCATATATACCTCTACACAATCATGTATTAGATCAGAAAAAATTCCTAGTACTGCTCTTTGGAATGTTGCAGGTGCATTACATAACCCAAAAGGAAGTACTCGGTAAGCATAAGTTCCCCATGGACAAGTAAATGTGGTTTTATCTTGATCTTCAGGTGCCACCTGAATCTAATTATAACCACTAAAACCATCCAAGAATGAGAAATACTTCTTACCTGCTAATGTATCTAACACTTGATCTATAAAGGGCAAAGGAAAATGATCTTTAAGGGTAGCTTTATTCAATTCTCGGTAATCAATGCACACCCTCCATTTACCATTCATTTTAGGCACAATCACTAAATGGGAAACCCATTGGATGTCTGAAATTAGGTAAATGAAGTTTACATTCAGCAGTTTTTGCAGCTCTTCTTTCAACATTTCCCTAAGATTTGGATTCATTCTTCTCAGAGGTTGTCTGATAGGTCTGCAATTTTCCTTAATGTAGATGTGATGAATACAAGTCTTAGGACTAATTCCTTTCATGTCAGTATATTCCCATGCATATGCAGCAAAATGTTGTTGTAATGTCTTGATTAGCTTTTCCAGTTGTAATTTCTCCAAGTTATTGTTTATGTTCAATGTTCTCCCTGGAAAGATTTCAATTGTAGAGCTACCAAATTCTTCGATAAAATAAAGAGACATCTGCCTAGATGACAAATATTCAATATTAGATTTTTCTTGAAATTGATCATGTTCATATTCTTGAGATTATTCAAAATTTTCCATTGTATTTAAGATTTGGCTATCTTCACTAATATCTGAAATAGTAAAGAGAGGTTGAATGTCATTTTCATCATCAATCCATTCTTTGTCATCTATTTCTGTGATTGTTATTGTTGGAGGATATAGAGTGAATTTCTTTTTTGAATTCCCATTAGAAATATACATATCACCAGATCTACAGCTAATGAAAGCATCAGTTGTGACCAACCAAGGTCTTCCTAATATGAGTGGATGTCCTCCTAGATTGTTCTTGGGGGTTAAGATCATAAAATCAACAAGATATTCCCAAGAATCTAAGGATACTGAAATATATTCTAACACTCCATCTGGTTTGATTACAGATCTGTCCGCTAATTACAGTAATGTAGGTGTGTAAAGAAGATTAGGAAGCTTGAGTTGTTCCATGGTTTGTTTGTTCATGATGTTTATTGCTGCCCCTAAATCAATCAATGTATTTGGAATTTCAACTCCATTGATATGTGTTTTCACAATTGGACTTCCTGGATCTACATATTTTTGTATGGCAATTTTTCCCATCATTATGTCTGCTATTTTTCCTACCAGGTGAATTCTTTTTGTTTCTTTTGCTTTTCTTCCTAGTTTCTTTATGCTCAACTCCTTTATTGTTTTAGCTAGAATTGGAATCTCCTTAATGGCTTGTAACAAAGGAATTTTGATACAGACATTTTTCAATTCATCTAGAAAATCATAATTGGGCAACATGATCTACTTTTCTACTCCTCTATCAACTTGTAGTCTTTCGGAAAAAGGAGGTGTAGAAGTAGATATTGGCTACTCAATGATAGGAGTTGAGTTCACTGGTTCTTTCTGTTTTTCATTTTCAGTATTTTGGTTTTGGAGAGATGTTCCCTCAAAACTTTTATTGGGTTGTAGAGAATCTTCCTCAGAATTGTCTTGTTCCTGAATAACTACAGAAGGTTTTTCCTTTTCTAATATCCTACCAAATCTCAGTTGAGCATCATTAAGATCTAGAGGAGTGATCATATAAGTTGGAAATTGTTGTCCTTCCACCATGTAAGTATTCTGAGGATTTTTATTGTTGGGGTTTGGTAATGGTTGGGTAGGTAGCTGATTTGGTCTCTGCTGAAATGGCAGTAAGAGTTGATGACTTTGGTTTTGTTGTGGATTTTGTTGTGGAAATCGTAATGAAAGTTGAGGGTTCTGATTTCAAAGTTGTGGCTGCTAATTTTGTTGTGGAATGTGTGGGGGGGGATAATTCTGATATGATGGAGGATATTGGTAATATTGAGGAAATCTCCCATAAGGATTTTGTACTCCTTGTGCCCACAATTGAGATTGAGATTGAGGTCGAGGCCAAGGTTGTTGCCAAGAATTCCAATTTGGTGGGGGGTGAAGATACATATGATTGTTAAATCCCTGATTTTGTGGCCCCTGCCAAGGTTTTCTAGATACAAAGCAAAGAGATTCTACTGAATTTGGAACTGTTTCTTCTTGAAAAATAGCCTTAAGACCTGGAATCGAAGGACAACCCTTGGTTTCATGATTCTTTGAGCAAATCATACAAGTTTCTATAATTTTTGCATCTAAAGGGCATTCTCTTAGAGCATGTTTTTTTCTACATTTTGGACATAAAATAGCTAAAGCATCAGCCTCGGTTTTCTGCTTGTTTTGCAACTTAAGGGTGTCTATTTGCTCACTAAGACTCCCTAGGATATCTATTTTGAATTCATCAAGCATATTACCAATTTCTGCCCTACTCACTGATCCACTTGCAGACTTATTTACTCTAACAAGAGAAGGATCTCTTAGACCTTTCCTAGTTTTGGATTTCCCTCTTGAAAGATGAACACATAATTCTCCTATATCACTTAATGGGAGTTGAGAGATATCTCCCTTCCCCATCATGTTAAGGATATCTATCCACTCATCTCTAATGTTTTTTAATAAAAAATCTTTTTAAGGTATCTTCATCTAAATTGTCCAACTTTGCTCTTTTCAAATTATAGTTGAATCTCTCAATCAAATCCTCTAAGTTTTCATCCTCTCTTTGCATCATTTTGAACACTTCATCTTTGTGATTGGTAGGCATGCAATAATCCAAATACCTATCCAAAAATACTTTCTTCATGTCATTCCATGTTCTAATGGACTGAGTGACTAACCCCATGAACCACTTCAAAGCAGCTCCTTTCAATGTTGAAGGGAACAACTTAAGTTTTTGAGAGTCTTCTAGATAATCATAGGTTCTGCATAAGACTTCAAACTCAAATAAAAATGTTTCAGGATCCTCACTTTTTAACCCATGGAAGTTTGGGAGGACAAAAGGTGAGATATTTTTCATTGTGGCATTTGTTTCTTCATCCACTATAGGGAATCCAAAAGAATTATCTATTTCCCTATTTCCTCTGCCTCCTCCATTATTTCCTCTACCTCTTCCTCTACCCCCTCCTCCAAACAGTGTGAATTCTCCATCTTCTCCTTCTTCTGCCATTATAGTTTCTTCAGGGTCAGTATAGGGTTCAACCTGCAAGGTTACTTTTTCCTCCTCTGGTTCTTCTATTAATGGGATATGGAAGAGAGGTTCTACTTCTTCTTCCTCACTAGGTATTCCTAATTCTTCAACTAAAATGTGTTCCCCTGTGGAGGTGAAAAAGGCTACTCCTGTTGTTGGATATTCAAGATTTTTCTCCTCTAGGACTGACTTGGTAGAGGAAGTAGGAGATTCTTTTGATTGGATTTATGCCCCTGGAATTTCAGAAGTTCTATGGCTGGGAGTATGAGTTTGGGATGGAGGTGTATCTTTTATTGTTCTTGGTGGAGTAGGTGGTGTTGTAGGAATTGAACTCCTGCCTCTAGCTATAAATCTACCCCCAGAGTCTCTTTCTCTATGCATATCATGTTTTTTTTTTGAATGTAAGAGATAAAGTTACCTAGTTACACTTCCCTGGCAACGACACCAAAATGTTTAGTCAATTTAGTTTCCTAAATTGCTTTGCATAAATTATCAACTGAGGCTCGTAAGCTGATGAAGTGTAGTGCATTGTATGTGCTAGTTAACCCTTCTTACTTCATTGTTTTGTATTTTTATATTGTTTTGTTTTTGGGGTTTCCTTGATTTCTAATGATGTACAGTCTAAATTATGAGAAACTGAGTCTAAATTTCCTAAAGGTGAACTAATCAAAATCTAAGTTAAAGGAAGGAAAAACAGAGCATCTATCCTATCTTGTCATTTAATCCTAAGTCAAAAATTAAAAGGTGAAGTTGTAAGGCAAATTGAAATAATTACAGAGAATGAAAACTAACTAAAGCACTTTTAGTTGTCCAAGCCTCCAATTTTGAAAGATAACTTTCTTGAGATGGCAAACAAGCAACTTACTGTACTTTATAGTTTAGAGAACTAAATCAAATATGCAAAGAGTAACTAATTGATTACAATCCTTGTGTGAAATAAATGTTTAACCATTTAGTTTAGGATGGATATCAGCTTGAAATGATGACCAAAAACATTTATCCACACAGTGCATTGGCAATCTGAACTAGGAAATAAATAGCAAAGGAAACAAACAGTAAGGAAACTAATCAACAATGCATCCTTGTTACTTTTCCACCTTACCGTTTTAAAACAAAACAAGTTTCATCTATGAAATAGATAGGAGAAACAAGACTGCACCATTGAATTTAACATTATGCTACTGAACATAATTAAAATAAAACAAACTACAGGAAATCAACCTAAACTACAAATATTGCTAAAAGTAAATAATGAAACTAAACTGAACAGTAAACAAAATAACAAAAGAAAGACCTCCTTCACTGCAGGGGCCCTCTGCAACTGACTGAGTTGAGCTTCTAACTAGTTGAAGATACTCTTTCAAATGATCACTTGGTTAAACATGGCTTCATATTATTAACAGGAAAATAAGTTCCAAAATTACAGAGCTGTAAGTCTAAGCTTAATACATACAAAAATTCGAACTCTTTCTCAGTTCTTTACAACTAATATTTAAAGAAACATTCCTAACTGTCTTTTGAGATAATTTAGCTACAGGTGGTCTCCACATATTACAACAGATCTGCGTAAAGGGTTGAAAAGCTACAGGTGAATTTAAGTCAGCAAGATGGTTGCATGAAGATGTTATCATCGGTGGCTGGTTCAAGTTAATGCTACAAAAAAACTGTCGGATTTATTAATTAGCCACGAAGAGTGGACACAGAGTCTTATTGCTCTCGGGTTTCTTCGTTTGAATCCACCTTTGATTGTGGTCTTGAGCTGGCTTTTTTGTCGATCTAGGCTAGGTGACTAGGATAGGATCCATGCCGTGACCATTCCAGAGATGCCCATATGGCCAGTTACCTCGTTTGACACCTGTAACCTGTTCAATCATGTAAGTAGCTACGGAACACACGGTTAGCTGCAAAATGGGCTACGTTTCATAGCTAATTTGCAAAAACTTATTTCAAATAGAAAAAACATAAAAGTATAACATGTCAATCATTTAATGTCTTCCTTGAGACAAAATTTATCATTTATCAGTGATGGGGATCTGTCTTTCATGGAAAAACAAGAGAAAGAAGTGAGAAAAGTTGTCAAAGAGAGAGTAATTCTGAGGTCCAACAACAGTTCCAACCAGAACCAACATGCATTTAGGACTAGAGGAATCTCATGCTTCGAGATTGTGTCATAGAGCAATTCAAGGTGCAACATAAGCACTTTGGGCCAGAGGAGGCCATGTGGGAAATGGTCAATGCCATGAAAGCTAATTATCTTTTCTTGTTTGATGATTGAAATGAGTGTGTATAATTGTAAATACTGTATAGAATTGTGTGTATAAAGGTCCATGGAACAGTATATGTACCACTTTAATTTTGGCATTGTATAAGTGTAAATGAACACTGAGGGTGGCGTTCCCTCAAGGGGGAGGGGATTGTGACAGCCTCACCCAAGGTTTTGGTATGAGCCACATTGTAAAAAGGATGTAAATATTATGCAATGATTAAAATAACAAGAAAAAAAGGGGGGGATTGAGTCATGGGACACAGATTCCAGAGCTAGGGATGGAGAATTGTTGCTTGAGTTGTTATGGTTTCTTGCGCAAAAAGAAACCTAAGCTTTAGGACAACCATTGAAGGTTGGTTGGTCCATGAAATAAAGGGATTGGCTCTTGAAATTAAATGGGTTGAGGAAAAAGTACTCAGGCCCATGCTTGCTTGCAAAAAATACAACAAACAAAAGAGGACAAAATTTATGAAGGGATGCAACAACAAGGACGCAGCAGTAAAGGATGTGGCAAAAACGTTGCCCAAGAAAAAGGAAGGGGAATTTTTTTCAGAGAGAATTATTTGGAGGGGGATAACGTTTAGGAGAACAGATAGAGAGGGAGAGACTCAAATTCCTAGAAAATATTATTCACAGAGGGAGAGAGAAACAAGAGCTCTAAGAGGAAAAAGGGTGAGAAAAGGAACAGAGAGGAAACCCCTACTTTAGGAACCAGAAAAAAGCAAGGGTGAGACACAAACCTCCAGTTGCAGCTTCATCAAGCAACGATGAAGAGAAGAGAAGAGAAGGGGATCGGTTCTCTGTCCCTAGAGGTTGTGGGTTGAGTGCTAGTCTCTGGAGCCCTATAACAACTTAGGTTCCCTGGAGGCCATGGGTTGAGATAAGATTCCTGGAACCTTGTAATAGCTTGGGTCCCTAGAAGTCGTGGGTTGAGACAAGAGGTATTTGGATCCCTATAACAGCTTGGGTCCCTAGAGGCTATGGGTGGAATGAAATCTCTAGAGCCTTGTAACAGCTTAGGATTCCCTGGAGGTTGTGGGTTGAGCTAGCTACTCTGGAGCCCTATAACAGCTTGGGAAGAGACCATCTTGAAGCTGAGATAAAGACGAGCTTGAATCACGGTTCATAGTTACTTCCCTAACCAATACAATGGTTTTTGGACTCCCTAAGAGGGGGTGAAACATTGTATATGCATGAGGGGATGAGGTTGGGCACCTATGGACTCCCCATGTAGACAATAAAGAGATAAGCAATAGTGGAGATTAAGGCAGGAGTTTCTCTAGAGTCCCTGGCATATGTTGCAACTAGTGTGTGGGTCCCAGCAGCAAGAATCCCCCCCCAAAACTCTAAAATCTAGCTCGGGGGTGACAGCTGCAAGTAGTTGTAGTTGCAGTTGTCTATGGTTGGGTGGAGAGTCGTAGTCCCATACTTAGTTTCCCTATAGATGAAAAGATAAGTATTGTGTGATTACTATTTGCAATTAATGGGTTATGTTGCAATGTCATTTGTAATAGATATGGATAAACAGGGACTACAATATGTGATGTTGTGTATATACCTGTGATGCAATTGTGAAGGGATATTTCCCTGAATTTTATGTTGATTGTGTCTATGAATATGCATGTGTACATGTGTGTTGTGCTTACATGTAAAAGTAAATAAGTTAACATCCTAAATAATGGTAATCACAACATATCTAAAGTTCAGAGTGGAAAAGAGCCCCATAACAATTTTTCCTAAGCTATAGAGTAGAGGCAGACTCTCACTTTGAATGAAATGCTTAATTGTGCTAGTAATAATTCAGTAACTAAACTTAATGAACTCAATGATATATTTTAGGCCCAAACCATGAACAGTTAAAAGAAGTGGGTTCTAAGACCCCTTGTATTAATATACAATTTATAAGAAAGACCCTTTGTTGGCTAGAGTTGGTCAATGTATACATCAGGGTATCTATTTACAAGTTGTTGTGCCGAGAGGCAAGCAGTACGTTTATGTTCGAGGGAGAATTCCTGGGACCGATCGTGCTTGATTGTCGTACTTCCATAGTCTTCAACCTTACTGGTGCAGAGGCCTCCATTCCCACCACAGGTATTTTTTCGATAAGGACTACAAGTCCCTGCCAATAGCCATATTCCCTGGAAACCCACGAGCGATTCTAAGCAATTGCTTAAAGATTTAGTGTGGACTATGGAACAATTGGTGTGTAGCAAGAGAGGTGGAAGCCTCTCGAAACCTCGCATTGGGCTTCTAGTAGATATTGGATGAAGGAGCACCTACGTTGTGATGCAAGGAATTCCCTACACCAAGGTAGGGAAGGCTCGCAGGTTAGGAACCCCTCAATGTAGCTATCACCCAAGCTTAGAAGGGGTAATGTCGTGGAACGTCTTAATCTGACTTCGACATAGTGGTGAGGTCTTGAAGTGGATCTAGAGGCCAAAGAGACCCTTGAGACCAAGCCACAATTGAAAGGACCATCTTGAAGAAGTTTGTGTGATGGTAGATCTAGTTTCTGGGGAGAGTGTAGAGATCAATATCGAAGGCCTTACATGGTGTAGAGTCGAAGTCCCTTGACTGAGCCATCATTGAATGATAAGGGAAGGGTGTTCATTGTGGCGTAAAGGGATGAAACCCTGAACTTAAGAAAAAGGATTGGATAAGGCTTATCCTCTTACAGTTCGAAATCGCAGGCATGAAAGCTTCTAGTTGGAGTAGTCAGATTCTCCTCTTGCACGACTAGAAATCTGACGTGGACTATATGCGAGGTCCACGCAGCTAGGTAGATAGCCCAGAGGTCGGAGGATGGAACCAATGTTTTGATGGTAACATAAGTAAAGCGGTGTCAACACCAACTTAGTCGAAGATCGTGAGGTTGGACCGTGTGTTGAGGGACGAATGTGCGGTTGATGCGTCGACCTGACTAGGTTGAAGTTCAGGTGTTGGGCGGTCGGAAGGAAGCCAAATTGTGAGCTCTATGATGAGCCAACCCCAACCAGGTGGAGGTCGGGATGTCGGGGTGTATGTTGGTGGAAAGATGTGAAGTTGTCATGCCGACCCTAACTAGGTCAGAGGTCGAGAGTCGAGATGTGAGACGACGTGGTGGAGTGGGAAATGCGTGTCTTTCAACCATCCGCTCACTTGTTGATTGGACAAGCCCATGGTGAACTGTCGTGTGGCAGCGTGAGATTGGTAACCATCATTCCCAGTGTGCAAAAGAGAGAGAGAGAGAGAGAGAGAATCCGGGGGTGTGACCCTCCTAATCCTGTTTCCATGACCGAACAATGGGGACTGGATTCATCAGTAATGACTCTTTTACCTTGTTAAGGTGAGGGGGTATGTCACACATGGTATAACGTTGAGACACATTATTGAAAGGGGTTTGGGGAGACAAAAAAGAAGTATGTTGTTGTTTTGTTGATTTCAAAAAGGCATTTGACACAGTCCCTAGAGATAAGTTATGGTGTAGAATGGAAGAACTTGAAATTCCTTTGAATTATATAGTCGTTGTCCATAGGCTCTATGAAGAGGTGAAAGTCAAAATTTGGACTTCAACACACATTTCATATAGCTTTAGAAGTGACATTGGAGTCAAGCAAGAGTGACCATTATCCCATATTCTTTTTGGTTTTTGTATTGATAAACTGGAAGAGTGGCTAAATATACAAGGTGGAGATGGTGTTCGATTGGGGGAGTTTGTGATAAAGCTTCTTTTATCTATTGATGACCTAGTATTGATTGCTAAATCAGCCAATAGATTGCATATGCACTTATATGCCCTTGAGCAGTTTTGTAGAGCAGTGGGGATGCAAGTAAATACTAGCAGGACCAAAATAATGGTTTTCTCTAATAAAACGAAACAGAACAAGCATCAACTTTGGTGTGAAACAAGACGGTGGAAAAGACCTAAAGAAGCTTGAGAAGAATGGGTGTGTACATTATGCACGTATGGGGCAGTGGAATTGGAAAAACATTTCATTTTGGAATGTGATGCTTTCAAAGACATTGAGGGCAGTTATGGGAATATTTTAGCATTGGTTTCTTGGCATTGTCTTATCAATTAGGGGATTGTTAAAAGGTTGGGCCAGTTCATTGTCAATTTGAATAAGATAGGATTTAATTGCAAAAGGAGAAACGTAGGAAGACTGGTGGTCCCATGGACTATTTTTAGTCTCTTGGACGTTAAAATATCATTTCATTTCATTTCTTAGTTGCCTATCATGCGCTTAAGCCACCAAGCCCTCATGTAAACCCCAAATTTCCTAAACATGTCACAAGTAATGTCTCATTTCTTGTAGTGGTGATTTCATTGTGCCTGCACCTCTTAGGTTATGTGTGTGCTTGCCTTGACAACTTGACATCCTCCGCAACTCAAAATAATTTCCAACCTTAGCAATTCTCCAATTTATAACTCCCCAAGTCACAAATTGAAGTCTTGCATCATGAACTCTCACACCTCTAGATTAAGTATCGTACTACCTGTTAGCGCTCAAATCTGCCTCAGACTGAGGAAGGCAAAACTCAAGGCCACATCAAACCAAGCTCAGCCTCGTAGCTATCCCTACGAGGACAGGAGAGGGCTCTCTCTGGGTCTATCTCGACAAAAGGTCTTCAAAGGGGCTGAGATGACTCAAAATTAATATTGATTTTAGGCTAGTAAAGAGATAGGAAAGTTTGATTTAAATTTTTGAGTTTTTTGTTGGAGAAAAAGGAAAACCAATTTTGGGTCCGGGGATAAGGCCAGATCATTTCAGAATTCGAGTTGGGGTGAGGTAGGCAGTAGTTTTGATGCCTTTGATCAGGTGTATGGATGGATCAGAACGACAAGGAGCTGAAGAGGGCAAAGGAGAACATGGATCCTCTCCAAACTGGCGAAAACATGTAAAACTAAACAATTTAAAAGGAAGAGCACTGTAAACAATGAATTCAACCTCATTTACTCATTCATTTAGTTTCAGAAGCATAAGAAGGGAATGGCATATATTTAAACATGAATAAACTTACAATAACTGAGAGATAACACCATCAAGAACTGAAAGCCACAAGAATCCCAACAGGTGCTGCAAAACCTCTGATCTTTCCTTAGCCAAAATATGAAAAATATGTACAATAGTGTGCCAAAATCTTCCCAAGAGTCCAACCCTTGCTACTGACTGAAAATTTACATATATAGATCAAGCCAACCCATTCCCTAACCTCTAGGGGTCGAGCTCCTTCTTCTAGGAGTAGTTTGAACAAATTCTAAACATGGAGCAAGAATCTAGGTGACCAAAACAACCTGCCTCTAAAAAGAAGGAAATTGATTCATTACATTAATTTTTTGCTATTTTGTGAATGAATCATCTAGAATAAGGTAAATAAGTGAAAAGTTACCTCATACGCATCAAATTACATCATGCTGGGTCAAAAATCACATCAAGAAGTGAAAATGGTGAAAACTGGTCGAATTCCTGAGCTGGAGGATGAAAATTTGACCAAAAACCTCTATGCGTAGCGCCTTGATCTCTATGCGTAGTGCACCTTTCAGCCTGTGTTTGGGGCACTTTCAGACATCAAAATCAAGCTCAAAATAGCTGGTTGGAAAGCTCTGGATGTCTACTATCCAGCCCAAGTGGAATTTCCCAATTTGGAGCTCATTTGCCCCCTCAAAATTTCATTCTCCCAGAAGTACTTCCTGTTGTTGCAAAAGGTGGCAGCAAGGTGGTTTTCATGGTGTTTTTAGGCCTTTTGATCATCCAGAACTTGATGAAATGCTTCGGCAATAACTGAGCATGCATAACTTACCATGACAAACCCAAAAATA
Source organism: Pinus tabuliformis (assembly GCA_031772625.1). NCBI lineage: Eukaryota > Viridiplantae > Streptophyta > Pinopsida > Pinales > Pinaceae > Pinus > Pinus tabuliformis. The sequence goes on along the minus strand of CM062816.1, from coordinate 1,041,757,286 downwards.
CAAAGTTTTCCTCCAGCAAGTGTCCCAATCAAAAGCGAGCACGTCGACGCGCTACTCGTACAGCTGAAAAAAACTATTTTTGGGACCAAAAATTTCAAAATGACAAAAATTTCTCCGAATTTGCTCAAATTCGGAGCGAAGACCCTCCATCATGTGTCATGCTCAGCCAGCGAAGCCTCAGCCAAAACTCGAAGTGGATCTAGCCTCTTTTGCCGTTTTAGTGCTTTGCTCAACCTCCTTTTCAAAATCTTCATTTTTGCTTTGCCGACATGCATGCGAGCCCAATAATGATGTTTCATGTGACGGAGCATGTCTTTGTCTCTATTGGCCTTCGCCAACAACTCCTATAGATGTCGATTGACTTTCTCAAGCCAAAATTTCCGCTCAACAGGTGTCAAATCGCCAGGTCTTTTTCGGGCTAGCCTTCGGTCTTCACGGATTTGTCGCAGCTCTATAAGTGTATGCTCATCCTCTAGCTGCTTATTGCGCTACTCCAAATATTTGATCAAACATTCTGCCTTCATTAACTTCTCATTCAAGCTGTCAATCTCGACCTTCTGCTCTTGGATGATCTCTTTCAGCTTCGAGCTAGGAGAGCTCCTATCCACATCACTCAATGTAACATCAACATCATGACCTCTGTAGAAATTTTGAATAATTTAACACATATTCACAGAGATTATCCTGATCATACAATTATAAGAGGAACATGTATAATACATAATCTCCTCTACGTTGATCATCAATTTACAGAAGCAGAAACATTCACAGGCACACATAGAAGCATCAATCAAACTCATTAACACAGTGTGTATCCCGGGGAAAGCATCTCGCTAAAACCCCACACTATTTGTATATTAATGATTGAGAACATGTAACATTACAAAGTACAATGCTTATCACAAGCAATCCAGTACCAGCTCCACCTGTTACACACAATACAGCTCAGATCTGATCTCCAAATCTCCCCCGCTGCTTCCCTGCCTCCACAGCTCAATACCTGCTCAAGAACTGATGAGAATGACTACCCAACCTCGTATTTCACCTCAAAATAATCACTCACACTTTGTTGGACATGAGAAAAGGCTACAATACTGGGAAAATACGTGAGAAAACTCATTGGCATCCTCAATCCCTTGATTGTGCAAGATCTGGTGCACAACTATAGTCACAATTGATAGCAATCTGATTCTCTACCACCTGTCCCTGTTGAACTGAACATGCACTGACATGCAACTGAGTTAACTGATGTATTCTATAGTTGCATTATGAGTTAATAACTTGTGAATTAATTAATAACTAATTCACCCAACTCATCTCTAGTCTATTGATCAGTTAGACTAAATACAACTAGTTTAACAAAGCTAAACTGAACACAACTCCATCAACTGTACCTCCAGTCCACTAAACTCAACTCACTTGAGTTCTAACTGAAGTCATGCATGCAACAACTCAACTGACTCATAAGAAAAGCGTATTTCCTTCTGACAGCTGCATGTGCCACCTCTGTAGCTCAAACTGAAGTGCTCCAAGAGAATAAGATCAAGTTTATAGTCCAAATATTATTATGAGACAATAATATTTGACTTTTCTATTTTTGACAGCCAGTCTAAAAATAGACTTTGATCACTCACACTGTGATCACTCACACTTTGATCAAAAATAGAAGTCCATATATTTTTTCCAACTTGACCAATCATCCATAAACAGCAACCTGCAATCCATAGACATGATCCATATGTCTAAAAATAGACTTGCGCCAAAAATAGCCTGCGGGCCCACTTAGTGAAGGCGACTCTTTTCACTAAGCTCCATCATCTTGTTGCACTCTCAACAAGCATTTCTTGTTGCACACTTTTCAACACTCCCTCTCAACAAGAAAGGCTTCCTCTCAAACCCGATCCTGTAACTCTGGAATGTTCTCCATGCAACACATCTGGCTGGTCCACTTGCTCTGTCATCAAAGTCTCTGACTGCTATTGCCTCTGTCGACTGAAACTCTGCATCTCTGTGCTCTTCAGTATCTGACTACTCTAGCCTCTGTCACTTTGATCTCTGACTGCATCCGTGCTACTGTTGGTTCTATCTCCCAGCATTGCATCCGCACTGCACCTCCCAACTAACCTCCCTGTTGGGATAGAAACATCCTCTGATGCTGAAGCTCTACCTGCTGCTGACAAGTGCTCCCTCTCTGACATCTGCGCTACTGCAACATCTCCATCCATCTCGCACCATTGCACACCTCTCTGTGCCACCTAGCACTGTGCAAAACACTTGTGCCTCTCGCATTGCTACAGCCTGCTAGCTATGCACTGTCCTAGGATTCCCTACACTGTCGCTCTCTCTGCCGCTCCATCTGCATCTGTCTCTACCCAATCAGTCAGTTCCTGCTACTACACATCTAGGGCTCCCGTAGCAAGGTCTCATCCAAGAGGTTGGGTACCTCAAGGATCCTGCCCCTCCTCCTTGGGATGATCAATCCACATCACCCCACCTCCTACCTGGAGGTATGCCTGCATGCGATCCTTCAGCTCATCTGGCTCGAAGTTTCACCCTATTGGAGGTCTCTGGATGAGTAGATGTCTCTACTCTATCTCCTCTCAGCTTCCCCTATTATGGCTCCTCCACAACCTCCTGAAGTTGCTGCACCAATCGTGGCTCCTCCAAAATCGTCTGAGACTTCTTCTGGCTCTGCATGTTGAGAGGTAATATACGCTCCCTCTCAACCACCAAGTCTCCATCAGTTGCCTTGCTACTCAAGGCTTTGCATGCATCTTTAACCTCAAGAGCATACAGGTTCTTGACCCGTGAACCAATCTGCTTCACCTGTCTAGTGATGATGTGTCTAAGGAAAACCTTTCCCTTACTAAAGACCACATCATAGCCTCTGTCTTCCAACATCGCAATCGACACGAAGTTTCTCTTCAGTCCTGGTACATACTTGACATCTGTCAAGGTAAGGCGAGCTCCATGCTCCCTCTGAAAAATAACCGTGCCTACACCTGAGACACTATACTTCTCATCATTACCCATCCCTATGAGTATCTGGAGATCTTTCTCCTCCAAAGTACTGAACAAACTTTTGTCACCGGTCATGTGGAAAGAAGCTCCACTGTCAAGAAACCAACCACTTCCCACCATGGATGAAACCATGCATGCGAAGAGTGTGAAGTCCAACTCAAACTGTGAAGCAAGTGAGGCTGCCTCACCTTCAGATCCTTCCCCGGATCCCTTCTTGGACTTCTTCTTTGGGCAATCAGTAGCATAATGACCCAACTCATGACAACGAAAGCATCTCACCTTCGCCTTGTCAACCTTCTTCCCATCATTGGAAGAACTGGATTCGGAAAGAGAAACCTTCCCCTTCCCCTTCTTCGCCTTAATCGCTAAGGCACAGTTCTCCTCATCCTGCATGGATGAAGAACCGTCTATGGTGCTCCGTCTAATCTCCTCCTGCATCAAATCCGACCATAGTCGTTCCCAATTTGGCAGTTTCTCCCTTCCATTCACCGAGTCCTGGTAGCTATGCCAACTCTTAGGAAGGTCAAGGAGTGCTAGACTCACCATCCTCATCCGACAGTCACCCCCACACTTCCCAGCTCATCCCGGCATTGGATGAACTTCGTGAGTTACCTAGGCATACTGTCTCCATTCTCACACTTAATGTTTCTGAGTTTATCTCTTGCTTTGGAATTAAATTTGAATTCCACCAGCTCAAAACTCAACCGCTTCCGATCTAGAATTCGTGAGAACAAAGTATTTCTTGTACAGAGATCGACTGTATGGGCATTCACCGGATATCTCACCTTCCAAAAGAAGGATGAATCCAGAGGCTACCTGGCCCGATTACAGACTCTGCCTGAAGAAATAAAATGTAAACACTTTCTGAATAATAGATCTAATGATCAACCCCCACACTTCCCAGCTCATCCCGGCATTGGATGAACTTCGTGAGTTACCTAGGCATACTGTCTCCATTCTCACACTTAATGTTTCTGAGTTTATCTCTTGCTTTGGAATTAAATTTGAATTCCACCAGCTCAAAACTCAACTGCTTCCGATCTAGAATTCGTGAGAACAAAGTATTTCTTGTACAGAGATCGACTGTATGGGCATTCACCGGATATCTCACCTTCCAAAAGAAGGATGAATCCAGAGGCTACCTGGCCCGATTACAGACTCTGCCTGAAGAAATAAAATGTAAACACTTTCTGAATAATAGATCTAATGATCAATCCTCACTTGATATCCTGTAAAAATCTCTTCTACAAATCAAGCAGCTCCGATACCATGTAGAAACATTTTCTACAAATCATCTAGCTCTGATACCATGTAGAAATTTTGAATAATTTAACACATATTCACAGAGATTATCCTGATCATACAATTATAAGTGGAACATGTATAATACATAATCTCCTCTACGTTGATCATCAATTTACAGAAGCAGAAACATTCACAGGCACACATAGAAGCATCAATCAAACTCATTAACACAGTATGTATCCCGGGGAAAGCATCTCGCTAAAAACCCCACGCTATATGTATATTAATGATTGAGAACATGTAACATTACAAAGTACAATGCTTATCACAAGCAATCCAGTACCAGCTCCACCTGTTACACACAATACAGCTCAGATCTGATCTCCAAATATCCCCCGCTGCTTCCCTGCCTCCACAGCTCAATACCTGCTCAAGAACTGATGAGAATGACTCCCCAAACTCGTATTTCACCTCAAAATAATCACTCACACTTTGTTGGACGTGAGCAAAGGCTACAATACTGGGCAAATACGTGAGCAAACTCATTGGCATCCTCAATCCCTTGATTGTGCAAGATCTGGTGCACAACTATAGTCACAACTGATAGCAATCTGATTCTCTACCACCTGTCCCTGTTGAACTGAACATGCAGTGACATGCAACTGAGTTAACTGATGTATTCTATAGTTGCATTATGAGTTAATAACTTGTGAATTAATTAATAACTAATTCACCCAACTCATCTCTAGTCTATTGATCAGTTAGACTAAATACAACTAGTTTAACAAAGCTAAACTGAACACAACTCCATCAACTGTACCTCCAGTCCACTAAACTCAACTCACTTGAGTTCTAACTGAAGTCATGCATGCAACAACTCAACTGACTCATAAGAAAAGCGTATTTCCTTCTGACAGCTGCATGTGCCACCTTTGTAGCTCAAACTGAAGTGCTCCAAGAGAATAAGATCAAGTTTATAGTCCAAATATTATTATGAGACAATAATATTTGACTTTTCTATTTTTGACAGCCAGTCTAAAAATAGACTTTGATCACTCACACTGTGATCACTCACACTTTGATCAAAAATAGAAGTCCATCTATTTTTTCCAACTTGACCAATCATCCATAAACAGCAACCTGCAATCCATAGACATGATCCATATGTCTAAAAATAGACTTGCGCCAAAAATAGTCTGCGGGCCCACTTAGTGAAGGCGACTCTTTTCACTAAGCTCCATCATCTTGTTGCACTCTCAACAAGCATTTCTTGTTGCACACTTTTCAACAACCTCCTGAATGGCCCTCCTCATATATTGACCTCTTGCCCCTGTCCTGAACTTGTACCTGTACTGAAGAAGAAGGCGAGACCCTTTCCACACCATGTGGAGATAATACTCGTCGTGTAGCTGCAAATAAGGCCCTGTGGCCTCGCTGATATGTCACATATACTGGAGCATTGACATGCTCGGTCTTAGGAATGTCAAACTGATGTGAAGGCTCTCCCTTATCATGAACTATCTCTGGAGGTGGCTACGGCGCTGTGAAAAAGTCACGAGAAACGAAATCCTCCCAAGTAATGCCCTGCTGTGCCAACTGATGAACCACTACGATCTTGATCAGCGCGTAATGATAAATACTTCTATGCTGCTATGCTGGGGTCTTATTTTGTACAAGAAACACCATCCTCTCTATGTTGCGATACATGAAGTATGGAATTTTCATCATACGTACCCTTGTAAAATGCATCAACAAATGGACATGGTACGCATAAAGACGCGAGAATCTGCCCTCACAACTGAAATATGTGAGGTCTACTTCTTTATCACATGGGCTTGAATCACTATTGGGGCTACGGCATCTACTATTGGATTTACGGTATCTATTTGAGCTATGGGAGGACTCGCCTGCTCATGCTTTCTGTCTCGCTTATACTATGTTTCCTGCTCATGTTTTGTCTCCTGCTTATGTTTCGTTTATTGAACCCCAACCCTATACACCCGATGAACTCTGGGTCTACGTCATCATATTCACCTATCATCAAACCAGATGACCATCGAGGCACATGTTTCCGAATTTCTCTAATTTGGAGAGGTTCATTTAATAGTATTTCCCTTTAAAGGGCAATAAAATCTTTCTTTTCCATTGAATAACGCTTATCCCGAGGTATACCCGCGCGAGATATTAGTAGTATTGTCCACTCATATTGCGCCAAACACTCGAAAAGGAAACACGAATTCTCGTAAACGAAAAGATATTCCTTTATGATGAGTTTCATCAAAGGTGCAAACCCATCACTCAGGTATTGGAAAGGAAAAACCCTACTCGAGTGCCTCATATACCCGGGTTTGATGTATGGCTCATAGTAGGATTTCTCTAACTGTTGACGCTTATTCCATTTTTCTCCAATATTTGGTATCCCAATGGCCTTTGCGATAGTCTCTGGTGACAAAATGAAATCAACTCCGGTGAGGTTTACATGGCCATCATGTAATTGTAGAACAAACAAATGAGCTAGTTCACGATGATGCTGGATTTGTGAAATTAACTCACAATAGTGATAGCATGACTGATGACGAAAACAATCCATTGCAAGCGGGATAGCCTGCAATTGAACCAAAGAAGTAGGCTCTTCCCTGAGATGCTTACCACCTTTGCCACCTCTGCGAGGCCTCCGTGGCACATTACCCTCTGTTGTGGAATCACTGTCATACTCCTGCTCATAAACTGAATCTGTGTCTGACATGGCTTTGAGAACAAGATGTATGCAATATGTATGTTGATATAGGTGTGGTGAATTCAAAATTTCAATGCATACTCAAAACCCCAAATATGTTTACCAAAGCATCATAAGAACCAATCCATAATGGTAATAACTCTATTTCAGTGGATTGGCATAAAACAGTCACTGCTTCGATCACAAGGAAAGTTTTGACAAATGAACAAAAGTGTAATGTGCACCCTTTGCAATGTTGGCTAAACTTTGAAAAATGAGTATGGGACTGTATTTCACCAATGGAGAATGGGAAAATCTTCACAAAGCCACCCACATGTCCTTAAAAACCCTAAGGAATGATTTTGGTATGAGCATAGGGTTTCACTTTTCTACACCCAACACATCAAATTTCCCACCTTAAACACACTACAAACATTTTAAAACTGATTGAGCAGCCATCGAAAACCTACTTGCAAGCTTTGGTGTCGATTTGGCAAGATCTGGTCGCATTAGCAAAAATTTCTTGGTGCTGTAACTGTGTGCGTACCGCACGAACCCAACGCGTAGCGCACACTATGTGCGTAGCACCTGTGGTTTTTTACACTGGCTGGCGAGGCCTAGTGCGTAGCGCACACCTTGTATGGGTAGCGCACACCTCCAAATGCTGTCCACGGGTATGAAACACGGCTTCGGACTTCCAAAAGCTCAAACACGATTTTTGCCTTGGGGATTTTTGAACAAATGAACTTGTTTGCCCCTTTTATATGTGAAGAAAATATCTCATCAAATCAGATTTGATTTAAATTTGTTTAATAACCCACTTTATAATGTTTTAGCACTTTGACATTTGATCTTTTAATACAATACTGCTCTTTGACTTTCTCTTGCTTTTTCTGAGTTTTGGACTGATAATACTTTGTTGATTTTTGCAGGGATCCGGCATTTTGGCTTTGGAAAAGATCATAGGCTTGCTCTGAAACTTTTTTGAGATAAAAGTTGTACCAAAAACAAGTCAATCTCTAAGTATCGGGATAGTGGATTTCTGGAGCGGCTCATAAGAGGACTTAATCTGAGGTACAATCTCACCAGACATCAAGGGAACATAATCAAGGTACATTTCAGGCCGTAGAGCTGGAAACAAGTATCCATCTGAGAAATTGTGATCAACAAGATGAACTTTCTCGACTTTGCCTTGCCAATCACCTTAAACTTCGACTCGGGGATCATGAATTTCGGCAGGAACAGCAGATACAATTATTTACAGTAACAATTTTTAGTTCCAAAACAGAGTTTTGTACTAAATGTTTTTAAATGCTTTCTGAGAAAAATATAAATGAGAATCTTTTGAAACCAACCTCATGGCCTGCGGGCTTTTATTATGTGTATGCAAAGGACTAAAAACCCTAGACTCTAGGACTAAAGACTTTTTAAATGAAACTAATCTTTTATGACGATGAATGCAATGATCATATACTTTGGTGATTTTTTAGAAATTTTTGACTAACCCTACAGGGACAAGCATGAGGAAACACAAGACAACCAGACCCCCTCGTCAGTCAATGGCATGCCCCTAACGAAATGCAACGAACTGGAATGAGTGAGACACCTAAAAATGATATGCAAAATTGAAAAGATCTCTGACGGAGGGTTGTAAGGACCGATTCTAACATTGGCTCCAATGGGGATGGTGGCTCCTTGGAGATGCCAAGAACGGCAGATCTCTGGGAGAGCAGACCAGTGCTTTCATCCATTGGGCGATGGAGTCATTATTTCAACAATTAACACAAAACTTTGACACATTTATTGACTGCAGATTTGACTGAAAACTGAATACAACTCTGACAAAACTGACTCAATTTTAAAACTGAAAGGACTGATAAAACTGACTCGACAAATCTCAAACCAACTAACCTTCATCTCCAAAATTATAGCCTTCGCTGTGGGCCCCAGACTGAAGATGAGAGATCAGTACACACATGCAATAGAACAGAAGTAAAACGATATATACAATGATGATGAATGAGCGGAAAATACTCATAAGTGGCATCGCTTTAGCAACCGACCATTGATCGGCCCTCCAGGACAATCATCTCCATTCATTTCCTTAAGAAGAAAATTGTTTTGACCACGATATGCTGCAATCTTATAAGGACCCTTCCATAAATTTTCAAATTTGTCGTGCTTTCCTTTATCTTCATTCCGGGCATCCCACTTCAAAACCACCTCATCCAGCTGAAACTTATCTGTTTTTGCCTTCCTATAATAAATCTTCTTTATGCACTCCTGCAACTTGAAAGTATTTTGAAATACTTCCTCCTGTGTCTGCTATAAATGAATCATCTGATTAATCCTCCTCTGCATGGGATCTTCCTCACTATCAGCTTCTTGAAGAAATTTGACTACCGGAATAGCAAGCGAAGTAGGAAAAACCGTGTTTGTCTCGTACACCAACTCGAAAGGAGACATGCCAATAGAATTTTTCTGACTTACCCTATCAGCCCACAATGCATTCACTAATTTCTTGTGCCAACCCTTTTTATTGATTTCCAGCAACTTTTTAATGATATTTACCAAGGACTTATTTGAAGATTCCGCCAACCCATTTCCTTGTGGATGGTAGGCAGGTGAATGCCCTAAGCTGATATTGTACTTATAGCAAAATTCAACCATTCTCTTTGACTTGAATGCCGCTGCATTATATGTGATTAGCTTACTAGGACACCCAAAACGTGACAAAATATTATTTTCAAGAAAAGAGATAATTACCGCATCTGTGGCCTGTCGGGTGGGAATTGCTTCGATCCATTTTGTGAAGTAGTTTGTAGCTGTCAATATCCATCTATGTTGTCCTGACGATGCCGGATGGATTTCCCCGATGAAATCCAAGCCCCACTGCTGAAATGGTGCACTAACTTCAATTGGTTTGAGAGGCAATGGCTGTAGTTTCTGCTTCCCTTCAAAAATTTGGCATTCGTGACAATTCTTAACATCCTTATACACATCTAAAAATAAAAAAGGCCAATAAAAACCTGCCCTTAGAATCTTATTCGCTGTGGTTTTCCAAAACAAATGGCCCCCGCAGTCACCTTTATGAAAATCTTCCACAACTCGTTTGGCTTCCTCCTCTACCAAACAATTCAACAACATTCCACCAGGGTCTTTCCAATATAATGCAGAATTGAGTATGCAAAATTTGGCAGCTTTCAATTTCAATGTTCTACTCTTATTTCTAGGCATCCCAGGAGGTGAAGACAAATTTTGAAGTACGTATATAATGTCAGCATACCAAGGGGAAGAAACAAAAATATCAGATACCTGATTTACCGGACTCTCCTCATCTTCATCGGACATAGCAGCAATCAAATTTATATCTAGAACATGCAGATTTGTTTCAGCCATTAATTTGGCGAGTCCTTGTCCTTTGATCAGCTTGGTTGGTTTAATCTCCACATCATACTCTAACAACGCAGCAATCCACTTACCCCGCCTTCCTTCTGGATCTGCCTGTACCAAAACATCTTTTACTGCTGCGTTAGGAACATATGCTATAATGTGGGAATGCAATATATACACACGGAAATCTTTCAAGGCCTTTACAAGCGCAAGTGCTTGTTTTTCAATAATGTTGTATTTCAATGCTCCGTCCCTTATAATACGACTGAAAAAGGCAATGGGCTTCTCAACTCCATCCCTTTTTTGCATTAGTACAGCTGCCAAAGTATGCTCAGAAGCAAATGAAAACAAAATGAAGTCCTGTGTGTAGTCCAGGCTAATTAAAGTAGGGGCTGAAGAAAGAGCTAACTTTACCAAATTGAATGATTTCACCACCTCTTCTGTCCACTTTAAATGACTGTCCTTTTTCAGCATGTTCGTGATTTCTCTAAGATGCTCGGCAAGATTTGGAATGAAACGACGCAGAAAATTCAGTTTGCCATTAAATGATTGTATTTCTTTCTTGTTTCGGGGTTGTTCAATCTGCTGGATGGCCTCAACACGTGCAGGGTCCACACGAATGCCGTCTTTTGATATGATGTGGCCAAGGAGCTTGCCTTCATCCATGGCGAAAAGGCTCTTTTTTGGATTCAGCGAAATGCCATATTTGCTGCACTTTTGGAAAACAATTTTCAAATGATATAAATGCTCCTCATCAGAATTTGAAAACACGGTTAAATCATCAAGGTAAACAACCAAAAATACATCTTTCTCGTTGGCGAAAGCCATGTCCATTGCACGCTGAAAAGTGGCACCTGCATTTTTCAAACCAAATGGCATCTTTGCATAATGAAATGTTCCCCATGGAGTGGTGAATGCAGTCTTGTCACGATCATCTTCATGCACTAAAATTTGATTGTATCCTGAATAGCCATCGAGTAGTGACATCCTTGATGCTCCAACTACTCGCTGCAATATATGGTCCATTTTTGGCAGCGGATAATTGTCTTTTAAGGACACCTTATTCAAATTTCTGAAGTCAATACATAAACGGATCTCACCGGTTTTCTTTCTTACGGGTACCAAATTTGATATCCAATCGGAAAATCTGATAGGCACAATGATTCTTGACTTATACAACCTGTTCACCTCTTTTTCTATCGATGGCAGCAGCTTAGGATTCATTCTCCTCAACTTTTGACGGAAAGGCTTCTGATTTGGTTTTATAGGGATAGTATGCTGAATGATATTAGTATCATATGTTTTCAGATCTTAGTAATCCCAAGCAAAAGCATTAGAAAATGAAGACAAAAATCTGACGTACTCTTCCTTTACCTTTGGTGATAATGACTTTGATAGCTTTACCATCTTAGGATTCTTAGTTGTCCCAATGTTTACCTCTTCAACACCTTTTTCAGTCGATCTCAATGTCGGTTTGTGGGCTACATCGTCTTGGTCAAACAGCTCCTCCAAAGGAATCAATCCCTTAGGAATAACGTTATTTTTAAGTTGCAGCACTTCCATTTGATTTACTTGTATATCAACATCACCATCATCATGTTCTGTATCTATGGAGGTATCTTTAAACTTACCCTTATTCTGCAGAAAGTCATTAATCTCTTCATCATCCTGAAAGACTTGCCAACATCGCTGATTATCTGGAACAGTGGGGCGGTGTTTCACATGAATCTCGAATTTGTTACTGGAATTCATTGGAATTTTTAAATTACTTGCTGCCTTAGCCAGTCCATCAGCAACACCATTTTGTAAGTGAGGCACACAAGTCAAAGTATGATCAGAAAAGAGTTTCAAAATATCTAAAACTGCATTTCGATCTGCCCTCATGCGAGGATGCTTGGCTTGAAATTCACCCTTCACCTGCTTTATCACCAACTCTGAATCACCATATACTACAATTCTTTTTTCTTTCAGCTTTCTAAGAATCTTAAGGCCAGCAATGAGAGCCTCATATTCCACTTCTTTATTAGAACAGTCAAATGCTAGTTTGTAGGAACATACTCTAACCTTGCTTCGAACCTTATATGGAGCAGAAAATGGACTTCGAATCCACACACCAATTCCAGCACCATCACTACCTACTGCACCATCAAAATCCATGGTCCAAAGACCATCTTCATCCTCCTCCAAGTGCTGAAATTGTGTCAGCTCTGTTTTTCCTGTTTGCTGCCCATTATTTTCAGCTGATTGCTCCATAGTAGCTTGCTTTTCACTTCTTTCTTTCTGCAAAACTTCTCTAAAATTCTCAGTGATTTCTGGTATATCTTCTGCCTGAACTAATTGACTATCTATATCATTAAAACTATCAACAAACAAAACAAACGACTCCAAGGCTGTATGTACATAGTTTACAGGATGATTTATTAGTTTCTCTTTGCTTGTTATCATGTATTTCATCTTCTGCTCTTGATATCGCTTTCTCATTTGACCGAAGACTGGAATTGTAGCATAAGAAAAATCTAACTGTAGTGTACCTTTCAACTTAGCCCCCAAGATCTTGAAAGTAGCATACCAAAACGCGGAGGAATGTCTGCCACAACCACATCCATCAAGACATTCTTAGCTGGAATTTGATCTAAGCTTACCACCAAATCCTTGATTAGTCTGATACACTTTACACAGTTGGAATCAAATGAATACAAATCATGGTATTTTCTTGTAATATCTAATCCAAACTTTTCCATGATTGCTTTTGGCATCAAATTGTGTGAAGCATCCGAGTCAGACATAGCATTGTGTAATACATACTCATGCAACCTCAAACTGATATAAAAGGGAGGAACATCACGGTCAGGAGACTCACCATCTAAAGCAGGCCCAAAAATCAATTCTATCTGATCATCTTCAACATTTACGGTGTCAAACATTGGATCAAAATTCAGAATTTTGGAGACTTGACCTCGGTAGCTGTTGTTCTTCATGATTTCAGTCAACGGAATAGATACTTTCAGTTTTGAAATTTCATTTTCCAAACTAAATGCCTAAACTCTTTCAACTTCTTTGACCGGAACTTCTCTTTTTTTAGCTTTATCCCTCATTGTGTTTGGTGGCTGATTTACCTTGTCTGTTGATGATGATTTACTAGCTGCGGGATCAATTATCTCTTTTCCTTTCTTCTGTGGTACAGGTGAATCATTTTTGTTGAAATCTCCTTCTTCTTCGGAATGGGATTTATGGGCACATCTCGATTTCTTAATGAGTATTGTTTCTGTTGGGCAGACAAAGAATTCATGTATCCTCTTTGGTACTCCTCCGATTCTTCTTCAAGTGCCGCATCATTTGATAGAATAAAATCCTCATCTTTGTGTGTGGTGGAGCTTTCAACATATTCTTCCTCTTCCGTGATGTAGATAGGCAGATCATCAGGAGTAAAGAAATGGTTTTCCTCCCCTACAGTATCACCATCATCATCAGATTCTTGACTAACAAAATTTTGTTGAAGAGGAGTCTTTACCTGCTGCTGAACTACCGGCTCTTGTGTTCTTTGTTCACGCTGCTTAATTCTGAATTGTGGCTGCTGCTGACCACGGAAATTGGGATTGCGGATCTGCGGTTCCGGCTTGTCAAGAGTGAGCTTTTCGAACATCCTCTCTACCTTGCGAAGTATCTGATCTGATGTAGAAGCTTCTTCTTTTATGGTCACTCTCTTTTCAGCTTTCATCCTGGCTCTTTTATCATTCAAATTTGCTTCAACACTAACAGCAATCTTTTGCATATCCTCCAAGGTAGGCGGATCTCTATCCCGTAATGAATAAGCCATCTCCGGATCAAAACCATCCGGGAATTTAAGAAGAGCTGATTTTCTAGATGGTCTTAAATCATCTGGAATAGCATTATAAATTGTATTAAATCTGATAACATAGTCTTGGACAGACTCACCAGGATTGCGTTTGATATTGTTATACTCGGCATTGATCTGAAGTGGATCTTTTCTGATTTCCCAACGATCTAGAAACTGTCTGTGAAGCTCAGCCAATGTAGTTACACTTCTAGCTCCCAAGCCTCTGAACCATTTTCTTACCTCTCCTCCGAATGTTTGCACAAACAATCGCATAGTTACATCCTCCTCATCAATCTCATGTAAATCACAAAAATTTGCCATTCTGTCTATGTGTTGCTGAGCGGACACACTTTGAGGAGTGCCATCAAATATAGGAATCTTACTCTGATAATCCACGGGCATATCATGCAATTGCTGAGGTAAAGCAAGAGGTGTAAAATGAGCAGCCATTGCTCTTGACGAATTTGGTCTGGGGGTTGTTTGAGATGGTGTATGCGGAGGAGTAGCAATGTGGGATGAAGAAGGAGAATTTACTGCAGACTTTTGATATGTGATGATGGGTTGCAAGGGAATAGTGGGAATGAAAGGCGGTTCGGTGGGAATTTTGGAAGTGAAATCGGTGATAGAAGATCCAATATTTGCAGATGCAGCTTCTAGGAAATCAGCAAGATTTGCAGCCTGAATGTTTCTCTGAAGGTGCCTCAAGATAAAATTTTCAATTAATTTATTGTGTTTTTCAACTTCAAGAGCTGCAGCAAAGTCAGGATTTGGAACGAGAGAATCAAGTGCACTTTCGGATTTGGTTTTAAACAGCGACAATTCAAACTTCTCGTCAAAGTCAAGTTCTTCAAGATACTTAAAAATTGCAGGACAAGAATGAGACTTAAACAAAGGAATTATGGGACTTTCTCGTCGATGTATTCTCGCAATCAGATTTGGGTTCTCATATACTGGAGGTGGATCTGGATCAGGATTTAATCTCGTGTATCTTCTGGAAGCCAGTGTGGAATTGTTTCGAACAATCAAAAGGACACAAACAATTTTTTCAGCCTATCAACTTCTAGACTCAATCATCCAAGGTCTAGAACAAATAAGTATACTGGGGTAAATTGCAAATCAAGTGCTACATTCACAAGCTCACCGGAGATCGACTGAAGCAGCGTTTATCTACTTCCACTTATGCATAGCAAAAGCGTTTCGAAGGCTACCTGGCATGACTTCAGACTCCGTCTAAGACTCATGAAACAAACACATCAACCAGCAAACAATAACAATTTTCTTCCCCAATATGGTCACCACTATGTTAACGCTCAAATCTGCCTCAGGCTGAGGAAGGCAAAACTCAAGGCCACATCAAACCAAGCTCAGCCTCGTAGCTAGCACTACGAGGACAGGAGAGGGCTCTCTCCGGGTCTATCTCCACAAAAGGTCTTCAAAGGGGCTAAGATGACTCAAAATTAATACTGATTTTAGGCTAGTAAAGAGATAGGAAAGTTTGATTTAAATTTTTGAGTTTTTTGTTGGAGAAAAGGGAAAACCAATTTTGGGTCCGGGGATAAGGCCAGATCTTTGCAGAATTCGAGTTGGGGCGAGATAGGCAGTAGTTTTGATGCCTTTGATCAGGTGTATGGATGGATCAGAACGACAAGGAGCTGAAGAGGGCAAAGGAGAACATGGATCCTCTCCAAACTGGCTAAAACATGTAAAACTAAACAATTTAAAAGGAAGAGCACTGTAAACAATGAATTCAACCTCATTTACTCATTCATTTAGTTTCAGAAGCATAAAAATGGAATGGAATACATTTAAACATGAATAAACTTACAATAATTGAGAGATAACACCATCAAGAACTGAAATCCACAAGAATCCCAACAGGTGCTGCAAAACCTCTGATCTTTCCTTAGCCAAAATATGAAAAATGTGTACAATAGTGTGTCAAAATCTTCCCAAGAGTCCAACCCTTGCTACTGACTGAAAATTTACATATATAGATCAAGCCAACCCATTCCCTAACCTCTAGGGGTCGATCTCCTTCTTCTAGGAGCAGTTTGAACAAATTCTAAACATGGAGCAAGAATCTAGGTGACCAAAACAACCTGCCTCTAAAAAGAAGGAAATTGATTCATTAGATTAATTTTTTGCTATTTTGTGAATGAATCATCTAGAATAAGGTAAATAAGTGCCAAGTTACCTCATACACATCAAATTACATCATGCTGGGTCAAAAATCAGATCAAGAAGTGAAACTGGGGAAAACTGGTCGAATTCCTGAGCTGGAGGATGAAAATTTGACCAAAAACCTCTATGCGTAGCACCCTGATCTCTATGCGTAGCGCACCTTTCAGCCTGTTTTTGGGGCACTTCCCGACATCGAAATAAAGCTCACAATAGCTGGTTGGAAAGCTCTGGATGTCTGCTATCCAGCCCAAGTGGAATTTCCTAATTTGGAGCTCATTTGCCCCCTCAAAATTGCATTCTCCCAAAAGTACTTCCTGCTGTTGCAAAAGGTGGCAGCAAGGTGGTTTTCATGGTGTTTTTAGGCCTTTTGATCATCCAGAACTTGATGAAATGCTTCGGAAATAACTAAGCATGCATAACTTACCATGACAAACCCAAAAATACAAAGTTTTCCTCCAGCAAGTGTCCCAATCAAAAGCGAGCACGTCGACGCGCTACTCGTACAGCTGGAAAAACTGTTTTTGGGACCAAAAATTTCAAAATGACAAAAATTTCTCCGAATTTGCTCAAATTTGGAGCGAAGACCCTCCATCATGTTTCATGCTCAGCCAGCAAAGCCTCGGCCAAAACTCGAAGTGGATCTAGCCTCTTTCGCTGTTTTAGTTCTTTGCTCAACCTCCTTTTCAAAATCTTCATTTTTGCTTTGCCGACATGCATGCGAGCCCAATAATGATGTTTCATGTGACGGAGCATGTCTTTGTCTCTATTGGCCTTCGCCAACAACTCCTCCAGATTTCGATTGACTTTCTCAAGCCAAAATTGCCGCTCAACAAGTGTCAAATCGCCAGGTCTTTTTCGGGCTAGCCTTCAGTCTTCACGAATTTGTTGCAGCTCTATAAGTGTATGCTCATCCTCTAGCTGCTTATTGCGCTGCTCCAAATATTTGATCAGACATTCTGCCTTCAGTAACTTCTCATTCAAGCTGTCAATCTCGACCTTCTGCTCTTGGATGATCTCTTTCAGCTTCGAGCTAGGAGAGCTCCTATCCACATCACTCAATGTAACATCAACATCATGACCTCCTGAATGGCCCTCCTCATATATTGACCTCTTGCCCCTGTCCTGAACCTGTACCTGTACTGAAGAAGAAGGCGAGACCCCTTCCACACCATGTGGAGATAGTACTCGTCGTGTAGCTGCAAATAAGGCCCTGTGGCCTCACTGATATGTCACATATACTGGAGCATTGACATGCTCGGTCTCAGGAATGTCAAACTGATGTGAAGGCTCTCCCTCATCATGAACTATCTCTGGAGGTGGCTGTGGTGCTGTGAAAAAGTCACGAGAAATAAAATCCTCCCAAGTAATGCCCTGCTATGCCAACTGATGAACCACTACGATCTTGATCAGCGCGTAATGATAAATACTTCTATGTTGCTGTGTTGGGGTCTTCTTTTGTACAAGAAACACCATCCTCTCTATGTTGCGATACATGAAGTATGGAATGTTCATCATACGTACCCTTGTAAAATGCATCAGCAAACGGACATGGTATGCATAAAGACATGAGAATCTGCCCTCACAACTGAAATATCGAATGATGAGTTTCATCAAAGGTGCAAAAGCATCACTCAGGTATTGGAAAGGAAAAACCGTGCTCAGGTGCCTCAAATACCCGGGTTTGATGTATGGCTCATAGTAGGATTTCTCTAACTGCTGACGCTTATTCCATTTCTCTCCAATATTTGGTATCCCAGTGGCCTCTGCGATAGTCTCTGGTGACAAAATGAAATCAACTCCAGCGAGGTTTACATGGCCATCATGTAAATGTAGAACAAACAAACGAGCTAGTTCACGATGATGCTGGATTTGTGAAATTAACTTACAATATTGATAGCATGACTGATGACGAAGACAATCCATTGCAAGCAGGCAAGCCTACAATTGAACCAAAGAAGTAGGATCTTCCCTGAGATGCTTACCACCTTTGCCACCTCTGCGAGGCCTCCGTGGCACATTACCCTCTGTTGTGGAATCACTGTCATACTCCTGCTCATAAACTGAATCTGTGTCTGACATGGCTTTGAAAACAAGATGTCTGCAATATGTATGTTGATATAGGTGTGGTGAAATCAAAATTTTAATGCATACTCAAAACCCCAAATACGTTTACCAAAGCATCATAAGAACCAAGCCATAATGGTAATAACTCTGTTTCAGTGGATTGGCATAAAACAGTCACTGTTTTGATCACAAGGAAAGTTTTGACAAATGAACAAAAGTGTAATGTGCACCCTTTGCAATGTTGGCTAAACTTTGACAAATGAGTATGGGACTGTATTTCACCAATGGAGAATGGGAAAATCTTCACAAAGCCACCCACATGTCTTTAAAAACCCTAAGGAATGATTTTGGTATGAGCATAGGGTTTCACTTTTCTACACCCAACACATCAAATTTCCCACCTTAAACACACTACAAACATTTTAAAATTGACTGAGCAGCCATCGAAAACCTACTTGCAAGCTTTGGAGTCGATTTGGCAAGATCTGGTCGCATTAGAAAAAATTTCTTGGTGCTATAACTGTGTGCGTAGCGCACAAACCCAACGCGTAGCGCACACTATGTGTGTAGCGCCTATGGTTTTTTACACTGGCTGGTGAGGCCCAGTGCGTAGCGCACACTATGTGCGTAGCGCACACTATGTGCGTAGCGCACACTATGTGCGTAGCGCACACCTTGTATGGGTAGCACACGCCTCCAAACGTTGTCCACGGGTATGAAACACGGCTTCGGCCTTCCAAAAGCTCAAACACGATTTTTGCCTTGGGATTTTTGAACAAATGAACTTGTTTGCCCCTTTTATATGTGAAGAAAATATCTCATCAAATCAGATTTGATTTAAATTTGTTTAATAACCCACTTTATAATGTTTTAGCACTTTGACATTTGATCTTTTAATACAATACTACTCTTTGACTTTCTCTTGCTTTTTCTGAGTTTTGGACTGATAATACTTTGTTGATTTTTGCAGGGATCCGGAATTTTGGCTTTGGAAAAGATCAGAGGCTTGCTTTGAAACTTTTTTGAGATAAAACAAATACAATTATTTACAATAACAATTTTTAGTTCCAAAATAGAGTTTTGGACTAAAAATGTTTTTAAATGCTTTCTGAGAAAAATATAATTGAGAATCTTTTGAAACCAACCTCATGGCCTGCGGGCTTTTATTATGTGTATGCAAAGGACTGAAAACCTTAGACTCTAGGACTAAAGACTTTTTAAACGAAACTAATCTTTTATGACGATGAACGCAATGATCATATACTTTGGTGATTTTTGAGAAATTTTTGACTAACCCTGTAGGGACAAGCACGAGGAAACACAATACAACCAGACCCCCTCGTCAGTCAATGGCATGCCCCTAACGAAATGCAATGAAGTGGAACGGGCAAGATACCTAAAAATGATATGCAAAAGCGAAAATATCTCTGACGGAGGGCTGTAAGGACCGACTCTAACACTACCACTACCAAAATAACTCATGCATATCCTCCACATGTTGGATCCCCTTGTGGCTCCTAGCTAATCAAGTAGTTAACCTAATCATTTCACCAAGCTCCACAAGAACTAATGTCACCCAAACAATTGTAATATCCTAGAACCTCAAATCATCGAAGAAACCCCATCATCGTCTAGTGTACCCATGTATATGGTACCCTAAAGGCACCCAATAATATGACTCGCCATCCCCTGTAATAGCAAGCCAATATTCCTCATGACTCAATGTGAAGGTGAGGTGCGGTAGTCATGGTGACCACCACCTCCATCTCCAATCCCCATTTGTCCTCCTAGAAGTACACCTCCATACATCTTTATAAGATAGCTCAACAATGGTGGATGTAAACCAATCCTATATTTTTCCCCTTCAACAAGATGATCCAACTCTAGGTCACAAGGCTAACCTCCTCTTAAGATTCCCTTGGTTGAACCAATCTCCTCCTTAACTTGTTTATATCAAGATAAATCTTCTTAGATACACTCTTGGATTATAGGTGCCACCCTTGTGCCCTCACTAGAAATATAAAGCATCACTCTATCCTCCTCCAAATGATCTAATCTTGATTCCAAGCCTGACCTCCCAAATCCGAACAAGAAATTTCGTATCATCACCCGTCAGTTTTCCAAAGTTGTTGGACTAATTCCAGGAGTACACAATCTTCCTTCTTCGCAGAGGAAGCAAAAGACTACACCCACAGGAGTGGTAGTCTCGTATGTTGAAGAAGTAATCCTCGCCACTCTTAAAGAGTTGGCAGAAGTTGTTGAGAATGAAGAGGAACCTCCTGTTTTCTTAGAAGGAGAAGAAGTTAACAACATACTTTTGGGCTTAGGTTCTAGCGGAGGTAGTGGAGGAGGCAGAGGTAGAGATGAACCAACAAATTCAGAGGTTGAACTGTCAGATTCAGAAGAAGAGGAGGACGAAGAAGAGGACAATATGGTTGATCAAAATCTGGAATGGATGACAAAGGGCCCATTAGCACTCCAGGGTGCCTTTCACAACATGCCAAGACACGCGGAGAAGTTGTTAACGAAGTATGACCCTAATAGAGTAGTGAAGGCAGAAGACCATCTAGACATGTTCTACCTACATATGTAGACACTCGAGGTACGTTATGACGATGTTGCATGTAGACTGTTTCCATGTACCTTGGATGGCAGAGTAGTTGTATGGTACCATAGCCTTCCTGTCAACTCCATTTAGAACTGGGGGATGTTCAAGAGAATTTTCCTTGAGAAATTTGCTGAGGACAAAACCCCCGCCATGTTGTTAAAAGAGTTGGGTAGTCTCAAGATGGAGAAGAAAGAAAAAGTGAAAGATTTTAACTAGAGGTTTAACCATATCTTGAACAAGTTCACTGTAGACATTAAACCTCATGACTCCATCATAGTCAACTACTACACGTCTGCATTGTTGACCATCATTGCGCAGTTTGTCAAGTGAGCTGTGAAACCAACACTTATAGAAAATTTCCAAGAAGCAATTGATGTGGAGAAAGACCTGCGCGCAATTGGAGTCATTGTAGATGATGAACCAGCACAGACTCAAAATACACTGGCAGGAGGTCTCAAACTACTATGATTAAGGTAAAGGAAAAAAGAAACAACTGGAATCGAGACCCTTACTTGTCTCCTCAATTCCTTGACAACCGAAGTAGTAGAACTCAAGCAACAGACAACCAAGACAACATTGAGCAGTAAACCTCCCAGATTGGTGCAGAGGAAGAATGTGACATCAGGTAGTAGCAATGGTCACTTGGTTAAATCTGTGCAAAGCTCCATTGTTGTGTTCCAAGTGGACCACTTTGCGAAGGATAACTTTTGCGCGATCCATGAAGAACAACATTCAGAGAAGTCTTGTCCAGAATGGAACCGAGTTATGGGCATTATGGCTTCAAGGTTGAATGATCATTTTAAAGCCAGTGAGCAGGTTCAGCCGGAAGATGAAGATGAAGAAGATGATGTTGCATCTGATGAAGCTCCAAGTTATGGGCACGTAGTTAACATGTATCAATGTCTTAATGTTGCCCAGAAGAAAACAACCACCGAGAAGGAGCCCCCAAAACAAGACATTCAATACAACTTAAGAAGCCAAGGGGCTCGTGATGTGATTGAGATACCGAAAGAAAAATTTAAACAACTGCTCAGAACAGTTGATCCACTGGCATCCTCAACATAGAAAACACAAAGCAAGTCCAGGAAGATAACTACAGTGAAAGATACGTCCATGAGCAGCAAACTCCAAAACACTCCACCAAACAATACAAACACAAGTCTTCCCCCAGACAACTCAGTGAGTCTTCTCGCTTTGGATTACAATATTGTTGAAGATATGAAGAAGACCCATGCAAACATTTCTCTGTACGAGCTTACCAAACTCACGGGTCAGCAGGATATTCTTTTGCGCGCACTAGGGCAAACCTCCACAAACAATGTTGCCTCTTCCAGCAAGGGACCAAGCAAGTCTCCCAGATCACTGCATTTGTACTCAACACGCTTCACATGGAAGAAGCGAACTCTCTTTGCCCACCATTTTTGTTATCATTTGAAATATTCAACTTTAATGTCCACAATCGTTTGGTTTACTCTAGTGCATCAATCAATGTCATGCCACTCTCCATTGCTAAACAGATCAATGCGCAATGGAGCAGTACAATTGTACAAATCATCCAAATTGACCGAACATGTGTACCAGCCATTGGTGAACTCTGGGATGTGATCATCCGGTTATCGTCCGACGGACGAGTTCACCAATGCATTAACATTGTGATCGTGGACATCCTAGAAGCATATGGCTTATTGCTCAGCAGAGACTGGTCCAGTAAGTTGCAAGGATATTTTGCTACAGACTGGTCACACTTATGGCTTCTGTACTAGGGAAGAAACAACCAGATTCAGGTGTTGTCGAAGAGATATATGAAACACAACGTTACTCCCTTGAATGGTCAAAATGAACCGTTGTCTTTCGCAAAACTTATGTTCGGCAATTTCTTTCTGGAAATGTAGTTGGGGTGTTATCTTGCATAGTCGAGACCCACCCCACCAGATACATAGTTGGGTCTCCTTCCTTGCCCAACTGGTGGAAATGAAACTTGTGCAGTCCATTCTAACAATAGTAGCAGTAGTTTTAGCAGTACTAACGTGGCAAGCGGTCCTTGTACAGATGACTTGTGGACCTTGTTTTTCGACGGATCCAAAACACAATATGGCTCTGGAGCCGGGTCTGTTTTGATTGACCCAAGGCAAAGGAAACACTTAGTCTCAAACCACTTGGAGTTCGATTGCATGAAAAATACTGTCGGATATGAAGCACTTGTCTTGTGTTTACAGAAAGCCCTCAACCTCAACGTTTTTATGCTGAAAGTGGTAGGTGATTCAGAGACTGTAGTATGGCAAGCACATAACACATACACTATGTCTCACCTTGTCTTAAGAGTTACCAACAAGAGGTATGGTGGCTTATCTCTAATTTCCAAGCTTTTAATATCATATTTGTACCAAGAATGCGCAATGCAGCTGTAGATGCTCTGGCAAATGCAGCTGCTAGGATGACACCGCTTAGGGATAGATTTACTATTGAAATTTTGTATAATCCATTTATCCCTAACAACATCACTAATTTGTGTGTTTTTGATGATGATGAACATATATTGCATTTCATGGCCAACGTTGACGTCTTCAAGGATGCAACAATAGATGAAGACGTGCACGAGCAGTGTCTGCAAGACACAGTTGATGATAGTAAAGGAAACCTCATCCCCAAGGGTGTGGTTTCACTCGAGAAGCTATATGACTTGCAGAACCGCTTCAAAGGGCCCAGGAACACTAAAACCCATAGTTCCACACTGATGCATGAACAGATTAACTTAGGAATAGATAGATATCTGAAGTTCGTGAATCTCGGTACGTGTTACACACTAAAAGAGCGTTAAGCCTTTGTCCACCTGTTCAGATACTACTGTGATGTATTCACGTGGAAATATGATGACTTGAAAACATATGGCACACGACTAATCCAACACATCATTCAGATCAGAGAAGTGGTCAAGCCATTTCAGTAGAAGCTCATAAAATTTCATTTGTCACTTGAACCCCTCATACAAAAAGAATCGATTAAGTTGTTGGATGCTTGGATCATTTATAATGTTTGTAATTCTACTTGGGTTTTGAACTTAGTTCCTGTTAGGAAGAAGTCTGGGGATATCCACCTATGCATAGATTTATGAAATATGAATCGGGCCTCAGACAAAGGAAATTACCCTGTGTCGTCTATGGATCCCATCTTGCAGACAATATCTAGAGTAGAAATCCTTTCTCTGCTTGACGGTTAATCTGGAGATAACCAGGTTCTGGTAGCAGAACCTGACAGACTTAAAACTACATTTTGTACCAAGTGGGGTACATTCTCTTATCAAAGAATTCCATTTGGGCCGGTAAACGCATGCACAAATTTTCGGCGTGCTATCGACATCACCTTCTGTAGGCTCATCAGACAGAGCATGGTGGTTTACCTTGATGATGTGACAGTATTTTCTAGAAAATGGTTAGACCTCCAGAAAACGGTCAGACCACCTGTGCCATCTTAAGAAGATATTTGATTGATGTCGAAAGTACGATATATCCTTGAATCCCAAGAAGAGAGTATTTGCAATGTCTGAGGGGAACCTCCTTGGGAATATCATCGCCAAGAGTGGGATCAAGGTTGATCTAGACCGAGTTTGGACTATCACGCATATTCCTCACCCAGTCAACAAAAATTTTATGTAGTGCTTCTTGGGGAAGATCAACTTCCTCCGGAAGTTCATCTTAGATTATGCGCAGATTATTAAACTTATCCAATACATGATCAAGAAGGACGCAGTCTACATCTTGGGGAAGAAGGAAAAGGTCATGTTTACCCATATCAAGAAGGTAATAGCAGAAGAACCTGCATTGTACAACCCAGATTTCAATAAATGTTTCTTGCTTTATACTTTCGCTTCTGACTATTCACTCGTCGCAGTTCTCACTCAAAAGGATGAGTCGAACAAAAAACGTCCCATCTCCTTCATGAGCGCAAGCATGCAGGGACCTGAAATCAACTATCCCATCGTGGATAAATAAACATATGTTGTATACAAGGTGGTGAAACATTTCAGACCCTACCTACTGAAAAATCATTGCATAGTCTTTGTGCCACACCCAGCAGTCAGATCGTTGCTTGTTCAACAAGAGCTGGGTGAAATACGTGCGAACTAGATGACAGGACTACAAGAGTATGATCTTGACATCAATCCAGTTTACACTGTCAAGGGTCATGGTCTCTGTAGATTAGCAGTGGAAGTGGTACATGCTCAAGAGGAAGAAGAACTCACCGGTTGGGAGCAAGAAATCGACATGTACAATATAGAGCGAGCACCACCCACTTCGCATGACAACTCTTGGTATGAAGAAGTGTGTCAGTACCTTGAGCACGACACCATGCCCTCTCACTTTTCCATGCGACAGAAGAGGGAACTTCGAATCAAAGCCTTACCTTACCAGTTGGTGCACGAAGTGCTTCACAAAAAGCACAACAATGGAGCTTTTCTCAGGTGCATGGAGGCACAAGATTCAGAGAGAGTGTTACATGATCTGCATGAAAGACCAGTCGTGGGTCACTTCATGGGTAACAAAATTACGCATAAAGTCACGAGAGCTGGTTTATATTGGCCCACATTGTTTAAAGATGCACACGCTTATGCCCGCAAGTGCCGGTCTGTCAATGACGCGTCGACAGAACTCGAAGGTCAGCAGCTCCGTTGTAGCCTATTGCGGTGGATGAACCATTCTAGTAGTGGGGCTTAAACGATATTGGGGAAATCTTCCCACATTCATAAAAGTAGCACCACTACATCCTGACTACTACATATTACTTCACACAGTGGTCAAAAGCAGTTCCACTCAAATAGGTGAATGACTAGGAAGTCATCATCTTCCTTCAACAGAACATCATTTAAAGGTTTGGCATTCCTGTATCACTTGTTTTTGACAATGCAACTTACTTATGTTCATTGGAACTTTATGATTTTGCATTGCAATATGGTATTGTGCTTAAACATTCAACTAACTACTAATCGCAGGGAAATGGTCTTGCCGAATCTACAAACAAGAATCTCATTCACATCATAAAAAAGACCATTTACTTTGAGCAACAAAATTGGCATTCCAATTTGGTGAATGCACTTTGGGCTGACCGAGTTACACTCAAGCCCACTCTAAACACATCTCCATACTTCCTTGTATACAAAAAAGAAGCCATCCTTCTGCCAAATATATACTTGCTTTCTCTCCAGTTATCCCAAGAATCCTGAGGCAAGTCGTGTCTATTGGTTCAATGTAGGATGGACACATTACACAAATTACAGGAAGAATGAATGAAAGCAAAAGAAAAAAATTCACTCCACCAAAACCATATCAAGAGATGGTTCGATCGAAAGTTTGCAAGGAACGCCAGCACTTAGGCTTGAAGTGGGATAAACCCCACGAAGACAAAGGCAAACACATGAAGTTCCAGACCCTTTGGATTGGTCCTTTCATGGTCTATGAAAAACTTGGCCAACACACATATCATTTATAATCACTTGACGGGAAGATTGATAACCTTCCTATCAATGGCCAAGATTTAGAATGTTATTTTCAATGATCTGGGGCCGCACCCCACCCTGTGTACATAGTCTTTTCATTGTTTGTTCTGTTGTTTTACTTTGTTGTTTTCACTTTGCTTCACTTTTCTTTTATGTCTTTTCATTTCCATTTTCCAAATAAGTGTTATCCTATACTGTGTTCTGGCTTTTGAATAAGTATGTGGCTGAAGTCGAAGAGTCTTGTGACATTGCAGCACTTCGCCAGTCATGTGTCCATCTTCTCTGTGCTTGGTTGTAACTTTTGTCCGATAAAGCTTGGACAGAAAATATGATCCGTCTGCAAGGGAAGATCTGGTCAAACCATGAACCTATGTCCAAAGTGGGAAACCCCATTCCAGTACTCAGTCTTCTTCTCTGTGTGTTTAAGCTTATCCAACTAGTAGAAACGAAGAAGGGGAAAAATCTAAATGAGCAAACATAAATCAGAGGTCTTACATGCTTCTCTAATGGAACAACCTCTTATGCTCTCAATAATTCAAGATCCCTCTTCCGCCAAAAGTAAATAAGTGCTTATGCACAATCCTCTTTCAAAAAAAAATACAAAGGCGAAAGAAGAGAAAGGCTTCCTACGGAGAGAGGTGAAGTAGGCAACTCCACCGGGGTACTGACCAAGCTCATTAGCAGTTTAGCAATTCTTGTGTTCATGCATGAATTCATCAGGGTACTGTCCAGGTTTGCTGCCAGCGGGGCAACACCAGAGATGAAAACTTATACTCTGAAAATCTTAAGATCGCGAGCCAAACTAACCTTCCCGATTTTGAAACACTGTGATCTAGCTGAAAATTTTGTTGTGTTTGACTGAGTTGGTACAAGGTGAACCACGTCTGTCCATGAATCAATACTCCTTGAAAGGCCAAGGCCATGTGCTGAAAATGAACTGAAACAGAGAAGCTGGTATTCAACCAGTGTGTCACCAAGTGTTATAGCAGCTGCAACACCCTCCAAAATTTTGGCCTACATCCAAATTTTAGAGCCTTCCTTGGTTTTTTCCCTTATGGTTGCAAGCACTTGGACTCATTCCATGAGCTCTTGTTGAATTTTTATGCCCTTTTTACTTGACCGACCACAGGTCATCTTTTGGCATGCTGATTGTTATGTCATGATTGTGAGTTTGTTCTAGGGATTTTGAAGGTTTGTATTTGTGTGCATGAGTTTTTTTCGCTCTGTGAACATCGATTGTACTCACACACAAAGTTGCACACACTGTCGCGCAAGTGTCATCATGTTTGTTCGAAGATCTATCTCAAGTGTCGCACTTGTCTCTCTTAACCTCTAAGGCAGTCTCACTGAGCACATGTTTGTCTCATTGGTTTGAGGAGTCCTATCGTTGAGTCATGATAAGTGTGTGATCATAATGTCATGTATGAACAAGTTCACTTGCTCTCACACTTAGCCATTTTTCCTAAAAATATGTCAACCAGACAGCACTCTTTCAGTCGGACCTCGACTAAGCTACACTGTGTAGTCTTAGCTCTCAGTGACCCTGCTCTGCTACCCAATATTGTGCAGATCTTGAGGCTATCCCCTGGGGCAATCTAAACTACACAATCCTTGAAGTGAGCTAGCTAATTGTCTCCCAGAACTATGAAGAAGTTTTCCCCGAGTCCAATCCACTCTGCGCTTCCCGCAGCATCACTCATCAAGCCTCCATGTGGCCTAGCGGAAAACCTGAACTGCACTATGATCCAGGGTTGCACTTCTCCCCAAAATTGCACAGAAGTTGCCTAGCTGCTTGCCCTACACTATCTGTAGAAACTGCTTAATCATGTGAGACGGGCCTATGCTGCCTGTCACTACACTATTCTAAGGAATTATGCAGAGTCGGTTGGCAAACCCCCTTGTTGACTTGCCTTGCTCTCCCTCTGAGAATTGTGCAGATTTGGCTGGTAGGCCCCCTTGGTGGCTTGTCCTGCTCTCCCTCTAAAAATTGTCCGGTTTTGACTGGAAACCTCCCTGCTCCCCCTCTTTTTACTCAACCCAGAAATTGCGCAGCAACTCCCTCTCCGACATTGTCTCGCAACAATGCGCAATTATGACCAGCAACTCCCTGTAGTTTGATCCAGCCTTGCTCTAAGAAACTGCGCATAAATTTCTGCCAGTGCCTCCTGCTACCCACTTTGTTTTTCTTGGAGAAACTGGGCAGATTCCCAGCTAGACCCTCAGATGACCTGCGCATTCCTCATCTTGAAAACTGCACAAAATTTCTCAACACTTCTTCCCGACACCCTACCTTGTCTTCCTCCCAGGAACCTCGCAATTTTTCCTCCCAGTTGGGTTCTACCTCGCAGTTGTCGTTGTTGTCTCAGATTGCGCAAATCTGCCTCCCAGTGAAATCTACGCAATTTTTCTTAATAGTGCTCCAAAGCCTCGCATCCCGGTCTGAATTGTCCTCTGTGCAGTTTCAATGTCGTGTCCGTCTCCCGGTCACCTACACTGAAACGGAAAACAATGCATCATGTTAGACTAGGAGATTTTTGGATTTGGTGTCGTCTCGTCATGAGTGATTACAAGAACAGGTACATTGATGAAACATGGCGTGATGAAGAATGGGATGAAGGAGCACATGCTAGAAGACTTGCTCGCGGTTGAATGAACGTACAAAGCACATCGAGTAGTAAGCGAAAGGGACACATACACGAGCACCATCAAAAAAGACTAAGACCATCGAAGACGCTGCACACTTTGCCATGTGAAGGTGAAGACATGTTACACCGAGAGCACACCCATCACTTAGTAACACAACAGCTCGACACAGACACCACAATCAGCGAGTACATGTCAGCAGTGTCATGTTGAGTTGTGCCATGAGTTGTCTCGGCCACATCACTACTATGGTCCATACTTGTTGTAATCAAATGTAATGTAAATTGAAAGTCCAAGAGACACAAATGAAGTTGAAGAGTCACGTCAGTTGAAGATTCATAGGAAGTCAAATAGTCATGACGGAGGTCAAAGAGTCGCAAGGGTCAATTATCCCCCTTGGCTATATATACTCCCTCATTGTATGAGCAAAGGAATTTTCACCTTGGCTCCTCCCACATAGCCTTGAGAGTCTTTAGTCTATTCTTTGAGAAGTGAGGAGTGGCTCCAATGTCCCACTACTGGGGCTAGTGATGTATGGTGTACAGATGTGTCTTGGATATTTTTCTTAATTTAGAAGTCCGTCTCAGGCCAACACGTTTTCACACATGTTTCGTATTCATTTGTAAAACTATTCTTTAAACATTTGTAATACATGTTTGCTTAACCTGTCCTAAGATAGTTGAACTACTTTGGTTATGTTAGTACTTACATTGTTGAATATGTGTTGTATTGTTTATCATTGTTGTCTCGCGCATGTGGACTACTCCGTCGGATACTAGACAGACCATCCTTGTGTTTTCTTAGTTTTAACAACCGTCACCCCCATGTGGAATACTCCACTGGACAGTGTATGTGTTTCCCCTTGAAATTTGGTTTTTACAACTACCGCATCCATTGTGGACTATTCCGCTAGATGTTGGATAGACCCTTATTGTTTCACGAGTGTCTCTCCCTAGGTGGTACTACTACCTCTCATCTAGAGGCTCACTTTTACCCTCTCCCTTACAGTAAGAGAACCCAGACACAAAGTTACATTACGCACTCACCAGGCATACTCACCTCGCTTTCTTGAAGTTACAAGCATAACACTCTCATGTGTTGAACAACAAGAGCTAAGGCAAATCTCTAAGATAATGGCAACTGGGCCATCATACCGGATGGGACTCCTACACCAAACAGTGTGAGGCATAGTTGGGACTTCATACCAGGGAGATCCCATGAATGTTGGCATGTCCAACACCGTCAACACCTCCTTATAAGACTTTGGTCCTTCTTCTTTCGTTTATCACCACAATCTCCTTCTTATTTGCTTCTAGACTTCCCTTCCTACTGAAAATCCAAAAGTCTATATGTTGCAATGATATCCTCTACAAGAGTTTGGACATTCTATATTCTCAACTTAGTATGTACCCATGGTTTCAATCCATTAATGAAATTGTACAACCAATCTTCATATGCCATCTCTTTGATCTCCAGCATAAGGCCTAATAACTTCTTGATGTATTCATAATTCCTTCCTATACGCTTCAATGCCATAAGGTGATTCCTGGAAATCCATGCTTGACTGCTTGGACCAAATTATATATAAAGCATCCTTCATCTCCTCCCAAGTCGATATCCTCTCCATGAGATGACCAGATGCCAAATAGTTTACTCTAGTTCTCCACAACAACTTTGTTTTCCCAATTAGATACATAGTAGCAATATCCACCTTAGCCTCATTCAAGCACCCACTCATCTAATCCAAGTCTGTCTCCACATGCAAATGAAAATTTGCAGACGTCTTGTCACTTTTAGTCCCATCATATAGCTATGGTTCTTTGATCTTCACTTTATGTAGAGTACTGGACAATCCTTATCTTGTTTCCTTCTTTAGTACTGCAATTATTTTTTTCTACTCTTGAGTCAAGGCTACAAGAGAAGCCACCTTAGCTACTAAGTGCTTCAATCGATCTCCCCATGCATCATCTCGTGCTTTCTCCATTGTCTGTGCAATCCCATCAAACTCATTGATGCCATGAAAGAAAAATTCCCTCATAGTCCCCATTTCCCTTCTTATCTCTTTAGACTCATTCCCATTTGTTTGTATAGCATCCATCATTTAAACCATTTTTCCTTCCATAACGACAATGCTCTTTACCAATCTTGAGCCATTTCGACTACCACTTGTCCTATAGTCTACCATCTTAATCTCAGTTGCATTGCACTATTATATGCCCCGATATACCATCTATCTCAAATAGTGGTGATGGGCACCAAGTTTTCTTTACCTCACTTCATCTTTGAAACCACCTGAGAGGTAATCTCACTATAATATGATCTCTACCCTATTATGCACTCTAATACCACTCGTCGCACCCCTAGAGACTTCACATAGTTTTACTCATGATCTCTAGCCATGCAACACCATTGTATTTTTCACCAATGGACCAACCACCTCAACAATACTTCTCTCGGACTACACCTCATAAATCAAAACTTGTTTCAAGATGTCTTAGACAAGTTATATAGTAGAATCGCAAACTCAATCTAAGACCTAAGTCTATCTTTTTCCTCTACCTTAACATTCATGTTCATGTGCTTTCATATGTTATTTATGTAATTAACATCATCAACATTCATCCCGTGTAATCGATACATAAATGTACACAAATGTATGAGGAGTGGCCCGTGGCCTATCTCTAAAACCATATATATAATATGCAATTTACATAATCTACAATAGGTTGGAATGAGCCTCCAATCAAGTCCCCCAACTGACACCAAAACACTAAAGTTATAGCACCAAAATTTGTCAACTCGATTCGCTCCCACTCATCTCACTCACACGACATGGGTCGTGCACACTTTTCAACTCTTGATCATTCCCAAACTTGCCCCTTTTGTCTACCTTCTAATCGTCTCGATTAGAAGAGCAGCCATGGTCCCAAGAGAAACCCCTCGCTCTTCCTTTGTTTGTGTCCTCCATCCATCTCATTTCCTTTGTATATATACAAGTTTCGAGGGAGAATGCCAAAGGGTACGATCCTTAGTGTTCCAACAACCTTCACAACTATTCATCCAAGCCAACCCATCTCACGGTACAACTCATCTTATTTCATTCCAAGTCGACCTGTCTCACGATAAAATTTGTCTTACTTTATTTGGAACAACTCATTCCACATGATAATTGCAATGTCAGCTCGTTACACTCATCTTGGCATGCACGCCATCTGCTACGCCACTTGTTTGGCCAGCTAGACCATACACACCCACAAACTATGTCCATCTCGTCTTGTCTTAGGTGTGTGCACACCTTGCCACGCCCCAACATGCCAAGTTGTCTCAACATGTTGACTTGGTTTGGTGTGCACACCCACCACTACACCCAATCATCCAAGTCATCTTGGCCAAGTTGTCTCGTGTACCCAAGCCACCAAGCCCACACAAAAACCTAAAATTTCCAACAAATGTCACAAGTAACGTTGAATTTATTGCAATGGCGATGTTGTCATGCCCATACCTCTTCATTTGTCTGCACGCTCACCTTAACAATTTAACAATAGTGTTATATCCAAGATATAAAAAGTAAAAATTTAGGTTATAATTTCCAGATGTTACAAAAATCCTGATATTGTAACATAATTTTAATAGCAATATTTTCGTATTGTAGACCCTAGTATTGAAATTATCTAATATGGCCCTAATATCAAACAAAATTTAACTTCCATACAATACTAAAAAGAGCATTTTTGTATTCTTCGACTTGGAGATTCACTGGCTCCAATGAAGGAACTGTCCACATATACAAAAATGTCACTCCCCTAATTGTCTGTCAACTCCAACGCCCACCTCCACGTGTCATGCTCTTATGGAATTGGCTAGTGATTTTCCCTCTCATTTAAAAGAGGTTCCAATTTCTAATGATGTCTCCTTTTTTTCTAATTGGTCCACTATAGATTTGTTATGCTGCAAAATTTGGACCATTGTGAACTCATTCAAAATTTTCAAATGGGATTGAATCCTTTTAAATAGGATGTTGAGCTTGAAATCTACTAGAGAGGAACCAAGATGAAGGTGCCAAATTATAATCTTGGAGTCCCCTAATATGGGCATATTTTAGAGATTGAGCAAGAGGGATTGGAGAAACCCCTAAAATAGTGCATAAGCCTTTGCTTGGTTGGTCGTGGCATGCTCGAGATTCCATGAAAAGGATAGTTCAACTTGTCTATCAAGGTGCATTAACAAGCCCTAAAGCCATATGTGGTCCCATTTTGGAAATTCTTGAATTGCTTGACAAGGTAGATGTTGGAAGGTTCTATGGGAAAGAATTGTGCCCTTAATTGATTAAAATTTGGGTTTCCCACAGTTTGTCCTAACTGGTGAGTCACAACCTTGTTTTTCCTTTGCTTTTCTATGGATGGATAGCCTTCAATTTTTTTCGTCATAGGATTGGTCTTTAATCCTTAAATCAAATTATATTTAAGGCCCGTTTGTTCTCTTTCTTAAAAAATGGTACATTAATTTTTTATCCCCATAGAGAACCACTTTTAGCAACTTAGATATAGGTTATTTCACCTAGTCTCCCACTCCAATTTTGGTCAGAAAGATTTTTTCTAAGGTATTGGAAACAAAATAGAGAGGTATATAATGGTGGAAAAGGATTGGGACACAAATTTGAACCACATATGGCACAACTCCTTCAGATGTTTTGGGTGCCATGCAATTAGCAATATACAAGCACAATGCAAGTTTTTTCCAATCTCACCTGAATTGGACCTTTTAAAAAAGTTCGGAGGCCTAAATAAACTCAAAAAAGGGAGGGGCCACCTATCAGGTATTTAGGGGACCCTTCTGTAAGGATTCTAAGGCCATCATAGAGCAAATTATCGCTTACAATGGTGGAGACAAGAACAGAAATAGAAAAATCATATCCTCCATCTAATTTCCTCCCTTGTAAGTGCTTATTTCATTTTGACTTTGTCCCTCCCCATTTAAATTTGGTTTCCTCTTCTTCTCCTAAGTTTATATGTCCATCTTAGCCCTTTTTTCCCTCCCACTCCTTAGTTTTCTCTTGTTCCAGTCACCATACTTTTAGATCCCCTTCCACCACTCTCAACATCCAATCGTGTTCTCACCTAATTCCCTCTATAGTACAGAAGTATACCAATGCATTAGTTCCCTTTGAACCTCCATCATGGGATAAATCTCTCTCTCGCTCGAAATATCCCTCTCTTTTTTAGGCTAAAAAATGGTTGTTCACCTCCCCTAAAATCAATGTACATCTTACATTCAAGATTAAAAGCCTCTTTTGATGAAGCAATGGAGGGAGTTATGTCTCTCGATAAACCACATGGTTCATAAGTGGGTAGAAAATCCCAATTGTATCTAGCTTAAATCTGTTGGACACCTAATCCTCTAAGGGTTGGTGTGGAAGCTGAACAACCAAAATGAGTCCAAGGGACCACTTGGAATATGAAACCAAGGGTCACTCCTATGTATTATAAATATGTATCATTGTGAATAAGAAATACAATCTCATGTTTATCCTTCCTCTTTTGTCTCTGCCATGTATGTGTTTAACATGGTATCAGAGTAGGAAAATTATGGCCCTGCTCCAATTTGAGCCACTGGTTTTGTGGCCTCCACCTAGGTATGCATGTTCTAAATTTCAGTCTTGCCATTATGATTGTAATTCTCTATCACTTTATTCTCTGCACATTTAACACCCTCTGCTATTGTTCTAAGCCTCTGCTACACTAACGCTCCCTCACCATGAAATAGGTTGGTCCTAACAGTGTTGTGCATTCTGACAACGCAGGCTTAGTTGTTATTGTATTTTGATTAATTACTTGGCTAATAGACAAGCCGCCTGGTGTTTGAATCCAATGCAATAGCAGTTGTTTAACCTGGTAGTTGAGAAGAAATGGGCCGAGGAGTGAGACTGATTGCCTGCCTCTTGCCTACCTGATTGCCTTGTATTCTCTGCCTTATTATACAGAGATATTTGGGAGTCACCTTCGGGATTTTGCGTGGATCAATAGGCTTCGTATTTGATTCCGCTAGCTTCTCCTCCTTGTACTATCTAGACACAATATCATTTAGTAATGAATGTAGCTACCAACTCCATGATCACAGCCATTCCATCTTTGGGCTTTCCTCACACCTGCATAGCCCAGTCGACGCCCTATGTAGTCGAAATTGATTTACTGTTATCACTTTAGTGTCCCACAGTAAATAACATTACCTCTACAATCCCCTATCCATTTAGTTTTATTACTGTCTGTGACTATATATATTTGGATACATTTGAATGCATTTTCAATTGGTGGAAAGTGTCGGGGGTGAGGCGTAAAGGAGAAATTCTACCACTCACATGTGGGAGGGAGCACACAGTGTGTTGGAAAAGGATTGTGTGTTGCGTGGTCCACAGTCCACTATTGGCTCCATACCACTTTGAAGAGGTCCACAGTCCGCATACTTTGCTGTAAATGCATCGACTCCCCTCTGCAACGTTGAATGTTGTGCCTCTCCCGGTTCATTACCACAAAGTTAACGTTGTCTCCATAATATGCTCAGTTCATATTAACGTTGTCCATTAGCTACATTGTAGTTGGAGATTGCTGGAAGAAAAACACTAAGCAACCTTTGAATGCTGGTCTTACCATTTAGGTTTCAAGGATTGATGTTGCTCTTGACCTCAGTCATACACAAAATATTCGAAGGATGATAAAATCTCATTTCCCATATTCATAGTTTATTGTTGTTTCGCTAAAGGAAGGCATGTTTAACATTGCTAATGTAATATTCGAGACAAAATTCATGGATTGAGTATCTACTGTAACAAGAACGGTGCTAGCAAAACAAAAATAAGAAGAATTCAAAGGGAAGCTTTGAGTGGAGGCCATTGAAGGAGAATAAAGTGATAGAGATCAAACAAGTGCTTATAAACTATTAATCAAATCGAATCTCCACCTGCTTGAATAGAAGTTCAAGTGTTATTTCTCATGCATTGTTTCATTAGGGATATCATTGTGTGCATTACTAGTCTAAAAGAAATGATTGAAGGTACTATTCCTTCTCGAAGGTCTATTGTACAGATCTTAGATTTACATACATTGTGCTATATGTATTTGGCAATACAGTTTGTCAGTTTTTATATGATATAGGAAAGTTCATTTGTTATTGAGAATAATCATATATCATATAGAAACTGGCTAGAAATATAACTTCGTTTCTGCGGTTTGTTTGTCATAACGTCAAGTACATACTTGTTGATGTTAACATCTTCCACAGTTACTAAGAAAGTTTGAATTCTTTGCTCACTTGCCTCTTGTCTGAAACATCCGGTTTATGATATGGGTTTGTTCACTTTGAAACGGAGGAAGCTGCAAATGTAACCATTGAGAATGTTAATGGGATGTTGTTAGAGGGCAAGCAAGTATATGTGGGAAATTTCATTAAAATGAATGATAGGATTGGACCTTCTGTCGATAAAAAATTCACCAATTTGTATGTCAAGAATCTAGAAGATGATTGCATTTGTGAATCTGGAATTAAAAAAGATGTTTTGCAAGTAGGCTCTAGAACTGACAAATTTCATTTGCAAAGAAAGTAGAAGATTGGCTCTTCTTTTGCACAGTGTGAGTAGTTTGAGAAGTAAGTGCATTGAAGCAGCAAGTCATTTGCTGTGTTGAAATTGGTACTGGGCTATCTACTACAGTGACTTGGTGATATTGGTATCCTGCTACTCATCTAATAGTTGCAGTTATTTATCATTTTATAGGTCAATTTGTAGCTGAAGATAACATCACTTCTCTGATTATATTGGTTTGAAATGGATCGAATGGATGATGTATTGAAACTACTGAATAATTTAATACATTCCATTGTTGATGAGATGGTTAAGATCAACAAAACCTATCTTTCCAATATTAAAATTTGTCTCCAAAATGCACAAGAGAATATTGAGTTTTTGCAGCTTGAGACAAAGCTACAACAGGAAGAGATACAACATGGTAAGCATAATTATATTCAGAACATTGAGATAAACTCCCATATTATTGAATTTCATTCAAATTTAGTACCCAGTGAAGTAGCAATTGTACATGCAGATGCAGAAATTCAGTCTGCACTTCCCAAGTCGGTCATCAGACCTTGGGAAGAGCCTATCCACAACAAGCACAGAACTAGTCTTGGATACGACAAGGACGTGTCCTTTCATATTCCAAATTACTCAAAGCCCATCCAGTTTTAGAGTGTTGGATTCCTTCATGACAATTCACCTTCAGTTGTTCCAGATTCTACCGCTCTTCCACAACAACAACAACAGATTGTGAAATGACAACACTGTGACCGAGTTGGCCACATGAAAGATCATTGTTTTGATCTTCATCCATGTAAGCATTGTCATAAAACCAATCATTCTTCAAACAGATGCTTCAGAAACAAACATCCTGCAAGAACAAAGATTCATCTTGGATGGATCGCTTCTTGGCAATGGGCTTCAACAGCCAAGAAGATATTTTGCTCATACAACAGGATTTGTTCTCGAATATTGAAAAGTCTTGCAGTTGAGATCTCTTCATATTCTCACCTTGTATCGGACAAGGGAGGAAATGATGGTCATCTACAAGCTTCAAAGCCACATCAAGCGAGCCTGAGCCACAACCTGCCATACCAGATTCAGAGTTGTATCCAGAGACAAAGATGCCCCTAAGCATGCCTTCAATCAGTGATACCTCTTCAAAGAATTGGGGACACTTCCTCTAGTAGAAGACTTCAGCTTCTTGCCAGTTTTGAAAGAGTTCCAGGAATTGCATTAAGCATTCCAAAGTTGGTGGTAATCCTTAAACCATCACAGGTTGAGACCTCCCTTTTCAAGTTGAGGTTCTCCCTTTTATGCAGGGTGAGACCTCCCTTTCCTGGTTGAAGGTTTCCCTCTTCAAAATATCAGGAGCACTTCCTCTAGCAAAAGACCTTAGCTTCATGCCAGATTTGGAAGAGTTCCGGGAACTGCACTAAGCATTCGAGTGTTGGTGGTCATCCTTAAACCACCCACCTTATTCCAACATTTCAGAGAGCACATTCAACCTAGTGTTGCCATGCATTTTCGCACATTTTGTATTACAACTCTCTTCTTGGACTCATACATACCCCTTCAGATTAAAGGGGGGAATGTTGGACACCTAATCCTCTAAGGGTTGGTGTGGACGCTGAACAGCCAAAAGGAGTCCAAGGGACCACTTGGAATATGAAACCAAGGGTCACTCCTATGTATTATAAATATGTATCATTGTGAATAAGAAATACAATCTCATGTTTATCCTTCTTATTTTGCCTCCGCCATGTATGTGTTTAACAAAATCAAAGCAAATAGAGAGATTAGAAATGGAAAAAAATCCAATATCACTCAAGCCCTTGGATTAGGGCATGCCCATCCTCGATACTTTAGATGATTTGTCTCTCTTTTAATTATATAGGGCTTAGGAGCTACACAAACATCATGGCCCTCAAACATCTAGTGAGATCCTGCTTGTTGGATGTTATCTTCATTTAGGAGACTATATGCTTTGGCTTGAAAGCTCGAGACTATATTTTCCCCTAGCTAAATAATTGATGTTCATTTTGACTGATTTAGACGGTTTAACAAGAGATTTAATATCGGCCTGGAATCTATCTCTTATAAAAAATAAAAATAAATCTTTCCTAATATTTAGGAGCTCAATGGATTTGCAAGTTCATAGTTTAGGATCCACATTACATTTTGTAAATATATATGGGTCGTATTTTCACAAAAGAGCATACTGTAAAAACATTGTTTCATTTGCTTTCCTCTTAGCCCCTCATGGGGTGTTGGATGAGGATCTAAATTTACCCCTTCCCCTTAGAAGGGTTTGGGGGATTCATCCTAGAAGAGATATGTTGTAAAGTTTTTTCAATCATATTTTTGAGATTCAACATCTTGTAGACCTAGCTTCTCCTAAGCTAGTTCTCACCTAGAGGAATGGTCGTCAATGGAACGACTATATCACCAAAAGGTTAGTTAACTTCTTGGTTTTTAAATGCCTATTTGATGGTCCATGGAATTTAAAGTCTTGGGTGGAGTTGGGAGGCATCTCTAATCATCTCCCCATTATTTATATATATAAATTAATTAATTAATTAAAAAAATATGAGTGAAAGCCTCCCCCCTTAAAAAACCCTATTCAGTTGTTGGAAGAGGAATATCACATTATGGAATCCTCCTCTTGGATTCATATCGATGACTCCTCAGAATACTGTACTATGAAGCAAATTGAACACAATCTAAGGAGGATAAAGGAGCTATTTATTCCTTCGTCCAGGTATTATAGAAAAAATAAAAAATAAAATAAAATAAAATTCACAAGCTCTCCTATCATAAAAAGAACAAAAGATCAACTCCATAATGGTGGAAAAGTGTTTGGTTCCATTCTATAAAGGCAATGAGATTTCTTTGAAATCCCTCATAGCCCAAAGGAATGATTTACAATCCAAGGAAGAAATAATCTCGTGTTTAAAAAATACAGCCATATAGATTTCAAAATGTGACAATAACACAAAAATCTTTCACAAATTTACTAGTCACATTCTAGGAAAAAAATTACTAGTCACATAAGAAGCCTAAATACTATTTGGGAAACTAAGTCTAGGGATGCCACTTTAGTTTAATATTTTGAAAGAAAATGTAGAAGCAGGAAGGGAATACTTCAATAATTTGTTCACATAACTTGTGGGAGGTACTATTGGGGAAATTTTGAATATTATAAAGCTTTTTCCAAGAGTTTCTCTCTAATGAAATAAATAAGGAATTGTCAAAAGAAGTCTTGGAGGCAGAAATTCTCTCTACCCTTTTTTCCACAAAGGAAGGAAAAAACCCTAGACTAGATGGGCTCTCTGTGGAATTTTACCAAGTATTTTTTTACCTCATTAAGGAGGACCTTTTAAAGGTGGGAAAAAAATACCATCAATCCTGTAGAATCTTGGGAGCATTTAATTCTACCTACCTAGCCCTTATTCCAAAAAAGTAGGGAGCTATCAGTTTTGAATATTTGCAGTAGATCTCATGTTTAAATATTATTTAGAAGCTCATTTCAAAACTTATTGCAAACAGGCTTGAGCCTACGTTGAGTGAATCCACTTCTGAAGAGAAATCTATATTCCTTTTCAATAGGAAAATTCATGACATAGTTTCCTTGGCACACAAACCCTTGCATTCGATAAAACAAAACAATATTCATTTGATGGTCCTCAAGCTTGATATCTCTAAGGCATATGCTAAGGTCAAATGAGTATTCATATTTCTAGTCCTTATTTGAATGGTTATTTGCCTCCCAATGGTCAATTGGATTATGGATTGTATTTCTACAACTTCTTTTGTTATCTTCATCAATGACTCCCCTTCCAATTCTTTTTTATATTCCAAAATTCTGAGATAAGGATGTTCCTTGTCTTTCTTTCTTTTCCTCCTAGTTGAAGAAGGGGTGTTTAGCGGAAAAATTTCTCTTGCAGACAAGAGTGGTCTCCCTAGGTTTGGAAACCAAACACTAGAAAAAAACAATCAAATACATAGAAACATTCTCTAGATTCATTACCATTAAATCATAGATGTAAAATTGGATGAATGATTCATACATTTTTCTAAATCTTGTCCTCGATGTTCTT
Source organism: Pinus tabuliformis (assembly GCA_031772625.1). Classification (NCBI taxonomy): domain Eukaryota; kingdom Viridiplantae; phylum Streptophyta; class Pinopsida; order Pinales; family Pinaceae; genus Pinus; species Pinus tabuliformis. The sequence continues at coordinate 1,041,716,422 of CM062816.1, read as the reverse complement.
TGTTATAAATTTTGATCTTATTCTCGATGCTCCAAGAAAATATCTGCAAAGACACAAACATACAAATTATCAAAGCATGTGATACATAAATGATTTAACATAATCTATACAAGTGATCAAGGAATCTCATAACAATCACCATAACAATGAGTGTGGGAAATAAATATGCATTTTTATTAAAATGAAGAGAAGAAGAGAGTTGCAACCAAACCTTGATATTGATAGCTTCCTCCCAATAGTCCTCAATTCCAACCTTGCATTCAAAAACCTTCAATGGATACTTTAGCAAAGTGAAAGTATAGTTCAAGAGTCAAAATCCAACCCCTTTTCCTTTGAGTGCATTGTATTTATAGGCCAAGGATGGAAGTTTGAGATCCACTTAGGTAGGAGTTAGATCCACAATGGAGGGAATGGGATCCACTATGGTAGGGATGAGATCCACTATGGTAGGAATTCGAGCTCATATCCTCACCGATCGGAAAGATACCTCCACGAGGCTTCTAGAAAGGAAGCTTTTTAACATTTTTTATTGCTTACTCATGTTAAAAGACCAACCAATTTTTATGAAGGTGAGTTATGATGACGTCGCAAGATATTAGCTATGCAAGGTGTGATGTCCCAGGCTATAATACTGGCACCTGCGACGGTCTCCAAAAATACGGTTTTTAGGGTATATAATTCATCATTCTTATATTTCTTGGAGAGATGCTTCTTATATCTTTCTCAAGGGTTGATGACAATAGTTCTTCAGATGGAGAAAGATCTAGATTTGGCATCATTTACTTGGATGTGACAAAATGATGTGTAACAAGGGGCAAATAAATTGATAAAAATAAATAAATAAATTAGGTCCAAGGGGGGAATTAAAGGGAGTCAAGGTTCCCTCATCTGAATATATTTCTCACATTTGTTTTATTAATTATGTTCTCTTATTTGATGCAAGGGATAATCAATATTTTCTTGTTTTAAAAAGAATCTTGGATCTATATTATTCAACAACAAGTATGGAGTTAAATATGGCCAAATCTAGTCTCCTATATAATTTTCCAAGGGAAGATTTACAACGTTAGTTAGATTTTTCACTTCTCTCATATTGAGGAAGGTATGAAGTACCTTGCATTTTTACTAAAGCTAAATTCTTAACATTTTGAGAATTGTCTTTAGCTTTTAAAAAATTGGAAAGTTAGATATTATTATGGGTAAATAGGTGCCTATCTAGGGGTGGTTGACTTGTCCTTTTAAGAGTGATGTTGGAGAGCATCCCATTCTATTAGACATCTACAACGGAGGTGCCTAATTCATACCAAAACTCAAAAGGTGAGTTTTAATTTTCTTTGGTTAAGAGATAGAAAAGTAGATGTGATCCCATTGGTTAAATGGTCTAGGATTTCCCTTCCCAAATGGTTGGGAGGATGGGGAATAAAAACATTTATCTTTTCAGTCGGGCACTTGCTACAAAAAAAACATATGGAGGCTTACTTTCATCAAATTCATTTGGGGAATATTAATGGTTTTAAAGTATATGGGTGGTCTATATGTTGAATAATGGTTTCAATTCCCTTGGAAATTAGTCAATAATTGCTCTATAGTTTGGAAAGATTTTGTGGAAACTTTTCCTTTGATTGGTCTATGGACGTTATGGAGGATAGGAAAATGGTAAAAGTTATGCATGGGAGAACGCTTGTGGCTAGGCGTGGATGAAAACTTCAAATTATTAGAGAATTTGACTTCTAGACTTCAAGAGCAAGATCTCTTTTCCTTTTGGGATATAACATCACCTCATCAAGAAATTGTTGATAGAGGAAGGTGGTTTTTAGTGGAACAACTAGTCCTGTATGGCAATCTGGTGGACGAGTGATCTTTGTATGTGGGTAAGATAGTCTTTGGTTTCATTAGATTGGATTCAAATGTTGAGGACACATTATGAAAAATAAAAAAAATCATATTACAAGTGTCTTCATAGCCAAGTTATGATACAATTTAAAAGCACGACATGGTTTTCAAGGTGAAACAAAGTGGTGGTGGGATTGATTGTGGAAAATTCACGCCCCCCAAAAGGCAAGTATCTTCCTATGGCTAGCCATGAGTAACAAATTACTCACCTGGGACAACATTCTAAAAAGGATGATTGTCTGGGCTAAGTAGGTGTTCTCTATTCCGAAGTGAGGCGGAAAAGAATTCACATTTATTCGTTTCTTATCCTTACACTATGGAGGTTTGCAACTCTCTTATTCAAAAATCCAGTCCCAAATTTGTTTGGGTCTTGCCTATCCTAGAATATGGTGTGTGCAATAGGCTGCATGACTCTACTATAATATGTTTTGGCTCTCTCCCTTTCTTTCTCACATATTTCTTTTGGTGGGATCAAAATCTCAGAATTTTCTAGGATAAATAGGTCCCTATGGAAGCTATAATTAAGATAATTGTGAAATAAAAAAATGAATTGAGGGTTTCCCAAAGATATCTAAATCACACAATCTCATTATGCCTCTATTGGATGTTGAGATTCCAATGGGTTTCTTTGATGTGACTAGTCAAGGCCACCCTTCTCGTTGTGGTGTTAGTGTGGTTCTCTATTTAAACACCTCTCAATTTTCATCTTAGATAAGCTCCAAGTTCTAGATCAAACTCAAAGGCTAAGTTTTCAGCTTTGTAGTCTCCTCTATGTCATACCAAATAGCTTAGTTGATCAAAGCTTAAGATTTTGGGAGACTCCAAAATGGTCATAAAGTGGGATAAAACAATTTCAAAGTTCAGAAGCTGAGACTTCAACCTCAGCTAAGTTAGATTAAGAATTTTATTCAAAATTTTGATTGGACTTCTTTCTCTCACATCTACAGGGAACAAAATATCAAGGAAGATGAGTTATCCAAGGAAGCCATATCTCTTCAAGCAAGGTCTTTCATTATCCATAAATTTTATGACGATTGATTAATTAATGATATGCATTTTTTTTCTAATATCCATCTATAATGTTTGAGTTCCGATGTAATGGTATTTTTGACACTATTTCAAGTGATCCTTGTTGAAGATACAATCTAGATTTTTTATGCTCATGGCCTTTTAATGGTTAGGTGTTTTGTAAATTATAGTCTTTTTTATAGAACTTGGATATATATATATATATATATATATATATCTATATATATATATATATATATATATATATTCTCCACACACACACAAAATGTAGATTTTTTTATCTTTGGAAAAAAAGTGGTAGATATATATATTCTCCATAAAAAGATATATAGATTTTTTCATCTTTGGAAAAAAAGTGGTAGCTAGATAATATTTAAATAAGTTACATTTCAATGGTAGAATAACTACCTAAGTAATGACATAAAAGGGGATCAACTCTATTGTATCAATCGACTTCATTGTAATAAAAGCATATATTTTACATGAGTGCATTAACTTTGTTTCCAATCATGTTTGCAAGCTTTCTTGCTTATTTAGAAAAACAAGGGCAATAGTTGCGAAGCAACTAATCCGCACCTTTAGACTATAATCTATTAAAGTAATAATAATAAAAATAATAATTGATAAAAGAAACAAAAATTGTGTCACGGTTTGTTCAAATAATGGTTACAAACCCCAACATGGAAGTTAAAATATTTTCCATATTAAATAACACTACACTTTAAAACAATCATACTTCTCTGTTGTTATGAAGGTTGAAGTAAGTCTTAATATAAATCTTTATATGTTTGTGAGCTTTGTGGTTATGTTAACAAGACTGTAAGATATTTTCCCTATTAAATAAAACTACACTTTAAAACAACCATACTTCTTTGTTGTCATGAAGGTTGAAGTAAGTCTTATTATAAATGTTTATATGTTTGTGAGCTTTGTGGTTATGTTAACAAGACTGTAAGAACCACTTAGCTTGTAAGCAACTTTTTGAAATTTTGAATTTCCTTGGAACTTTTTAGATAATTGATAACTTTTTTAGAAATTTTAGTTCCACTTAGATACATAACTTTATTTTTAAATTATATTAATTAATTGCATAATACAATCAAAACTTTTTTTTTCAATATAAATAATATTATTTTGACTAACAAATTAATCAAGTTTGGAAAATAATATTTACAATTTCTCCTCTCCATCTTATCAATCAAGAATATTTTATCATTCGATAATATCACAGTTCAAGTATCCAAGTTTTTTGTGAGTTTTTCTAACTTCTTCAAAATTTATAAAACATATTTACAATTCACTTATTTTCACATCAAGAATATTTTATCATTCAATAATATCACAGTCCAAGTATCCAAGTTTTTCTTGAGTTTTTCTAAGTTCGTCAAAATTTATAAAAGATAGTTACAATTCACTTATTTTCACACTTTTGTTAATAAGAAACAAAAAAATTAATCTTACTTCCCACTCTTATTGGGGAATAATATTCACTGATTGTCATTATTCCCACTTTTTTCCTTTAAGAATACATAATCCAACACTTTAACTGTTGCTTTCAAATGATAATGTACCACAATAACAAACACCACTACATAGCAAGTATAGTAATATTGTATACATTGAATATACATCTCATATACAAGGCTCAAGAGCACATCCTAAGCATATATATACGCATCACACTTTTAACCTACAAAAATGCCTCAAAGCTATGAGAACGCAATAATTATATTTATAGATCATATATTTAACGTGTAGCATCTATGTTATATTCAAGGGCACTTGAATCTATTCGCACACTTTCTTATGTTGACATAGCAGGGGGAAATATGCTCATTTCCAAATGCACCAAGAGGAACACAACTACAGCTGGCACAACATTTAACGCAAGCTCTTAAACACATAATATTCTTAAACACATAATATGGTGGGATGTTTTTTGACATCTTACTCCACATGTTGTGCTCCATCTTCGTCTAATGGTCTATATAACACCAAAACAAGACATGACCACATCTAATCCGTTTGGAGAGAAAAGATTCAAAAAATGAAAAGAAACACACTTGAATGGTCATTCCCTTCTCGTTTTTTTCAAGTTGACTAACTGTGTAAGAAAAACACATTAATAGTTAACTCTATAGTTTTAAGCAAGGGATTTTACAATGAGCAAATTATTTAAATATGAAATGTAGGACTCATATAGATGGAAAAAGATTTCATAATTAGGTATTTAAATGAGCTAACTCCAAAGTACAAGTGAAGGAAAAACAAATGGTTTGTCAAATCTATGCAAATCTATGCCAAAATGGAGTAATTTGGATCAGTTGAGATATGAAGTAGACAAAATTTTGGGTTGCCAACAAGTTTTCCATTATCATTGTGTTCTATGCCCCTTATGACATGAATTTCAAAGGGATGAGACTACGTACAAGTACACATAATTTTCAGCAACATATGCCCTTTTACCACATAATAGCACTTGTTATAATTTCCCTGTAGACAAGGCTTATGCACCTGCGAGGATTCATGGCTTCAATGAAAAAGAAACACAATTATTCAAGTTCCCTAGGTAATTGGACCCTTGTCCCTTGGATTGAGGAAGGATAATTCATACAAGGAAGTCTGATGATAGTATAATGGTAAGTATGAACACCATGGGATCCATTGGAATTGAACTAGCACCTGTTATTTGTCGAAAACAAATGATTCGCAACATCAACTCCACTACCATCCCAAAGAAAAACATATAAAAAGGGACAAAAAGAGAGAAAATAGTTTAATTGTAACACCTACATAACAATAACAGAAAAACCCTATGATATTTGCTAGATAGTAATTAGTTTAAATATAGGAATGGCAATACCTCTGGCAAACTTCATCTTCTCCAGGTTTCTCTCTCGAGCCATCTTGACTTTTTGGCCATTTCCACCCCCATTCCTATGACCTTTGGCTTCGCCTGTCAAGTCAATCACATTCCTGATATTTTCAGAACTTACAACTGAAATCTTTACTTTAAGAGGCATTTTATAGCCTTCCAGAACCACAAACGTCATGAATTGATGCCTACTCACTCTTCCAAACTTTTTTCCCTTAGTTGAGTAATAATTACAGCCACAAAACATAAAAGCATGCTTAATGGTACTCCCCAACTGCCCCATTTTTCATAGCTAATTTTGTCGATCATTCTACCCATTTTCATAAAAAAGTGTTGTGTGGTTGTAAGAGGGGTTTGGAAGTGAAGGATTCACAAAAAACATTTTGTATCTACAAGAGCATCCTTGTGAGACTATGAAATATTGCATGCTTTCTTATTTAATAAATATCTTTTAATGGTGAGATGGATCGGCCCAGTGTGAGGCAGTGTATATGGGGGAAGTTTCTTGGCAAGTGCTCACATGGATGGCTCGTGAGCTTTACAAATTTTTTAAGTGACATAACCTCTAGAAAACATTACTAACTCATCCACAATTGTGACCATGAGCTCAATATCACATCTCAAAGTCTACCCTTCTTCCCCTTTTGGCTTCATTAAAATCCTATGGCCTAGATAATTATTTAAAAAAAAAAATCCAAACTAATCATAATATTTCACAACCACTCATTCTTTACTCACAAAGAATACAAAGAAAACACCAAAGTTAATAATAAAAAGTAATATGTACCTACCTATCGCTCCTTAAATGCGAGACCACAATGCATGTTGCTTCATAGAGCTTATAACAAAAAATAATATGTACCTACCTCACCCTTCTTAAATGACAAGTCATTATGCAGGTTTCTTCACGAAGCTTATTGATCATGGCTCGTATCTTCAACATTGTGTTGTCATGTAAAAATGTTTGAGGCGTTTGTTTCTATAATATTTTCATACAATAGACCCATGATGATATCCTTGCATTTATTTTTGGGCAAGATAAAAAGACCATGCAATTTTTAACTTTTTCCAATTAAAATATATATATATATATATATAATTTGCTTTTGTCTACCATGTCATGTCCATTATATATATGTGTGTGTGTGTGTGTGTGTCTGTGTGTGTGTGTGTGTTTTTATTTGCTTTTTACTACCATGTCATGTCCAACCATAACTAATAATATTTTCATAATTCGTGACCAAACAAAAAATTGGAATTTCATTTTTTATTAAATTACAAAATATGTTTATTTTATTTACAAAATTCCCATAAATATTTAATTTGGAAAACATTATAACAAATCATTGAAAATCTAACAATTTTTTAAAAGTAAACTCAAAGTATATAAAGTGTTGATTGAAATTCAATTTCTATTCTCCTTCTTTCACAGAGACTATGTTCTTATTAGAATCTAGTTTGTTAAATGATCATAAACTATGTATCTCTTTGAGTCTAAGTTATACCCAATCATTATGCATTTCTCGCTCTTATCATTAAGTTTCCATGGTTCTTCATCTAGTGCGTGTGCATATGCTACATAGTTGTAGCATACCCCCTACTGACCTTAGCCCCAACTAGGGATATAAGGAGGTAGTTACTATGATGACTCGACTCCAATTGTCACATTATGCAAATGGAGTCTAAATTTTTTACTTTCTCAAACCGATAAATGGATGACATTGTTGCGTTCATCTCATCGTGACCTTTCCAAAGATATAAATTTTGTTCCAATCCGGTTCACGGATTAAAAGATGTGGACGATTAAAGTCTTGGCCAATTCAATTGTACCACGTCATCAGGCCTGCCAAGTGGCAATTGTCGACCCGCTCATACAAGGTCACATACAACCCCAATTCTATGGTCCCCACAACCAACTATAATACACACACACACACGTTTGATGTATGCGGGTGCGGGCCCTCTATGGCCACATCACTCTACTGCATAGAACCCCGACAAGTTCTCATACTGCTCCTTGATGAAACTATAGGGGATATTCCCTTTGGGCTACATGGCAAGGCACATCCCATTATAAGACTTGGTCTCCCCCCCTTGACTTATAAGCAAACACATTCACACCACGCGCCTTCTGTAGAAATTCTTGCAAATTCTCTACAAATCTACCTTTGAGATCTATGTAGAAAACCTAACTGTAAATTAACCCGATAATGCAATATACCAAAGCAAAATACTATAATCGACTTCTACTATCAAACTTGCAGAAGCTTAAAGATTGAGCAAGATTTGAGATGAACACTTATAACCAGAAGAAGAATCAATGCACAATACACATGAAAATACTTTGGGGAAAGCCTCAGTTAAAAACCCCATTATCTGTATTATCATACAAGGTGGAAATACATCAGAATTATACAAAGCCTTAGCTCTCACAGCTAGCCAGCTCTCAGTGCAATCATCCTGGATGCTCACAGGCAATCAAATCTTCTCACAAGCCTTCTCCTCTACCCTCCAAGCTCCTATTTCCTTGCTCAGTTACCTCTGGGATGATCTCCTTCACCCAGTGAAACACTGCTCTCACACACTGTCAGAACTGCGCAATCCTCAAGGAACCTTATTCCTTCTGCATGCATGATTTTCCTTTATAGGAAAAGACATGCAACTGATAGTAGCTTGTCCTTGACATTTAGCTCAACTGGGTCTTTCTTAGAATAGACATGCATGAGTTTCTGATGAGAGAATCTTCAATTATCTGGAGTACACTTGTTGAGTGCATGCATACATCAACTGACTGATATCTCACAATTAGTTCCTCAAACAGTTTGGAACTAATTTAACTGGACTTAACTCAGTAAAATGAGCTAACTAATTACAACTCAAATATAACTCAATCTTATCTACTTAATTTAAGGGATAACTCTTGCATGACTTCAGAAAGACTTCTAACTTGAATTTCTCCAACTAATTAATCCAAAATGAATTAATTAATTATTTCCAAGCAGGTGGTGAGACTAAATTTGAATTTTAATTCAAGGACAAATTAAAATTGGAATATTCTAGATTCTATTTTTATCATTTCTTGTTGCTATTTTCAACACTTCCTCTCAACAAGAAAGGAATTCAACTCGATCCCGATCCTGAACCTTTGAAATGTTCTGCATGCAACACTTCTCTCAAGTTTTGTTGCTCCAGCAACTCCATAAACAAAAAAAATCCAACCTGAATCAGTATGATGCATCTGTCATCAAAGTCTCTGACTTCTATTGCCTCTGTCAACTGAAAACTCTGCGCTTCTGCTGACTCAGCCTTTCTGCACTGTTGTCAATCCTTATCTGCACTCTTTAGTATCTGACTGCTCTAGCCTCTGTCACTTTGATCTCTTACTGCATCAATCTCATTGATTCCTCCCGCTACTATGTACTTTGGGCTCCCGTAGCAAGGTACAATCCATGAGATAAAACCTCTCAATGGACCCTGCCCAATTTCAGCCTTCTTGGGACTATCACTTCACATCGCCCCACCTCACACCTGGAGGTATGGCTGCATGTGATCCCTCTTCCCACTTCTCCAATTGTGGCTTCTCCACAATTGTTTGAGACTTCTTCTGGGACTACATGTTGAGAGGTAATTTACTCTCCCTCTCAACCACCAAGTCTCTAACATTTTCCTTGCTCCTCAAGGATTTGCATGCATCTTGAACCTCAAGAGCATACAGATTCTTAACTTGTGAACCAATTTGTTTCACCTGTATCATGGTGATGTGTCTAAGGAAAACCTTTCCCTTACTAAAGACAACATCGTAGCCTTTGTCTTCCAATACCGCGACCGATACCAAGTTCTTCTTTAGTCCAGGCACATACTTCACATCTATCAAGGTGATAGGAACTCCATGCTCCCTCTGAAAAGAAACCGTGCCCACTCTTGAAACACTATACTTTTCGTCGTCACCCATCTCTGTGCGCATATTGAGGTCTTTCTCCTCTAAGGCACTGAATAAACTTTTATCGTCAGTCATGTGGAATGAGGCTCCACTGTCAAGATACCAACCACAACCCATCATCGATGACACCATGCATGTGATGAGGGTGAAGTCCATTTCGAACTGAGAGGCTAATGCCGCACCTTTTGATCCTTTCGAGGATCCCTTCTCAGACTTCTTTGATGGGAAATTAGTCGCATAATGTTCCATCTCGTGAAAATTAAATCATCTCACTTTAGACTTGTCAACCTTCTTCCCTCCATGAGAAGAATTCGATTTGGAATGGGACGCCTTCCCCTTCCCTTTCCTTGCCTTACTTGCTAAGGCCATATTTTCTTCATCATCATCCTTGGATGAAGAACCATCTCGAGTGCTCCTCCTGATCTCCTCTTGCATGAGATCTGACCACAGTCATTCCCAATCCGGCAGTTTCTCCCTTCCATTCACAGAGTCCTGGTAGCTATTCCAGCTCTTTGGAAGGCCAAGGAGAGCGAGGCTCACCATATCATCATCGGCAGTAGTTATTCCCACACTTCCAAGCTCATCTCTGCAAGTGGTGAGCTTGTTCAGATATGTGGAAATAGTATCGTCGTTCTCCATCTTGATTCTTCGAAGCTTATCCTTGAGCGCCAATTTCCTCTAGTCGCTACTATTCTGGTAGAGGTCCTTCAATGTCTTCCACATTGAATATGGGGTATCCTTCCCACGGAGACTGGAGATAATATGGTCTCGAACTCCCTCAAGGATGATCTGTCTCGCCCTCGCCACACACTTCTTCCACTCAGTCAACTCTTGTGCATTAGTTGAACCTGGCTTTGGGATTTCTTGATCAATGAAATCCTTCAAGCCGTTGTCTTCTAATACAACCTCCATGCAATCTTTCCATGCTATGTAATTATAGCTGCCTTCCAAGGCATACTCAAGTCTCAAGCCATAGAACGCCATTAGCCAACCTTGAAGTATGACAAGAATTCGATTTTCACCTGCAACCTCGAACTTCAAACTTCGAATTCTCTTCTTTGTATACTGTTCACAGCTCCGATAAACTCAGCTCTGATACCATGTAGAAATTCTTGCAAATTCTCTACAAATCTACCACTGAGATCTATGTAGAAAATATGACTGTAAATTAACCCAATAGTGCAATATACCAAAGCAAAATACTATAATCTACTTCTACTATCAAAATTGCGGAAGCTTAAAGATTGAGCAAGATTCGAGCTGAACACATATAACCAGAAGAAGAATCAATGCACAATACACATGAAAATACTTTGGGGAAAGCCTCAGCCAAAAACCCCACTATCTGTATTATCATACAAGGTGGAAATACATTAGAATTATACAAAGCCTTAGCTCTCACAGCTAGCCAACTCTCAGTACAATCCTCCTAGATGATCACAAGCAATCAAAGCTTCTCACAAGCCTTCTCCTCTACCCTCCAAGCTCCTATTTCCTTGTGCAGTTACCTCTGGGATGATCTCCTTCACCCAGTGTAACACTGCTCTAACACACTGTCAGAACTACGCAATCCTCAAGGAACCTTATTCCTTCTGCATGCATGAGTTTCCTTTATAAGAAAACACATGCAACTGATAGTAACATGTCCTTGACATTTAGCTCAACTGGGTCTTTCTCATAATAGACATGCATGAGTTTCTGATGAGAGAATCTTCAGTTATCTGGAGTACACTTGTTGAGTGCATGCATGCATCAACTAACTGATAACTCACAATTAGTTCCTCAAACAATTTGGAACTAATTTAACTGGACTTAACTCAGTAAACTGAGCTAACTAATTACAACTCAAATATAACTCAATCTTATCTCCTTAATTAAGGGATAATCTCCTTAATTTAAGGGATAACTCTTGCATGATTTCATAAAGACTTTTAACTTGAATTTCTCCAACTAATCAATCCATAATGAATTAATTAATTATTTCCAAGCAGCTGGTGAGACTAAATTTGAATTTTAATTCACAATTTTAATTCAAGGACAAATTAAAATTGGAATATTCTGCATTCTATTTTTATCATTTCTTGTTGCTATTTTCAACACCTTTGTACCCACTAAAATGAGCCCACGTCACCACGTCACCCTGGGACTTATATTTTTGGCTTTCTATCGTGTGCTTTGATCAAAATCTCTAGGGAATAGGGTCTAGGGTGAAATAACCAATCCTAAATGTCAAGGTGACATTATCTTGCGTCACACCTTCCACGTGCATTGGGTCCCATGTAATCTTCAAACCCATGCCATTCATGGGTTTCCACTTATATGCGATTTGGGGATTTTCCACCTTGTTAACATACACGCCCACATAGAGGCCCACTATGCCACATTCTTGTGGCATTCTAATCTTAGCAGGTCTTGCCCATCCTTCCACACCTTCGGGGAAAAGTGTTGGGGTCATCTGATGGTTATGAACACTCATCCATCGACGGCCCAAATCTCCCTTGCTTACAAACTTGGTTATTGTGCCCAGACACTTGACTTACCAAGCTTGAGCCTCCCAGCTCCTATCAGCCCTAATATTCCAACCCCTTGGCATAGGTGATATGTTAGTTACATAGGCCTTTCCACCCTTATAACTCAGTAACGGTGGTTCTATTGCACAAGTGCCTATTACGGCTTAGTGCCTGAGCCCTTATATTATTGAGACTCAGCCCTGCCTTGATGCATATGTGCATAGATATGCATAAGGCTTGAACTCGGTGGTTTTTCAAAGGGACATAGTCCAATTCTTGGTTGTAGTGGTTCTGGTAAAAGCTTGGGGTTTGAATCATACATATGATTTCATAAGACCCATCAGCCTGTAGCCTGCAAAAACACACACACACACACATATACATTATATACAAATATACAAACAAGCACCATCTCTCCTGAGCTTAAATACCTCTCAATCTAGCTTGGATTTAAAAATTTGCATGCAGGTATAAGTAGGCTTATTAACACAATAACCAAATATCTCAAACATTTCAATGCAAGTAACCAATCATAAACAGAGATCACCCATCTCTTCAAACTTAGGCAACTGAGGTTAATTTTCAGACCCATAAATATTCACAGGGAATAAGTCATTCCATAAAATATTTACACTAAATAGTGACATTCCTTACTCATGCAAGAAGCATTAGTCCTCAACATTAGCATGGTATTCATTCAATATAATAAACAAAGACATATAATCACAAGCACAAGCTTAAGAAAATACTCATATTATAAGAGATCTAGCAATTTAGAGTGGGACTCTACCTCTCCACCTAACCTTAGACAAGCTACAACCACAATTACTTGTAGTTGTCACCCCCGAGCTAGATTCCAATGCTTGAGGTGGAGTGCTTCAAGAGGAAATTTAACCAATAGAACAATTGAAACATGATGCCACAAGGCCACACTGCCTTCATCCACCAACTACACAAGCCTTCACTTAGGTTTTCTAGAATTTATAGACATGATAACATTCACGCCTGGATATCATATGTTCCTTTCAAATTCAACTCCCACTGGGCCAAGGAGCAGTCCTTCTTGCCTCTGATAAAAGAAACCTGGAAGCTCCCTGTCAAAGGCTCTACATTCTTTGTTTGGGAGGAGAAACTTAGGAGAGTCAAAGCTGCTCTAAAGTCCTGGGTAAAATCCTTACCAAATCCTGTTGTGGAAAGGAAAATGATCCAAGAGCGTCTTGAATCACATCACTTGGCTTCGAAAAAAGCTGAGATCACTAAAGAACTTCTTGAAAAGGAGGCTAATCTTCAGTGCATGCTCCTTAAGGCTAGCTTGGCATAGGAAGAGTATTGGAGACAAAAATCTCGCGGTCTTTGGCTCAAGGCGGGAGATAGAAACTCTTCTTTCTTCCATAAGCAAGCTCAGGCCCAAAAATGTTTCAACTCCATCTCTGAAATTAAAGTTGAGACCACCATTCATAGAGATATCAGATGCATAAAGAACGCTGCCTTCACTCACTTCAAAAATCTCTACAGTGAAGAAGAGGTCGCTGATCATGCTTCTTCCATCGTGAATGAGGTGCCCTTCCTGATAACTGAAAGAAATAATCAATTCCTGGATGCTGAGATCACTAATCATGAAATAAAAGCCTCTCTCTTCGCTATGGAACTGGACAAGGCCTCGGGCCCTGACGGTTTCACTGTCGGATTCATTCAGGCCTGTCGGCAGATAGTGGAGAAAGACCTATGCAGAATAATAAGGAAATCCAAAGAGTGCCAGAAAATTGGGGGAAGCACCAATTCGGCCTTCCTGGCCCTCATTCCCAAGGAGAAAGGAGCCAATTCCTTTAGTCAGTTTCGCCCTATATCTCTATGTAATATTGGTTATAAGCTGATCACGAAAGTTATTGCCAACAGATTAAAAATCATCCTTCCGAACATCATCCCTGCGAACCAGGGAGGATTTATTCAGGGAAGACAGATCATGGACAACTTTGTCCTGGTCCAAGAGGCGATCCACTCTAGTTTGGTCTGCAAAGAGAAAGGTATGGCTGTCAAGCTAGATCTTGAAAGCGCCTTTGACAGAGTGAGACACAGCTTTCTATTCGAGGTCCTGCGCAAATTTAGGTTTGGATCCAAATTTGTCAACTGGATTAAGGCCTGTATCAGTGAGCCTTGGATAGCCCCTCTAGTGAATGGGAGGGCCTCAGATTTCTTCAAAGCTTCTCGTGGTTTGAGGCAAGGGTGTCCTTTATCCCCCTTGCTCTTTGTCCTTCAAGCTTCCGTCCTCAGCTTCTTTTTGAACAAAAAGCAACAGGATCATGAACTAATGGGTCTGAACATTGCGAGAGGTGTTAACAAAATAAACCACGCGTTATTTGTGGATGATTCCCTCTTGTTGGGCGCTGCCTTTGTGTCCTCAGCCAAAAGTTTCAAAGAAGTGGTTGAAGAATACTATGAAGACTCGGGAAGTAAGCTGAATAAAGGCAAATGCCATATCTACTGCTGGAATACCCCTGCCTCCACATTGCAAGCCATCTCCAGTTGCTTCGGTTTCACGGCTTCCTCGTCTTGGTCTTCCTTCAAGTATCTGGGTCTCCCTATCTTTTTACATCGCACTGTCAACAGAGATTGGTTGCCCCTGCTGGAAAAGTTCGAGTCTAAGATCCATTCCTGGGGTTTTAACTGGCTTAATCTGGCAGGTAAGTCAGTTCTAATAAAAGTTGTCCTTAACAGCCTCCCCATATATCAATTTGCAGTGATGTTGGCCCCTGTTGGAATTATGAAGAAAATGGAGGACCATATCAGAAAATTCTTTTGGAAAGGCGGGAAAGCCAACGAAAAGAAAATTCCTCTATTAAGCTGGACTAAAATCTCCATGCCCAGATTGGAAGGCGGACTGAACTTTAAGAGCATCTACATGCAAAACATGGCGCTGGGTGCAAAACTGATCTGGAGAATTATTGCCCCAAAGCCGGGGTGGGCTCAGATTGCCTTGTGGAAAAAGTTCTTTCGTGGGCAGAGGAAAAGGTGTCTAGATCATCCCAGAGCAAACACTGGCTCGCCTATTCAAAAGCTCTATGCAAAATCCTCCTCCCTAATCAACGATCACGCTCATTGGATCCCTGGTAATGGCAAGCAAATCAGAATTTGGGAGGATCGTATAATGGTTGCGACCCTCTGTCTGATGATAGATCCCTGTTAGCACTGAAAGATTGGATGCATAGATCGGGGTTCATTACACTGTGGGATATATCTAAATGGGAGAATGGACACTGGCTCAGCTGGATAAACTTTGAGGTTCCCCAGTCCCTATCCAACGAACTGGAAATCTTCTCAGACTTCCTAAATGGTAAGGCTCCTTTGAGCAGCAGAAAGCCAGACACTCGTGGTTGGGGCTCGTCGCCTGGGCGCTACTCCGTCTCTCAGGGATACAGGCAGCTCTTAGCGCATCCCCATGTTCCCTCAGACCCGAAACCATGGAAAGGAGTCTGGTTCCAAAGTTCGCTTCCAAAAATCGACTATTTTTGTTGGCTTCTCTGTCACCAGCGTATTTTGACGGATGATAGACTTCACAAAAGAGGTTACCATGGCCCCTCTCATTGTTCCTTGTGCGGTGAACATTCAGAAACTGCTGCGCATCTCATGCTGAATTGTAATTTCGTGGCCAATCTCTGGAATGCGGCCTTAGGCTCTTGAGGGCGGATATCATCCTCCCCAATAATATTCCAGAGCTGTTCTCGATTTGGAAGACGTCGTATCCTGGAGGCTCTCCCCAAAATGTCCACCTCAAAGCTGCCTGGTGTATTCTTCCCAAATTAATCTGTTGGTTCACCTAGCTGGAAAGAAATCAGAGGATTTTCAGAGATAAGAAGAGAGATCATAAGATTTCCTGGGTTAAAATAAAAACTCAGCTAAAGGAATGTGTCGGGGAACAGCTTGATGGGGCAGGACTGAGTGACCTCGATGCAGCTTGGAGTGACTCCCTGGATCTCCGCTTCAATGAAATTGTCAGGCCTCCCGTTCTCCCTAAAGACTGGCAAATTCGCCTTAACGCCTCAGATTTCTTGGCTCTTTGTTCAAAGCAGGATCATATTATCCTCTTCTTCGATGGGGCTGCCAAAGGCAACCCGGGCAGATCCGGTGCTGGTGGAGTTGTTAAGAGAGCGGATGGCAGAACTGCTCTTAGATTTGCCTGGGGAGTGGGCTTCAACACCAGTATGCAAGCTGAAGCTCTGGCCCTTTTCCAAGGACTGAAACAACTTAAATCCCTCGGAATTAATGATGCAATAGTGATGGGAGACTCTCAGACTATCATAAAAACTTTCATAGACAGCTCTGCCCCAACAGATCTAAGACTGCCCAGATTGATTACCAGAACAAGAATCCTATCAAACTCCTTTCAGAGTTTGAAATTCTATCATGTCAAGAGAGATAACAACAAAGAGGCTGACGCTGAAGCTAATAAAGCAGCTCTTCTCCCCCTCGGAGTCATTCTCAGAGATGGAGAAGAAGGTTGGGATCCCATTCCTTAACCACCTGGTGATTATGTTTTATTGTCTTTTATTGAAGCAGTTCATTTGCATTTTTAATTTGGGAAAAATAGAGGCGGTTTCCCGGAAAATAACTTGTAAAAATCTCTGGTGTAGCATAGAAAAAGAGACCTCAACCCTGGACAAAGAGCTTTCTAGACTTTGCTCTGCATATTGTAATCAGAATTACGGTATTTTGGCCAGAAAGTAATACATCTCTCTAATTGTTTCTGTTAAAAAAAAAAACATTCACGCCTGGATATTGCAATACAAAGATTTATAGCTCATTTTTAGGAGAAGAGAGTCCACACCAAGGGAAGTTTCATCAATGGATAAACTAATGATGGGTAAAGAGATCACCTCTCTGGGTGGTTCATCAGTGAGTCAAGCACGAGAGCTTCAACCCCAAGGCAACCCCTAGTGGTGCATCAACCCTCACAAGCACCTGAGTGTCTCTTCCCAATCCAGTAGGTTCATCAATCCACAAGCTTTGAGTGGGTTCTTTAGTCTTCAAGCAAGCTACTGCTCTCTATAATGTTTTCACCCGACAAGCCTCTAGGAGGGTTCTTTGGCTAGTTTACTCTCTCTATAGCTTGAGTATTGTGAATTATGATTGTTGTTTTATTTGTGCTTTCACCTCCGCCCTTGGAGGAGTTCAAGGGCAAAGTTTTTTTTGTAGTGCCCTCCATAATTTCCTTCCTTTGTGTATGTGTAAGAGGCCGAGAATTCCCTCAATTCATTTTCTCTTACTGCTTTTGTGTGAGAGCATGAGAGAATTTTATTTTCTTAGCATATGCATGAATGTTTTTCCTCCCCTCCCCGCAGAATTCATTTCATGCTTACCTAATAGACCAGCTGTCTGTCCTTTTCCAAGGTTCCACGTAGTCAACCATTTGGACAGCGCAACCCATTCCTTCCTTAATGGTTTTGTCCTTTGTTGCTTGTTGTTAGATTAAACAGACACATGGGCATGTCCTACTTTTTTAGTTAAATTTATGGCACATTCATCCCATTTAATCCACTCAGCAAACCAGACTTATGGAAATAAATCAACCATTTCCTCTAGCAATCTACCTCCCTAAGCAACTAAAATTTGTGTCCCTTTCTCTCAACTTTTAAATAATTACAATTATTTACAATGAGGGAAGATTAACTAGGGGATGTCACAATAGCAAAAAAATATCAAACTCTCAACACCTAGATTGCTTCCATGTCATGATTCATGAGGCATCTTCTTATGCAATACAATGGTAGGAAATTTGTGTTTGATATATTGATATGTAGAGATTGTTTCAACCAAAAAAAAACATTTTATAATCCACTAAGTTTAATCATGTATCTAGTACTTGAACGAAAGCCCCATTTTTCCTTTCTGCAATACCATTTTGTTGCGGTGAATAGGGAATTGTGTCCTCTAACTTGATGCATTCATTTGCATACAAAAATTTAAAATCTTTTGAACTATATTCACCCCATTTTCATGATCTTCTAAACTATTTCAAAGGTTTCCTCAACCACTTCTTACCAAGTACTTTGCATATTTTTAACATTTACAATGCATTTGATTTTTTTCAAGAATATAAACAAATATTGTTCTAGAGAGATCATCAGTAAATGTAATTAAATACCTTTCCCATTTGTGTGTTATTGTTTGCAATGGATCGCAAATTTCTACGCATGTGAGGTTCATTTTCTCATCAACTCTTTTTTCTCCTTGCTTCAGGAAAGTGAATCTATGTTATTTACACGAACAACAACTTTTGCATACTCCCAATACCACTAGCAAGTGTAAATTCAAATATTTTAGAAGATGCTCCATTTTTAAAACTTTAAGTGAATGTGTATTTGCATGTCCAAATCTATGATGCCACAAGATTGAACTTTATATTTCATATCTTTTATTGCCAACACCAATTCAAGTACTATTCTACATACTTTATATAGATTGTCATCTCTAGTTTTGTTGGCAATAACTTTAGGTACTATTGTACATACTTTATATAGATTGCCATCTCTAGTTTTGTTGGCAATAACCATTCCTTATGTATCCTTTAGAAAGCATATATTACTATTAAACTATATTAATATTCCAACATCAATAATCTTACCAATTAACAAAGGCTTTTCACTGAGATAGAGACATGCCATACATCATGGATTTGCTTATGTGCACCATCTATCATATTCAATGAGAAATTTCCCAAGTCCCCATCATCTCGTGCTTTGTGTCATCTTTAATATTTGTAGTATTTCCTCTAGGTACTTCTTTATATGACATAAACCAATGTTTCTCAAAGGTCATATGTTTAGTTCCTCCTTGCTCCAAGTAACAACTCTTTGAAATTCCAAAATTTATTGATGTGGTGACAAAAAAAAATGTTCTTCATCATTGTTTGAAGTCATGTCAGTTTTTATTGCCTTCCTTTTATTTAACTCATTTGGCCACATTAACCAATTTGTGCATTATTTCTTAAAATTCCTTGGAACCCCACAATGAAAGGACCTTCCCTTCTTTTTAATCTCTTCGGGTCTTTAATACTCTTAGAGCATTCGAGTTGGGAGAGTAGAAATTTGATTTCATTCTTCTTCTTTGCCTTACCCTCATATTCTACTAAAAACAAAGTTGTAAGAGTCTTTATCATTAAATCAACATCCTTCCTTTTGATTTTATCTTGAAATATTGCTACTGCTACTTTTAGTAAGTATGTGTTAGCTTGAATTATCAATGCTCCTATCAATCCATAATAGTATTCTAGCAAGCTCTCAACAAACAACATAACAATGTCTTCTTTGACAGCCATTGATCCAAATGCCACTAGTTGGTTGTTGAGAGACTTAAATTGGTTTGTGTGGTCATATATCTTTTTTTTGTAAGCTTCAAGGTTCTATTAATCACAAAGAGTCATCAATTAAAACCATAGATGCATATCTTTTCGGCATGGTTTGTCACTCGAGAAACCAGACCAACGCCGGAAAAGAAGGATTTTAGACCAAAAATTAACAATGTTTATGTATTGTTCCATCCATGACATAAGACTACTATAACTAGCATAGTGACCAGAACAATAAGTGTTTCTTTCCATAACATAAAAGCAACTTTGTTGTGTATAAAAAAAGAGAGACCAAAAATATTGAGAAAGTTGCCATAGAAAACCCAAGGTGCCAATGTAGCCCAAAGAAGATCATGTTGACATAGAAACATCAATTGGAGCTTCAGGAGTTCCTCAAGAAGTCAAACTTTTTTTCTTGGAGAAGGATGGTTTCAATGTGGCCCAATCACATGGCTAAATATCAATGTTCCATATACTGATTATGGTTCTCAGTTATGTTGTCATTGAGTTTCATGGATCTCTCTATGAACTACATGGGTTTTTGCCAATGCCTAGCCCAACTGGGATTTAATGTGTTAGTAAACCTCGATTGTGCAAAGATATTGATTTTGTTTATTGCATGTGTGGCTTGGGTAATGGATCCACTTACCAGTTGATGAAAGGATATCAACATCGGTGAAGTCATTGTGCTTAGACATGGTTGTTATAGTTGCTCAATTTAAATCTGTTTAGATAGGGTCAGGGTAAGAGATCAAAATACGCTGACTTTAGTAAAGGCTCTATAGTGAGCTTGGACATTACTTTCACCACGATTCAATGAGTATCTATGGCATTTGTTCTCACGCCATGAAAAAAGATGGGCCCTTAAAACCTCTCCTGATTATTATATCCTAGGTTAAATCCCTCATCCTATCAAGAAGCCATGGGAAGTGTTCAATGTTGGGTGAGCATTTTGATTTCCATATTGGAGATAAGATAAGATCCTTAAGAACTTACTCTATAACAATTTTTATATGATAAGCTTCCTAGACAATGAAGTTATATGTTGGGTGATGGCCCCATCGAGTTTTGTCGGGGCCCTCAGCATTAGGGATTATCCTATGTGAAAGTTTATTTTCTATTAATGTCCATTCTTGGAGGGGGGTATCAAAATTCCAATTTTCTCTAGTTTTCAATTTGTGCCACTCAGTGTTTGTTGCCTACAATTTCCAATATTGCTTGACCTGAGTGTATCTGTTATTGGTCATAAGAGTCTTAAGGTTAACTAGATTAATTTGTTATCCAAGTTTAGGCATTTGTTTCCATGATTTATTCTAGAACTCTACCAAGTTTCCACTTTTTATCTCCCAGAAGTTATGTTGTTGAATGAGGGATTTATTGCCATTTGCTAGATTCCATATGGACGAGCCCAGGATGGAATTGTGTTACTTCATTTTTGGGAGAAGAGATTGTTTTTTGTTGTATTTTTCATTCCAAGTGAGTTTCC
Organism: Pinus tabuliformis; assembly: GCA_031772625.1. Lineage (NCBI taxonomy): Eukaryota > Viridiplantae > Streptophyta > Pinopsida > Pinales > Pinaceae > Pinus > Pinus tabuliformis. The sequence continues at coordinate 1,041,695,347 of CM062816.1, read as the reverse complement.
ATGGGTCTTGACCACCTTGAATCCAACACCACCAATGTTTAGCTCCCATTACATTGTTGAGTATTTCCGGATCTCTAAGGCTAAGGCCCACTCTATTTTTGGGTATCTACACACCTTATTCCATTCAATTAGAGTCCATTTTACATCTCTAGTTGCACCCACCTTATTCCATTCAATTAGAGTCCATTTTAGATCTCTAGTTGCACCCCCTAGAAGAAATCCTGGTAAAGACACTTGATGGATCGAACAACACCTTTTTGGGTGACAAAGACGAAGATCCTATAAATGGGAAGAGCCCAAAGAATATATTTGAGGAGGTTCAAGCGACCAACTATGTTTAGAGATTGAAAGGTCCAATTATATAATTTGTGGGAGAGCTTGTCCAGGGATCTTTCCATTGGATGGTTTTCAGAGAGTTTTTAGTTAAAGGAGCCCCAAGGTAGATGATAGGGAGAGAGGAGTGTTGGAAGCCCAGAAGTCTAGCAAGGTGAGCTTGGATTGAGGGATGGGTGTTAAAGAAAAAAAACGGATTTGGAGGGGTCGATTAAGGTTCTAGAAGCAAACATGAACTGATCCAAGATATGTTAGAAGGCTCTGGCCTCTTTGATATAGGGTTGTCCCATGAGCATGGTGTTATCAACAAACTGTTTGTGAGTGATGGGATCAAGATAATTGCAAAGGAAAATGCCTATTAAGGAGCCATGTATGAGGGCAGCATGAAGGGATCTACCTAGGCCTTCTATTGTGAGAAGAAGAGGAAGGGAGAGAGAGGATCCCCTTGCCTAATGCATATCAAGTCATTTAATATACTAATGGTGGATCCATTGAGAAGGATAGAAGAAAAAAAAAAAGAGAAGAGAGAGTTGATTTATTATGTTCAGTCCTCTAAGAATCCAAAGGTTCTTAGAGTTTGATAAAATTAGGACTAGCTCAATTTGTCAAAGGATTTAGAAAAGTCAACTTTCATAACCAAGCTAGATTTCTCAATTTTTTTCAAAGAGTGGATTAGCTTGTGGGCCACTATGATTCCATCTATAATTTGATGTCGCTCCACGTAGCCAAATTTCTTCTTGGAGATAAGGAGAGGGAGAAGTGGTTTTAACTAGTTTGAAATCATTTTTGAAATTATCTTATAAATTACACTGCAGAGGGAATTGAGCCTAAAACCACTAGGATCCATGGAGTTATTTTATTTGGTAATAAGGTTTAGGAAGATGGTATTAAGAGCAAGGAGCATGGATCTTGAATTCCTTGATTCTTCCACCAACTCTAAGATTTCAGGCCAAAAAATGACTAATATGGTTGAAAAAAGTTTGAGGTAAATCCTTCAAGTCTGGGAGCTTTATTTTTAGGCATGTTCATTACAATATTCTCTACCTCCTAAAGAGTGATCTCTCTCACAAGGGTTGTGTTATGATCAGTGGTAACAAGGCGAGGAATGCAAGATATAATTTTGTTGATGGTCGTAAGTCTATTTGGGGCTAGCTCTCTCATGAGTCTGCTATAAAATCTAATCAACTTTATTTCTATATCCTTGTGATTTTTGAGCTTTATGCCATTCCTATCCATAAGGGAGAAGATTCTATTGTGGAAATAGTGATAGAGCATTGATTTGCGAAAAAAGTTAGTGTTTCTCTCCCCTTATTTTAGCGATTTTATTCTTGATTTTTGTTTCCAGAGAAGCTCTTCTTATTTTCTCTTGCCTTCGAGTTGAACCAAGATGTCCCCCTCCTACTATGCAAGGGTTTTTTAGTGCCCTTTGATGATAATTTTTTGTTGAATGCTTTCCCTTTTTATCACCAGCTGATTTTTAACTAGAAGAATGTCTCTAACTTTTCCATATTCCATTTTTTGATTTGAGCTTTGAGGGCTTTCAGTTTTTGCTGGAATCTATGCATTAGGGAGGGTTTGGGGAAGCTTAGGTTTTGCCACCAATTTTTAGCTTTTTCTACAAATGAAGGTTCATGCAACCAAAAACTTTCAAAGTGAAAGGGTTGATTGTTAGGACCTCATTCAAGATTGAACTCCAACCTGATGGGTCAATGATCCAATCATGGATAGGGGAGAATAGAGGTTTCCATAAAAAATCTTTGGCTATGAAGGATTCATAAATAAGAAAGCAATCTAAATGGCCTACTATTTGATGCTTACCTCCTTGTTGGTTATTGAAGGTGTGAACACCACTGATAATTGGGATATCCACCATGCGCATAGAGATGATAGTATCTTTGAAGAGGCGGGAGTCGATGTCCAGCCGATGTATATCTCCTATCTTCTCTTCGAATGATATGGTCATGTTGAAGTCACCTCCAATGATACAAAGTTCGTCCTAGAATAACTTATTGAATTAAAAGAAATAATTTAGAAATTAGGCCTTCTTCGTAGGGAGGTGGAGCCCATATACAACAAACAAGCAACCTGATTCTTTCAGTCCTAGAGGTCTGAAGTGGCTAGTCAGAATACGAGTAGTGACAAACCAATATGAGAACTCCACTTCTCCTAGATTCCAAAGAACTATTATACTTCTCGAAAATCCAATGGCATTGATGGAAACACATTTGCAATGCTTCCAACATTTTGAAGCTATCACATATAGCTTTTGGTAAGACCATTTAATTTCTTGCAGGATGATAATACTAGGCTGATTTTTTTATACGGTATCTAGGGAGCCTTTGTAATTAATGCCGTGAATGTTCTAGGATAAGATATTCATTGGGAAAGGGATGGGATGGGGGGGAATACCTTGGCTATCTTGTGGACTTTTCCTGAGTTAACTATGAAGTGGTTAGCACGTTGGATCAATTCCTTCCTAGTTTTTCGGCCATGCTTTTTCTCCTTGTTTGAGTTTAGTTGGAGGCCATTGGTGGATTGGGATAGCTATTTGGAAGGTGGACTTGATTGACAAGAGTTGGGCAACTCAAAAGAATCCCTGAGCTTTTGGTACGAGTGCTAAAATAACTTCAGTTGCGCTTCTAGAATAGTGGAAAGATCTCTAGTTTTCCATTCATCCAAGATTGTTGAAAGTATAATATCATTAGTGTCCACTTCCTTTGGTTTATCTATTTTTGGGTCCATTTTCTCCTCCAGGATGCTCAGCAATCGGTTTGGTTGAGAATCCTTCATTTCGATCTCTGGATTTGTGGGGTTGTCTTATTGTTTTTTGTGGCTTTTCCTTTTCTTTATAGAGAAGTTCAACTGTGTGGAATGTTAGGCATCCATAGTTCATGGGTTGTTCTAAATATTCAACTTCTTGATCAAGGGTGCTAGAGCATCGTAGTGATTACTTGACTGAGGATTCTTCCGTTTTGCTATTGGTCTGATTTTTTGATTTCTTCTTTTGGTGGGTGGTCGACGAAAACCATCTCAATCCATGGCTAGGATTTTTAGAGGTTGATTTGTTGGTTGGTTCAAAGGGAATTTTTTAAATAGATGCCCATATTCATGGCATCTCCAACACCTAAATAACACGTGCTCATAGTTTAGTTGTTTTATGATCACTTCGTCTTGAAAGGAGATTTCAATGGACTCCAAAAGTGGTTGCGTTATGTTCATGTGAACACAAATCTGGGCATAGGCAATGTACCTCATAGTTTTGGTAATCTAGGAAATTTTAACGAAGGAACTGATCATATTGCCTAGGTCTTCCAGAATATCTTCTTGTCAGTACTCGATGGGAAGAGAATATAGACTTACCCACACTAGTGCAGTTAAGAATTTCTCATTGTCACGGTTATATCTTGCTCTCTAGAATCTGATCAAAATACTAACATTATTGAAGTATGGGCCATTTTCAAAGATCCAAATTCAATCCTCCAAATTAGCGAAGACGACTATGAAGAAACCCTTGGCACCAAGCTAAAGTTAAACATGGCCCTTTGGCTACCATTTGTTTTAGATCCGGGTGGTGAGATCCTTCTCGGTTGGCCATACCACCACAAACTTGCAGATCATGGCATGATCTTAAATCGATTGAATAATCCTTGTCATATTGTTTGATAAAACTTCATATTTAGGGTTTTGGACTGCCTTCGAAAGGCAATGGTTTTGAGGTCAACTCTACTAGGTTACTCCCAAAATAGGGTTACCCGTCTAATGATTGTTTTTCATACTATTAGAGGTTGACTATAGTGGGGTGGAGGAAGGACCCCTTTTAACATTTGAGCTGGAATCGTTGGTTATGACATTGTGGTAGGAGGGGCAATCAGAATAGTGAGACTTGCGGTGCCAATGGAAGTCACAGGATGTGTTAGAGAACTGCTGACAAAGAGTTTAGGTGAGGGTGAAAGAAACCTTAGTTGTATTTAAACAAGGAACCCCATTTATGTTGATCTAGGAAGATATTGGTGGCCACCCACCTATTCCACTTGGACCCCCACCATTGTTTCTTTCAATTTCTTTAATTGCAGCACAATTTACTATTTTTGGTAGTTTTTCGGGCCATGAACTTCTGGAGCCGTTTTGCAACCCTAAACAACATTTTTTTGGAAAATGGGTAAACCAAAAAGGTGTACAGTTGAAAGTTGTAGTCCTCAGATAGATTTTTCTAACAGGATGTCATATGCGTGAGATGAAGATCTTATGCCAAAGTTACAACCCCGGGAAGTTGGTGTACCAACTAACCCTACCGGGGCCCATAAACTTTTGGCGCTTCATCTCCTAGGGTTAGGTTTTTGGATGTTTAGGGTTTTGCCTTATTTATCAATAATAAAAAGGTTTGTCAGCCTCATTGTAGCATAGTCCAAAAGGCATGCAGTCGTCACATTTCTTCTTAGAGATAAGCTACCATTGCCAGAGCTAGTTTGTTTCCATTTTGCATGTAAACAATTTTCAGTATTTGTTATTAATCAAGTGAAGTTAAATTTTCATTGTAGCTCTGTGTTTCTATTTAATTATATATTTCATTTGGTTCCTACATAAATATGGATCAGTGGTATTAGAGCGGTCTGTTCTTTCTCTGTTTTTTTGTGCATGTCCCCAACGAGGTCGGGGTATAAGGAGTTGGGACTTGAACTGGTTGAACCCTTGCAAGACCGTCCCCGCCGACACTGATGACCTCCCATGGGAGAAGAAAATAAAGGCAATGGAGCAGGAGATCCTATCAAAATGTTGCTCGAAGAAGCCCTCTAGTGGCAAAGGAACGAGATGATGGACAACTTTGCCCAAATCCTTCGGCGAATGCGAATATGTGACACATCTTTGTCCAACAGTGACTTCGGAGGCGTCACCCCCTTCAAGGTACAAGTCAAATTTGACATCCCTATATTTGAAGGTCAAATATACGCAGATGTCGTAGATAAATGGTTAAATCTACTAGAATGATATTTTTAGGTTCATGATTTTCCCAATAGGGAAAATATTAATTTTTTGCTCCTTAAAGTCGTCCCCCATGTCAAGGAATGGTGGGAAACCTACTGTGAGTGAAAGGACAAGAGGGGACCCTCACTATTTTTAGCCGCCACCACTTGGAATTCCTTCCAAGACATCGTTAAGGAATGAGAGATATGAAGATAAGTACATAAAATGGACCACACTGTGGCAGGGAAAGGACCAAGGCATGTTAGGGTTCACAAATATTTTTTATATCCTTTACATGAAGTTGGGTATCAAGGATTTTGAGTGACATCCGACACTCAAGTATTGTAGTTTTCTATGTAAATACATGTAGGACAAGATGGAATTCCTATACATCTCCTCGCTCAACGCCGCACACTGATAAGTTGTCAAGATCAAGAATAAATTTAAATAGAAGAAGTGAGACTTTGGATCTGCAAATCCGAAGCAAGGAAAAAGTGCCCCAAACCGTAGAACAAAGGACAAAGCTAAGGCGGGTTGACACATGACAATCCATCGAAGCCGCAAGCAAAGAATAGCACCACGAAGAGGAAGAAAGACACATGGAAGTGGTGTTAGTTCCACAACAACCCCACTCACAACACAAGTGAGTGTCATGCCAAGCAGTCACCAGTAGCTAAGTTGAAGGCTCATAGTCAGATGCATGCTCTAACTCTAGGTCAGACTCCGACAAGGGGAATGACAAAGGGAAGTAGAGTATCGATGCAGAGCCTAGTGCCACCATTTCCACCACAAAGGTCCAAAAGAATGAGCCCGAAGACCCAAAGGAAGGGAAGCGTTTCTTCCACTCACATATGCGGGTAAAGGGGTAGTCGTTGCAGTTCAAATTCAATAGTGAGAGCCAAAAAAACCTCATCTCAGTAGAAGTCATTAATCAATTGGACTTGGCAATGACACCACACCCGCAACGATACACCATAGGGTGGCTCTACCAAGGACAAGATTTCTACATCAGCCAACAGTGTCGCCTTCCCTACAACGTCAAACCCTTCACAGATGAGGTATTGTGTGACGTTGCTCCTCTTGAAGTTTTTGATGTATTATTAGGCCAACCATGCTTGTGGAAGAATCATGTTGTGTATGAGTCTAGGCCTCACACTGTTATTATTACTTTGGGCAATAAGTTATACAGGATACCAAAGGTAGCTCCGCCTACCGCCATCTATTTGATCTCTACTAAGAAATCTAATAAGATAATCTCCTAGATCGAGAAATTTGTTTTCTTTTTGGTTCACTCTCAAAGTAAGGGGAAGATATTGGCCACATCCATCACCCCTGGAAAGGGTTCCTCCATGTAGGAGAAGCAGGTGGATAAGGTCTAGGAAGAATACAGGTACATCTTCTCCTCACCCACATGGGTATCCTTGCACTATTAGGTCAAGCATTCGATCGATCTGACTCCTAGAGCACCTCTACCCAATGGTTTGATATACTGCCCCTCCATTTTGGAAAATGAAGAGATGAAGCGGCAAATCCAGGAGTTGCTACAAAAGGGGCACATCCGACCACGTTCCTCACCTTGTGGGAGCCTGATTGTACTTGTATAGTAGAAGGAAGGCACTTGGAGACTCTGCATTGATTATTAGACACTAAACAAAATCAGTATCAGGAACAGGTATCCAATCCCACAAAATGATAACCTTCTGGACTAGCTCAAGGGGTCATAGTATCTCAGCAAGATCGATATGAAGTCTGGTTATCACTAGGTTCCAATAGAGCCCACAAATGCATGGAATACCACCTTCAAATCCAAGGAGGGACTGTTTGAATGATTGGTCATGCCTATCGGTTTGACAAATGCCCCTGCAACTTTTATGAGGCTAATGGATGACATCTTACGACCCTTCACCAACTTGTTCATGGTTTTATATCTAGACGACATTCTCATCTTCAGTAAGAGATGGAAAGAGCACTTGCAACACATTCGAAGGGTCCTTCAAACCCTATGGGAGCACAAACTATGTTCCAACTTGGAGAAATGCACCTTTGGCATGAGCCACGTCTAATATCTAGCTTATGTCATAGCTGAGCAAGGTGTGCATGTGGATTTGGCTAAGATCCAAGTCATTCGGGATTGGCCAACACCAACCACTCTAATATAGATTCACAACTTTTTGGGCCTTTCAATTTTTTATTGGAGGTTCATGTTGGGATTCTCCTATATCACTTGGCCTTTGAGTCAGGTTAACAAGGGCAGAGCGAAATCAAAGTTTTCCTAGTCCGAGTCCCAACTAAAGGCGTTCATTGAGTTGAAGCATTAATTTTGTTATGCACCTGTACTCACATTGCCAGACCTGCAACAACCATTGAAAATTGAGATATATGCCTTCAACTATGTTATTTGTGTAGCTCTCACCCAACAAGGGCATATGGTAGCATATCATAGTGAGACACTTCCCAATATAATTTGGAAGCACCCCACATATGATAAAGAGATGTATTCTATCGTGCAGGCTTGTCGGTAATGGACACATTACATTCTGGGGAAGGAGATGGTCATCCACACATATCACCAACCTCTTTAGTTTATACAGACACAAGGGAAGTTGCAAAACGATCGCCATCAGAAGTGGTCTACATATATGCAACAATTCCACTTGAACATTAAACACAATAATGGCAGCACCAATCATGTTGCAAATTGCCTCATTCGGTCCCTAGTTGTAGCACTGACTACTATTCTCAATTCTTGTGGGCATGAGACCTCTAGATGGCCACAACTGTGCAAAAATGATCCAAATTTTTCCACCACATACAAGATGCTAGTGGATGGCAAACAAGTTCCATATTTCCACCTCTAGGACTCATTATTATGCTACTTGGGCCATCTTTGTGTTCCTTCAAGCAAGCGTTCCAAGGTGATTTGGGAGGTGCACTACAATTGGATCGCGAGACACTTTGGCATGGAGAAAACTGTGGCCATACTAAATTTAACAACCCATGGTTCATTTTCTATGTAAATAAAATAAGATCAAGGTCATGGGACATGTATTCCAAGATGAATGTTGGGAAAAACATAGTGATGGGTATCAGTTGTGATTAATTAATGGCTATGGAAATTGGCAAAGGAATTGGCAAAGGTAAAGAGGCAACAATTGGCATTTTATTTATGAAAATAAAGGAAAATAGGAGAAAAGGAAGGTGAAGAGACACAAATTTTACTGATAAGGAAATTAGAGGGAAAATGAATAAAATAGAGCCCTCAATGATATAAAAAAAAGGCTTCTGAGGATAAGTTCACAGCTTTTTTAAAAGAAATGACAAAGGCTTTGAAAAGGCAAGAGGCATTAATTGGCATTTTATTTATGAAAATAAAGAAAATTAGAAGAAAAGGAAGGTGAAAGGTCACACATTGCATGTGAGAAGGAAAATGAGGGAAAAATAATGGAAATTGAAGAAAATAGGGACCTCATTAATAAAAAGGATTTTGAGGATCAGTTCGCAACCTTTTTTCAGTTTTAGCTTGGAGCCTTCTCTCTCTCTACTCTCTCTCTCTCTCTCTCATACTCCTGAACACTTAGAGCATTCTTGGAGCACTCTATCATTGGAGGAAGAAAAGCTAATGAAGGACAAAGAAAGAAAATGGAAGAAAAGATCAAGCAAGGAAGCGTGGGATCTAGTGGCTACAACAAAATTACTTACAGGTATCATGTTGCATGTATGATTTCCTTGCTAGTTTTGGCATGCATGTGTGTATTTGTTTTTTTTTTGTCATTGGCATGGGTCTTTCCAGGTGCGACAATGATTTTCAGCCTTGCCTTTCCATTTCTGTATAGCCATGGTGTGTTGGGGTTTCTCTTATTTGGTTGAGCTAGATTGTTGAATGGTTTCGAAAAGTCTAAGTGGGGTGGTCTCAAGGGAGAAACATAAGGCATGGGAATCCCTAGATTGGTGAAAGTTGGATTGTGGTAAAGCCTTATTGTGTATGCCCTCGATAAGCCTAGGAATCCTCAACTGATGAATGATGAGATATACGGTAAATGCTAGAGGGTGGAACCTCATTGGGCCTACGAATCATCGACCGGTGAATTACGAGATATACAGTAAAGTCTAGAAGTGGAGACAGATAAATTCCTCACGGTTTAGGTGAAGAGATCAAGAGGCATCCATGCTTGTATAGGCCCAATGATCCCTGGATCGGTATATGGTGGGATTGCGGTAAAGCCCAGTAGTGCATGTTTGTTGTTTGGGCCTAGGAATATGCTGGTGGGATTGTGGTAAGGCCTGGTTGTATAGATGAGGGCTTGGACCTAGGAATCCATCGGTGGATTGAGGTAAATCCTAAGGAAGCCTTGGTTGTTTTGTTGTAAGTCACTCATTCATGCTTGGAATATGGCATGAGGGTGATTGCTAAAAGAAAATTTTGGTTCAGCCCAATCTATGGTTGGGTGGTACGTGGAAGTCCACGGCTTGATTGGATTTTGCATATGTTAATAAAATCTCTTTTCCTCTTGTGTTTTATGTCTAAATATACTTGTTAATATGCAGTTTTAATGGTTGTTCTATCATTGTTATTATGTTGGTTATATGCTGGTTACAGGCATGGTTTTATGAGAGATATTAGTCATGGATCTCATCATGTTTTGATAAGTAAATGAATGAATAATGAATGTAGGACCTAATAGATGATAATGAAGCTACTATGAGAGGGCATCAAACCTTCTTGCCAAACCTTAGATAAGTATGAAGTCCCTATGTTCAAATGTGTTCATATGACATGTGGATTACATGTTCAGCATGTGTTTGACAAAATGTTTGTCATGGATAGGCCTTGTCAGGATAGGTCGTTGTAAGGCTAGGTCCTTGTCAGGCCAGGTCCTTATTTAAGATTTGCATTAGAGGACTTGTCATTGTGATATTTATCATTTTTGGATGTTTCATGAAGTTCTGGATAGAGGTATGAGTCATGGCCCTGAAAAAGTGGCTCAGAATTTAGGGTCCTTGGTATAGAACTGCCTAAAAAAGGCCACAATAGCATGGATGCCTTGCTATGGGAGTTACTAGAGGGTCTCAGTCGCATGGAGGGCTTGTCATTGGAGCGACTGGAGGTCTAGTTCAATCAAGAAGCAAGTTCTCTCATGGGTTGGACACCTAGAGGGATTGGTTGTCTCCTAAAGGTTTTGTAGCTTCTGAGGATGGTCAGTTGGGTTTTGTTAGTTGATTCCACTTCCTTAACTATAATGAGGGAGCTAAATCATACCATAGTAACTCTTTGTCACATGTTTACCTCGATGGATCAATTAGCTTAGGTAAATGTGGGAGGAGGGTGTTACGAAGTGGTATCAGAGCATGGTTCACCTCTTGGACTGGATGGGTGGAATGTGTTTGTCATGCATACATGTTGGTTGCATGTGTTCTTTATGTTTGTGGTCTGTGTGCTTGTTGTGTATGCATGGTGGTGGTCATTGTTGCAGTGGTGTCACCATGTGGAAGATGATGGAGTTGTTGTTGGATGTGGTCATCATGAGTAAATGTCAGTTATGTGTTTGTTATGCATGTCAAGTGTTTATACATTGTTATGCATGCATTTTCATGGTTATGGTATAGTCATGCATGGTAATTGGATAATGATTGAGATGATGTATATATACTAATATGATTATGTTCATATATATGTGTATTTCACTAATCTTGTTGATCTCACAGACGATATATCCTCCCCTGAACTGTACCAATGTATGTTAATTATGTTTATACTTTGGTTTAGCTGACATGGTATGCTTGCAAGAAGAAGATAAAAGATGACTATCAAGATGGTAGACTATAGTTCGTGAGACTCTCCCTATAGATCAGATGAGCAGCATGGTGATGGGAACTCTCCTAACATAGCAGACACATTGAGAAGTTTGAAGGTAGAAATAAGAAGTTGCAAAGCAGATAATGAAAGAATCATTCAAACATAAGAGAAACAAGTAGAGGTTAATGCAATATCCTTCAGAGTTTGTCATATTTGCATAGAAAAGGACCACTTAGGATGATCCATGGCAGGAGGATAGGACTAATGGAGCATATGGCAGTAGGTCTCATGGTGGACACCGGTCAGATAGAGATGACATGATCAGAGATGGCAGGTTCTTGGACACACCGAATAAGAGAGGTGATGGACACAAATTCTATTCTAGTTCTAGTTCTGACAGGTATCATGGTCATCATCGTTATCATCCTTACAGGAGGAGTGATAGGGGATATTTTCCAGATGAGTTCAAGAAATCCAAGCCACCTACCTTTGATGGAGATTTGAAGAAACCGAAAGATGTAGAGGCATGGTTACTTGGGATGAAGAAGTTCTTTGAGTTGCATGATTACACAGAGAACATGAAGGCCATAATAGTTATCTTTGGCCTCAAAGGGAAATCAGACATCTCGTGGGGAGATGTGAAGTGGGTTAGAGACATCAGGACAGAAGCGTTGAGTTTGCATGAATTCAAGAGACTTTTCAGGAATAAATTTGTTACAGAGGTACTATGACAGTAAAGCTAAGGAGTTTTATGAGCTAAAGATAGGATCAATGACGGATGAGGAGTATACGGCCAAGTTCCTATAGTTGTTGAGGTATGTACTGTATCTTAAATATGAGAAAGCCAAAGTTTAGAGATTTGTCAGTGGATTACCATTAACATTTAGAGATCAAATTGAATATGATGAGCCTCGATCACTTGAAAAAGTCATTGGTAAGTTGAAGCATTGTTATGAACAATCAAAGTGTAAGACAAAGTCTCAACAATGTTGGAAGGGGGAAGACAAGGCTAAAGGTAAATGGTAGCTAAGATGTAGGTGAGAAGGAAAATGTTGCACCTTACAAGAAGTTTAATGGACCTCGGCCTGGAGAACAACAGAATAAAGGAGATGGTAAGGGACGGTTGCAATGTTGGACATGTGGTAAGGAGAATCTCAAGAGAGATTGTCCGCAAAATCAAGGTGGTAGACCTTAGGTTTACAGTCCATAGGAAGCACAGACAGTTAGGGATGTTGGGCAAAGAATTCCATGGATCTATGCAACATTGGATAACAAGCAAGCGGATCACTGGGCATCTATTATCGAGATGGACGGTAAGCTTTGTGATAAAGTTGTTTGTATTTTGATTGACCCTGGATCTAATTATATTTATGTTAATCCCGACCTGGTGGAGAAATGTGGTTTGAATAAAGAAGTGCATGCAAAATCTTGGTTAGTGCATTTGGCTACATCTACAAAGGAAAAAGTTCATCATTGGGTAAGAGCTTATACGTTTCAGTTGAATGGTGGTATGCCTACATCAACACATTTGAATGTGCTTCCGTTTGGATCATACAACATTTTGTTGGGTATGGATTGGTTATATCTTCATAGGACCAAGGTGGATTGTTATGACAAGACTATTGAATGCTTGGATGGTAATGGAGAACAAAGGATCTTGCAGGGTAAGAAGAAGGCAACATTAGTTAGAATGGTCATAGCTATGCAAGCAGAGTGTAGTCGCAAAAAAGGGTGTGTGTTATTTGCACTACATATTTCTAGTGATAAAGGTAAGGATGTTGAGGATGCGGAGGTATTGAGAAGGTACCCAGTTTTATAGCAGTTTCATGATGTATTTCCTGCAAAGATTTTAGAGTTTTCGCCTCACAGGGAGGTGGACTTTTCCATTAAGTTGGTACCAAGGTGTAATACCCCTATTATGATAAAAAGAAGTTGTGTTTTTTTTTGTCGGTTTACTATTATTAGTGTTTTTTACTATGGATTATTATGTATTGATTTTTAGGAACATGGAAGTAATAAATAAAGAAAAAAAAATGTTTTCAGTTTGTTGGAAATTTTGGAAGCAGAGACACCAGAGTAAATGATGCTTGCCTGAATCTGAGTTGAATCAAATTTTAATTAAATTTCCTAAAATAAAATATATGGATATATATTGCATACTCGGTGGGAGATAAAGACCGAGAAAGTCAATGCGAGGATTGCAGGTTTTTTTTTTAAGGAAAAAAGGAAAAGAAACAAAAAAACTAAAAGCCTAGGTTAAGGGGACACAGATCCCCAGAAGGCAGGACGCTGCCAAGGAAAAATTTATGAGAAGATAATGTTAAATAGACATTATTAGGGGCTTAGTAGAGGTTACTAAAGCCTGGCAAGATCATCATAGCCTAGGGGGAATCAGAGGTGATTCAAGGTTGGGTGGATCGGTGTTGCGAGCCACAATTTTCTAGATTAAAAACTGCTAGTTTGAGGTTACTGTTGCTCTCGTTAATTATAATTGTTGATTTATATGTTGTAGAAATCACAATATTCTTGTATTTAATTGTGTCTATAGCGTTAGATAAGAATCTGATTTATGATAAACAAGAGTTGTACACATGCATTATGTGCGTATATGATGGATGCATATATGTTTTATATATTTATATTTACTTGTTTTTCCTTCTAGAAGCCAAAATTTATGACTGATGCATTAGCCGATAGAGCTAGAAGGGGGAAGGAAAAGAAACACACATAGTTATCAACATAAAATAATTACACAGAGAGTTGTATTTGAAAGCAGGGAACTGTAAAATCATGTCCTAGGATGCATTAGTTATCTTCCACAAATGAAGGCAGTAGTTAAATTGCTCTGTATCATAACATGAAGGAAGGAACAATAAAAGAAAAGGTATGGATGAGCGTTTCGTAGAAAACCGCAAGCGAAATCCTGCACGTCGCTCTCGTATGTAGTTGAGAGGAAAATTATAGAACAATCTTCATTCTGTGGAAACTTAGTAAGCCCTACCATAGCATGTGTATTTTAACAGGTTTAATAAACTGGCCTATCAAAGTTACATAGAATATCATGCAAGTAGTTAATCTATAGTACATGTATATATTTAAATATCAGAAACTAGATCTCTCCCACACAACACAACTTTATAATAATTTTATGATGTGAAGAAGCCAATATTGGTATCACCTAGCTATATTACATTTGAGTATACTCAGTCAATTTTAAAGATCTGGCTATGGGGCAGCCAGAACACAACATAGGAAGATCATTTCGATAATTATTGTAGCTACAAAAATATAATTAAAGGATTGAATGATATTCCATAAAACCCATAGGTATGAGAACCCAAGCTATTTTTAATCAACCATAATTACTTGTACTAATTACAAAGAGGTTACATGGAAATAATAAAAACACAGAAGGAAAATTTCCATTAGAGGTTACATGGAAATAATAAAAACACAAAACGAAAATTTCCCCGAAGAATCATATGGGAAACAAAATAATAACTTGAACCATGAAATATTTATACATTCTAAATAAAAGTATTTATGAGACAGTAAAAGGATATCATAACAGCAGTATCAATAACAGTAGGGTTCAACATAATGACCATGGAGGACGTCCATCTTAGAACAAAATATAATACATTGATATCTTTGTTAGATCCAAATCAGCGAAAATGTCCACCTCATACATATCAAAAGCTCAAAATGAAATGGGGAAGAGACCCCAATTAGTCTCAAGCGAATATTAACTGGAAATAAGCAGTGAACCGAAACTGTTCAACAAAACCGTGGTGGTAAATTGTATGCAGGGGATAGCAAGTACCCATGCAGAATTAGGAGGAAGGCACTCTAAGGCCTAAGCATGAACCCATGCGATACAGCATAAGCCACCTCTCTACTTGTTGACAAATGGAAAATTTGTGTTTCAAAAAAAAACATACCCTCAACAGTGGCGAGAAAAATAAAAGTGGGCATGGCCAAACAATAACAAAATTTGTCAACTTCGCAACTCCTCCGCAAACTAGCAGGAATGCAAGAGGGGTCTGGTGGTCGGAAGCAAAGCACATACTAACTAAGGGGTGGACCATACTCTATCTGAGACCCAAGAATGTAATCGAGTATAAAAAATTAACAACAAGAGCCTTTACCATACAACGAACCAAACAAGTAAACAAGAACTTGGCACTCGATGTGGCAAACGTTGTAAGGCACCCAAAGTGGAGGGAGTTTGGAGAGACATAACCAACCTATAGAGGCACCAAACACTAAGTAGCTGGGGGAACATCCACCTTGATATGACGCTAAACGAATAAGAAACTAATGCCACCTGTACTTGCACATCCCGAAAACAGAGTAGTTAATCCAAAGTTTCAATGATGTCACAATTAACTAGACAACCATTTTGCGAAATAGGAGTAAAAATACAACCTCAACGCTAAGGAAAAAATATTATTATCTGGGTGTATAATAGGAAGGGGAAGATGGTGAACAAAAATGAGAGACGGAAGATATAAACTAGGTTATTCAATAGTATAATAGAGCAGCATGTTTGGCTAAGCATGATTAATTATTCATAATCCACCTACTAGACACTTACCAATAGATGTCGAGGAAGGAGGGTAGTTGCACTCACTATAATTCCTCCATTGTTCCCTTTTCGAATCCATGCTCACCTCCTACACAGACAAGGAATAACTATGATTGTAGGTAGTAGATAGAACCATGATGAAATCTCACAGTTACCTGGACAGAAGGTAAGATGCTTCTGTAGGTGATAGGTCGTTGATGAGCTCCAAGCATTGAGGAGAGGTGCGATAGGGCATTTTCTCCACCACCATGAAGAGAAGACATCCCACATGGCCATGGATTTAACAACAACCTGGCAATTGTAACCCCAAATTCGAGTCCATCCAAGGGATAAGAAACCTAGAGTTCCGAGCAAACCATAGAGACCACGAGTGAAAAATTCCCACAACTGAAGGCCGAGCGGTGTAAGGAGTGCGTCTTGCCATGATCGTTTAGGTTTCTAGTGTAGGGAGGATCGCAAGTAAATGAAAACCAAAACCCTCCTCTGCAGAAATTCGAGCGGTGAAGGAATAGAAGCACATAAGGGCACGATAAGATTTTGCGGGATGGTAGGGTTTTGATACAAGGGAGAAAGTCATTGATGAAGCCCTAGAAGATAAAAGTCATTGATGTCTCATCGAAAAATTAAATGCAAGGATTAGAACACCAGGGTACGTCATTGCATGGGCCTAGGTGATGTGTAACTTGGCTAGTGGAGTAGACAAAGGCGGTAGTACAATTGTTGTGTGGAGACGGTTTAGGTAGGGATGAAAAGTAACTGCCATGGAGTCAAACTGGTTGCCAATGTAGAGAGAATTGTGAGGAATGGTTAAATCAAATTCATAAAGGTATCTAGGATACAACTAGCAACATAATGTAAAAACCCAACGTTTGATAAATTGAAGGAAACCATGGAGCTCTTCGAATGGTGTGAGCATAAATTCCCCTTTCGAACATAGTTATGATGGGATATCTACATGTTAGCCATATAACATTTTATATTCAGAAAATAGGAGGCTATAAACCATAGTGGCCCTCACCCCATAATATGTATAGGTACCTTGGCACACATAGCTAGAAAGTAGTGAAGAATCACATGTTCAAAGGGAAAAGCAATCACATCATGAAGTATACATAGGTAAATGAGTAAAACAGGGTAACAAGAATCTATTTATCTATCCTTACCACTATTAATCTCAATCATCTGCTATAAATGGAATGGTTTTTTGTTTTTTGTTTTTGTTTTTTGTTTTTTGTTTCTTTTTTTTTAACAAGGGGAAGCACCAACATCAAAGGCACCATACAGGATGAGTACACTGAAGTTAGTGGAATTGAATTTGTAGTTGAAGGAAATGCCTGACAAGGGATACATTAGGCCAATTGTATCTCCTTGGGGCGCACCGGTGTTGTTTCTGAAGAAGAAGGATGGTACTCTCAGGTTAAGCATTGACTACAGGAAGTTGAACAAGGTAACCATCAAGAACATGTATTTGTTGTCGAGGATTGATGACTTGTTTGATCAGTTGAAGGGAGAAACAATGTTCTCAAATATTGATTTGAGATCAGGATATCATCAAATACGCATCAAAGAATAGGACATCCACAAGGTTGTTTTCAGGACCAAGTATGGGCATTATGAGTTTGTTGTGGTTCCTTTTGGTCTAACTAATGCTCCAACTACTTTTATGTGCTTGATGAATAGTGTGTTGCATCCTTATCTAGACAAGTTTGTTATTGTGTTCATTGATGATATATTGATATATTCTAAGAATGAGGAAGAGCATGTTGAATACTTAGCAACAATGTTGAGATTGCTAAGAGAGCATCAATTGTATGCCAAGCTTAGAAAATGTAGTTTCTTTCAGACATAGGTACATTACATGGGGCGTGTTGTCTCCAAAGGAAGGCATAGCAGTGGATCCAAAAAGGATAAAAGCTATCTTGGAATGGACAGCTCCTACGAATGTGGATGAGGTAAGGTAATTTATGGGGTTAGCAGGTTATTACAGGAGGTTCATTAGGAACTTCTCATGCATTGCATATCCTATTACGTCATTGCAAAGGAAAGGTAGGAAATTTAAATAGACAGAGGAATGTGCAGAAAGTTTTAAACAGTTGAAGCAGTTGTTGACAAATGCTCCAGTTCTCAAGATTGCAGATCCTGATAAAGAGCTTTTAGTGTGCACAGGTGCTTGCAAGAGAGGGCTTGGTGGAGTCCTTATGCAGGAGAGACAGGTGGTGTGTTACTAATCAAGGAAAATGAATGAGCACGAACATAATTATGTGACACATGATCTTGAGTTGGAAATGATCATCCATGCATTCAAGATGTGGAGACACTACCTTCTTGGTAGGAGGTTTGTATTGATGAGCGATCACAGCAGATTGAGATACGTGTTTGACCAATCGAATTTGAATGTCAGGGAAGCTAGATGGTGTGCCACGATCAGTGAGTTCGACTTTGAAATCAGGTATATTAAAGGGAAAGAGAACATGGTTGTAGATGCTCTTAGCAGAAGAGTGTAAGTGAATCATATAGCAACTATGAGCTCTTATGGGACAAATCTAATGACTCAGATCTTATAGGTAAGACAATAGGATGACAGGTATAGGGAGCTTATATACAAGTTACAACAGTGTACAAGTGATCATGATGTGGAATATCGCCTCACGACAAATGGTTTGATAAGATTTAGGGACATGATCTATGTGTCGGATAATAGTGAGCTCAAGAAGCTTATCTTGAGGGAATTTCATGCTAAACCATATTCAGGTCACCCAGGATATTAGAAGACATTGACAATAGTGAAGAAGTTCTATTATTGGCCGAATTTGAAGAAGGAAGTGGCAGAGTTTGTGGCTAGATGTTTGTATTGTCAACAAGTAAAGGCATAGTGTAAGCACCCAGGTGGATTACTACACCCGATTTCGATTCCAGAGTGGAAATGTGATGCAGGAGCATCTGACACTCTTCATTAAAGGAGGAATCCAAAGCGGAGGAAGCAAGGAGGACATGGACCATCATAACTAAACTGGAGAAATCTGTTAAAATAGACCTAATTTTATGGAATGAATAAAGTCTCTAAAAGACTTAATTAAATGTAATCTACCATGTGTATGCATATAAAGAGATTAGTTGAGAGATTTGAGGAGATGATTGATCGGATCCTTTCAGTGATCCGATCCAATATTCCTGTAATGATGAACCTGCGTGTTCTATATATAGATATATATATATATATATATCGTGAGACAGATTGAGGGAGAGACAGAAAGCAATAGATAGAGATTGTGTAATCAGTGTGTAGATTCGATGTAGTCGAGAGGGAACTTGTTTCTAAGGCTGAAATGCCTTAGGTTGTAACTACATTATGTGTATAATATAATACCTATGTGTTTGTGGATTTCTGCGTATTTGTGTAATTATACTTTTCGAGTGATTCTGTAAACATATGCATTGAGGACTTAAATCTCGTTTGTAGATTGTTGATCATCCATCGATCACTTTAGGATCTGTTATCACTTAAGAAACAATTTCCAAATTGTTCACATCAGTTCGATTGTAAAGGTTAGGTGTTAGTCCGGGTTTAATTTTTCCATGTTTTTTTAGTGTCTAAGTCCTAGGAGTCTTGTTGGTATGTTTAAATAAAGGTCAACACTCTGTTTTCATCCATCACTGGTCTAACATCACACCTAAGCTCCATATGTCAATCCTATTTCAAAGTTCTTATGCGCTACGAAATCGGGGATTCGTGTTGATCCGTAGCAAATCTCACCCAGTTGTCATATTTATCAAAATCCGTTATGTTTACATCAATAGTTGTCAGCTTATACACTTCGCCTACCATGTCCAACCGCTTATCCTCATCATTAGAGTCGTTAGGTGTCTTGGTACGCTCAGATTGCAAGTTTCAAAAGAAGCCAAGTAATCACAGTCATAATTATGTTTGTGTTTATGCATGAGGAGCAAATTGTCAAGCGTTTAATTTGAATTCCTTGAAGATCAAGTGAGGCAGCTTTCAAGCGAGGCAGTGATCGAAGATTGAGACAGTGCCAGTCTTTCAAATTTTCATTCCGCTGGGATTTCATGGAGGGGTCTGCAGAAAGAAAAGAGCATAGGTCAGGCAGATGTTTGAGGAACGAACCTGAAAGCTCAGATATTATCCTAAAGAACAGTGAAGTTGAACGAGCATTCAAACAGGTTCATACAATCACAATCCCTTGCGACATTCAGTACTCCAGCTATGGGTTGTTCTCTATTCATCCTTGGCGAGGATGGTAATCCTCTACCTCAAGATAAGATTGGCATTGGTGAGCTCGCGCTTGACCCATCAATTTTGGGTGCTTCAACGACATTATTAAATGCCAACCATTATGATGTCTACTTCAAAAAAATGCTGCATCACAATGGAAAGACATTAAGAAGGCATGGGGATGAATTTGAGCAAACTACAGGAGGATATTATCGAGCACATGGTCGTGCAGATGACACAATGAACCTTGGTGGCATAAAGGTAAGCTCAATTGAGATTGAACGTGTCTGTAATGGTGTGGATGGAAGGGTATTGGAAACTGCTGCAATTGGAATTCCAACAGAAGGGGGTGGTCCTGAACGGTTACTGATTGTGATAGTCCTCAAGGATCAAACAGATACAAAAATAAATTTTGAAGAGATGAAACTAGCTTTCAACTTCGCTTTACAACAAAAATTGAATCCTTTGTTCAAGGCCAAAGCTAGGTTGATTTCAAGAAAAAGGTGTCCAGATTTATTTGCACAACCGGAAATACGATCAAACTAAGGGCATCTCTGGCATCATCATTTCTTTGGCTTATTGGGAGTGAATAATACTACACCTGGTTAGTCCCTGCAATAAAGGAGGCGAGATACATCAGAAGAGTCAATGCAAAGCTGAGAGATGGAACCAGAATTATGAAGAGGCAAATCGAGGATTTGAAGATACAAATAAACCAGCCTAAAGGACATCCGTAGCCAAAAGAAATCACACAGCAATTTTAGGGCAGATGAAAAAGGCAATTCAAGAAAAGAAAGCTCAAGACAATCAAATTTTGGCATTAAAACTGTGTTTTTGTACAAAACTGCTGTAGATGACGCATAATGCATAGCAGTTTCATAGCGCGCTACGAAACTGCTGTAGCTGCATAATTAAACTCAGTCAACCAATTTTGAGTAATCAAGGGGAAACTTTTTTGAAAGGGGATTTCAGAAAAGGATCATTTACAATGTGCAAGCAACCAGCAAGGGTAAAACAAGCGGAGGAAAAGATATATGAACTCTAAGTTTTTTGTCATACAAATGATCACCGCTAGTATTGTCCACGACATTTCAAACAGCTTTGAAGAGGTTTTGTCTTCATACGAGTATATGGGAAGGGTCTACAACACATCAAGAACGTGGCACTCCAATACACTTTTGTGTAATCAAAGAAGAACAACATGGTTAATTGGTTTCAAATATCCTTGAGGAAACCAAAAGCAAAAAAACAGGGGCAGTTTCCTACTTTTCAAGAGCAATAAAGGAGATGAGACATTAAGGGCCAGCAAGGAGTTTTAAACATCCACCAAAGTTAAACTGAAGGGAACCACTTGTCAGAGAACGAGTTTTGATTGTAATAAATGCTATTATCAGCATGATGTGGAGTTAGACTCCTAATTGTCTTAGGTTTCTAAAACTTCTAGTTAGCAGTTGTTGTATTTAATAGTTAGTTAAAGTTTGAATAGGTGTCATAGCAAGCAGAATTCGAGTTCCCCTCATGCTGGAGGAGGAATCTCAGCTATGTAAAGAATTCTATATATAGGAGAGAGAGCAATGTACTTAGGGTTGGAAATTTATTGAGAAAAGCTCTGATATTTGGCTTTATGTAAAAGACTCTGTTTGCTAGTAATACAGTATTGGCTTTGCTTCTCAGGAATCAAAAGGAATTCGATGTGATGAATGTATTGTGTTGTCTTTTCCTATTATCTACAGTGTTATGAATGTGTGATTACTTAGAAATCACTAACAATGCTCTAATTTCCTTCATATATTTGTAAACTGTGCTGGCCTTCTATGTCTTTGGTGTGTTCTACATATGTTGGATTCTGAATGCCCTGACTTCTATGCAAAGCTAACCTTATTGTCACTACTGAAGCATATCTGACTCCATAAGCCCAATGGATACTTTCTAATTGTGTTTCAACCTCTTATACTTGTTCATTTTGTTTCATAGAGTTAGCCATCTTATTCATTATCCAAATCTTTAATCTTGTGAGAGAGCCCTCTTAGGTTGAGGACGCTAATCCTCAGCCTAAATTAGGTTTGAAAGAGTTACTTAAAGTCTACCTGATCAGCAGCCTGTCAGGGTCTGATTTTGATATAACAGGATCGATGGCGATCTAATAATAAACCAAAGATATCGAGTTAATTGTGATATGGAGTTGTGGTGTGTAAATAAAGTATGGCAAAGGAAACCTGCGGAAAGCGCAGAATCCATCAAAGGCAAACGAGACCAAGTGAAGAGGAATGGATGAGAGAATGTACAGGAGCCATTAGATCTCATGGATCAACGGTCCAGATCCAATCATTGTGGAGCGGAAAGCTCATATCGCATCGACGAAACTCTTTATGCGATATTGAAACCGACCAAAGTTCGATTGCGAATGCGATGTAATATGGACCGTCGGATCAGAAACCAGATCGATGGTCCAGAAGTTATCGGTGATCGCATTTCAAAGGAGGTAAAGGGTTGGCGATAGTGGAATAACGAAGGGTCGATATGCGACATCGTGATATCGCCGATAGGCCAATATAGCGCAGATCGAAGATCAAGTCGATTGGTAATCATAGATCGGAGCAGCGCTGTGGAGTAACTACAGTTGTGGACCCGACGATATTTATAGAAGTGGTGTATAATATTTGAGATCCGGCTTTGTGTTCCAGTGGGGTTTTTCCTTTGTATTTCCCTTGTTCCCGTGTATTTCCGATATATGTGTTGCCCCATTTTTTAAAGAAAAAGTGAAAGATAACACTTCCGATAACGAAATGGGCTCATAACCTATAGGTCCCAGGATCGATTATTTATAAAGAAAGGGGAAATGGATATACCCCTATTTCTCCTTCCATCAAGTGGTATCAGAGTAGGGAAAGTTTTCCTGCGAGAAGGAAGAAGGAGTGCAAGCAGAAGGAGAGGAGGTACAGTTGTTGAAGCTAGAGAGTTATGGTCTTACTGTCGTGCAGAGAACGACAGCCGAAGGTGAGAAGACTTGCAACAACCTAGAGCGAGGAGTGCTCAATTAGTTCCAAAGGAGAGAACCAGAAGGATGCCAAAAGACTAAAGCTCAGAGGAGGAAGCTTGGTGAGGTATCGTGTAGCAGAGGAAGACTGTTACTGCAGAGGTTGGTTGCAGCTCACAGAAGATCATGAAGGCAGTTCCACTGAGAAGTGGGTAGAATTGCTAAGGACAAGGAGAAGCATATGACCAGGAGGTCATAAATTTTTGTGCCTCGGGAGTCTGATGTAGGAGCATTTGGCACTCTTCATTAAAGGAGGAATCCAAAGCGGAGGAAGCAAGGAGGACGTGGACCATCGGAACTAAACTGGAGAAATCTGTTAAAATAGACCTAATTTGATGGAATGAATAAAGTCTCTAGAAGACTTAATTAAATGTAATGTGCCATATGTATGCATATAAAGAGATTAGTTGAGAGATTTGAGGAGAGGATCGATCGGATCCTTTTAGTGATCTGATCCAATATTCCTGTAACGATGAACCTGCGTGTTATATATATATCTATATTATATATATATATATATATATATATATATATATATATATATATTGTGAGACAGATAGAGGGAGAGACAGAAAGCAATAGATAGAGATTGTGTAATCGGTGTGTAGATTTGATGTAGTCAAGAGGGAACTTGTTTCTAAGGCTGAAATGCGTTAGGTTGTAACTAAATTATGTGTATAATATAATACCTGTGTGTTTGTGTATTTCCGCGTATCTGTGTAATTATACTTTTCGAGTGATTATGTAAACATATGCATTGAGGACTTAAATCTCGTTTGTCAATTGTTGATCGTCCATCGATCACTATAGGTTCAATGGCGATCCAATAATAAACCAAAGATATCGAGTTAATTGTGATATGGAGTCGTGGTGTGTAAACAGAGTATGGCAGAGGAAACATGCGGAAAGCGCAGAATCCATCAAAGGCAAACAAGACCAAGTGAAGAGGAATGGATGAGAGAATGTACAGGAGCCATTAGATCTCATGGATCAACGGTCCTGTTGTAGCTCTAATACCACTTGTTGTATCAGAGCTACAACAAGTGGTATCAAAGCAACACATCCATATTATCCATCTCTGAAGCATAAAAATCACCATGCAACACATATTTATCCATAGAAATCTTCAAATCCTTGTACACTTGAACATCCTCATTATCAACTTGTGCAGTTTCAATGTGTTTTGCTGGAACTTGCAATCTTTTTGCCAAATTAACACTTATAAGATTTTGCTTGCAACTAGGATTTATAAATACAACGATTTTCTCCTTCTGAATCAATCCATGAACCTGCAATAAAGATATACCAGTAGGAAATAACCCCATATGTTTCTCCTTATCTTGTTTTCTAGTATGAGACCATCAGTCTAAAAGGAATTTTTCAAATTCTTCATGAGGCAGGTTGTAACACTTCGGTTGGTTAAGTAATCCCCACCATGTGGCCGCCTCATCTCAAAAATCCTCCATGCCCACCATTTCCAATGGTTTTTCCATACCCACTTATGTTGTTTTATGTATTCTTCAATAGTAGGACCATCATCTTTTCCTGTAAAATATAGAGTCGCCATGAAGAGGGTTTGAAAAAAATTTCGCTTACTTGGCGAAAATTTGAAAGTGTCACAGTTTCATCAATATTGCTCAGAATCCTTATTATGACCTGTTTTCAGAAATGGAACAATCATTCTGCATCTTCCCATGTGATAGAAATCCTGATCCAAGCACTAGAATTCCAGATCTGCACTGCTACTCTCCCGCCATCACCCAAAATTTCTGAAAAAAGAGCTGATTTTAAATCAGCGATATCTCCCTCATCCGGACTCCGATTCGATTTTTTTTTTTTTTTGAAATTAGGTGTTTCTTCACAAAGATTCCAGATCTACAATTGGATTTTGCAGATCTTGCACCAGGACGTCCAGGTCTGTGCCGCAACTCGCTGCCCTGAAAAATTGTCTGCAACCCCACTGATTTTTAGATCAGCGATATCTCCTTCATCTGGACTCCGATTCAACCGATTTTTTATTTTTTTAAATCGGCTATTTTTTCACAAAGAATACAGATCTGCAATTATATTTTGCAGATCTTGCACCAAAACGTATAGATCTGATTTGCAAACTCGCCACCCCCGAAAACCTGCAAAAAATTTAAAAAAATTCTCCACTTTTGTGCCCAAGAAAGTGCTCTGATACCACTTGTTATATATCTAACCCAGAAATATATGATAATATAAATAAACCCAAGAATAACAAGATCAAAATAGATAGAAATGCTTCTTTATTGATATCAAACCCTTAAGGTAGGGCAACACCATATATTCACTCCTTAAGGAAGGAGAACACTCCACAAGCCATATGCTTGTTCATACAATAATCCTTGACTATATCCCATGTGGAGTCTCTAGTCTCTATATAGGCCTCATACATACAATACCATGGATCATTACCATGGTTCCCTCATACCATCAAACTAATACCATGGGCCCATTACATTATTATTAACTACTTGTGGTCCCTTACATAATATGGGTTAACCACCTTATTTATTACTATGGCCCATCCCATTATTACATTATTACCTTGGGTACCTCCCTTGGTACCCCATATTATCCCCCCTAGGTATATAACAGGTCCAGATCCAATCGTTGTGGAGTGGAGATCTCATATCGCATCAGCAAAACCCTTTATGCGATATCGAAACCAGCGGAAGTTCGATTGTGAATACGATGATGTGATGGAATATGGACCGTCAGATCAGAAACCAAATCGATGGTCCAGAAGTGATCAGTGATCGCATTATGGAGGAGGTAAAGGGCTCGTGACAGTGGAATAACGAAGGGCCGATATGTGACATCATGATATCATCGATAGGCCGATATAGCGCCGATCGAAGATTAGGCCGATCGGTAATCGAAGATCGGAGCAGCGGTGTGGAGCAACTAAAGGTGCGGACCCGACGATATTTATAAAAGGGGTGTATAATATTTGAGATCTGGCTTTGTGTTCCGGTGGGGGTTTTCCTTTGTATTTCCCTTGTTCCCATGTATTTCTAATATATGTGTTGCCCGGGTTTTTTAAAGAAAAAGTGAAAGATAACGCTTCCGATAACGAAATGGGCTCATAACCCATAGGTCCCAAGATCGATTATTTATAAAGAAAGGGGAAATGGATATACCCATATTTCTCCTTTAATCAAAATGGAAAGTCATTTCCATGGATTTCATTACAGGTTTTTCGAGGACATCTAGACAGCACGATTCCATCATTGTTTTGGTGGACAGGTTGACAAAGGTAGAACACTTCATTCCAATGAAGTCTACTTATTCAGCTAGTGACATAGCACAAGTTTTCATCAAAGATATAGTGAGGTTGCATGGTGTTCCGAAGAAGATTGTGTTAGACGAGGATGTTAAGTTCACTTCCAAGTTTTTGAATGAGTTGTTTGCAAGTTTGGGGACAGAGTTGGACTTCAGCACAACTTATCATCTGCAAACAGATGGACAGATAAAGAGGGTCAACCGGATATTGGAGGACATATTGAGGATATATGTGATATATCAATAGAGGAGATGGGAAGAGTACCTTCCATTGGTTGAGTTTCCTTACAATAATGGGTATCACAAGTCACTAGGGATGAGTCCATTTGAGGGGCTTTATGGGAGGATTTGTAATACTCCCATCAATTGGAGTGATCTAGTGAACAAGTGTTGATAGGAATGGACATGTTGGCAGAAATGGAATAGGAAATACAGGTTATCAAGAAGAATCTAAAGGAAGCACAAGACAAGCAAAAAAATTATGCAGATAAGAATAGGTTGTGTAAGGCATTTTAGGTTGGAGAACATGTCTACTTGCACATCAAGACTAAGAAGAGCTCCTTGAGGATCGGGTCATGTGCGAAGTTAGCACCTCAATATTGTAGGCCTTTCAAGATCCTTGAGAGGATTGAACCAGTGGCCTATTGACTTGCACTGCCTCCGGTAGTGAAAGTCTATGATGTTTTCCATGTTTCATTGCTTAAAAGATATATAAAGGATGTTGATCATGTTTTTGATTGGTCTACATTGCAGGTGGAACCAGAAGGAGAATTCCAGTTGGAACCTTAGTGTATTTTGCTAATAAAGATGTTCATGCTTCATAACCAAGCAATCGAGCAGGTTAAAGTGTAGTGGAAGTACTTTGGGCCCGATGAAGCTACATGGGAGATAACTAATCAGATGCGGGCTATGTATCCTTCTCTATTCGCTGGTTGAGCAAATGTCTTTTGGTATATGTATATATGTATATATGTATATATGTATATATGTATATGGATGTAAATACCACCATGAGTTGTGTTATAAAGCTCCAATAAGCGGTATGGTTGTCATGTTGTTATGTTGTTATGTTTGTCATGTTGGTTTTCTTTTCAGCAGGTTGATCATTGTAAATATTTTATCGAGCTAAGTTATAAAGCTCCATGGGTAGTATGTTTTTCTTTTCAGCAGCATTGCTAGTTGTAGGTGTCATTGAACACCAAGGGCGGTGTTCCCCTAATGATCCGTATTTAAACAGGAACACAACAAAATACAAAAATACCCATAAACACAGAGATGCAGTAGAAATAATACTTCATTTCATTAATGTAAAACACTGAAATGTGCTTACAAACAGAAATGGAAATAAACCAGCTAAGGCGATGGTAGATTATCTCTGAGAAGAGATGTGGCGGCTACATGCCTCTGAACTGTGTTACAATGAGGCTCGAAGGACTATTTATTGTTGAGAAATAATGGAAAACCCTAAACATCCAAAAACGTAACCCTAGGAGATGAAACGCCAAACTGTGGGCCCCGTTTCGGGTAAATTGGTACATCAACTTCCCGGGGTCATAACTTTGGCATACGATCTCCATTTGACGCGCACAATAGCTATTTCTAAAGATCTATCTAATGAATACAACTTTGGGAAGAGAAAAATCGATCCATGGACACATGTTGGTCCCAGATTTCCCAAAAAACGTCGTTTAGGGCCTCAAAATGACTCCGGAAGTTCGCGACCCAAAAAAATAGCTAAAAATAATAAATTGTGCTACAATTAAGGAAACTGTAAAGCCGAAAGAGACGGTTGTGGGGGTCCAAGTGGGATAGGTGGGTGGCCACCAACATTCACCTATATCATTCCTCCTCCCTTAGGAAGCAATGGTCCCCATTGCGTTGAGTTCCTCCATGAGACGAGGAAACTTCTACTGAACTTGGTCCAAGGTGAGATGTTCTTCAACTTTTGAGGTGTCCAGTAATGATGGGAAGCATGGTAGAGGGAGGTCCACATTGAACACTCAGTGCAAGCGAAAGAATGGGGGAATGTTGTGCTCAAAAGCATTGTTCCCCATAGCCTTGGTATTGGTGTAAGGACCATGTCACTTCTTGTACTTGTCATCTTTTCATAATGGAGCGGTGATATATCGGCCAGTTGGGTAGAGGTGCTCTGGGAGTCAGATCAAATGAATGCTTGACCTGACAGTGCAACGGTACCCCTTTGGGTGAGGAGAATATGTTCATGTGTTCTTTCATGACCGTATCCATCTGTTGTTGTTGTTGCGTGGAGGAACTCTTCTTCGGGGTCATGGATGTGGCGACGATCTTCCCCTTACTTTGGGAACAAACCAGACAGAAAATGAATTTTCTAGTCTGGGAGATGATCTTGCTACATTTCTTAGCAAAGGCGATAGGTGGGGCTACCTCTGGTATCCTGTATAGTGAATTACACAAAGAAATAATAACAACGTGAGGCCTTGACTCATACACAGCATGTCGCCTCCACAAGTATGGTTGGCCTAATAATACATCACAAACATCCAGAGGTGCAACATCACACAATACCTCGTATGTGAAGGGTTTGATGCTATAGGGAAGGCGACACTGCTAGCGAACTCAAAGATCTCGTCCTCAGTGAAGCCACCCGATATTGTACGGTTGCGGGTGTGGTGTAGTTGGTAGGCCCAACCGCTTCATGGCCTCTGCTGAAATGAGGTTCTTTTGGCTCCCACTGCCAATAATGAATTGCAACGACGAACCCTTCACCCACATCTGTGAGTGGAAAAGACGCTCTCCCTCCTCTGGATCTTTGGGCTCATTCTTCTAGATCTTGGCGGTGGCTACAGTGGCACTGGGCTCCACGTCAATGATCTGCTTCCCTTTTCCATTCCTCTTGTCGGGTTCTAACTCAGGGTTGAAACATGCATCCGATTCTGAAGCCTTCAACTAGGCCACCAGCGACTGCTTGGTCCGACACTTACTTGTGTTGTGAGTGGGGCTCTTGTGGAACTCACACCACTTTCCTGTGTCCTTCTTCGACTTCATGGTGTTGTTATTTTCTTGTGACTTCGACGGGTTGTCTTGGGTCACCCCGCCTTCGCTTTGTCCTTTGGTCTTCAGATTTGCAGATCCAAAGTCTCGCTTCTTTTGTTTAAACTTCTGCTAAATTTTGACAGTGTATCAGTATGTTGTACCGAGCGAGGAGATGTTCAAGAACTCCATCTCGTCCTGGATGTATCTGTGTAGGCAGCCGTGGTATTTGAGTAGCAAATGAAGCTCAAAGTCCTTGATACCAAACTATATGCGAAGGATATGAAAAATGTTTGTGAACTTTGGCACATCTTGGTCCCATCCCTGTCGCAACATGGTCCACTTTATGTATTTGTCCTCATAGATTTTGACAGGGTATTACTGTTCCTTGATGGCATCCCAGAATGAATTCCAAGTGGGTGCGGCTGAAAATAGTGAGCCCGTACTTTCATCCTTCTGCTCGCAGTAGGTTTCTCACCAGTCCTTGACGTGGGGGGCTGCTTTGAGAAGAGCGAAAATAATATTTTACCGACTGGAAAAATCATGAACAGAAAAATACCCATCTAGCAGATTTAACCATTTATCTATGGCATCTGTGTCTATCTAACCCTCGAATATGGGGATTTCAAAATTAACTTGTACCTTAAAGGGTGTGGCGTTTCCAAAGTAGCTGTTGGAAGCCGATGTGTCGCCTCTAAGTAGCCGCTGAAGGATCTGGGCGAAGTTTTCCATCATCACGTTCCTTTGTCGTTCAAGGGCTTCTTCGAGCAAGATTTTGATAGGATCTCCTGCCCCCTCGTCTTTATTTTCATCTGCCATGGGAGTCCGTCGAGATTTGCGAGGTTGATCTTGCAAAGGTTCAACCAGATCGAGCCCTCGCTCCTTATATCCCAACCTCGTTGGGGACATGCAAAGAAAAACAGAGAAAAAGCAAACCGCTCTAATACCACTAATCCATATTTAAATAGGAACGCAAAAAAATATAGAAATACCCATAAACACAGAGATGCAACAGAAATAATACTTCATTTCATTAATGTAAAATACTGAAATATGCTTACAAACAGAAATGGAAATAAACCAGTTAGGGCGATGGTAGCTTATCTTTTAGAAGAGATGTGGCGGCTACATGCCTCTGAATTGTGTTACAATGAGGCTCGAAGGCCTATTTATTGTTGAGAAACAATGGAAAACCCTAAACTCCAAAAACCTACCCTAGGAGATGAAATGCCAAACTGTGGGCCCCGTTTCGGGTAAATTGGTACATCAACTTCCGGGGTCGTAACTTTGGCATACGATCCTCGTTTGACGCATACAATAGCTTGTTAGAAAGATTTATATAAGGACTACAACTTTGGGAAGAGAAACATTGGTCCAACGACCCATGTTGCTCCCATATTTCCCAAAAAAACGTCGTTTAGGGCCTCAAAACAGTTCCAAAAGTTCAGGACCCGAAAAACTGCTAAAAATAGTAAATTGTGCTACAATTAAAGAAACTGCAAAGTTGAAAGAGACAGTTGTGGGGGACCAAGTGGGATAGGTGGGTGGCCACCAACATCCACATAGATCACCTAAGGGGGAGTGATTTGTAACAGCCCCAAGTTAAAAATCCATGTAATAAAGTTAAAAAATAATAACCAAGGTCATGGGACACTTATTCCAATATGAATGTTGGGAAAAGCATCCTAGTGGGTGTTCATTTAGTTTATTATGGCTAAGGGAAATTGGAAAAGGCAAAGAAAAATGATTTGAAAAGGCAAGAGGCATTAATTGAAATTTTGTTTATAAAAATAAAGCAAATTAGGAGAAAAAAAAGGTGGAAAGTCGCAGGTTGCATGTGAGGAGGAAAATGAAGGAAACATAATGGAAAATGAAGAAAATAGAGGCCTCATTAATAAAAAGGCTTATCAGGATCAATTCACAACTTTTTGTCAGTTTTAGCTTGGAGCTCTCTCTCTCTCTCTCTCTCTTACTCTTGGACACTTTGAACATTCTTGGAGCACTCTAGCATTGGAGGAAGAAAAGCTAAGGAAGGAAAAAGAAAGCAAAGGGAAGCAGAGATCAAGCAAGGAAGCATAAAATCTAGTGGCTACAACAAAATTACTTTCAGGTATCGAGTTGCGTATATGATTTCCTTGCTAGTTTTGGCATGCATGTGTGTATTTGGTTCTTTTGTTGTCATTGGCATGGGTCTTGCCAGGTGTGATAATGGATTTTAGCCTTTCCTTGCCATTTTCGAATAGCCATGGTGTGTTGGGGTTTCTCTTATTTGGTTGAGCTGGATTTCTGGATGGTTTCAAAACTGAGTGGGGTGGTCTCAGGGGAGAAACACAAGGCCTAGGAATCCCTTGATAGATGAAGGTGGGATTGCAGTAAAGCCTGATTATGTATGCCCTCGATAGGCCTAGGAATCCTTGACCTGTGAATGGCGAGATACACAGTAAATCTTAGAGGGTGGAGCCTCGTTAGGCCTAGAAATCCTCGACTGGTGAATGGCGGGATATACGGTAAAGCATAGAAGTGGAGACAAACAAATTCCTCATGGTTTAGATGGAGAGATCTAGAGGCATCCATGCTTGTATAGACCTAGTGAACCCTGGACCAGTATATGGCGGGATTGCGATAAATCTTGGTAGTGTATGTTTGTTGTTTCGGCCTTGGAATCCCTTAGTGGGATTGTAGTAAATTCGGGTTGTATAGATGAGGGATTGGGCCTAGGAATCCCTTGGTGTATTACAGTAAATCCCAAGGAATCCTTGGTTGTTTTGGTGTAAGTCCCATATTCATGCTTGGAATATGGCATGAGGGTGATTGGATGAAAGAAAGTTTGATTCAGCCTAATCTACGGTCGGTGATATGTGAAAGTCCCTAGCTTGGTTGGCTTTTGCATATGTTAATATGATCTCTTTTCCTCTTGCGTTCTCTGTGTAAATATACTTCTTAATATTTGGTTTTAATGGTTGTTCTATCATTGTTATTATGTTGGTTATATGTTGGTTATAGGCATGGTTTTATGGTAGGTCTTAGTCATGGATCTCATCAGGTTTTGATTATTAAATGAATGAATAACAATTGTATGACCTAATGTATGATAATGCAACTACTATGAGAGGGTATTAGACCTTCTAGCCAAATCTCAAATAAGTATGAAGTCCCTATGTTCAGATGTGTTCATATGGCAGGTAGATTACATGTTCATGATGTGTTTGACATAATGTATGTCATGGCTAGGACTTGCTAGGTCAATTCCTTGTTTAATTTTGCATTAGAGGGCTTATCATCATGTTATTTATCATTTCTGGAAGTTTCATGAAGTTCTGGGCAGAGGCCTGAGTCCTAGCCTTGAAAAAGTGGCTCAGAATTCAAGGTCGTTGGCACAAAACTGCCTGAAAAAAGCCATAGTCACATGGATGCCTTGTTGTGGGAGTGACTAGAGGATCTCAATCACATGGAGGACTTGTCATGGGAGTGACTCGATGTCTAGTTCATTCAAGAAGCAAGTTATTTGAGGGGTTGGTTGGCTCCTTAAGGTTCTATAACTCTTGAGGAAGGTCAATTTGGTTTTGTTAGTCTATTTTACTTCCTTAAATGTAATTGGGGAGTTGAATCATATCATATTAACTCTTCATCACATGTTTACCCTGATGGGCTGGTTAGCTTGGGTAAATGTGGGAGGAGGGTGTTACAGAGCCTAGGATGGGACAAACGCTTTAGATCCCTTGGTGGGATGAGTTATTAATGCCTGAAGGTGGGTTGGACAAACACTCTAAAGCCCTGGAAAGTTGTGTTTTGAGTTACTAGTTCCTGGAGCCCTGGACAACTTAAGTAGAAACTAATCTATTTGATGTTAGCGATTTCTAGACCGTAGAGGTGGAATCATTGTGGATGGGGGTTGAGGTGGTTTGGCCTCTAGAAGCCATAGTTGTTTTTTCTTGGTTTATTCCATGAGATCCCATGTTCATGCTTGGAATATGGCACGATGGTGATTGGCTGAAAAGGAGATTTGGTTCAGCCCAATCTATGGTTGAGTGGTACGCGGAAGTCCCTGACTTGTTTGGTATTTGCATATATTAATAAGGTTTATTCATCTATTGTGATTCATGTATACTTGTAGTGATTATGTTGGTGATATTATGGTTGAGTTACCATGGTTTCTATGTTGGATATTTGCTAGTTACATGATGTATTTTATTTATGGCTCATGTCATGATTTGTTTAGTTATTGAATGGTTGATGAATATATGGACTAATAAGTGTTGTTGTAGCTATGTGGAGAGGGCATAGAGCCTTCTTGGTGATCCTCAAATGAATCTCATACTCTTATGATCAGATATTCATTTATGACATGTAGCTTACATGTTTTCCATGTGTTTTAATGAAATGTCTAGTATGTTCTAGGCAATCTAGGTCAAGTTATGCCTTCAATTTTGAATGATTAGCATTGTCATTGTTATGAGAAATATGATTCTAAAAATTTACAGGAAGTTATGGGCAGTGGTATGGAGACTAGCCTATAAAAGTGGCTCATATCCCGGGGCCGTCGGCACAAAACTAGAGATCTAGGGTCATCACCACATGGATCAAGGCTTGTGAGTGCGGTTGGAGGCCCATAACTGCATGCAGATAGTGTCAATGGTGCGGTTATAGGTCTAAGTCGGTGAAACAAGGTTCTAGCTCAGGAATAGACTACCTGGGGTGTTTCTTCGGCTCCTAGGTGATATGTAGTCCATGTAGGATGTCAGTTTATGGTCAGTTAGTAGGCCCCACTTCCTTAATTGGAACTAGGGTGTCAGGTTAGGTCATAATGACACTCGTCTCATGTTTACCCTAGCGAGCTTGTGAATTTGGGTAAATGTGGGAAGGGGTGGTTACATATTGGTATCAGAGTGAGGTTGCAACATTGGACCTTGGGGTAGATGTGATTGTTATGTATGCATGTCCGATTGTCTATGTGTTTTTCATGCATGCATGTTGGTTATTTCTCGTGATGGTCATTGTCACAGTTGTGTCATCATGTTGAGGTTGATGATGTTGGTATGTTATGATGATTGATATGTGGATGTTCTATATATATTATGCTAATCTAGATTGATTTGTGTAGACGAGATAGCCTCCCCTGAACTTCACTGAGGTATGCTGAATTATGTATATATTTGGTTATCTGACATGGTATGTTTGTAGGAAGAGGAAGATCAAAGATGACAAGTAAGACGATTTATTATAGTTCACGTGAATCCCCTTATAGATGAGTTGAACAAAAAGGAGATGAGTACAATCCTGACATAATAGATACCTTGAGAAGTTTAAAGGAAAAGATCAGGAGTTGCAAAGCAAATAATGACAGGATCATTCAGTCATAGGAAAGGCTTGTCAAATCTCAGGAAAGGTAAGCAGAGGTCAATGGAGTGATCCTTCAGAGCTTATCAGAGTTGTAGAGACAGGGATGGCCACAAATAATTTATGGATAGGAGGAAAAGGCTAATGGGGTGTATCGTAGCAGGTCTCGTGGAGGACACAGGTCGGACAAGGATGACACAGTCAGAGGTGGTAGATGGATGGATACACCTAACATGAGAGGTAGTGGTTATGGGTTCTATTATAGTTCTGGTTTAGATAGACATCATGGTCATGATCGTTATCATCCTTACAGGAGGAGTGAGAAGGGATACTTGTCGGATGAGTTAAAGAAAGCCAAATCTCCTACCTTTGATGGAGAGTTGGAGAAATTGGAAGATGTAGAAGCATGGTTTCTTGGGATGAAGAAGTTCTACGAGCTGCATGATTAAATAGAGAATATGAAAGCTAGGATAGTTAATTCCAGTCTCAAAGGAAAAGTGGACATCTGGTGGGAAGATGGGAAGCGTGTCAGAGGCATCAAGATAGAGGAGTTGAGTTGGCATGAGTTTAAGAGACTTTTCAAAAAGAATTATTTTTCATAGAGATACTATATTAGAAATGTTGAGGAGTTCTACGAATTGAATATGGGATTTATAAAAAACTAAGAGTATACGACTAAGTTTTTTGAGTTGTTGAGGTATGTGCCTTATCTCAAGGATGAGAAGACGAAGGTTCAAAGATTCGTTAGTGGATTTCCATTAACATTTAGGATTGGATAGAGTATGATGAGCCTCAAACATTGGATGAAGTAATTTGGAAGTTGAAGCATTCTTATGAACCGTCTAAGCGTAAGTCTAAGCCTAAGCATGATTGGAAATGGAATGGAAGACTAAATGAAAGTGGGATAAGAAGCGAGGAAATCCTTATGATGCACATAACAAGGAGAATGCAGTGTCGTACAAGAAATTCAATGCAGTTGGCAGAGGACAAGGATTTTAGCCTGAGGAGTAGAACAAGGGTGATGGAAGGAATCCTTTGCAGTGTTGGACTTGTGGCAAGGATCATCGCAGGAGAGATTGTCCATAACACTAAGGTGCAGACCTCAGATTTATAGTGCTCAGGAGGCATAGACAGTTGGATATATTGGATAGAGCATTTCTCGGATATATGTAGCAATGGATAACAGGTGGGTTGATCATCAAGAATTTATTATCGAGATGGAAGGTAAGATTTGTGATCAAGTTGTTTCTATTTTGATTAACCCTAGATCTACTATAGTTATATCAGCCCTGGCCTAGTGGATAAGTGTTGCTTGAATAAAGAAGTGCATGTAGAGTCTTGGTTGGTGCAATTGGCTACAGGGACCAAGAAAAGAGTTCATTATTAGGTGACATCTTGTGCATTTGAGTTGAATAGTATGTCTACATCAACACATCTAAATGTGTTTCCATTGGGATCATACAATATGATTTTGGGCATGGATTGGTTATACATTCACATGACCAAGGTAGATTTCTATGATAAGACTATTGAGTGCCTTAATGATGATGGAGAAAGGAGAATTACAGGGTAAGAAGAAGCCTACATTAGTGAGAATGGTTACAACTATGCAAGCTAAGTGTAGTTGCAAAGAAGGATGTGTATTGTTTTCAGTTCAGATTTTGAGTGACAAAGGGAAGGATGTTGAGGATGATGAAGTTTTGAAGAGGTATCCAGTTTTGCAGTGATTACAGGACATGTTTCCAGTAGAGATTTCAGAGTTACCGCCTCATAGGGAAGTGGAATTTTCTATTGATTTGATGTTGGGAGTAGCACCAGCACCAAAGGCATCGTATAGGATTAGCATTTTAGAGTTGGTGGAATTGAAGTTGTAGCTAAAGAGAATTCTTGACAAGGGATACATCAGGCCAAGTGTGTCGCCTTGGGGTACACCAATATTGTTTGCAAAGAAGAAGGATGGTACTCTCAGGTTGTGCATTGATTATAGGTTGTTGAACAAGGCAACTATCAAGAATATGTATCCTTTGCCGCATATTGATGATTTGTTTGATCAATTGAAGGAAGTAGCAGTGTTCTCAAAGATTGACTTGAGATCAGGATATCATTAGGTATGCATCAAAGAAGAAGACATTTAAAAGACCGCATTTTGTACCAAGTATGGGCATTATCAGTTTATGGCAGTTTCGTTTGGTCTTACTAATGCTCCACCTACTTTCGTGTGTTTGATGAATAGTATGTTCCATCCTCATTTGGACAAGTTTGTGATAGTATTCATTGATGATATATTGATATATTCTAAGAATGAGGATGAGCATGCAGAGCCCCTAGCAACAATGTTAAGATTGTTGAGAGAGCATCAGTTGTATGCCAAGCTTAGCAAGTGCAATTTATTTCAGACATAAGTTCATTACTTGGGACATGTTGTTTCCAAGGAAGGTATGATAGTGGGCTCGGAAAAGATTAGAGATATCAAGAGTGGGCAACTCCTAGGAATGTGGATGAGGTTAGATCATATGGGATTAGCAAGTTATTACAGGAGGTTTCTCTAGAACTTCTCACAAATTTCATATCCTATTGCATCTTTGCAGCGAAAAGGAAAGAAGTTTGCATGGATTGAAGAGCGTGCAACTAGTTTTGAGTAGTTGAAGCATTTGATTACAAATCTTATGGTATTGAAGATTATATATCCCTACAAAGAGTTTGTGGTATGTACAAATGCTTGCAAGATGGGACTTGGTGGAGTCCTAATGCAGGAAGAATAGGTGGTATGCTATGAATCAAGGAAATTAAGTGAGCACGAGAAGAACTATTGGAGTCATGATCTTGAATTGGCAGATATCATTCATGCCTTCAATATGTGGACACATTATCTTCTTGGCAGGAGGTTTGTCTCGATGAGTAATCACAGTGGGCTGAGGTACTTGTTTGACCAACCCAATATGAATGTCAGGAAAGCTAGATAGTTGGCTACACTAAGTGAGTTTGATTTTGAGATCAGGGACATCAAAGGAAAGGAGAACAAGGTTGCAGATGCTCTTAGTAGAAGAGTGCAAGTGAATCTTGCAGGCAAGACAACACGATGACAGGTATCACCCGCTGAGGCACAGGTTAAAGCAACAATGTGAAGGTGATAGGGATGAGGAGTATCACGTTAGAACATATGGCTTGGTAAGATTCAAGAACATGATTTATGTGTTAGATGACAGTGAGCTCAAGAAGCTTATCTTGAGGGAGTTTCATGTTAAGCCGTATTTAGGTCACCCAGAGATCAGAAGACATTGATAATAGTTAAGAAGATTTATCATTGACCGAACTTGAAGAAAGAGGTGGCTTAGTTTGTTGTGAGATATTTGGACTGTCAACAGGTAAAAGCAAAGTGTAAGCATCCAAGTGGTTTATTGCAATCGATTTTGATTT
The DNA here is from genome assembly GCA_031772625.1 of Pinus tabuliformis. Taxonomy (NCBI): domain Eukaryota; kingdom Viridiplantae; phylum Streptophyta; class Pinopsida; order Pinales; family Pinaceae; genus Pinus; species Pinus tabuliformis. The sequence goes on along the minus strand of CM062816.1, from coordinate 1,041,657,330 downwards.
CAGGGTGGAAATGGGAGGTCATTTCCACGAACTTCATTACAGGTTTGTCAAGGTCATCGAAACAACGTGATTCCATCATGGTTGTGGTTGACATGTTAAGTAAGGTAGCTCACTTTTTTGTAGTGAAGTCTACAAATTTAGCTAGTGAGGTAGCTCAAATTTTCATCAGGGAGATAGTGAGATTACACGATATTCCCAAGAAAATTATATAAGATAGAGATGCCAAGTTCACTTCCAGGTTTTGGAAGGAGTTGTTTGCAGGTTTGGGAAAAAAGTTAGCTTTTAGTACAACTTATCATCCGCAGGCAGATGGATAGATAAAGAAAGTGTTAACAATATTCTGCGGGACATGTTGAGGATGTATGTCATGCAACAACAGAGGAAGTGGGAAGAGTATCTTCCATTAGTAGAGTTTGCATATAATAACGAGTACCAGGAGTCCTTGAAGATGAGTCAATTTGAGGCACTTTATGGGCAGAGTTGTAATACTCCTAACAACTAGAGTAATCAAGTGAACATGGTGATGATTGGATTGGATATGTTGGTAGAGATGGAACAGGAAATGCAGGTTATCAAAAGGAATCTAAAGGCATCACAAGATAAGAAAAAGAGTTATACAGATCAACATAGGGCATTTAAGGAGTTTCAAGCTGGGGAACATGTGTATTTGCGCATCAAGCCCAAGAGGAGCTCCTTGAGGATTGGGTGATGTGGTAAGCTGACACCTCGGTATTGTGAGCCTTTTGAGATCCTTGAGAGGATTGGATTAGTGACCTACATACTTGCACTGCCTCTGACAATGAAAGTCCATGGTGTTTTCCATGTTTCTGATCCAGGTGGATGTTGGTGGCCACCCGCCTATCCCACTTGGACCCCCACCACTGTCTCTTTGAATTTTTCAGTTTCCTTAATTGTAGCACAATTTACTATTTTTGGCAGTTTTTCAGGTACTGAACTTCTGGAGCTGTTTTGAGGCCCTAATGATCCGAATCTTGGGAGGAGGCCCCCAAGATCTAAAATATTGAAATGGATCTTGGGGGGGAGGCCCCCAAGATCTAAAAAATTGAAATGCCAGAAGAAAAAGAGGAGAATGCCTAATAAAAAAAACCACAATTTTTTTTTTTTTATTAAAACGGAGAATAACTGTAAAAGCTACATTGTGGCGGACAAACTATCCTTTTACAAAATGTGGCTTGTTATTTATAGTATTTTTCGGTTACAATACGATGGGTAAATTCCATGGGTGAATGAATACCATGGGTGGATGTCACAATACCATGGGAAAATACCATGGGTGGATGCCACTTACAATACCATGGGTGGACGAATAAATGGGTAGATGAATACCATGGGTTGATGCCATTTTCCATTTAGATCATTCCTCCCTCCTTAAGAAGCAATGGTACCCATTGCGTGAAGTTCCCTCCTGCGAAGCCTTGGTTGAATATGAATAGCCACTGAAGAGAAGGGTTTTATGTGGTTAACCCATAACCATGATGAATGAAGATACGAGGATATAGATACCCTGTAATGCTTGTGACCAACTGTGATACTGATAGTGTGTGGCCTAGCAATTGGACTTCAATGAACTATGGGTTTGTGGATGACCAATAACCATGATGAACGAAGGTCCGAGGATAGAGATACCCTTTAATGCTTATGACCAACTGTGATACTGACAGTGTGCGACCTAGTAATGGAATTCCATGAAGTGTGGGTTTGTGGATGACCCATAACTATGACAAACAAAGATCCGAGGATAGAGATACGCTGTAATGCTTGTGACCAACTATGATACTAATAGTGTGCGGCCTATCAAATGGTCTTCGATGACAAGGATTATGTGTGGTTGACCCATAACTGTGATGTTGGTTGTTGATGAAGTAGCAGGTGCCTACATAGCGTGAGGTGGGAGGGCACATCTCCAAAGAACCCAAGTCGAATGCTGCTATCCTGAAATTGATGAATTTGAAGTAGGTGCCTACTGAAGCGGGGTGGGAGGGCACTTCTCCAAAGGGAACCCACTCCGAATGCTGCTCCAGAATTAAAATGAACATAACTCGGTCAATATAACTCAGAATATTTATTATAACATGTTTTTGGAAACAGAAGGACCATTTTGCATCTTCCCATGTGTTGGAAATCCTTATCTGGACACTCTAGAATCTCATATTCGTGCTTGTTACACTAAAAAATGTCACCATGACCACTTATAGTTAGTATGGCTCAAATCAACAGTCATGCTACCCTCTTAGGCAAGTCTTATGCCTCTGTTATCCATCTCAAACTCAAAGAAGAGAGAAAGTCTTGTAAAAAATATGTTTATCTCTGGGGTCGCAGGTTCTCTCTAGCCTCACCTGCGGGGACGCTGACCATGTTCACAAAAGGTGCGTCCTTGGACGCTCTGTATGTTAAGGGACAGGTGCGTCCTTCTGTAAAAGGCAAAATGCGCGAGTTTCATCTTAAAAAAGTTACTTGTGGTTACTTCTAGAACTTTCTAGAGGTCGGTTTGATGATTTGGATGCGCCTCCAGTTGGTTCATGTATCTCTATTAAGGGGGAACTTATCCCATCAATAAGGGAGCTATCCCACCCAAAGAGGGGGATTATCCCATTGATGGTGGACCTGAATAACCTCTTTACAGCACTATAAATAAAGACATTGAGCCAGAGGGAGGGGAGGTTGGAGCTATACATTTTCTTTGGGTAAATGCTGCAGGAATTAGGACTCCCATTTAGAACCTTGTGAGGAGAGATTGTCTTTGCTTGATTCTACTTGGAAGTGGGTGAGCTTTGTCAAAGTAGAGGAAAACCCTTGATGGACCCTGGGAGGAACTTGCACAACACCAAGGCCAGGTTGTAAGAGTTTCTTTGTTTCGTTATTAATACAAACTGGTTTATTTTTCTCAATAGCTTGTGTTAATGAGTTATTTCATGTGTTCCTTGGTCTGCATGTTGAATATATGTTTTATTATATGAAATGCAAGTGCTTGGTAATTGTTTGATTGTTTGTGGTTGCAGGAATTGACTTGAAGGAGGAGCTCATCCGGATCGGCAAGGACGGACTACAACAACGCGTTTTGGAATAAGGTAAGCCTAAACACTTGTAGTTTTCATGTTTTAAAAGGTATATTTAGAGAAAGATCACTCCATTTTGTCTTGTTTGTCGTTAGAGAGTTTAGACTCCTAGGGAGGTCAGTTGTGTCCGCACAAACGACTTTTTCCGCCACGACAAATTGGCGACCATACTGGGGAATCCATTAATGAGAGAGTCTTTTCCTTTGTGTGAACTTTGCTCTGTGAAAATCATTTTTATTTTCTGGTTTTTGACTGTGAGAATTAGTATTTGGGTGGCTTAGCTTTAGATTTAGTTAGATTTGGTTTTTCTCAACTTTTCCAGAAGGACGCACCCTCTGAGTACTGCACAGTGCGTCTTTGAACGCGCTGTTGCCGTTTGCACAGAGCGGGCCCGCACCTGTCATAACGGGTTGCCTGCGTCTTCCTGTAAAATTTAGGAAAATTCCATTTTTTGCTTTAATTGCTTTTAGATTTTGATTTTTCTTAGTGTTTTCTACCCAGATCCTTTAGTACCCTGTCAAGAATTTTCACCTGAACTTGTTTTGTGAGCTTTGAGTGTTTTAGTGGATTTCAACGAAGTTTAGGCCTAGGGTTTGATTTTTCAATAGGTCCTGTAGTGACTTTGACGGTAGAAAGTTGTCCAGCCTTAGATCTCTCTGGTTAGTCAGCCTTCTTAGAAGTCGGGCCTGTCGTAAAATCTCCTTGTGTGAGCAGCTTGCCATTTAAGTTGTTTTGGGTCAAATTTCGAATTACTTGTTTATAAAGTGTTGATTTCCATTTTACAAAAGAACAAAAAGATTAGAGTTTTGTTTTGACTAGTTTTTGGTTCTGCAATAAGCTAGTCCTTGATTTGATTGTGATCAAGTAAAACACCTTAGAATAATCATTGTTGGTTTTGGCCTCGTTAAGATTGCTTAGAGTAAATTTACCTTTTAGTTTGCTTATGAGTGCATTTTCATAGATTTTAATAGTTGTTAAGATTGATTTTTGGTTATGTTAGATTTATTTGCTTTATTAAAAGAAAAATACAAAAACATCTTCTTTAAAAGTCTTGTTTCAAGTAGCTTTTTGTTTTTGAAAGAGAAAAAGAGTTTTTTCGTGCATGTAAAGAGCGGTCATGTTTTTTATGCTTGGAAAAGACAAACGAATTGTTTCTTTGATTGTCTTCAATTAAGAAGTTGCTTTTATAAAGATTGCATTCTCTCAACTTTTTAGTTAAGCAATTCATCGAAAAAGTAAAGTAGTGGGTAAATCATCCTAGGTGCATTTTGTAGTGGTTTCGAGTCGAGTCAACACACCACTGGTTTCACTTCCATCACCTTTTGACTTAAGAAACAACCTTAAAAGTAACGCTTAAATTAAAATCAATCTAGTAATTTTTATTTTTCTAGGGCTCTGAAACACCAACATAGCTTAGGCTAGGGTCTTGGAGTAGGTGAGTACTTAACTCTCCAAGACTACAAAACCAAACAGATAGTTTATCTTGAGTAGATTAAATCCAATTGTTTCAGTTATACTCTGGGAAAGCTCTCTTAAAGGAGAAGCACGAGCTCGTGTCCGAACCAGTGAGGGGATCATTCCTCCCTCGTTGGGAACGACGCCAGACAGTACGTATTACAAACGGTAAACCTCGGATTAACCATTGTCGAGGAGCCAGGGGTCACTTATCGGTAAACCTTGGATTGTTGTCAAGGAGCCGGTAAGGGGATTGGAGCTTGTTACTCTGCCCTTGCGTGCTGTCGGAGTTTAGACTGTTCCCCCAGGTGTAATTGTTGTGATTGGTAACTTTAGTGACCATAATCTTTAGGGTTCTACCGAGGTGACGGTGGAGGGAAGGTCCCACTGTACCTGGAGCAGACGTCGGTTATACTCACTTGGATTTTCGGGGGGTTCACTTCACTTCGAGACGGTTAAAGTGGAGGAACTTGTGCCGGTCTATTCATTAAGCAGGTTGCCGGGGTAACTGTTCACCCGCCATTTCTGTACTGAATCCTGCGAGGTTGGGCCTAATCACCAACTAGCGCTTTTGGTCCGGAAGACTACTGTTTGTGTGTGGTTTGACGCTCTAGATTATTTAGGCGTGTGCTTCAAATTTGTTTGCTTCTTTAGAAGACTTTAGGTGGTTTGATTTGAAATTTTTTACTTTGTTTTCGTGTGTTGTAGTTAAAAATCTTTAATTGTGGCGGAATTACCGAGACAGTCCCGTAGACTTCGGGGCCAGTCTCCTGAAGTTGTTTCTGTGGCCGAATTGTTGAGAAACTCCGTAGACTTAGGGGATCCCCTCCTCGAGACGACCCGGGTAATTTAGAAGGGTTAAAGGTCCTTGTAACTCCTCCTAGTGACAGTAGAGTAGGTTCACCTGAAGAAGGAGAATCTTCCTTGGTAGTCCATCCAGATTACCAAAGTTTAGAAACAGGTTACAATCCCGAAACTGTTACAGTTTCCGAGCTTGCTGGTAGTTTTTCATCTGCCAGTGAAACAGGCGAAGAACCTGAAATTCCGAACCTGTTACTCCAACTTCTAGTGTCCTGATTCACCGAGAATAGAAAGAATTATCACCGAAAATCTACCTTCTGGTTTGATTGCTATAGAAGAACTTGCTCCAGAAGAAGATATAGGTGTCTCTCACCTTGAAGGTCAACTTACTATTGATCTAAGGGAGCGTGAATCCATCTTTTACAGTCCTCCTAGAAGTACTTCTTGGTACCTTGCGTTAACCAATTTTTTAGACAACTCAGTCGGTTTTTCACACCTCGTACTCCTTTTCCACCCTGGAGGTATTCATACTCCTGTAAATATGTCTGGTCAGTCGTCCGTGTTTACACAAAGTCCTGAATCTTTTTTACACGGCGGTCCTTCTGTCCCACTGGGTATCAGTCACTTTCTGGTACCTTTGCGGGGGCATCTCCTCAACCCATTGATCATGGGTTATTTGCTGGAAACAGTGGTAATATACCATTGGGTGTAGGAGACATTTACATGATGTCAGGTTCAGTTCCCGTTTCCCAACCTCAAGGTGGCCAATTACCGCCTGGGGGGCAACCTCAAGGTACACAAATGTGTCTGGGGGGCAACCTCAAAGTCAGTATGTACCTATGGTGCAATACTTACCTCAAGGTCAACCTCAGCCTCAATATGTACCCCAAGGTCAACCTCAGTATCAATATCAACCTCAAGGATGGCAACCTCAAGGGTATCAACCCCAAAGTTATCAACCTCAAGGATACCAACCTCAAGGTCAAGGTCAACCCAGTATCAGTATTTACCTCAAGGTTATCAACCTCAAGGTCAATACTCAAGTCAAGGTTATCAACCGCCTCAAGGTCAGTCATATGTTCCAAGTATGGGAACTGCACCTTACAATTATCAATCCTACCCTCAATCTGGTTATGGATCTCAGTACCCTCAACCTGTTACGGGTCAGTACCCTGGAATGTTAGTGTGGGATCCCACACAGGGTCAACAGGTGTTGCAGCCAAGTGTACAGATGCTTCCTCAAGCTGGACAACCCGTAGTTTCTGGTCCAACCCAGCAACCGCAACCTGTCCAGCCAATGTTCAAACTTCTGTAGCTTCGGTAATTACTCAGCCGTCAATTGCACCTAGTACTCCATCTCAAACGGCTGCTGCAACTACGCTACATCTACCATACTTACTTCTGGAGTATCGACGGCTCCAGTTTCTACTGTCCCTGTTACCGCACCTCAGACATCTTTACCGTTGTCTGGATCTACGATTCAAACACGGTCCAGATGCCTGTAGGTCAGCCTGGTATAAGTACGGTTGTGACTACTCAACCTCAATTTGTTCAACCTCCGTACCAGGGACAGTACCAACCTGGGCAAGCTGTCCAACAACCGGTTTACCAGTATCAACCGTATCCTGGGTACACTTATCAACAACCTCAACAACCCCAGTACGGTCCGGTTAATCCTGGTTTTCCAGGAGGATATAATATCCCAAATGCGACTCCTGTTCCTAGTTATCCTGGATATCCTCCTCCTGGGCTGGTATTGTGACCCAGAGTTTTAGAGATCCTAACCGGCAGTTACCGTTTATTGCAACTTTAGATTTACCCGACTTGACGCGCCTAACGAACGATCCAATTCAATATCTTCAGTTCTGGCCGCCAATGCCAAATAAGTTGCCCAGTGATATACCCAAGTTCGAAGGTAAGTCTGGAGAGGATCCGTCCAATCATGTGATGACTTACCACCTCTGGTGTGCTTCGAATTCTATCTCAGATGATTCCATCCGCTTACGTCTTTTCCAGCGTACACTCATTGGTCTCGCGGCCAAGTGGTACATTGAGTTACCACGGGCCTCTTTTTACAACTTTAGCCAGTTAGCTACCTCGTTCTTAACTCACTTTCAGTTGTCGGTCAGATACGATAACGGCACGGAGTTATTAACTTCACTAAAACAATCGACGTCCACGTATATTTCTGATCACATTCATGAGTGGAGACGTCGAAGGAGATTAGTGAAAGTTTTTATCCTGGACCAAATCTTAGCTGAATGGTTTGTCAAATCATTATTACCGAAGATTACTGAAGATGTCGCTAAGGCCGGAGTAGTTACTGAGGAGCAAGTCATTGCTCAGGCACAATACCTTGACTTAGTTTACACTCAGTCGGGTACGTTACACGAGAAGATTCCGGATCTTCCAAAGTCGAATCAAATCGCTGCTGCTCCTTCGGGATCTCATGCCGCTGATGGTATGATTGGTATCGTGACTACGAAGAGTAAGAAGAAGTCTTCCAAGGCCTCCAATACTCCAATAATCACTTTGCCTGATTCTCCGACAGGAGAGTCTTTCTCCTGAACTTACCGCCGACATTCACGCTGTAGAGTCATCTACGGCCAAATCAAAAAACGGTGGAAAGAAGAAAGGAAAGAAGAAGGCTAAAGCAGACAAGGCTCCAAAGGAGAAAACTGAAAAGTCGGAAACCAATGACGAAAAACGCAAACCTCGATATCCTTGTCTTATTTGTGAAGAGGATCATTTTACGAGAGATTGCCCTCATCGGGCCGAGGTTGTTAAAATAGTCAAAGGTTCTCCCACTCCTGCTGTGTTAAAGAATCCATTTCCAGAGCAGGAGAATAAGATGATAGGTTCTTCTTCGAATGCCAGTGAAGAACCCATTTTGATGATGTCTCATGTGAGGATTGCGACTCGATCGCAAGATTATGGTAGTAAGGCTCCTGTTGATGGCAAAGAAGCAAAATCTTCTCACTCTAACCCATCAACCTCAGCTCCTGGTTCCGATCCACTACAGATCGAAAACCTAACCCAGACTTAGTAATTAAGCCGCCCGCCAAGGGTGTACTTCGAAGGTCTGCTTTCAATCCACATGCGAGAGCAGCCCAGAATTACAACATTGTTGAGGACTTAGCTGTTTCACCTTCAGCAATGTCGGCACTCGAAGTGCTGCAATCATGTCCAGCACAACGGAAATTGCTTTTGTCGGCTATCGGAGCTGTCGATGTTCAGGACCCGAACCTAATGATCTTTGATCTAGAAAATAGTACACCACGTCTCCCCCATCAAATGGCTTTCCAAATTCCAGTGATAGTAAAAAACAGGCCTATTCATCGGACTGTGATTGATGAGGGAGCTTCTACGTGTATTATGTCGATTCAATGTTGGAGATCGCTTGGTTCTCCTTCGTTGAACCAATCCCCCACCATCCTTAAGGCCTTTGATGGCCGTGGGTTCCGTCCGTTTGGTATTCTACAAGAATTGCCTATAGGGGTTGAAGGTAAAACCGTTAGTCTGGATGTGGAAGTGGTTGATGCCCCTCTAGACTACAACCTTCTTTTGGGTCGAAGTTGGTCATATGCTATGACAGCGGTCGTTTCATCGGTCTTCAGAGTAATTAAGTTTCCACATAACGGTAAGATCGTGACTATTGATCAGCTGACATACTTTTCATCCGACCCAGCCTCTTCAGAGAGTATCCAGCATGTTGGAAAAACGACAATCCCTTATAGGGATGTTGGTGTAGGTTTAGTTAAGGATTCCGGTTTACTGGGAACTTTTCCTCTCCCTCCACTCAGCGCAGATCCTTCGTTTGCAACCATTCATATGATTACATCAGAAAACATTATTTATGATGATCCTTGGTTCGTCCCATCTGACTCTGAGATAGACTCACTCGGTGATGTTATGCCTTTGAGTCCATATGAAATTGCTTATGAAGCTCTCATGTCTTTTACGACTTTCATTCAACCGAAGTCGACCAAATGAATGTGGTCAGTGAAGAGTCACTTTTCACCTCACCCTTAGAACGGATAACGTTTCCCGAAGTCGTGTCATCTGACGAACAACTTCGCGAAATCCTAAGTGTAGACGATCTACCATGGGAAGATCTCCATCACAGATCTTCGTTTTTACCTAAGGATGATGCATTTGAAAATGATTTTTCATCTATCTTTACCGCTGAATATGTCAAAGACGCTCAGGATCCAACGAAACATTCTGATTCAGAGCTGAATTTAGGGAATATTTCTCGTACTATTCCATTGATATTTCAGTGAAGCCCGGAATCGAGGAAAACATTCATATAGGTGCCGCATGTACTGAAGAAGAAATCCAAACTTACAAGGCCCTATTCCAAGAATTCCGCGACGTGTTTGCCTGGTCTTACGAGGAAATGCCAGGAATTGATCCTGCCATTGTTATTCATGAAATAAAGACCTACCCGGATGCTAAACCCGTCCGGCAACGGTTGCGTCAAATTCACCTCGAAAAGCGGCTGCGATTAAAGCAGAAGTCGAAAAGCTGTTGAAAGCAGGTTTCATTTATCCGATCCGTTAACGGATTGGGTATCGAATATTGTTCCGGTCAACAAGAAACAAGGAACAATAAGAATCTGTATCGACTATAGGGATATAAATCGAGCTTGTCCAAAAGACAACTATCCTACGCCTTATATCGATCAAATTATTGATGATTGTGCCGGAAGTGAAATGTTTTCCTTCATGGATGGTTTTTCGGGCTATAATCAAATCAATATTCTACCTGCCGACCAACAAAAACGGCATTCATTTGTCCATGGGGGACATTTGCTTATTGCAAGTTACCTTTTGGGCTTAAGAATGCCGGGGCCACTTTTCAACGGGCGATGTCTTATGCATTTCATGATATCAAGCACATTGTGCAACCCTATCTCGATGATTTGCCTGCTCATTCTTTACATCGAGCTGATCACCTTGTCCACCTACGAGCAATCTTTATGAGGTGTAGGCATTATCGAATTCGGTTGAATCCCCACAAGTGTGTTTTCTGTATAGAAACAGGTCGATTGCTGGGATTTGTTGTTTCAAAAGCCGGCATTCGCGTCGATCCCTCGAAAGTCGAGGCTATCATCAAATTGCCTCCTCCTTCGAGTTTGCGCCAACTCCAAAGTTTGCAAGGGAAAGCGAACTTTTTACGCCGAGGTCACTAAAGGTTTTACACGGTTGTTGAAACAGAATGCACAATTCTTTTGGGACGAGATTGCCCAACAATCTTTTGATGCACTTAAACACGCGTTGACCCATGCACCGTTATTGCATCCTCCCAACTACAACCAAGACTACTTCTTATACCTCGCAGCTTCGCATTCCACCATTGGAATGGTGTTAGTTCAAGAAGATGAATTCGGAGCGGAGCATGTGATATATTATCTTAGTAGGACCTTGAATCCAACTGAGCTAAAATATTCGCATGTGGAGAAATTGGCCCTGGCAGCCGTTCAAGCTGTCCAGCGTTTCCGTCACTACATTCTTCTCCGCAAAACTACAGTTATTTCGGATTGCAACCCTATGATTTATATTTTGACAAAACAACTGCTAGGGGGCAAGTACTCTAAATGGATTGTTATCCTGCAAGAGTTCGACTTGGAGTTCGAGAAGTCCAAGTCTAAGAAATCCTTAGTTTTTGCGGAATTGATGTGTGATTTCCCGAGTGCTGACACAGAGTGTGGCAGAGGAGTCCATTGCGGACGAATCTTTGTTTCTTATCAGTACTGTAGATCCGTGGTACGGGGATATAATCATTTATCTCCAAACCCAAACCTTTCGGCCTGAAGCTTCCAAAGCGGAACGTCGAAAAATTCGGTTTCAATCCCAGCCATACAAAATTATTGGAGATACACTTTATCGCCGGGGGGCAGACTTAGTTTTTCGACGTTGTTTAACTCACGAAGAGGCTGAGAGGGTTTTGAATGATTGTCACTCTGGAGCATGTGGCGGTCATATGTCTGGGTATGCCACAGCTCAGAAGGTGTTGCGCGCTGGTTATTTCTGGCGTCTATGTTTAAAGATTGTATCATTGCAGTCAGGAAGTGCCACAACTGTCAAGTGTTTGATCGCAAGATGCGCGCTCCACCTGCTCCTCTCCACCCTATAATTGCCGTTGGTCCATTCGCCAAATGGGGTATCGACTTTATTACTTGTAACCCTCACTCGGCCGGGGGGCATGCGTATATCATCCTTGCGGTTGATTATTTTACTAAGTGGGCCGAGGCGATGCCTACATTCGACGCAAGCGGCAAAACAGCTGCAGTTTTCGTATTCAATCATATCATAACTAGGTTTGGTGTCCCACAAGCAATCATTACTGACCATGGGAGCCATTTTCGAAATGTCATGATGACTGAGCTTACAAGCCAGCTTGGTTTGCGCCACGATAGCTCTACTCCTTATTATCCGCAAGCCAACGGTTTGGTTGAGTCTATCAACAAAGTTCTAGTTACCATGATCCGACGAACCATTGGTGTTCATCGGTCGAATTGGCACAACATGTTATTTTCAGCGCTATGGGCATACCGAACCTCAGTGAAAAATTCAACAGGGTTCACTCCTTTCCAGCTAGTTTATGGCTTAGAAGCTGTGTTACCCATTGAATGCGAAATCCCATCACTTCAAATGGCTGTCGAATTACTTCCAGCTACTTCCGAAGAGGAGAAACGTTTATTGTACTTGGCTAAATTAGATGAGACTCGACGTGACGCTACATTGGCAATCGAGACTCACGCGAAACGAATGAAAGCTCAGTATGATAGAAATGTAACCCTCGAAGTTTTTCGGAAGGAGACCTAGTACTATTATATGATCAAGCTAACGATAAGCTAGGTGCCGGAAAATTCGTTCCCATGTGGCATGGGCCCTACATTGTAAAGCGAAAGCTAGCAAAAGGGGCTTATGAGCTAGTTGACTTTGATGGGGACTCTTTGGGTAAACCCAGAAATGGACTTTACCTAAAGAGGTATTATGCTTAAATGATGGGAATGGAGAAATTTTTAGATAGGTTAGATTTTCTTTTTAGCTAGCAAGTGTGTTAGTTTAGTCAGTGTGCTTAGCTTAGAGAGTGTGGTTTTTCGTCGTTATTCTGGCTTATCTTGGTTTTACTCTTGATATTGCAGATGTCGACGCCTCTCCAAACATATATTGGATTTGCTGATGGTGCTTGTCGTAGTACACGGAATATCTTCCGCAGCTTGGGTTATCTATTCGCCCTCTGACGAGTTAGTTTCTATGCATGGGGTAAGCCTCGGTCAAACAACGAACAACATTGCAGAATACAGTGCAGTGATTGAATTATTATCCGAATCTATTTCATTTGGAATTCGACGTTTGATAGTGAGGTTAGATTCTGAACTTGTTGTATTACAGCTTAATAGAGTTTATGCCATTAGGAATCTGTGTTATTAAGGTTGTTTTTGAGAGTGCGTCTCTTGGAACGTGAATTTGATTACATTGAATATCAACATATTCCAAGGTCTTTGAATACATTAGCAGATGCAATTGCTTCTCGAATGTTGGACAGACATTTACGATAATCATGCAAGTAAATTTAAAAACATTTCATCACATATGTTAAACAAGATAAGCCGTGGTAATAGTGATATATATAGATAGAAGTGTGTCAAAAAATATATACATCGTCTTCGATCATAGGTTGAAAACACCTTATGATCGGCAAAATGATAGTACAAAAAGTCAAAATGTCACATGTGACTACAAAAGTGACTAGTCAATCACTGGTGGTGCTCTCTGTATGACACCACTGCGCGGGCTACCTTACGCAAAAATCTCCTAAACGGTCCAGGGACCGCGACTACGAAGCGCTGAAGCCTGATAGGAATGTCATCCATAGTAGTCTCAGGTATATCTGCCGTGAGACGCTCTAGATCATGCTCCAACTCAGCTAGTACTTCTGCTGTCGCGTCCTGTGGGACCGGTACCGGTGCAGCTGGATGTAGTCTATCAAAAGGCCGGAGGTTGGCTGGACGCTGTGGACCAACATCTGCATTTTGAAAATTTTACTGTTAGTTTTGAGACGATATATATAAAAAATAAAAAATACATAATTAGAAAACTTGTGAAAATAAAAGTACCTCTGTCGTCCCATTGTTCTCCCTGTGGAAGAACCATGTCCGGATCACCTCTGAAATCCATTCCGGCATACGGAAAGTCCTGTATCGAAAAAACCTGGTCCTCTAACCAGTGAAAGTAACTATCTGAGAATCGAACCACTGTCGCACCCTCGTCAGGATGCCGGGCCATCACCGCAACCCATCGTATCAGCTTTGGCTCCCGAGGACCCAAGATATCAACAGTGAGTTGCTGAGGGATCAACATTGGAACTCTCTCCAAGGCAAAGCTCACGACTATAGGCCCATATCCAAAAGTCTTTAGTCGTCCGTTCTTTGCCTTGGTCAGTTGGCTCTTCATATGAGCCGACACAGCTTCACACCAGTTGAAAATGGTGCCTTGGTAACAGTCAATTGCCATCCGCATTTGGGATCCGGAAGCAATGTGTAAAGCGGCCGCGCCGCAAATTTGGTAACCGTGAACGCTATGACTTTGAGTTCCGGTAGAGTGATGTGTTTTATCTCTATGCCTTTTGAATGGTGAGCCCCACGTGTGCACCAATCCTCGCGGAGACTATCAAGGGATTGGCCACCCGGCCTAGTCCCCGCAAGACTGAGTTGCTCACCTCTGTTCGGCAAGCCAGTGAGAAAGTATACATCCGAGGGCTCTATCTCGAGCTGGTGCCCTCCTATGTAAAAGCATTGTTCTTGAACGTTCCATCGCTCAACCAGCCATTCCAAGAATCTTACCTGGCCCCTCATGCCCGGTATGGTCCAATATTTGTATAATCCGCATGCTCTTAGGGCATCCAGAGAAGGTTGGTGATTTATTGCAGCTTCATCTTCCTCTACATGCTCTCTTTCTCTCCAGTCTAACATGATTAATGCCCTGCATATCAAAAATAGCAATTAGAAATTGATTTGGGAATTTTGGTGGTTTTTTGAGGGAGTTGGGGTTTTGAAATGCGCACTTCTCGGAAGACGCACCCGGCTTTGTAGCACAGGGCGCCCGGACGCAGCTGGCCTGAAGGCGGGCTGCGTCTTCCGACCGTTTTCCCGTATGAGAAAAAGTCGGGGGACGCAGGTCACCGAAGGGCACCTGCGTCCGCCGAGAGGCGCATTCCAAACCCAAAAACCCCCCAAAAAATGAAACTAAGACTAAAAATTAATTCTAAACGGATAGAAATGCAGAGTAGGATGTGTAAAATACCTGGATGAGACGGCGTTCGATTCCGACGGTCAGATTTTCCGCAGCGACCACGGGAAGTTTCTTGTCAAAAGCTCCTTTTTCAACCTCCAAGTCAAACGGTAAAAATGATATGGTAAAAGGTCTTTTTATAGGTTTTTTGGATGAATTAGTTCATTTTTTACCATGAAAAGATGTTTTCGATGTATTTTTGCCTATTTTAAACAGGTATGAGTAATGTGTCGCTTTTGTGCAGGACAAAGGGATTTCAAGGGAAATTGTAATTTTTTCACAAATAAAATATCAGAGTCATCTTTTAAGCCCTTTTCTGACTCCTAAAACATGAAAAGATCGCCGAGCGTTTCTTTTACACTCGTTAAAACGGAATTAAAAGACGGTCCCCTTTTAGCTCTTTTCTGACCGTAAAATCAGGAAAAGATTGCCGGGTTTTTGTCGTTTCAAACTCGATAAGGAAATAAAACGACGTGTCCTTGATCGCTTTTACTTTTCAGGTCGACGACACTATTATGAAAGTACTCCTTGGTCGCAAGATCAAGCGGTTCCCCCAGGTATTATTTTATACTTTTTCGGGCTTGAGGGACACAAATTACGAAAAAGTTCAACGTGGAGTTTCCTTAAGTTTTTCAGACTCTCTAAAATTGAAAAACGCCGAGTTTTCCTATACTGGGCTCGTTAAACTTTTACAGTAAAGGACCTGTTCAATTACAAACAGGAACGAACACTCCTTCCTAGGGTTCGAATTTAAACTAGGTTGGATGACTCCGAAAGGATGAGCTTATAATAAAGCATTGTTATCCTCCTCAAGCTTGTTAAAAATAAAGAGGTACTTGCCAGAAATGGTGGGGGAAAAGAGAGAAGAATGAGCCTATTTGTTCCTTTTATCTCAAAAGAAACTTTATTACCACTCTTGAACACGACACTTTTCATTCACCTGGGTTGGGGAAATCTTTTACCTCACAGTTTGACCAAACCACTTTGAAAGTCTTTAAACCGGGTTTCTGGGGATTAACTTTGAGTTATTCGTCACCAAGCCATCTGTCGTGTCGTTATGTGTTCAAGAGGTCTGCAAGCAAAAACTTTCATCTGCAAATACATCATTGACTTTCGATCAAAGGATTCCGTGAAGTGTTCGACATCAAAACATCTATTCGCATTTCACGGGTTGTGCTTGGTACTTTGAGAACCATTGACATTACTGGTGGTTTCTCTCACGCTTGTTAACAGTTTACATCATCGACTGGTAATCAAGTGGTTTCTAACATGTTCGACATCGAATCATTTAATCACATGGCTAGAATCGTACCAATTCGGGAAGTAGAAGTGAAGACCCTGGATCTAGTTTCTACCATCCAGGCTGCGAGGAGTTTTGTATTCATTATCTATGTAGACTAATCATAAACAGATGGCTGCGTCCATACTGTGTCTACAAAAGTCTATAAAAATGATGTACTGCAAGATCATTCCTGTATCAGAATAGTTAGTCCATTAGTTAAAGTTTTGAATCTGAGTATGGGAATGCCTACCTCAGTGATGATATAATCTTATCCATGTATTTTGTGTTGAAAATTGCAGGTTCCAACCAGGCCATCCACAAGACAATCCTTGAAATGATAAAGCGCTTCACCCTTCCTAGAATTACAAAACCCTAATCTATTCCAGGCTTCGCACTTTAGGGGGCAATCTGTTACACTAAAAAATGTCACCATGACCCTTACAGTTAGTATGGCTCAAATCAACAGTCATGCTACCCTCTTAGGCAAGTCTTATGCCTCTGTTATCCATCTCAAACTCAAAGAAGAGAGAAAGTCTTGTAAAAAATATGTTTATCTCTGGGGTCGCAGGTTCTCTCTAGCCTCACCTGCGGGGACGCTGACCATGTTCACAAAAGTGCGTCCTTGGACGCTCTGTATGTTAAGGGACAGGTGCATCCTTCTGTAAAAGGCAAAATGCGCGAGTTTCATCTTAAAAAAGTTACTTGTGGTTACTTCTAGAACTTTCTAGAGGTC
This sequence comes from Pinus tabuliformis, assembly GCA_031772625.1. Classification (NCBI taxonomy): domain Eukaryota; kingdom Viridiplantae; phylum Streptophyta; class Pinopsida; order Pinales; family Pinaceae; genus Pinus; species Pinus tabuliformis. Next base: position 1,041,640,680 of record CM062816.1, on the reverse strand, counting down.
GGTTTGATGATTTGGATGCGCCTCCAGTTGGTTCATGTATCTCTATTAAGGGGGAACTTATCCCATCAATAAGGGAGCTATCCCACCCAAAGAGGGGGATTATCCCATTGATGGTGGACCTGAATAACCTCTTTACAGCACTATAAATAAAGACATTGAGCCAGAGGGAGGGGAGGTTGGAGCTATACATTTTCTTTGGGTAAATGCTGCAGGAATTAGGACTCCCTTTAGAACCTTGTGAGGAGAGATTGTCTTTGCTTGATTCTACTTGGAAGTGGGTGAGCTTTGTCAAAGTAGAGGAAAACCCTTGATGGACCCTGGGAGGAACTTGCACACACCAAGGCCAGGTTGTAAGAGTTTCTTTGTTTCGTTATTAATACAAACTGGTTTATTTTTCTCAATAGCTTGTGTTAATGAGTTATTTCATGTGTTCCTTGGTCTGCATGTTGAATATATGTTTTATTATATGAAATGCAAGTGCTTGGTAATTGTTTGATTGTTTGTGGTTGCAGGAATTGACTTGAAGGAGGAGCTCATCCGGATCGGCAAGGACGGACTACAACAACAGCGTTTTGGAATAAGGTAAGCCTAAACACTTGTAGTTTTCATGTTTTAAAAGGTATATTTAGAGAAAGATCACTCCATTTTGTCTTGTTTGTCGCTAGAGAGTTTAGACTCCTAGGGAGGTCAGTTGTGTCCGCACAAACGACTTTTTCCGCCACGACAGTGCTGCAACTTTTCCGTTATCACAAAAGTTCTAAAAAAATGGCTGATTTTAAATCAGCGATATCTCCCACATCCGAACTCCAATTCGACCCATTTTTTTTTTGAAATTGGGTGATTTTTCGAGAGGAACTCAGATATACAACCACTTTTATCTGCACCAAAATTTCAAAACAAAGAAAGATAGGAGAGTCGTTGTCCACGAATTGTCGTTAGAAACATTTCTGCAAACATAGCTGATTTAAATCAGAGATATCTCCTCATCCGACTTTGATTTAGTCGAATTTTTTTTTGAACTTGGGTATTTTTTTCGCAAGGAATCCAAATATATTATTATTTTTGTAATTTTGCACAAAAAAATCAGATTGGATCTGCAAACTCGCGCCCAAAAACATTCCTGCAAAAAATGAAAAAAAGAAAAATTCTTCCCGCTTGGCACCAAGAAAATGTTCTGTGGAGGAATAGACATGCCATGAAGTTGGTTGAATATTTCTACAAATTTGAAACTGAAATAGCATCAAACCCTCATTTCCATGGAATCGTAACCTACTTGATACCTTGATCTGGATCTTGGGATGGAGGCCCCCAAGATCTAAAAGATTGAAAAAATGGATCTGGAGGGTGAGGCCCCAAGATCTGAAAATTGAAATACCAGAAGAAAAAAGAGGAGAATGCCAAATAAAAAAACCACAAAGATTTATTTTATTAAAACAGAGAATAACTGTAAAAGCTACATTGTGGCAGACAAACTGTCCTTTTACAAAATGCGACTTGTTATTTATAGTATTTTTCGGTTACAATACCACGGGTAATTTCCATGGGTGAATGAATACCATGGGTGGATGTCACAATACCATGGGAAAATACTATGGGTGAATGAATACCATGGGTAGATTCCACTTACAATACCATGGGTGGATAAACACCATGGGTGGATGCCACTTACAATACCATGGGTAAATTCCATGGGTGGATGAATAACATGGGTAGATGAATACCATGGGTTGATGCTATTTTCCATTCAGATCACCTAACGACATTTTTTGGGCAAAATGGCTATGGATATTGCTATAGCAATCACATCATCAGTCATATTCCTCAGAGTGATCTTTCCAACGAGGTATCATATGCGCCAAACAGAGATAATATGACCAAGTTATGACGCTGGGAAGTTGGCTACCCAAATAACCATAACAGGGACCATAAACTCTTGGTGTTACATCTCCTCGAGTTAGGGTTTTTCTTGTTTAGGGTTTTCTCTTATTATTCAATAATAAAAAGGCCCTTGAGCCTCATTATAACTTAGTTCAGAGGCATGTAGCCACCACATATCTTCTCAAAGATAAGATACCATCGTCTGAGCTAGTCTTATTTCCATTTTGTTTGTAAGCATACTTCAATATTTGATATTAATGAAATGAAGTGTTATTTCTGTTGCATCTCTGCATTTTTGGTTATATTTGTAATTTGTTGCATTCCTGTTTAAATCTGGATCAGTGGTATCAGAGCGGTCTGCTTTTTCTCTATTTTTCTTTGCATGTCCCCAACGATGTCGGGATATAAGGAGTTAGGGCTTGAACTGATCGAACCTTTGCAAGATCAGCCTCGCAAATCCTGACAGCCTCCCATGGCAGATGAAAAGAAAGACGAGGGGGTAGGAGATCCTATCAAAATCTTGCTCAAAGAAGCCCTCGAGCGACAAAGGAACGCGATGATGGACAACTTTGCCCAAATCCTTCAGTGGCTACCCAGGGGCGATGCATCTACTTCTAGCAGCTACTCTGGAAGCACCACACTCTTTAAGGTACAAGTTAACTTTTACATTCCCATATTTGAGGGTCAGATAGATGCGGATGTCGTAGATAAATGGTTAAATATGCTAGAAGGATATTTTTTCTGTTCATGATTTTTCCAGCCGGGAAAATATCACTTTTGCACTTCTCAAAGCCGCCCCCCATGTCAAGGACTAGTGGGAAACCTACTGCGAGCATAAGGATGAAAGTATAGCCTCACTGTTTTCAACCACACCCTCTTGGAATTCATTCCAGGATGCCATCAAGGAGCAGTACTACCCTGTCGGAAGCTATGAGGATAAATACATAAAGTGGACCATGTTGTGGTAGGGAAGGGACCAAGACGTGCCAGAGTTTACCAATATTTTTCATACCCTTCGCACAATGTTGGCTATCAAGGATTCTGAGTGGCATTCGGTACTCAAATACTGCGACTGCCTACACAGGTGGAGTTTCTAGACATCTCCTCACTTGGCACGACGTACCAATACGCTGTCAAGATCGAGTAGAAGTTTAAACAAAAGAAGCGAGACTTTGGATCTGTGCATCTGAAGAACAAAGGACAAAGCCAAGGTGGGGTGACCTGAGAGAACCCATCGAAGCTCTTAGAAAATATCACCACCACGAAGTCAAAGAAGGACACAGGAAAGTGGTGTGAGTTCCATAAGAGCCCCACTCACAACACAAGTGGGTGTCGGGCCAAGTAGTCACTGGTGGTCGAGTTGAAGGCTTTAAAATCAAATGCATGTTCCGACCCTGAGTCAGAACCCAACAAGAGGAATGACAAAGGGAAGCAGATTATTGATGCAGAGCCCAGTGCCACTGTTGCCACTGCCAAAATCCAGAAGAATGAGCCCGAAGATCCAGAGGAGGGGGAGCGTCTTTTCCACTCACAAATGTGGGTGAAGGGTTCGTTGCTGCAATTCGTTGTCGACAGTGGCAACCAAAAGAACTTCATTTCAGCAGAGGTCATGAAGCGGTTGGGTTTATTAACCATACCACACCTACAGTTGTACAACATCGGGTGGATTCACCAAGGACAAGATCTCTGAGTCAACCAGCAGTGTTGCAATCCCTATAGCATCAAGCTCTTCACAAATGAGGTATTATGTGATGTTGATCCTCTCGACGTTTGTGATGTATTATTAGGACAACCATACTTGTGGAAGCAACATGTTGTATATGAGTCTAGGCCTCGCTTTGTGATTATTTCTTTGGGTAATATGTTATACAGGATACCGGAGGTAGCCCTGCCTATCGTCACCTCTTTGATCTCTGCTAAGAAATGCAGCAATATCATCTCCCAGACTAGGAATTTATTTTCTTTCTGGCTCGCTATCAAAGTAAGGGGAAGATCGTAGCCACATCCATGGCCCCCGGGAAGGGTTCCTCCACGCAGCAGAAGCAGGTGGATACGGCCTTGAAAGAATACAAGGACATCTTCTCCTCACCCACATGGGTACCGTTGCACTGTCAGGTCAAGCATTCATTCGATCTGAGTCCTGGAGTACCTCTACCCAACGGGTCAATATGTAGTCGTTCCATTGTGGAGAATTCCAAGTACAAGCAATGAAATGATCAGCATCGGGTGCCACACAAGTTTCAGGTGGATGACAAAGTTTGGTTGCATTTGCAGAAAGAACGCCTTACCAGAGCCCACCGCAAGCTTCGCTCGCTCAACTCCGATATGGGCCATACACCCATCACCAAGGTCGTCGATGACAATGCCTTCGAGCTCAA